>CM056050.1:98986833-99586833 GCA_029574335.1 Rana kukunoris | reverse complement strand
GGCTTTCGGTATCTGAAGCCGATTTTGATGGTGGATCGTAGAATACGATTGGGATTGTGAGCTTTTATTTTTTCGCATAGATAATGGGGAGCATTCCCATGGATACATCTATGCGTTAGAGTCAGACAGAGTGCTTTAAAGGTGATTCTGTCTTTAACTGGTAACCAGTGAAGGGATCTCAGTAAAGGTGAGATTGATTCCCAGGGTTTTTTCCCAGTCACAAGTCTGGCGGCCGTATTTTGAACGACTTGAAGACGAGCGATTTGGTACTTGGGGAGTCCAAGGTAAAGGGCATTTGCATAGTCCAGTCTGGAGTTTACAATCGCTCCCACCACGACTGCTATGTCTTTCTTGGGAATAAAAGGAGTGAGTCTGCGTAGTAGGCGCAGCAGATGGTGAGATCCGCTGACTACTGACCCTATTTGTGCGTCCATTGTCACGTAGGAGTCAAAGATGACCCCAAGACTTTTGACTTTGGCGCTAGGGGTGATGATTTTGCCCAGAATGGGCGGGGGCATCCAAGTTGTTGCCGGTTGATTCCTACGCTTGGCGTGAAACAGAAGAAGTTCTGTTTTCGCTCCGTTGAGTTTGAGAACTCTTTGTCATCCAGTCCTCTATCAAAGAGAGACAAGTCTCTAGATTGAGGTGGTGATCCTTTTTATTGCAAATGCGGAAGTACAGTTGCGTGTCGTCTGCATATGAGTGATATAGCAGTTTTTGGCTGCTGATGATTTAGAAAAGAGGACGCACATACAGTGCAGAAAATACGTATTTGAACACCCTGCTATTTTGCAAGTTCTCCCACTTGGAAATCATGGAGGGGTCTGAAATTGTTATCGTAGGTGCATGTCCACTGTGTGAGACATAATCAAAAAAAAAAATTCCAAAAATCACAATGTATGATTTTTTTAACGATTTATTTGTATGACACAGCTGCAAATAAGTATTTGAACACCTGAGAAAATCAATGTTAATATTTGGTACAGTAGCCTTTGTTTGCAATTACAGAGGTCAAAAATTTCTTGTAGTTTTTCACCAGGTTTGCACACACTGGAGGAGGGATTTTGGCCCACTCCCCCACACAGATCTTCTCTAGATCAGTCAGGTTTCTGGGCTGTCGCTGAGAAACAGAGTTTGAGCTCCCTCCAAAGATTCTCTATTGGGTTTAGGTCTGGAGACTGGCTAGGCCACGCCAGAACCTTGATATGCTTCTTACAGAGCCACTCCTTGGTTATCCTGGCTGTGTGCTTCGGGTCATTGTCATGTTGGAAGACCCAGCCTCGACCCATCTTCAAAGCTCTAACTGAGGGAAGGAGGTTGTTGCCCAAAATCTCGCAACACATGGCCCCGGTCATCCTCTCCTTAATACAGTGCAGTCGCCCTGTCCCATGTGCAGAAAAACACCCCCAAAGCATGATGCTACCACCCCCATGCTTCACAGTAGGGATGGTGTTCTTGGGATGGTACGCATCATTCTTCTTCCTCCAAACACGGTTAGTGGAATTATGACCAAAAAGTTCTATTTTGGTCTCATCTGACCACATGACTTTCTCCCATGACTCCTCTGGATCATCCAAATGGTCATTGGCAAACTTAAGACGGGCCTTGACATGTGCTGATTTAAGCAGGGGAACCTTCTGTGCCATGCATGATTTCAAACCATGACGTCTTAGTGTATTACCAACAGTAACCTTGGAAACGGTGGTCCCAGCTCTTTTCAGGTCATTGACCAGCTCCTCCCGTGTAGTCCTGGGCTGATTTCTCACCTTTCTTAGGATCATTGAGACCCCACGAGGTGAGATTTTGCATGGAGCCCCAGTCCGAGGGAGATTGACAGTCATGTTTAGCTTCTTCCATTTTCTAATGATTGCTCCAACAGTGGACCTTTTTTCACCAAGCTGCTTGGCAATTTCCCTGTAGCCCTTTCCAGCCTTGTGGAGGTGTACAATTTTTTTGTCTCTAGTGTCTTTGGACAGCTCTTTGGTCTTGGCCATGTTAGTAGTTGGATTCTTACTGATTGTATGGGGTGGACAGGTGTCTTTATGCAGCTAATGACCTCAAACAGGTGCATCTAATTTAGGATAATAAATGGAGTGGAGGTGGACATTTTAAAGGCAGACTAACAGGTCTTTGAGGGTCAGAATTCTAGCTGATAGACAGGTGTTCAAATACTTCTTTGCAGCTGTATCATACAAATAAATAGTTAAAAAATCATAAATTGTGATTTCTGGGGAAAATAAATTGGATTATGTCTCTCACAGTGGACATGCACCTACGATGACAATTTCAGACCCCTCCATGATTTCCAAGTGGGAGAACTTGCAAAATAGCAGGGTGTTCAAATACTTATTTTCTGCACTGTAGATGTTGAATAACATCGGCGACAGGGGAGATCCTTGAGGGACCCCGCACGATAATGTGCATTTTTCAGAAGTGAAGGGTCCTAGCTTCACTATTTGCGATCGGTTTTCCAAAAAAGAGAACCAGGATAGATCGCTTTCTGCGACTTTGGCTATTTTAGCCAGCCGAGTCAATAACAGCTTGTGATCTACTGTATCAAAGGCTGCGCTTAGGTCCAGCAGAACCAGAAGAGAAGATTCTCCTTCGTCTGCGGCCTCGAACGTCGTCCCATATCTTAAGCAATGCTGTTTCCGTCCGGTGTCCGGGACGGAATCCTGATTGAAATGGATCGAGTAGGTTGTGGGTATCTAGATGCTGTTGCAGCTGCTGTACCACTACTTTCTCCATTACCTTGGAGAGAACATTTAGGCCTGTTATGGGGCGCCAGTGGAGTGGGTCCTTAGGATCCAGGGTGGGTTTCTTCAAGATGGGTTGAATAATGCCCTCCTTCAGCTGGGAGGGCATTATGCCTTCCCTAAAGGATTGGTTGATAAGCTGCATGACAGGAGGTGCCAGGATGTCGGTGCATTCTTTCAGCAGTTTGGTGGGGATAATATCATTTGGCGCAGTGCTGTTGCGCAGAGTGCCGATGATATTTTTTGTGGTCTGAATGGAGATGGGTTCCAGCGTGAACTCACCTAACTGTGGTGAATTACTGCAGGTGTTGTGTAAATAACTACGGGGGGGGGGGGCTAGGAGAGAAATTGTTTTGCTGAATGCTTTGCCGGATTGCCTCAATTTTGTTAATGAAGCAATCCGATAACTCATCGCAAAATTCTTGTGTATCCAAGTTGGGGGCTTCAAGACATCCTGGATTCATGGTCTGAGTGACCAGCTTGAAGAGTTCGTGGGGGTGGTTTAGGGCACCGTTGATAGCCTCAGAAAAATAGTTTTTCTTGGCCTCGAAGATTTGCTTGTAGTATTTTCTGGTTATTGCCTTGTAGATCGAGAGGTTCTCATCTGAAGAGCTTCTTTTCCAGGCGGCTTCTGCCCTTCTGCGCTCTTGCTTCAGTAACGCCAGCTGGTTGTTGAACCAGCTGGAGTTATTTTTCCGGATCTGGGTCTTTCGTTTCGGCGCTATCAAGTCGGCTGACTGCAATAGTGCTGTGTTTATGGCCTCCAGTGTTTCTTCCGCCGTTTGGTGCGGCTGAATTGTTTTTATTTTTTCCCCTAACGTGGCTTTGAAGAGTTCCGAGTGGAGCTTCTTCTGACATCTGGTCCAGTGTGTTGTCACTGGATTTGATGTTTTTGTTAAGGGGGGGGAAATCGGAAATAATGAATTTAATTGCATGGTGATCTGTCCATGGCAATGGTTCATTTTCCAAGATTTTTATTTCCAGATCTTGTCTGAAAATAAGATCGAGCGTGTGACCTGAAGCATGTGTGGGCCCACATACTAGTTGCTGAAGCCCTAATCCTTCCAGGTGGTCGATGCAGGCGTCGGCAATGGGGCCTTGCGGGGTGTTGGCCCAGAGGTTGAAGTCCCCGAGCAGCAAAAGGTGTTTGCTGTTCAGGGTATAGGTGGAGACAAAGTCCGTCAATGATGAGAGAAGCTGCGATTTTGGGCCAGGTGGCCTATAGCAGAGTAGAATCTGGACTGTCTCCTGGCAGTTTACTTGCAGTTGAATAAGGGTTTCCATGAATGGAAGAGGGTTTTGAAGGCTTGGTTTTGTGATCGCAAGATGCGTCTTATGGATCACAGCCAGTCCTCCTCTTTGCCCTATTCTATTTTCCGTTATAATACAGTAGTTTTCTGGCACCAATTCTCCTAGAATGGTGTTAGTCGGCTGTGAGCCAGCTCTCTGTAATAAAGAGACAGTCTAAGTCATGTTGCAATAAGAAATCATGGATTTCTAATCGGTGTTTTACTGCCGATCTAGTGTTGATCAAAGCACATGATATGTGCTTAGGCTGGGGTAAATGGCTGTGATTTTTGGTAGTCGATCGATCCTCAAAAGTCACAGATTTCTTAGGGCTTTTTTGGTGGCGGCCGGCAGAATTGCGGCAAATCGATCCAGATCCCAAATGTTCTCCGCCGAGTATTGCCGATTAACCATGGCCGCCGTGGAACAAGGGGGTGGGGAGGGGGGGTGGATTCTCAAGGATAACTGAATCCTCTGATCCTAGCTTGGTCCAGAGGAAGGCAAAAAAACCCTGACCACGCTGCGCCAATATGCTGTGGTAGGGAAAAAAATTCCTTCCTGACCCCTAAAGAGGCGATCGGGTTAAGCCCTGGATCAAGTTTTAAATGAATTTGAGAGGGGGGAGATAGGGCTGGGTGGAGCAAGATGGCCGCCGACCTGGCAGCAGGATCCAGGCTGGGGGGGGGGGTACCAGGCTGAGTGGACCAGTGCCGCCTGGGGGGCTGAGAAGGATGATCGGGGGGCAAGGGGGCTCTACTGGGCTTTCTGGCCCGATTAGAGCAATAGGTGCCGATTGTTGGGGGTGGGGAGCGGCTCGCTGCTTGGCCGCGGATGAAGCCGCGGCCTTTCCTGAGTCGCGGCGGCCTTTCCTGAGTCGCGGCGGCCTTTCCTGAGTCGCGGCGGCCTTTCCTGAGTCGCGGCGGCCTTTCCTGAGTCGCGGCGGCCTTTCCTGAGTCGCGGCGGCCTTTCCTGAGTCGCGGCGGCCTTTCCTGAGTCGCGGCGGCCTTTCCTGAGTCGCGGCGGCCTTTCCTGAGTCGCGGCGGCCTTTCCTGAGTCGCGGCGGCCTTTCCTGAGTCGCGGCTGCCGTGAATCCCCACCGACCGGCGCGGAGGGAAAGAAACACAGCGCCCGAGGGTAGCGGAGGCTTGTGGGGATGGGTGGCAGTCCTGATTTCGGCCGTGATTATAGAGACATCTGTGCAGGTTTCTGCACAGATGTCAATGTAAATCGCAGGCCGAAATTGCAAAAAGTAGTACGGGAACTACTTTTTGAAATCGGTGCAGCGCCACAGATGCAATTCTGCAATTTGCGACAAATACCGCTGTTTTGACATACCAAAATGCACCGGTGTGAACCAGGCCTTGAAGATTTTTTTTTAACTGTAAAAAATGCTTTCCAGCGCTGAAAAAAAGCTTAAACATGGCTATTCTGCGTTTAGCTGCCATCTGTGCTTGTCACTAGGCAGCTGCCTCTTTGCCATTGAAAGCCTGACATTGCAGATCACTGGCAGGAGTAGCTTTGAGAATAACAATGTTTCTTCCACTAAGAACCAACCCTATATTCCTGTCATTTCATTGGCTGCATATAATGAAATGAATCGTGGGAGAAAGCAACAATATAACCTCAGGAAATCATTTCTAGTTGGTGTAGGTGGGATTTCTTCCAGTCTCTGCCTCTTTAAAATGCTTCACCCTTCCTGTTGTACTTATGTGATATCCGTTTAAAATAATCGATCTACCTGCTGCTTATACTGTACTGATTTATTTCTGTTTCTAGGATAAAGGAGATTGGAAGCACAATTTCTGGAAGGAAGGGATCAGAGGATTCACTCACATTACATTCACAGAGGTTCCAGATTGGAGATTATTTAGACATTGCAATAACGCCTCCCAACAGAGTCCCACCCCAAACTGGGCGTATGAGACCATACTGATTTAAAATTGTGCGATTGTTTTTATGGACTTTTCCCTTTTATTACACTTCCCATTGTTTTGTTAATTTGCTGGTGAATAGCAGCTCTCTGTAAAAATCTTTTCCCCCTTTATAAAGTTTTTGTTAATAACAAACCGTACCGTGTTTCTGTTGTCACATCATAATTCCAAGTATTGAGCAAGCAGGGCTGCTAAGGCAGTACAGCCAGCCCTTCTGTACTGGACCCAGGCCTCATCAGTTGAAAAGGGAGGGGGCGGGGGGCACCTACTCAGCAAGAGGGCTGGCTGCACTGTCTTATTGCAGATACTAATCCTCTTCTGCTTCCCCCTGCAGCTCTGCCAGCTTCTTTCTCCCTCTGGCTGCACTGCAGGACAATTTTGTGTCCATTAATCGCTGAAGCATAGTGTACCGTTTACTATGCTTTCGGAGCATTCGCCCCAAAACGGTAGATGCAGCTCACGATTATGAGTGCCCCACTAAAGGGGTAATGAGACCGGCCATAGTAAGGGCTGCTCGGGCCCCCCTGCCTGACTTGTGTTCAGGGGGGATATCCAAATGACATTTACAATGTCTTTTTGGAAGAATCGTATAGAAAGAACATTGCACAAAGGATGTCAAGTATAAACATTTAACATTTGAATACAATTATTAGAAGAAAGAATAAGCTATTCATATAATTCTTTGTCTAAAATTAGTCTATCCTAAAAGACACATCACCAACCACTGCCACCCCACCAAGAGGCACAGCAGGTAAAAGAAGAGGAAGAAAGTTGAGCTTACATTGAACAGGCGATGGTGAAAGGGGACAACGAGAGTATGTGTGCTCTATGATGCATACAAAATTTCAATTTCGTGGCTGCTAGCAGGGTGGTTTTACCCCCAGCCCCCCCCCCCCCCACTAGCGGCTGAGAAAGGGTTAAAAAAAGCACCTGCAGACCTGAACCTGCCGCTAATTTTATTATAGCGCCTGTAAACCGACCTGTGTGAAAGGGATCTTAAAGAAAAGGATTGTATGAATTGACCTCATTGAGGCCAGGCGACGTCATCGCATTAAGGTGCTCAACAAGACGCTCTGGATAGAAGTTTTGTTTTATTGGATCCTGTCCAAATTGGCCCAGTATATATGTGTCCCAAGCATGTCGATCCTACGGGGTAAACGACCGCACTAGCCAGGAAGACACTGACTGCAAAAATTGCATAGAGGCGATTCAGTTTGCATTAGTAGCGCTATATAAGTCATTCATTCTTCAAAAGCTCCTGGGTTGCTTTTTCAGTGTGGTTTTGGTTCATTGTCCATCTGTATTGTGAAGAGCAGTCCAATCAACTTTGCTGGATTTGGCTGAATCTGGGCTGGCAGTATATCTCTAAATAGTGCAGAATTCATCTGGCATCAGTGCCACTGAAAGCCATGCATACCCATATTACATTGCCACCGCTATGTTTTACAGATGACGTTGTGTGCTTTGGATCGTGAGCTGTTCCAAGCTTTCTCTACACTTGTTTTCTTCCCGTCATTCTGGTACAGATTAATTTTGGTTCCATCCAGCCAAAGAATGCTTTTCCAGAACTGGTCTGGCTTTTTTAGATTTTTTTTTTTTGGCAAAGTCTAATCTGGCTTTTCTATTCTTCAGGTTTATGAATGGTTTGCACCTTGTGGCAAAGTCTTCTCTTGATTGTAGACTGACAATGATACTCCCACCTCTAGAGGTCGACCGATATGGGTTTTTCTCGATGCCGATATTTAGATTTTTTTTTTTTAAACTCGCCCACTCCACTTCCCCCTGCTTGCTCCTGTCACTCCACCACAAACTTGATATCCTCAGTACAGGTGAAACTGACAATGTAGAGAGAGCTGTCAAATGCAGCCATAATGTTGGGGGTGGGTGAGACCCAGCAGCTATCAAACACCAGCCAATGATTGGGCTGCTTAAGTGGCTGGTCCGTATACAAATAGCAGCCTGCCCCAGATCTCATCTCATTGGCTGTTGCTTGTAAGCTGCGGTCCCACCCACCTCTGACACCATAGAAAGGATCCTGTTATCATCCACCACTGTCTTCCGTGGACGTCAGGCTGTTATTTTTCCTCCCTCAGCTTATTTTTTGGGGTACGTTTTAACATATTCCTCCCTGCCTGTTGGGAATCCCTAGTTTGAACAAACTTAAAATTCCCAAATCCTCTTTTACAGTAGTACACAATGTGTGCTCCCACAGTCCAACGACACTAAACAGCAATCCTCTGAGCAGGGAAGAGAGAGCACACCACACGAAGAAAAATATAATAATCTGAAGACAGGAGTATCCCTGCCGCATACAGAATGACATGATACCATACCTTCTGTGACCCACTGAAGTGCTGGGGGTGGGGGATCAGACTAGCAGGATGATCAGCTAAGCGCTGCTCTGTAACAAAGGCACCTGACCCTCTAGATCAGAGTAGTTCTTATTTTCAGGGAAACATGGTAGGTTTACAGCAAAGTATTTCAAATGCAAATACCACACTTAAGCTTCATACGCTGTCTGACTTCAAACTTTTCTGTGGATTTTTGTTTGAAGGGCATGGACCGTAAGGCCGCGTACACACGACCGAGAAACTCGTCGGGCTAAACTCATCGTTCCGCCCGTCGAGCCAAATTTCCCCATAGAACAACAAGGAAATAGAGAGCATGCTCTCTTTTTGGCTCGACGAGCTTCCAGACGGATGCTCGGCGAAAATTGTACACACGACCGGTTTTCTCGGCAGAATACAGAATACGTCTCCCATCGAGGTTCTCGCTGGATTCTGCCAAGAAACTCTGTGGTGTGTACGGGGCCTGACACAGCATCCACACAGCAGGACTTTTTCAGCAAACGTTGCTAAAATCATGTGGTTGTTCAGCTCTTTACTGTCACCCTTTGGTCAACTTCTGCTATTGTTGGTCAATTTTAACATGGGTTCCGAGCATACATGTTTGTACTTTGGACAAAAGTGCGATGGATTTCTGACTTTTGTTGCCGAAAAGTTTGTCCATTTGCAGAGCAAACTTTTGTCTGATTGAAAACCAAAAAAGTCTGTCCGATGGCGTGTACACACGGTCGGTTTTTTTGGAAAACATTTTGAAGTTTGTTGTCAGAAAGTCTGACCCTGTGCATGGGCCTTTAATAATCAACTCCAGACCATTTACCTGCTTAATTGATGAAGAAATAATGAAGTACAACACCTGGCCATGAACAGCTTTATTTTAAAATATCCAAATACTTTTGGTCCCTTGGAAAAAAAAAAGAAAAAATGGAGGAGGCAGCCATTCTTAAGAGCTGTAATGCCTAAACCCTTCCTCCCATTTGGATGTATACATACTCTCAAATTAAACCCAAGAGTATGCACTTTCAGACAACAGCTTGAATGTTTTGGTAAATACCAAAAAAAATTATATCTGTGTCCAAATATATATGTACCTAACTACATGTTAAATAATGTAATTGGCAATCACATGATTGGAAAGCTCCCAATTACTAATATGCATTAAGAGCTTTCCAGTACCAGCTTACTACTGTGCTGGGAGTGGAAAGTGTTTACCCAAGGATGCCTATATGTGCCAGGTTGGCAGGAAAAGGTCAAACTCAGGCCCAGGTGTGGACAGCACTACATCCCTGGACCGGTAAGCGAATGTTTATTAAAAGGCAGCAGCTACAGTATTTGAAGCTAGGATCGAGTCTATCACATCCAGGAAATCTGGGGAGCTGGCCACAAGGACGCTAGCAATACTAAGTGTGCAGGTCTAAAGTTGGTTTTCTTCTAGTATTCCTGGAGGTGGCAGTATAACCCACTTGGTTTTCAGAATTCTGTATTCCTGCTGCCCCACACCAGGGAGAGCTGGATTACACAACAGGACAAGGTTATCAGTGAACATTAGAAATGTCACTTCCAGCCCAGAAACCCTTTCATACATTGCCTTGGTAGCTTCATGTCCCCACTCCTTTTCTTGTCCATGAAAAGCAAAAAAAAAAAAAAGAAGACACCATCTTGATAAACGTTAACATGTCCAATATTTATTAAATACAATTAATATTTTAATAATTAAATCTCCTAGAACTTTACATACAGCACTATAAACAGGTATCTGAGGAGGAATCAAACAAAATATGAAACAAATTAATATGGTATACAGTATTATGGCAGTGTTTATAGGAACAGAAAATGATGAAAAGAACCAATAGATGGAAGCAGGGCTCGGTTCTCTCCATTTAGAAGGGCCATGGACATACGGCAGCCCTTTAGCTGTTGAGGAAGCAGATCTGCGATCATAAAACAGTTACTCTTTTGGTCCCTTTGAATTCTTAAGGACTGCGTGTTTATATCCAAGTCATAAAATAGTTTTAGTCAAGACAGGATAAATCTTCAGAAGGTTCAAAGCTTCTCCACACATTGCAGGATATCCACACTCATGGTCTACAAAACAAGAATCACATTGTACGTGATCTCCATAAAATGAGTCCAGTATCTCCATCAACTTTCATATATGCTACAGGCACATATATCATTTTAATTATATTTTATAAGGCAAATACACAGATAAAATACATAAAAGGAAAAAGGGTGCTCTCTGTTGTAGATGAGATACACACACAGATCTCGTCATAGAACCCCGCCCCTGGATCCTTGTGACTGGACAGTGAAATAAGAGGCAGAAGCCTGATGCACTTTCCTCTCTCGGTTGCTCTGCTCCTCTTACCAGTTTGTACGTCTGTAGTGACGTATGTGCCAGTGGAAACCACCAAAGTGAGAGTGGTGGCCGGCAGTGTCATTTTTAAAGAGGCCCTGTTCATTCATTCATTCATTCATTAAAAAAAAAAAAAAACTATTTTTTAAAATCCTACTGTAAAAATATATGTAACTTGTAAAACCTTGTGTAGACATCCAAAAGCCCCAATATCATAACATAGTCACCATGTATTCCTTCCTTAAAGTGGTTCTAAAGCACTAAAGGCTTTGTAAACCCTTGTTTAAACAAAAAACAATGTCATACTTACCTTTACTGTGCAGTTCGTTTTGCAGAGTGGCCCCAATTTTCCTCTTCTGGGGTCCCTCGGCGGTGCTGGTGGCTCCTCCCCGCACCGAGTGTCCACGTTGGAATCCCACACCTGTGTCCATTCACAGAGAATGCAGGACTTGGCCCCACCCCCCGTCATTGGATTTGATTGACAGCAGTGGGAGCCACTGGCAGCGCTGCTATAAATCAGGACATGAGACACCAGCTACAGATAGTGAATTCATCGTCTAGGTCAGGGGTGGGCAACTTCGGCCCTCCAGCTGTGGTGAAACTACAAGTCCCATGAGACATTGCAGGACCCTGACAATCACAGACATGACTCCTAAAAGCAGAGGCATGATGGGATTTGTAGTTTCATCACAGCTGGAGGGCCGAGGTTGCCCACCCCTGGTCTAGGTAAATAAAAGGGGGGGGGGGGGGGGCCTGCAGCACTAAGAAACCCATTAGGGTTTACAACCCCTTTAAGTTCTTACCCTAATGCATTCAAGAGCCCGATTTTGGTCCAGCGCTGTGAATGAGATCAGTGGCTCTCTCCTCACATGGCAGACTGATAGCAGCGTGAGCCATTGGCTTCTGCGGCTGTCAATCAAATCCTGTGACGAGGAAGTTGGGGGCAGGACAAAGCCCCACTGTCTGTCTATGGATGCAGACAGGGCTCAGGAGCAAGCCTGCACAAGTACACCCCTTAAAGGTTTAGAATCACTTTAATTCTCCACCTTCATTGGTCCAGACAACATTGGCGAAAACCAAGTCTGCAAAGGCTATTTGTACTATGCTAGTAGGTTCCAGGAGAAGAGGTCTTAGTAGTTGGAGGTTCTTGGTGAGAAATCAGATCTCTAATGTCTGACTGCTGGCATCTCACAGGATCCATACCTATAGCATGAGCCCCAATCTCACCTGTTCTCTTTATTCTCTGCATCTCTTGGCTCTCTGTTCCTAGTATACATGCCTTGTGGATCTTGCCATGATGGTTTTGTTTTATTTTCACAATAGCGAGATAATAGCTGCAAAAAAATAAATACATTAATAAAATTAAGTCTCCTGAAAGCAGTACCATCTACAGCAATATATTTTATAATAAGCAGGAACCTGTGAAATGTCCTCAGTTATACAGGTTGTCATCTCAGGTTTTGTGGGTGTCCAGAGCAGATTCTCGTACCCGGAGACCTTGGGAGGAGACGCTGGTTTTATGCCATTCTGTGGGGAAACAGCACATTTATCACTGCCTGAGGAGCTCACTACTAGCACAATGATGTGAACTGGATGTGAGTGCCGGGATCAAACCCTGCGACACCTAAAACAAGGCATTAAAAAAAAGTGCGCAGTATTTTTAATGGCATTTTAACCAGTTGAATTTGTCCTTTCACCAAAAGGCACTGCCGCACTGAACTTACAGCACATACTGTACATTGGTTTATACATTTTTGAGGTGTCGTGACTAAATTCACACACACATTATTGCTCCAATTATTAGGGCTTTCACAATTGTAGTGAAATGCATTGGTTAGCTTTGACAAATAAAAGGTCCCCAGCTTGATTTAAAAAACAAAAAAGCAGTTTTAACACCAATACTGAGTGTCATTTATCCCAATTCCTGTGACCCCCGAGGGTTAAAGCTCCACCCCCCACCCTGGACTCACAGGAGAATGCTGCAGAGAGCAGTACCACTTTAGTACATGACACAGCTCTATGTAGCATTAAAGATCCATCCTACACTAGAGGAAGAAGAGATTGAGGCAGACCTCATATGCTACTGAACCAAGGACACTGGAGAAAGCAAATTATGTACAAAACAATTCTTTGTTTAATTAAAAAGGGTAAGTGACTCCTCTTATGAAGGTAGGGTGGCTGGCAAGCCTGGAACTGGACTTTAACCGCTTGCCGATCGCTGCACGAACATTTACGTTGGCAGAATGGCACGGTTGTGCAAAGGGAAATACCTGTACGTCCCTTTGAATTTGCCGCCGTGTCACGGAGCTGCAGGATGCAGCGATCAATGTTGTGTTACTGGTAGCCCAGCCCCCACACAATTAGAATCACTCCTCAGGGCACACCCAACCCCTTCCTCGCCCCCTAGTGGTTAACCCCTTTTCTGCCAGTGTCATTTACACAGTAATCAGTGCATTTTTATAGCATCAATTTTTGTATAAATGACAATGGTCCCAAAAATAGAGTCAAAGTGTCCGAAGTGTCCTAAATAATGTCGCAGTCACGATAAAAAAAAATAAAGTCAATCGCCGCCATTTCTAATAAAAATGCCATCAATCTATCCCCTATTTTGGGTGGAAGCTATAACTTTTGCGCAAACCAAGCAACATACACTCATTTCAATTTTTATTACCAAAAATATGTAGACCACCACACATTGGCCTAAACTGAGGAAAATGTTTATATAAAAAAAAATTATATATATATATATATATATATATATATATATTAGGGCTGTGCAAATTAACTTTTAATTAATTAATCTTTAATTTTTTTGATCGATTAAAATTCTTTTGATTGGCACTCACCTCTCCGCCGGCTTCTGGGCCTTCAGGGAGTTCCGTCGGAGATCCGGTAACGTCACGGACACAAGCGGGGCTTGCCGTGTCCATCTGAAGGGCTCCTTTGCTGTGTCTTCATATATGCATGCCGGCAGGACCTTACTATCTGCCACACGCCAGGGCTATTACACTTCCCTCTATCAACCTGGGATTCTACAACCATCCACTGGGATATGTGATAGTTCCCTTCATGGGACATCTACATGCCGACGGACTGAGGTTAACCCCTCCTCATCTGGATTCAGCAGTGGTATCATTGTACACATTTTTATACCAGTTATCATACTTAGCTACATGTTTTTAGGACTGCTTTTGGTACCGTTTAATATTTTTTGTATCCTGCTATCCATTTTTCCAGTGGTTTGTAGTTGCACTGGGGATCAGCCTGCAAGGAGATCAGCTAAAAGAAGTTGGATCTGTACGTGCATTATGATTAATCGAAATTAGTCGATTAATCGATAAAAAAAAAAAAAAAACTATTAATCGAACACAAACATTTTGATCAGTAACAGCATATATATAAATATATATATAAAATCAAATATTTATAGCAAAAGGTATCTTCAAAATTGTTGCTCTTTTTTTGTTCATAGCACAAAAAAAAAAATGCAGGAGGTGATCACCACCAAAAGAAATCTCTATTTGTGGGGGAAGTACATACATTTTGTTTGGGAGCCACGTCGCACAATTGTTGGTTAAAGCGACGCAGTGCCGTCTCGACAAAAATGGCCAGCTCACCAGGCAGCCAAATCCTCCGGGGGCTGAAGTGAATAAAATATCACTAAATAAAACCAAAAATGTGCCTAAGCAGCTCAATGAGTAAAACAGAAAGTCAAGATAAATTGGTAACGTGGTTGAAATAAGTTTGCCAATTCCCACTGATCATTAGTTCTATATATTGCCAATATCAGGCTTTAAAAAATGATTTTCAGTTGGGTGTTTATTGGCATAAAGGAGAAAAAAAGGATACATTTGAGGTGGAAATACCATATAATCATTTTTTCACCTTTAACCACTTAAGACCCGGACCAAAATGCAGGTAAAGGACCTTGCCCCTTTTTGCGATTCGGCACTGCGTCGCTTTAACTGACAATTGCGCGGTCGTGCGACGTGGCTCCCAAACAAAATTGGCGTCCTTTTTTCCCCACAAATAGAGCTTTCTTTTGGTGTTATTTGATCACCTCTGCGGTTTTTATTTTTTGCGCTATAAACAAAAATAGAGCGACAATTTTAAAAAAAATGCAATATTTTTTACTTTTTGCTATAATAAAAATCCCCCAAAAATATATAAAAAGACATTTTTTTTCCTCAGTTTAGTCCGATACGTATTCTTCTACGTATTTTTGGTAAAAAAAAAAATCGCAATAAGCGTTTATCGGTTGGTTTGCGCAAAATTTATAGCGTTTACAAAATAAGGAATAGTTTTATTGCATTTTTATTAATTTTTTTTTTTTTTACTACTAATAGCGGCGATCAGCGATTTTTTTCGTGACTGCGACAATATGGCGGACACTTCGGACAATTTTGACACATTTTTGGGACAATTGCCATTTTCACAGCAAAAAATGCATTTAAATTTGCATTGTTTACTGTGGAAATGACAGTTGCAGTTTGGAGTTAACCACAGGTGGCGCTGTAGGGGATGTGTGCCTGTGTGTTTTGTTTACTACTGTAGGGGGGTGTGGCTGTAGGTGTGACGTCATCGATCGCGTCCCCCTATTACAGGGATGACGCGATCGATGCTACAGCCACAGAGAAGCACGGGGAAGCCGTGTGTACACACGGCTCTCCCCGTTCTTCCGCTCCAGGGACGGATCGCCGCACTGCAGCGGCGATCGGGTCCGCGAATCCCGCGGTCCCAGTCCCGGAGCTTCGGACCGGGTCGCGGGCCCGCGACCCACGGCTGGGTACTAAAATCAACGTATATATACGTTGATGTGCCCAGCCGTGCCATTCTGCCGACGTAAATGTGCAGTTGGCGGTCCTTAAGTGGTTAAAGCAGATCTTAAAAAAAAAAAAAAAAACTTTCTACTGGGTAACCTCTGAGGTAGCAAGTTAAAAATAGTGAATATGTCCAAATCTGTGTCATCTCTTGCTGTATCCATACACCATCATGTAGAGTCTGTTCAGTTATAGCCCCTCAGCATTCATTAAGATGCTGCTACAATCTGAAGGAACACAGCACTTTTTTCTTCCACCCAAATCCTCCCCCTTGCCCAGTCTTATTAGTCACTTTTTACAAAGGAGAAGGCAGGACATAGGACAGGACTTGGAGGAGCCACACTGTTGCTGCCACTTATGCAAACGAAAGAGAGCACAATGATATACAAAGAGGAAGGTGTGGAACGCCCATGACCTTTGGGCTGTGCAGCTTGCAGAGCTTAAATTAAGACAAACACACATTTGGGACAATGCATGCAACATTTCTGTTTAAATTTAAAGGATAAAGAATGTCCTCTTTAGGGTGAAACATGTTCAAAATGCTGCAGTCAATGCCTGCTGCTCCTCCCAGTGGCAACAATACTGTGTGTGAATGAACTACAAGCCCCAGCATCCTTTGCGGTTGTCAGCTTGTAGTTCTCAATGAACTACCATGGCACTGTGGTAGTTCATCGATTTCTTCTTGTCAGTGTATCTGGCTGCCCATATGGGATGCACAGTACACAGATAGACTGACAGATCTAAAGGAGACCTGCACCATTGTTCTGCTGATCGCTGGTGCAATGCTTTACAGGCTCAAAAATTAATGCACGTTTTTTTACCTGCAAAAAAATTTGCATTTTTTTTTTCTAAAAAAGGTGAAACTTATCCTTTAACATTTTAGGAGAAAATTGCATGAGATAAAAACTGGTGGAATTTAACGAATAGAACCCATACCGAGTAAGAATCTTATTACATCTAGCTGAACTTTAGTCATTTTTTCATCTTTCCATCTATTAAATCTTCTGCCCTTGTTGTTGTTTTAACTTTGGATAGCAAATCCTTTCTTTCTGACAGTAAATACCTTATACCACTCACTTCCTGTTTCTTGCCTGGTAAAAAGCCTAGGCCTAACGACATCACGCACAGGTCTCTCTCTCATTCTTGTGAGAATTTGGCATGAGTGGGGAAGTCATAAGAGGGCCAATGAGAACTGTAGAGCTGGAGGTGTGCCTCTGAGTGTCTGTATAAATCCAGGAAGTGAACAGGCAGAAGCTTCAGCTGCTCACAGATAAAATGTTGGCAGCCAGACTTAGTGGAGGAAGATTTCTGCAGCATATTTGGTACATAATCACAGTATATATAAAATATGCAAAGTGGTTGAAGGGAAGCTTCAAAATGGCAAAGATGGTTTTTTATTACAAAATATATGTGAGCAGACTGCAGATCCTTAAACCAGCAACAGAGACTGGAAACCTTGAATACAAGTTCACATTACACATAGCACATCCTTAGAACGCTACAACTCTACATCCCAAAGAATAGTGAAGTGGCCCATTTGGAAAATGAAAATGTTAGTACAGCATGGACTTGCATATAAAATAATAAAAATAAAATTCTTAAAGAGACACCAAATGCCATGACACCGAGGTCTGCTCCCTCACCACTGCTCTGCTGTATTAAGTCCACCTTGACAGTTCAAAAAAAGGCAGACGCATCAAAGCTTAGAGGTTTATTTTGTGTTTTAATTCCCCTTTAATTTGGGCAACTTGAGATGCGGTTGTCTGAGCACATAAAGCCATCGAAGAAGTATTGTCAGTATGCATGTTTTGTGTGGACACAAGGAAGGATACATAAATAGAACACATTAAAAAGAGATTAATAAAGTGGTACCTTAAACACATCCTCAGTTAAACGTGCAGCCAGCTCTGGTCTTGGAGGTGTTCCTATAGTAAAATCTCTCATCTTGGGTGGAGACATTGGCTTAGCTGGGTTTCCATATTTATCAGAGTTTATTCCCAATGGTGCAGCCTGCTCCAAGTATTCAGTATGGGACATCTCTGGCCTCGGGATTGGCCCTGTGACATCCAGTGACCCCGTCTATTAAAAGAGAGTCAAAGTGTTTTTTAGGAGTGCAAGGATTTTATTATAGAAAATAATGATCGATTCGAAAGAATTACACTCAGTGTGGGATGTATGAAAATGGGATAAAATCAGGTGCGTCTGCATTACCAGAACAACCAGAAGTCCATTTCACCTTTTTATTCTTGGTTGTATATCAGCGCTGCACTTCCTGCAGTCCCTTTGCAAATTGATCCTCCAAGAAGCCCATTTCAGCCAGTGTCATGGTGCCCCTCTCCCAATGACCACCAATGTACAGTGGTCCTTATCCCACTAACCACCAAAGGAAGGGTGCCCTTCTCGATTGAACACCAATCGGTAGGACCAAGCTATATTGTGTGTGTGTGTGTGTGTGTCAATGGACACACACAAGCCCAAATGTCTGAAAAGGAAAAGCCAAGATTGCAGGCAGGGGACCCCCAGAAGAAGAGGCAAGGAGCACCACCATTCTGTGCACAGAGCAGGCAAGTATAACATTTTACTATTTTAATAAAAACAAAACAAAGAAAATAGACTTTACAATCACTTTAGGGAAACCCCTACATATTAGGATATTGACCAAAAGGTTATATTGTCACCTGTAGGTAGTAGATAGAAAAAAAAAAAAAGAAAAGAACAACATTTCTAAAGGCTTTTAACCACTTGACCACTGGGCACTTAAACACCCTTAATACCCAGACCAATTTTCAGCTTTCGGTGCTCTCACAGTTTGAATGACAATAACTCAGTCATACAACACTGTAACCAAATGAAATGTTTGTCCTTTTTTTACCCCACAAATAGAGCTTTTTTTTGGTGGTATTTGATCACCTCTGCGGTTTTTTTTTTTTTTTGCTATAAAATGAAAAAAAAAAAAAAAAACAATTTTGTAAAAAATAATAATTTTTCTTCATTTCCATTATAAAATTTTGCAAAAAAGTAATTTTTCTTCATAAAATTTGGCCTAAAATGTATACTGCTACATATCTTTGGTAAAAATAAATAAAAAATGTTGGATATTATTTAGTCTGGGTGAAAGTTATAGGGTCTATAAGCTTTGGTACCAATTACTGAAAATGTATCAATTTGATCACACCTGATGTACTGACAGCCTCTCATTTCTTGAGACCCCAACATGCCAGAAAAGTACAAATACCCCCCAAATGACCCCTTTTTGGAAAGAAGACATTCCAATGTATTTAGAAAGAGGCATTGTGAGTTTTTCGAAGATTTATTTTTATTTTTTTTCATCAATTTTTCATATTAGCAGGTTATTTCTCACACACAGCATATGCATACCACAAATTACACCCCAAAACACATTCTGCTATTCCTCCCGAGTATGGCGATACCCCATGTGTGAGACTTTTCCACAGCGTGGCCACATACAGAGGCCCAACATGCAGGGAGCACCCAGGCCAATTCTGACATTTCTCTCCTAAAAATCATCATTTATTCGCTACAAAACATTAAATATGCTTTTTAGCAAAGACCCTAGAGCAGGCATGTCCAAAGTCCGGCCCGCGGGCCAATCGCGGCCCGCGGGCCGGTTTTGGGCGGCCCGCCTGGTTCTCAGGTGTGCCGCGCTATCAGGGGAGATAAGGGCTGTCGTATGAGCCCGATCTCCTGATCCCCATCGGCACTGTAAGAAGCTTCATCAGCCTCAAAAGTAAAAGTAAATGCAGGGGATTGTGCTGTGCTCTCTGCTTCCCCCTAGAGTGCAGTACCCGACTGAACAAGGAAACTGAAAGGTACTGTGCTAGAAACCCAGATTTGTTTTAAAAGGGCTTCATACATGTGAGTGTCTGTGTGCCTGTATGTTTGTGTGTGTCTGTATATGTGTGTGTGTGCCTGTGTGTGCCTGTATGTGTGTATGAGTGTGTGTGTGCCTGTATGTGTGTATGAGTGTGTGTGTGCCTGTATGTGTCTATGTGTATGTGCCTGCCTGTATGTGTGTGAGTGTGTGTGCCTGTATGTGTCTATGTGTATGTGCCTGCCTGTATGTGTGTGTGCCTGCCTGTATGTGTGTGTGCCTGCCTGCCTGTATGTGTGTGTGCCTGCCTGTATGTGTGTGTGCCTGCCTGTATGTGTGTGTGCCTGCCTGTATGTATGTGTGTGCCTGTATGTGTAAGTGTGTGCCTGTATGTGTAAGTGTGTGCCTGTATGTGTAAGTGTGTGCCTGTATGTGTAAGTGTGTGCCTGTATGTGTAAGTGTGTGTGTGTGTGTGCCTAATTCTTGTTGGACAGTGTATTAGTGATCCAACAAACACAATTTTAATGGTTCAAAGAATGTCGGGCAAAATGGTCGGCCCTCACGCATGTTCACTTTATCAAATCTGGCCCTCTTTGAAAAAAGTTTGGACACCCCTGCCCTAGAGAATACAATGGCGATCGTTGCAACTTTTCATCGCGCATGGTATTTGCACAGCAATTTTTCAACGCGTTTTTTTTGGAAATAAAACAGTTTTGTGCTTTTAAAAAAAAAACATTAAAGTTAGCCCAATGTTTTTGCATAATATGAAAGATAAAGTTACGCCGAGTAAATAGATACCTAAAATGTCACCCTTCAAAATTGCTCACGCTTGTGGAATGGTGCCAAACTTCGGTACTTAAAAATTCCCATAGGCGACGCTTTAAATATTTTTACTGGTTACATGTTTTTAGTTACAGAGAAGGTCTAAGGCCAAAATTATTGCTCTCGCTCTAACGTTCGCAGAGATACCTCACATGTGTGGTTTGAACACCGTTTTCATATGTGGGCGGGACTTGTGTATGCGTTCGCTTCTGCATGCGAGCTCACGGAGACAGGGGCACTGTATGCCCAGAGTATTGCAGAGTATGCCCAGAGTATTGCCCAGAGTATTGCCCAGAGTATTGCCCAGAGTATTGCATTGCAGCAGGGATGGCTGAGCAGGGATGGATGGATGGATCTGTGACTGCATCCTCTGGACCCGGCGGTCACGGACGCTCCCGTGTGCGCGCCTCAGGGGGCGCACGGGAGCGTGATTCTGGGAAGACGTTAATTAACAGCTTCCTAGAGTTAAGCAACCGCCCTGTAGACGTACTTTGTCTATAGGGCGGTTGTAAAGTGGTTAAAGTGTCACCTTTGGAGATTTTTAGGTACCATAGTTTGTCACTGTTCCACGGGCATATGCAGCTTTAAAGCGTTACATGGTCGGTATCTATTTACTCGGTGTAACATCTTTTAGATTTTAACAAATTAGGTATTGTGTTTATGTGCACCAACATTCATTAAACTGTACTTTTTTCTGAAAATCTGCATTTGAAAATCTGCACTGTGTCAACGTCCACAAATTTTATTCTCCAAGGACTTGGCTTTCAGAAAATATTTATTGTTTTGGGGTTCCAAGTACGGTAATGTGAGAAATATCAGAATGACCCGGTCTTGAAGTTATTAAAAAGGCCTAAAATCAAGCCCAAGACCTCCATGAATACTTGTGAAATTGTGGAAAGGCCATGAACCACAAATGCCACTATAAAAACCTCCGGAAAACAGAAATATTTCTCTTTATGTCAGAAATAAAAATTCCAGTCTGGAGAAATGCTACTCCTACACACATGGACTCAATGCAACATAATTGTAGTTTGGAGAAAAAAAACAAACAACTGTAAACACTTGGGAAGGGGGATGCCTCTGGTTGAGATCAAACCATGCAGATATCCAAGAGAACCGTTAATTGTATACCTGCTAAGCAGATGACAAATCCCCCTTGCCCCATAGGAGAACCTGAGGCAGGTGTGCATGAGGTTGCCACAATACTGTATAAGGGGGAAAAAAGGGATCAGAGCCACTTGGGCTCTGAGCATCTGATAGCATTTGTGCAGCACAACCCATCAGTGACCATCACCTTCAGACACTGGCTCACAAACTGAGGCAATTCCTGTGAGGGAGGTTTTATATTGGGGAGATTTTCCTGCCTTTGACAGTTGTGTTTCAGTCTCTTGTAGGAGGCGCATAACCCATCAAGTAAGGATTAAAATGGCTGCTCTGTGACCCATTTGTTCTACTGTTCACCGATTAATACCACTAGATCTTAAAGCAGTCGAACCCCCCCCCCCCAAAAAATGAGCCCCTGCAGGATTATGTCAAAATGTGCTAGTATGCACTGAAAACTAGCACCTTATAGCAGACTTGCCTTAACCACTTCCTGACGGCCGTACGACTTTGTATAGCCGCAGTGTGGTTGCCAATTGCCGGGAGGCTGTCTATATACGGCCTCCAGCCACTGGGGGGCCCGCATGCCCACCACATCACAGAGATGCCGATAAGCGTGCCTGGCAGCCGCAATGTCCGCCAGGCACCCACGATCGGCGGTTACAGAGACAAGAACGTGGATCTGTGTGTAAACGCTCAGATCCACGTCCTGTCAGGGACAGAGGAGACCGATCTGTGTCCCTTGTACATAGGGACACAGATCAGTGACCTCCCCCAGTCAGTGCCCTTCCCCTACAGTTAGAAACACTAGGCAGAGTACACATTTAACCCTTTCCTCACCTCCTAGTGTTAACCCCTTCCAGTCACATTTATACAGTAATTAATGCATATTTATAGCACTGATCGCAATATAAATGTGAATGGTGCAAAAAATGTGTCAAAAGTGTCCGCCATAATGTTGCAGTCCCAATAAAAAATATCGCAGATCGCCGCCATTACTAGTAAAAAAATAAAATAAAAAGTAATAATTCTGTCCCCTATTTTGTAGGCACTAAAACTTTTGCGCAAACCAGTCGCTTATTGCGATTTTTTTGATTTTTTTTACCAAAAATATGTAGAAGAATACATATCGGCCTAGACTGAAAAAAAAAAAAAGTTAAGTAAAAAAAATATATATATATATATTATAGCAACAAGTAAAAAATATTGATTTTTTTTTCAAAATTGTCGCTCCATTCTTGTTTATAGCGTAAAAAATAAAAAACCGCAGGAGGTGATCAAATACCACCAAAGGAAAGCTCTATTTGTGGGGAAAAAAAGGACGTCAATTTTGTTTGGGAGCCACGTCGCACGGCCACAGTTAAAGCGACGCAGTGACGGAAGCTAAAATTTCACCTGGGCAGGAGGGGGGTATATGTGCCCAGTAAGCAAGTGGTTAAAGGGGTTATAATAAGGGTTTGCTTTTTATTTTCTAAATAGGTTCCTTTAAGCTAGTGCATTGTTGGTTCACTTACCTTTTCCTTCAATTTCCCTTCTAAATGTTTTTTCTTCTTGGTTTTCTTTGTCTGAATTTCTCACTTCCTGTTCCTCCTCAGTAAGCTGTTCTAAATGACTTTCCACCGCTCAGGTGGAAAGCTTACTGAGGAGAAACAGGAAGAAACGGGAAGTGAGAAATTCAAACAAAGAAAACATTTAGAAGGGAAATCGAAGGAAAAGGTAAGTGAACCAACAATGCACTAGCTTAACCACTTCAATACACTCCTTCCTTACCAGACCAATTTTTAGCTTTCAGCGCTCTCACACTTTGAATGACAATTACTCAGTCATGCTTCCTCACAAACAGAGCTTTCTTTTGGTGGTACGTAAACACTGCTGTTTTTTTTTATTTTTTGCAATATAAGCGAAAAGAGACATTTTTTAAAAAACAAACACTTTTTTAGTTTGTATTGTACATTTTTTTAAATAAGTAATTTTTCTTCATAAATTGGGCCAAAATGTATACTACTACATATCTTTAGTAAAATGAACCCAAACAAGTGGATATTATTTGGTCTCTGTGAAAGTTAGAGAGTCTACAAGCTATGGTGCAAATCATTGAAAAATGATCACACCTGATCACGCCAGAAGTACTGACGGCCTATCATTTCTTGAGACCCTAACAAGATAGGAACGTACAAATACCCCCCCAAATGACCACCTATTACAGTTTTGAAAACGGGTTCTCTGGTGACGGGTACTCCTGATGGACTGGTGGCGGGTACTCTGGTGGGCAGGTACTCCAGATGACAGGTACTCTTTATTTAGGGGGGGGGCAATCTGGGCACAGTGGTACTTTTGTAGTGTATTACAGATGTGTAACTCACTGTTGCCGATCTCCTCCTCACACTGGATCTGTGTATGACGAGGAGAACAGCAACAGTAAGTTACACACACAGTGTTGTGTTTACATTTAGTGACCGGCTGTGATTGGACACAGCCGGTCACGTGGTATAGAGCCAATTTTATTGGCTCTTTACCCTGATCTGGGCTGGATGCAGGTGAACAGCCTCAGCTCAGATTGTCGCACTGTGCACCCCCGGGGGAGCGCGCAGGCGCCGTGCACGCCGCTGCTCTGCATTACTGGTAAGTTGCACCGGAAGCCCTGCCACCCACCTCTACATTACCCCCATCGGGGATCAGATGTGTCCCGAGGG
This sequence comes from Rana kukunoris, assembly GCA_029574335.1. Taxonomy (NCBI): domain Eukaryota; kingdom Metazoa; phylum Chordata; class Amphibia; order Anura; family Ranidae; genus Rana; species Rana kukunoris. The sequence continues at coordinate 99,562,893 of CM056050.1, read as the reverse complement.
ACACACCGGATCCCCAATCGCCCCGCGCGGGCACTGTGCACGCCGCTGCTGCAGCTCTGCATTAGGAATCCGGTATGCTACACCGGAAGCTCCGCCACCACTCCATTAACCCATCGGAGAACGGATGTATCCCGCGGGACACACCGGATCCCCAATCGCCGCTCTGCGGTCCCCTGGGGGCCCGCAGTAGCAGCGGAAAGCCGAGGACATCATATGACGTCCACCCAGGATGGGAGATCCCATCTGTGTGGACGTGCAGCCTCTGCTGGTGACCAAAGCCCCTATCTGCACAAACAGTTTTTGTTCGCCGTAGATGGGACCTAGATTTATTTATTTTTGTTCCTGTTGAATTATTTTTTTTTGTCCGCCCCTCTTTTGCCAAAACTTGGTGACATCCCATTGGTCAAGATTTTTGGACGTCATATGACTATGGCTGGGTATTGAAGTGGTTAAAGGAACCAATTTAGATAATAAAAGACGAACCTTTACAACCCCTTTAAAATTAAGCCCTCCAGCAGTGCACGGTCACCGCTGCCATCTTCACCCGGTCTTCCTTCTGGGTTTGTAGGCTTCGGATGTTTGAGTGGCAATGACATCACTCTCACTCATGTGCATGAGAGTCAAGGCTGTGGCACAGCCCCTTCAGTGGATAGCACCGCTAACGTCATCGGCTGCAACTAAAGTAAATATTTTAGAACTGGTACATGCCTAGTAGATATTTGCTGTACCTACAGGCAAGCCTTATTTATAGGCTTACCTGTACGAATAACCAAAAATCTTGACCAATGGGATGTCACCAAGTGTTGGCAAAAGAGGGGCAGACAAAAAAAAATAATTCAACAGGAACAAAAATAAATAAATCTAGGTCCCATCTACGGCGAACAAAAACTGTTTGTGCAGATAGGGGCTTTGGTCACCAGCAGAGGCTGCACCCTTGGGTGTTTGTTTTATTTATACCCCGTGTCCTACCCCTTGCAGGTGGCAAAATAACCCATCAATAAAGATCCCAAGATCTAGCTGTATTTTTCAATGAATGGAGGAGAAATACATTAGTTTATTGCCAGACTAGAATAGACATGAAGAGGTCTACTGACATAATCCCATTTCAGGGTGACAGAGAGAAGAGATGGCCAAACATGTTGTGCTTACTTTTTATTCATATATCATGAAAAAAGTGGCCACTAAGCCATTGCGTGGAATGCTAAAAAAAACAGCAGTACCCATTTCTGGTAATGTAGAGATCACATACAGCGCTATGTTATCGATGTAAGCCACTTACCATGTCAGTCTTCAGCCATCTTGTCTCAAAACTTGGGATTGGTGGAGTGTCCAGACTCCCAATTACATTCACCTTTTTATCCTCTACAGGTTTCTCAGCTGCATACATTATGTCTTTCTTCTGGGCCTTCAGACCAGGTGTACAGAATGTAGGGACTTGAGGAGAATTCACACTGCTTATATCTGAAGACACAACACCTCCATTATGCACTGTTACAAAGCTCGGATGTCACTACAGCTTTGCTAAAAGTACATTAAAGAACAGATAGCTCAATTTCAAAGTAGACTGACTTCCAAAATGAAAATTTGCTATATTAGGGGAACATTTAGAAATGTAATTACACCCAAGTACCCAGTGCTTCCCATTGTTCTCCTTACTGAGAACTGTAACATGAGGAAACAGGATCTGATTTACCTACAGGGCTAGTGTCTGTAATATGCCGCTGGGGCGTTGGGGTGCAGTGCCTTGTGTTTTTACAATGCAAGGCACCATTTACCCCCTTTAATTTTCTTATGAAAAATGTCTAATTGACATTTCATGCTGTGCGAGAACGAATGGCGACATGAGGTGAGCTTCAGTGTGTTGCGGAAAAATGCAATACATACATCTCTATCTCTCAATCATATATACATATATCCAATTGTGCTGGCCCTCCCATAAAAGGGAGGGTCGTAAATTACATGGAACAATTCCGTGACCGTGGTCATCCTATAAAGACCATCTACCTGCATTCCAAACACAGCTCTGAAGAAGAGGGGATACCCCTTGAAACGCGTCAAATTTCTTTTGACTCCACGTCCCACAACCGTTACTGGATGGGACAAATGGTAGACTTTATACAATTTGCTTGATTTTATCACTAGTTTGCGAGTAGAATTGTAAACCTGTTACAGCATTAAAGTGTCGCAAAGGTAATGCGCGAGGCTGATGCGCCCTCTTTTCCCTTTTCTTTTTTTAGAGTTTCCCCTGAGCTTTTGAGTGGCAGCACAGCCGATATGGTGGCTTGATTAGCGAAGACCCGTGTCTTCAATCAGCCGCACAGTAATCTCTTGCACGCAGGAACATTTGTTTTTCTTTTATGTAAAACACAATTTAGCCACTCCTACATGCCTCCTCATAAGGGCCTATTCACACAGCAATAGACAGCTGCTGCACACTAAACTGCAGCGGTTCAGTGTCTGGCAGCGGTCGGTTCTGGCTGTAGTGAACCACATGGTATGAGGTGGCGTGGTGCGTGTTTTAGCACATCATGCAGCACCCTCCCTTTTATTGTGCGTTGTGCTTCTGTACAGTGACATGGTAATGAAGAACTTGCAATTCACCCAAATTTGCATTATTTTAGAAATGGAAAGTGCAACGATAGGACCATACCTCTCTCCAGTGCTTGGACTGAATTCACAGCTTGTGAAGAGCTACATTCTTCAGAAGAACTGTCAGAGCCACTAAAAAACAAAAAAAACCCACACCATAATTTATTGAGTGCAATACACAAACATAGGCATTATATTACAGATTAACCACTACAGATCCGCGCTATAGACAAAAGACGTCCACAGCGCGGACCTGGGGTCACGTCTTTGGACGTCATGTTATTGTAATTCCCCGATGTGTCCGTCGTAATGTCGCAGTCCCAATAAAAATCGCAGATCGCCGCCATTACTAGTAAAAAAAAAAAAAAAAAAAGTCATAATTCTGCCCCCTATTTTGTAGGCACTATAACTTTTGCGCAAAGCAGTCGCTTATTGCGATTTTTTTTTTTTTTTTACAAAATTACGTAGAATAGGTATCGGCCTTAACTGAGAAAAAAATCGTGTTTAAAAAAAAAATACTAATTTGGATATTATAGCAACAAGTAAAAATATATATATATATATTTTTAAATTGTCGCTCTTTTTGTTTATAGCGCAAAAAATAAAACCCGCATGGGTGATCAAATACCACCAAAATAAAGCTCTATTTGTGGGGAAAAAAGGACGTCAATTTTGTTTGGGAGCCACGTCGCACGTCCGCGCAAATGTCAGTTAAAGCGACGCAGTGACAGAAGTTAAAATTTCGCCTGGGCACGAAGGGGGTTTATGTGCCCAGTAAGCAAGTGGTTAACAATACAAATAAATGTGGACTTCTGTTTGGGTCCTACCCATTTTGGTGCCAACCACTATCAATATGTCAGTCTAACAAAAGAATGCAAAGATTTTTATATTGCCAATGATCAGGGACACCAAATGACAGCCTGATCACAGCCTGATCACCAGGTTCTAAAATGGTCCTTGGAAAAAGTAATGTTTTCTGGCACTCTTTATACTGTCATAGGGCAACAATGTTTTAATAATGAAAAACACTAACCCTCTTATACTTTCAGGTTGGTTCGAGTCAAAAGTCTCTTTCTTGTGAACTTTTAGTCCAGGGGTGCAGAACATTGGGGGCAAGGGCGAGTCCGAGAAGAAATCTAATAAAAAAAATATCAGTGTTACATAGCAATGCAGTTTAAGCAATATTCACTACTTAGATTTTAGAAATGTTAAGGTTTTGGGGTTAAGTTTAAAGTGTTACCCCAAAATGTCCCTGTAGATGTTTGAAAATGCAGCCTGCTTTCTCTTTATTCAATCATTTGCTCAAAAAACCTGGTGATCTTGCCAGCCCCCCTCCTTTGCTGTTGCAACGTGGCTGTGCCAATCACAGAAGCAGGTCTCTGGCAGCTGGTATGGTCAGTGAATCCTTTTTTAGATAGTGACACTGCTGATGTATGGCATGCCTGTATCTCTAGTAGTTTATTTAGCTGCCATATCCACCACCAGTTGATTGTAGCTACTCAGTACAGCAACAAAGTTGCCTGCAAATACACAACCTGACCACACAATAAACATAACTCTCCAGCTGTGGTGAAGAGGACCATAAATAAGGACGTGGATTCAACTTTAAATATACCTTATGACTTATCCCTTATTCTGCTGCAGATCATTAGAAGTACATTAAAACTGATGCTGTATGCCCAAAACATTATTTTAACAAAATTCATTTTTAATTTGATGAAAATTGTGTAAATGAGGTCGATCAAAAGGGAGCGGAGAATGTTCACGCAAAGTGAGAATTTTAATTTGGTTTTCTTTAATTATCGAAATCATTAAAAAAATCCTGTTAACTTATTCCACCTACACATGATTGGGTATTGAAATGGAAAAGGAATTCGATTTTGACATAACTAGATGAGTGAAGTGATTATTCACCCAATTTATTGAGTCAAGGGTTTAATTATTGTTTTTTGCAAATCAGCCTTACTGTGTTGAAACAGTTATTTAACCATAATCACAGAAATCACAGTACTGCCTCTTTCTGATTTTCTCGTTGGAAAACACGCATCCTCGGCACATACCCTGGACTGGGATGAGCTCTCAAATAGGACAATCATGTGAATCCTGGTGCCTGTGCAGTTCCTTGCAGCGTTCACAAATATCCAACACGGGTCAACAACTGCTGCAGCTTCTCACCTTATCGTTTGCTACAAAGTCACAATGTTGTCACTGGGGAGAGGAGACTAAGGAAACACTTCCTCCTGTTTGCAGCAGACTGATGACATCCACCATTGCAGCAAATTTACCAAATTAGGGCTCAAGGACTGCTTTTTAAAGTAGAAGCTCACCTTAAATGTACTGGCAGCCACATTCTAAGACCAATATATCTAACTCTGCAAAGCAAAAATTGCTATACATACCTTTTCTGCAGCTGATCCAGTCTGGTCCCACGCTGAGCTGTCAGCAGTCATTTCTCTGTGTAGGCGTGTGCAGGAGAGGCAGGCAACAACGGAAGCCCCGTAAATCCGCTGCAGAAGCGCTACGTATTTACAGGTTTAGACAGATTAGTCTTAGAATGTGGCTGTCGCAGATTTAGAGTTAGTTTTAGTCTGAACTTTTAGTTTAATGATAAAATGTAATATTTTTTGGAGAAAATGAACCCATAGTTGTATATTGTGTCACAAAAGGAATGTATTCCGCAGTTACTGAGAAGTCCACTTTAAAGCGGTTGTATAGTCTCATAGGAGATATTCCCCTTCCAATGCGCCGCTGATTGCTGCAGAGCATTGGGGATTCTCGGCTGAAAGCCCGGCAGACACTGGACTTGGCCGGAAAGAAGCCTCCCACGCGCATGTGAAGCCACGATACCCGGAAGACACATTGAGGCAAAATGTCATCTCCCTCAGCGTGGACCGGGTGGGATACCGACGCCTCATTCTAAGGCAAGTATTTCATAATGAGCTAGTATGCGATGCAGCGGGTATACAAACGCTTTAAGTGTTAATTTTGTCCATTAGGTTAAGGTTGTGATGTTAAAGTGGATGTAAACCCTCACATATACTCAGTGAAGTGAACAGGCTCAGATGATACACCAATGAAACAAATTTCCCTACATAAGTTTTACATGTATATCTGCTGTCTTCAGCTTTCTAGACTCTTTAGAAAGTGTACATCACGTTCAAAAATATTCTTCCTGTTTCAGCATTGGGACAGGAGTCTGGGCATACACTGTGTGTGAGCTGATTGGAGGAAAGGCACACACCCCTGCCTCCACATAGACAGAGGAACGAAGAAACTTACAGAGCTGTGCTTGAATAGACAAGCTCTCTGGGTATCTGCCTCAGTTTCCTCCTGACACAAATTTCCAGCTGCTTTTATCTCATGTATCGGAGAAATTGCCAGAAGTTATCATACTGATAACAGAAGAACGAAGCAGCAGAAAGACACAGGGCTCAGTGCTTTGAAGAGAGATAAGCAAACACTAAATATATGTGCCCAGGTCAGATTTCATGAATGAGGTTTACAACCACTTTAAATTTTAGTGCTAGGGGAAGTAAAAATGGTTAGGTTAAGTTTTAGAACTGGAGGGAATGGAACTAGTTGCGTTTTCTATAGCGAGTCCATCAAGTTCAACCATAAGAAATAAAATAATAATATCATACAATCACATATACCCAAAGTTGATCCAGAGACGTCCGCTAGAGATTGTAAGTGCCTGTATTTGGACGGACATTTTTTTCTTTTTCCAGTGCAATTATCCAACTATGTAGCCTTGTTAGATTTCCTGAGTGTTGGTTTAGAGAGTAAGATCTTGCTGGTTCCTATGGACAACATCCTCATTGTTTTTCTCACATTTACATATATCATTCCTAAAGTTTGTGTTTTATTTTCCATTACATTTCTTTATTAAACCGATATTAAATGAATTCAGGGACTAGAGTTATGCCTCTCCACATGGAGAAAAAGAAAAAAGGAGAAAAATAAAAAAAAGGAGAAAAAAGGAGAAGAAAAAAAAAAGGAGAAAAAGAAGAAAAGGAGGGAGAAAAAAGGAAGAAAAAGAAAAAAGGAGAAAAAGAAAAAAAAAAACACACACAGCCCCCATATAGCCTAGGATGGCAAAGCACTGCCCTGCTCCTTCCTCCTCCTGTATTCTCCAAAGACTGACTCTAGACTGCACTGTCCACTGCTAACGCTTTCCTGTGAAGACAGGAAGTTTTCATGTAAGAAGCATTAGAAGAGAGCCAGCAGCACTGAAAGTTGTAAACTGCAAATGCATGGGTAAGAATTTTAACAGTTTACTGGGGAATCATTTTACTGTGCTCAATATGTGAAGCTTAAAAAAAAAAATCATAAATAAAACTGGGGACTTAATAATACATTAACCACATCAATACCGGGCAATTTTACCCCCCTCTTGCTCAGGACAAATTTTCAGTGCTGTTGCACTTTGAATGACAATTGCATGGCTATGTAACAGTGTACGCATATGAATGTTGTGCTAAATAAATGGAAAAAAATAAAAAATAAAAAGGACAACAATTTTGAAAATAAAACAAGCGTTTTCTTCGTAACGTTTATACAATTTTGCAAATTAACATTCTTTATTAATTTTGGCCAAAATATATTCTGCTACATTTCTTTAAAATAAATCAAACCAGTGTGTATTATTTAGTCTGTAGGAAAGTTAAAGAGTCCACAAACTATGGTATATATCTGAAAAAACAAAAAAGATCAATTCTGATGTACTAACAGGCTATCATTTCTAGAGACGCCAGGACAGTACAAAGACCCCCTAAATTACCTTTATGGAAAGTAGAAAGTCTGAAGGTATTTAGTAATAGGCATGGCACATTTTTTTGAAGTTGTAATTAGTCACAATTTTTGGGGAAAAAAAAACACATATACATTATCCGGAGTGGATGCAGGTTCTCAGCAAAAATGCCATATGAGGTCTTCCCAGAACACGGTTTACAATGACATGGTCGTGAAGCAGTTAAAAAAGTAATTGTTTAAATGCAACTTACTATTTTTGTATTTCTGGTGAGCAGGTGTAGCCAACATACTTTTCAGGTTTTGTGAGGTTTCCTTAGTACAATTTTCAGCAACACTGTAATGGGAAAAAGTTATAATTCAATTATCTGGAGGGCCAATCTGAACCCCCCCCCCCCCCCCCCCAAAAAAAAGAAGATATGCATATTAAACTGAAAGCATGGGAAATATAAAAGCAAAAGAATACTATAGTAACCAACCAGATTTCAGTTTACTGAAGTCAAATCAGTGAAGACACAGAAAGCAGAAGTATAGCCCAGCCCAGGATAACCCCCTCTTACTTCCAGCATGCTTAAAGGGGTTGTAAAGGTTAGTTTTTTATTTTCTAAATAGGTTCCTTTAAAGGGGTTGTAAAGGAAAAATGTCCCCTGAATAGCTTTCGTTACCTTAGTGCAGTCCTCATTCACTTACCTCATCATTCCATTTTGCTTTTAAATGTCCTTATTTCTTCTGAGAAATCCTCACTTCCTGTTCTTCTGTCTAACTCATCACTGTTAATGCGAGGCTTTCTTCCTGGTGCGGAGAAAGCCTCTTGAGAGGGAGGGGCGAGCAGGCAAGTCAGGACACTCTCTACTTTGCAGATAGAGAAAGGAGCTGTGTGTTAGTGGGCGTCCTGACACTCCTGCTTGCCCCCTCCCCCCTCAAGAGGCTTTCTCCACACCAGGAATAAAGCCTTGCATTACTGTGTGAAGTTACAGACAGAAGAACAGGAAGTGAGGATTTCCCAGAAGAAATAAGGACATTTAAAAGCAAAATTGAAGGAGGACTGCACTAAGGTAAAGGAAGCTATATAGGGAATTTTTTTTTTCCCCCTTTACAACCCCTTTAAGCTAGTGCATTGTTGGTTCACTTACCTTTTCCTTCGATTTCCCTTCTAAATGTTTTTTTTCTTTGTCTGAATTTCTCACTTCCTGTTCCTCCTTAGTAAGCTTGCCCCAATCATCCATGGGGGTTAGTCAGCCAGAACAGCTTACTGAGAAGGAGCAGGAAGTGAGAAATTCAGACAAAGAAAAAAAAAATTTGAAGGGAAATTGAAGGAAAAGGTATGCATCATTAGGATTTTTGTATGCATCATAAAAAAAACTTTTTTCTTTGAGTCCATTGAGGGACACGGGTCCCATCCCTCCTGTTTTTCACAATTTACTACAAAAAAATAAAGGGGTTGTAAAGGTTTGTTTTTTATTTTCTACATGGGTACCTTTTTAAGCTAGTGCATCACTAGCTTAAAAACTGCCATCACTTCCGGTCTGGTAAAACATTAGCAGGAGCACAGAAAGTGAAATTAGGCATGCGCCGATATATTGGGCAAAAATAGTGTTATTAGAGTTTTGCCAATATATATTCAGTTGCCGATAATGGCATGCTGCGTCCTATGGACTTCAAGGCAAAAATCACGTCCCGTCCTGTTAACTTTAATGCATAAATCGCCAGTAACATTAATTATGTTTAAAAACATTTTTTTTTTAAAAACTGCCCGTTTCGGTTTTCGCCCAAGTGCATCCTGAATTTTCAATTTGGGTGCACCACCAAGTGAAATTTTAAATTCCTCTAATGGGGCCCCAGATAGCATTAAAAATACTGAAAAAGATTATAAGCATTTATGTAAAGCGGACCTATACTCAAATATTATATTAAAGATATGTTAAAAATAAAGCATATATAATTATTGTAATTTCATTTTCAATTTGTAACGCCATAATTTTCTGTAAAATTCAATGCAATATGGCAACCTGGAGGTACTTTTGCACACAGTTGGTGTACAGAACACACAGGAATTCAGTTTCCTGCTTGTGCGACACACTCACCGATTTTCCCAAAAGTCTGAACCTACTGCAATAGGAATTTCAGTTTTGGCAAGATATTCCCCATGGGTTAAATTCTTCTAAAGAGATGCAGACAATGCAGCTCCCCCCCCCGCACTCCTCCTGGGGAAAATCCAAGACCTCTCTATAATGGTCATGTGACTGAAGTGAGAGACTTATATAGCGCAGCACATGCTAACTGAACCGCCTTAGGGCGCTTACTGAAAGCCTGTGCATTTAGTTATGTGATAGAAAGAAACAGACATTCTGAGCCCTGCCCTCACTTTCAGCAGAGATCAGGTGACTAAAAGTGAGGGCATGGCAATGAATTCTGAGGACCACTCCTAGATGTAGCAATTACCGTATTTTTCGGACCATAAGACGCACCTGACCATAAGACGCACCTAGGTTTTAGGGGAGGAAAATTAGAAGAAAAAAAATATTCTGACCCAAATGGTTTAATGAAATATTTATTAAAATATAACAAAATAATATTTAAACCATGTAAAGTGAACACTATTAGATGACACAGGCTGGATGGGGCACACCACTATAGCTGATTCATATTAACCCCTCACATGCCACAGCAGCTGCGCAATATAGCAATGGCTCACGACAGAGACACAGGCTGGCTGTATTAGTTAACACAGGCTGGATTGGGGAACACCATGGATATGGGCACACAATGGAGTGGACACACAGGCTGGCTGTATTACATAACACAGGATGGATGGGGCACACCATGAATATGATGGAGGAGGGGGGCAATGATCCCTGTATGATAGAGGGGGTACTGATCCATGCATGATGATGGAGGAGGAGGGACACTGCCCCCCTCATACATGGATCAGTGCCCCCCTTTATCATACATGGATCATTGCCCCCCTCCTCCATCATATCCATGGTGTTCCCCATCCAGCCTGTGTTATGTATTACAGCCAGCCTGTGTGTCCAATGTGAGCCTATATCCATGGTGTGCCCCATCCAGCCTGTGTTAGCTAATACAGGCAGCCTGCGTCTCCGTTGTGAGCCATCACCATATCCCGCAGCTGCTGCGGCATGTGATAGGGTTAATACGAGTCCGTTATAGTGGTGTGCAGCAGCTGGCGCATGCGCAGTAGCATCAGCGGCGGGCATCTTACACGGCGCAACACAGTGACGTTGTGTGGGCGTGCATCCAATGCTCTGCAAAGCTTCCTGGTGGCTACAATGGCTGCCCCCTGTCCCTACTGTGACTGTGATGCGACTAGTCTGACACATCTCCCCCCCCCCCCCGTGAGCTCAAGCTGATCGCGCTGGCTGCCTGCTCTCTGTGGACCTCGGTATGACCTCGGTATGTTAAAAGGAAGTTGTGGGGGGGGGGGTGGACATTCAGTATTCGGACCATAAGACGCAGGCACATTTTCCACCATATTTTTGCGGCAAAATAGTGCGTCTTATGGTCCGAAAAATACGGTACTTCCCCAAAAACACTGAGTATACCTACCTTTCCTTTTTCTTGTTGAAAAGTGCAATGGTGTAATCATCATTCAGATTGTTGCTGTAGTCACTGATCCCAAAGTGCTGTATTTGGGAAAAGTCTTCCTCTTTTGTCAGGGCACATTTAGGGGTTTTAGCCACATTTAGTGTACGAATATCTTTATATAAGGGCTTGGGCTTTTCTTCTGGCACTTTATCATGCCGCTTATCATTCTTTGGTTCCCGCACTATGGGCAGCGGGTAATAAGACAGACCAAAGTCTGATAACTGAGGAACTCGCAGATCCGATATAGTCAGCTTCTGAATTGCTGGAAGATCAGGAGGAAGGCCTGATGGACCTGTGCCGTGGTTGTTCTCAGCAGCACCATCAAGTTTGGGATCTTCATTAAATATCTCATTTTCTGAAAAAAAAAAAAAAAGGAAGCAACAAACCTTGTATTAGAATAGTATTAAAAAAATATGATTTTTGTAATCACCAGAACGTTTTTAGCGTTCATTGGGGGGCCCAATGAAGAGTGAAAACCGAGTTTTACGACTACCTATAGAAATGGACATTGGCAAGCAAACACGTTTCAGGCCAATCCAGAATAACTAATCCTATTACCAGCGTGCTTTAATTTTGTAAAAACACAGGGACATGACCTGTGTTCCTACATGGACTCTGGAGAAAAGGATTTACAGTGAGTACAAACTATTTTTTTCCTCATTTATTAAAAGGATGAAGTAAGTGTAAAACCCAAAAGCAGTCCAACTGAGGGTGTGCAACAACAAACAATGCTAAAGGCCCAAGAAAACAGAACCTTGACCAGAAAATTGGTGGGACTTTTTAGATCATAAGGTGAATGATGATCTGCTAAGTCAGCCTTTCTCAACTTTAGTCCTCAAGCACCCCCAACAGGTCATGTTTTCAGGATTTCCCTCAGATGAAACAGTTGTGGTAATTACGAAGGCAGTGAAACTAGTCAAATGACCTGTGCAAAATAATGGAAATCCTGAAAACATGAGCTGTTGGGGGTACTTGAGGAATGGAGTTGAGAAACATTGTTCCATGTCACTCTTACATGGTGGAAAGAGAAAGTGGAGTATCTTTGCAGGGACCATCTAGAGCAGGGATCCTCAAACTATGGCCCTCCAGATGTTGTAGAACTACACATCCCATGAGGCATTGTAACACACTGACATTCACAGACATGACTAGGCATTATGGGAATTGTAGTTCCTGAACAACTGGAGGGCCGTAGTTTGAAGACCCATGATCTAGAATGTGGCTGAGAGATAAGATTCTTGCAACCTTAACCACAACTAGGTAATGAAGGGAAATCACATTTTGATGAATAAAAGACCTATAGATCAGACACTCGCTTCGCAGAATGGAGAGGGGAAACTCTTGAAGTGCTAAACATAACCAGATTCAGGTCCCATAGAGTAACAGTACGGACAGGGGTAGCCACACAAGAGACACTCTAAACCACACGTATCAAAAACAAGGCCTTCCTACCTTAAATGACTTTACATACTAACCAGATCCTTAAGAGATCACACACACACACAAAAATCCTGTATACTACAGTTGTAACTTGGAACATTCAATATCGTATCAGAGCTTGCAATAATGTATTCTTGTTATATTTTCTAATATTATCTGTCATTACTTTTATTAAATGTTATACTTATAAGTATTTTGTGTGATCTCTTTTTGCACATATCGAATACATTTCCAAAAAACAAACCATCACGGATCTATGGGTGCGATGAACGATTATTTTCATAATCGAAAAGCTGTCCGATTATTGTTTTGATTAATTGCATAGGAAAATAAAATAAAATATATAAGTTGGTGTATAAAAAGATAATATGTAAAGTAAAAAAAAAAAAAAAATGTATTTTTATAAATATCTCTATGCAGTGCAAAATATCAGTCAATAATAACCAGCTATGTCAATGGGGAACAAAAACTCTAATCCACTCTGAGAATAACAGAAGAGATATATACAGTATACACCATTAGGGGTTGAATCAGGTACAAATCATCAGGCACCAAGATCAAAATGTTTATTTTAAAAACCTAAAAACTGCTGTTTTGTAGATTTTCAGACAGGATTGTAATACAATATTATGCAGACAGACTCTTGTCAGACAGGTAGCTTCATACAACCTGGCGCTGCCACTAAGGCTCCATTCACATCTAGGCGTTTTGTCGCCTTACGCCCGACGCTGAAGCAGCCCTAGATACGCTGGAGGGGCGAATTAACATTGTCGGCTATGGAGATGGTTCACATCTCCACGCCGAACGCCCAAACGCCCATACGCCTGAAGCTCAAACAAGTCCCGGACCCTTTTTTTCAGGCGTATCGGGTGTACGGGCATAGCTGGCAATGTTAATTCAAATTTAACGTTACAAGCAAGTGAAATTTTTGAATGTACAAAGAATATTCGTACAAATATTCTTGTCTGGAAACTGATGTGTATGGCCAGCAAAAGACATCTAGTAGCAGCAGCTTGCTTTTTTATTGCAAAAAGTCCATGATAAATGGAAAACACCCCTTATGCCCCGTACACACGATCGGAAATTCCGACAGCAAAAGTCAGATTTCCGTGTGTAGGCTCCATCGGACTTTTGCTGTCGGAATTTCTGCCAACAAAAGATTGAGAGCTGGTTCTCAAATTCTCCGGCAGAAAAAAATCCTATCGGAAAATCCGATCGTCTGTAGCAATTCCGACGCATGTACAGAAACAATTTGACGCATGCTCGGAAGCATTGAACTGAATTTTCTCGGCTCGTCATACTGTTGCACGTCACCGCGTTTTTCACAGTCGAAAGTTCAGAGAACTTTTGTGTGACCGTATGTATGCAAGACAAGCTCGAGCGGAATTCCGTCGGAAAAACCATCCAAGGTTTTTATGATGAAAGATCCGATCGTGTGTACGCGGCATTAGAAGAAATCTGACAAAATATCTATTCCCTGCTTCAAAGGGCTGCTTTCTACTTGCAGTGCTTTCCTGTTTGATTCTGTACCTCACAGCACAGCAATCTAACAGTTCTGTTAATGAGAAATACCCGTTCAAAAATTACCTGATGTGTCAAGTTCAGAGGGTTTATATCCGTACTTCTGAAAAGTATCTTTAATCTGATGGATATCTGAAGAGTTTCTTGTCTGCAGCACTCTGCAAATCTTTAAAAATGCATTCAGTTCATCGCCTCTCTCAAGGTTTCTGTTAATAGTACCTTGAATATCAGTCTGTTAGATATAAAGGAAACAATATTAAAAATACAGAAAATAAAACTAATAAATTAATCATATCAGCAGTGGATAATAATGACTATTCCCAGGAATGGTGAAAGGCTTCCTTGCTGTGCGCACATCAAACTACATATAGTAAAGCGTGTCTGCACCTAAGATGCAATGTGAAAATTGACATTTTGTAGCGAAGGGAATTTTGAGGCATTTACAGGCCACAGTCTCTTCATCACTTCACGCTGGTCTATCACCGATACCTGCAGTATCTAGTACTGATCTTCACAATTTTGATATGTGTCTAATAAACATTTGTCAGAAAACAGAGACAGTCTTATCCGATTGAAACAAAAAAAAAAATGGACAATGGGCTTCTACTGTCAGAGCAGTTTAGAGCTCTAAAAGTGTCGGCTGTTTCTGAATCTAGAGGAGCTGCTACAACACAAAACAGCTGATCTACTAAACAAGGCACCAAAAATCTGTGGCCACCATGAAGGTGTATGGAAAGCCATAATGTATATATATTTTTATGGGAGTACTAGAACTATTAGGACCCTTTTTAAGGTTTTGGATTTCCTATCATTTTCAATCACAGTGTCAATGGTCAACTTGTTCCAAATATGTCTCTGACAGTAGAAGCCCATTGTCAAGTTTTTTCGTTTCAACCGGGTAAGACTGTCTCGGTTGTCTGACAAATGTTTACTTGTCCTTCAAGTAAGAAGATAATCCAATGTGGCTTCACAGCCATCAGTCAGATTTGTATTTCATGTGCTTGAATCTGATTGGTGGATTTGGGACAAAACAAGGCTACTTTTTTCAGCAATAATAAGTGAGGCCTAATACGTGAACATATTCCCTTAGATTATTTGTTCCTTGCCATTTGTTGAGAGCATCACCCAACCTTAAGTCCTATGATTTCTGAGCGTAGATCATGCAGCACTCTCATTGGAGATTCATCTTCATAGTCTGCAGAAAGGAGAAAATTGCTGTTATTTGTAAAAAAAAAAAAAAAAATCACAGTGCATGGTTTGCAAAAGTATACATTAAAGAGGAGTTCCACCCAAAAATGGAACTTCCTCTTAATCCACTCCTCACCCCCATACATGCCACATTTGGCATGTAATTTTTTTTGGGGGGGGGGGGGGGGGAGTGGGGGCTTCAGTAGGACTGGGACTTCCTGTCCCACTTCCTGCTTCCGCCGAGGGGCTGATAAGGCGAGAGGCGTAATCGCCTTATTTCAGCCCCTCCCTGTAGGCGATGGCCTAGGACACTGACAGGTCCTAGGCAATCGCCTGTCCAATCAGCGGCGAGCCGCTCGCGCATGCGCAGTGGGTGCCCGGCCGTGAAGCCGAAGGCTGTCACGGCTGGGTGCCCACAGTCGGGATGGAGACGCCGGCTGGGGAGGGGGAGAAAGGAGCGGAGCCCCGGTCGGCGCATCGCTGGAACGCAGGAGCAGGTAAGTGAGTGTTTATTAAAAGCCAGCAGCTACACTTTTTGTAGCTGCTGACTTTTAATAAACACATTTTTTGGCTGGAACACCCCTTTAACATTTGCGCTTCAAGACAATAGTGTAGAAGCCAAGATGATCCTTAAGCGGAGGTTCACCCAAAAATCAACTTTCTGACATTAGATCCAGCATACTGCTAACATCTGCAGTATGCTGGGTTTTTTTTTTGTACTTATCGTTTTATGAGCCATTGTTATCCGGCTCCGAGCGGGAAATCCTGCGGGGAATGGGCGTTCCTAAGCCAAGAGGAGTTGATTGACAGGCTGCTAAGGAGTGTCACACCTTCCGAAAATACCCAAAGTGACACTCGGGTATTTTTTTTTAAGATACATGCATGATTTTTAACTTGCAGTTTTTAAGTGAGGGTTTTCAATATAAAGAAAAAAATCATTAGTTCAGCTTTACGTCCTTTGAGTAATTGCCAGAGTTCAACTTTAAAGGGGTTGTAAAGACAAAAATATTTTCCTCTTAAATTAAAGTCTGACAGCAGCTGATAAAGTAAAAAGTAATGTTTTGCATTATAACTAGTTTGATACCTGTTGAAATCGAGCTGTTTTATTCACCTCTGTCACTCCTGAATAGTTATTCTCACTGACTTCCTGGTTTGCGGTGCGCATTCATTCTTGCTACATCACGGCCTAATGGGAACTACAGTTCCCATTAGGCTTAGCTTCCGTGCCTGTGAGGGATAAGAGAGAATCTTCACGCAGGGCTGTAGTCATAGGGAGGGGGTGAGCACATTCTGCTTTCCACCTTGCAAAACGGCTCAGATGCTGGTGGAAAGCAAGAAGAGGAGAGACAGGAAACGGCATTTTCAAACCTGGATTACTGTATTTTGGAGGTAAAAAGGAAAAACGAGGCAAGTGATATTTAAGTGCTCTAGCTTACAGCAATTAATTGATCTAATAAAAAATGAACCTTTAGTGTTCCTTTAAGTACTCGACAGAGGGTGCCTGCTGGGTTCCCTGTATAAGCAAAGTACAAGTTTTACAGGTCATGTTATGAGGTGAGAACTCCCTCCCAACTATGCTCGTGCTTTTTCACTCTGTCAGACAAGCTTAGGATGGAGGCTATAAGCCTCCTGTTTCATTATTAATATAATATGAATTATTCATAATTATGAAGCTGGTGCAGGGCAGTGATATACAGCAGGCCCACTTTGCCATCCATTTTCCTTTGTCACAGCTCTTACTGTTCCTACACCCCAGCCCCTGATGACACCCTCAATGTAATCCAGTAAATAGAAGTAGGAGGGGTATGCCTATTAAACTTGTGGAAGGCTGGAAAACAGTGGGCCTGGGCACTGTCATATGTCAGGACCTGATCTGCTACTCCCAATCACAAATGATATGCTAAAAAAGAGATATATTATATATGTATTTTTTTTTTCACAAGAAAATATATTATATATCTAAAATTTACATTTATCTTTACTGTTTACTGATGGCTTTGTCTCATAAACCACTGGAAAATGTACCCCCTCTTCAGACCAGGTCATGTTTTGCAATACTACACCGCATTACTTTAACTGACAATTTCGCAGTCACGCGACGCTGTACCCAAATACAATTTATGTCCCCCCACAAACATGGCTTTCTTTTGGCGATCACTACTGCAGTTTTTATGCTATAAAAAAAAATTAAATGTGTGTGTTATATTTTTATATATATATATATATATATATATATATATATATATATATATATATATATATATTATATATATATATAAAAATATAATAATAAACGCACTTTTTTATTATTATTAAAGCATTTGAGCCTGCAAAGCACTACAACAGCAATTAGTGGATTGCGGGTTCAATGCTCAGGCTCCTGAAGACTGTTCTTCCAGGCCGCATGTTCTTACCAAAGTATGGACCCTTGGTTATGGGATTGGAGGAAGTATCAATGAACTTTGCTTTACTAAGAACTACAAGTCCCTCTACCATGGTGGCATAGCCATTCACAGATCTCTGTTGATGGATGACACAGTTGTGTGGACTGAACAGCCACACCAAATTCAAAAACCAGCATTTCATGTCACACCCTAAAAATGGATGCAATACGAAACATGACCAGGAAGGAGGCTCTCGATTTTAAAGTGGAGTTCCATCCAAAAATGGAACTTCCACTTTTTGGAAACGCCACCCCCCCTCCCCTCTCCGCGGTGACCTATGCCAATTTCTGCGCCTACACTGTCCTCCCCCGTTGTCTTCTGGAAGACACACTGGTCCTAGAAGAAAGCAGGGACCAGTGAGGACGCATAGAGCGACTCGCACATGCGCAGTAGGGAACCAGGAATTGAAGCCACGGTGATTCCCTCACCGAGGATGGTGGCGGCAGCAGCCGAGCGACAGATCGGCTTCGGCCGCCGACATCGCAGGCGCTCTGCACAGGTAAGTGTCCATATATTAAAAGTCAGCAGCTGCAGTATTTGTAGCTGCCGGCTTTTAATATTTTCTTTTAGGCGGACATCTGCTTTAAATATAGTTTTAAAAAAAAAAAAAAAAATTGAAAATGAGTTAAAAAATGATGTCCCCTTTGCCGTTTATTTTATAAACTTTGAGACAGAATCTAATTACCACTGTCTTCTTGATTGAATGCTTGGTCCAGATGCGCCGTCTCCTTCTCCAAAGTGATTGCCAAGGACCTCAGTTTACAGAAGAAGTTCCCAGTCACAGACATGGCTGCACTGATCGTTTGCTTTAGCTTTTGTCACTTTTTTGCTGGACAGCTTTGTCTACATGTAAAATGTGAAGAAAAATATAAGGGATTGTGAAATAAACAAGGATTAAATATGCTGAATGTTATCATTACATGTTTTAAATGCATACATTCATCAGTATTTACTGCACATATTTGTCAAGATAGTTGTAATTAAACTTAAAAGAGGAACCTCCCCAAACCTGCGTTCAACCACCTCTTTTATGTTGGGTTGTGCCCAATTAACATACTTGAATGAATGAATGAAAACTTATATAGCGCGGCACATGCAAACTAAATCACCTCTGGGCGCTCGTTGTTCCTGTCTCTCTTGATATCAAAAGAGATGAGTCTTAATCTTTCTCCTGAACGCTAAATGATTCTCCTCCAACCGAATGCTGGTTGGTAAAGCGTTCCATAATCTGGGCCTTTGCACAGCGAATCTTCTTTCTCCTTTGGATTTGTATCTGGCTCTCGGAATCTGGAGCAGGTTTTGATTGGTGGATAGTAAAACGCGATTGGGATTGTGGGGTTTTATTTTTTCGCATTAATATTGGGGGGGCATTCCCATGAATACATCTATGCGTAAGACAGAGCGCTTTGAAAGCAATTCTGTCTTTTACTGGTAACCAATGAAGGGCTCTCAGTGAAGGTGAGATTGATTCCCATGGTTTTTTCCCAGTCACCAGTCTGGCGGCCGTATTTTGAACGACTTGCAGACGAGCGATTTGGTACTTGAGGAGTCCGAGGTAAAGGGCATTTGCATAGTCCAGTCTGGAGTTAACAATTGCTCCCACCACGACCGCTATATCTTCTTTGGGGATAAAAGGTGTAAGTCTACGTAGTAGGCGCAGCAGATGGTGTGATCCGCTGACTACTGACCCTATTTGTGCGTCCATTGTCATACTTGCTGACTGCAAATCTTGAGCTGTCCTGCAGCATGCTGAAATGCACTAGAAGGCGTTCTTGGAAAGGGTTAGGTGCGGTTTGGACAGCGCTGGGTGCCTAATAAGCTTATTCAAACTTAATGGTCTTATCATAATGTATGATGATGCACCAGAGAAGTGTGAACACGGCCATAAAAGTTGTTTTCAGTC
The DNA here is from genome assembly GCA_029574335.1 of Rana kukunoris. Lineage (NCBI taxonomy): Eukaryota > Metazoa > Chordata > Amphibia > Anura > Ranidae > Rana > Rana kukunoris. The sequence continues at coordinate 99,543,453 of CM056050.1, read as the reverse complement.
TTCAATAAATACCTGGTGATCCTACCAAGAAGTACTTGTTCAACACTTCCTGTTAGAGGGTAACAGATGTCTTGCTAGCAATCCTGATGGAACTCAATTCAATTCATTTCAATGGAGAGGGGCGTTTTTTTCAGCGCCCAAAAGCTGCTCCAAAGATGCTGCTTGCAGGACTCAGTGTGAAAGGGTCCATTATGATGCATGGAGAGCATTTTATGAGCGTTTTAATAGCGCTAATTTTAAAGCTAAAACGCTGTAAAAACGCCCCAGTGTGAAAGGGGTCTAAAGGTGGATGCAAAAAGAAAAAAACAAAAAAACACCAGCAGTTTATAATGGGATAGAATGGTAACTGCTTACAAAAGCACACTGCTTCAACAAACTAAGGCCAGATTTACATCTTGGCAAGGTGCGGTGTCATTTATTTTGAACGGCACCCTAACAAATTATTGCAGTAGCAGGCAGCAATCTGCAATGTAGACCACAACATACATGGCGTGATGCACTATGTTTTAAAAAAAAAAAGGGTCAGTTATCTGTTCTAGTGATCATATAATCACTCCCTCTTTTCCAAGATGTGGAGCTTCTCATCGTGTATTGCATCTTCTGCTGATACACGCCACAAAACAGGAGACAGCAGCCATTATGGTTTGACTTGGTGCGGAGAGAGAGGGGGTACAGGGGGGCAGCAGAGAGAGAGAGAGAGAGAGAAGGGGGTACAGGGGGGCAGCAGAGAGAGAGAGGAGAGAGAGGGGGTACAGGGGGGACAGGGGGGCAGCAGAGAGAGAGAGGGGGAGAGAGAGAAGGGGAGTACAGGGGGGCAGAGAGAGGAGCAGAGAGAGAGAGAGAGAGAAGGGGAGTACAGAGAGAGGAGGGGGGGGTACAGGGGGAGCAGAGAGAGGAGGGGAGTACAGGGGGAGCAGAGAGAGGAGGGGGGGTACAGGGGGAGCAGAGAGAGAGAGAGGAGGGGAGGGGGGGGGGGTACAGGGGGAGCAGAGAGAGGAGGGGGGGGGGGGTACAGGGGGAGCAGAGAGAGGAGGGGGGGTACAGAGAGAGAGGAGGGGAAGCAGAGAGAGGAGGGGGGGGGGTACAGGGGGAGCAGGAGGGGGGGGGGTACAGGGGGAGCAGAGAGAGGAGGGGGGGTACAGGGGGAGCAGAGAGAGGAGGGGGGTACAGGGGGAGCAGAGAGAGGAGGGGGGTACAGGGGGAGCAGAGAGAGGAGGGGGGTACAGAGAGAGGAGGGGGGGGGGTACAGGGGGAGCAGAGAGAGGAGGGGGGGGGGGGGTACAGGGGGAGCAGAGAGAGGAGGGGGGGGGGTACAGGGGGACAGAGAGAGAGGAGGGGGGGTACAGGGGGAGCAGAGAGAGGAGGGGGGGTACAGGGGGAGCAGAGAGAGGAGGGGGGGTACAGGGGGAGCAGAGAGAGGAGGGGGGGTACAGGGGGAGCAGAGAGAGGAGGGGGGGTACAGGGGGAGCAGAGAGAGGAGGGGGGGGTACAGGGGGAGCAGAGAGAGGAGGGGAGGTACAGGGGGAGCAGAGAGAGGAGGGGGGGGGGGGTACAGGGGGACAGGGGGAGCAGAGAGAGGAGGGGGGGTACAGGGGGAGCAGAGAGAGGAGGGGGGGTACAGGGGGAGCAGAGAGGAGGGGGGGGGTACAGGGTGAGAGAGGAGGGGGGGGTACAGGGGGAGCAGAGAGAGGAGGGGAGGTACAGGGGGAGAGAGGAGGGGGGGGGTACAGGGTGAGCAGAGAGAGGAGGGGGAGGGGGGGGGGGTACAGGGGGAGCAGAGAGAGGAGGGGGGTACAGGGGGACAGAGAGAGGAGGGGGGGTACAGGGGGAGCAGAGAGAGGAGGGGGGGTACAGGGGGACAGAGAGAGGAGGGGGGTACAGGGGGAGCAGAGAGAGAGAGAGGGGGAGGGGGGGGGTACAGGGGGAGCAGAGAGAGGAGGGGGGTACAGGGGGCAGAGAGAGGAGGGGGGGTACAGGGGGACAGAGAGAGGGGGAGCAGGGGGAGAGAGGAGGGGGGGTACAGGGGGACAGAGAGAGGGGGAGCAGAGAGAGGAGGGGGGGTACAGGGGGAGGGGGAGCAGAGAGGAGGGGGGGTACAGGGGGAGCAGAGAGAGAGGGGGGGTACAGGGGGAGCAGAGAGAGGAGGCGGGGGGGGTACAGGGGGAGCAGAGAGAGGAGGGGGGGTACAGGGGGAGCAGAGAGAGGAGGGGGGGTACAGGGGGAGCAGAGAGAGGAGGGGAGGTACAGGGGGAGCAGAGAGAGGAGGGGGGTACAGGGGGGACAGAGAGAGGAGGGGAGGTACAGGGGGAGCAGAGAGAGGAGGGGAGGTACAGGGGGAGCAGAGAGAGGAGGGGGGTACAGGGGGAGCAGAGAGAGGGGGGGGGGAGGGTGAGGAGGGGAGGGGGGGGGTACAGGGGGAGCAGAGAGAGAGGGGGAGTACAGGGGGAGCAGAGAGAGGAGGGGGGTACAGGGGGAGCAGAGAGAGGAGGGGGGGTACAGGGGGAGCAGAGAGAGGAGGGGGGGTACAGGGGGAGCAGAGAGAGGAGGGGGGGTACAGGGGGAGCAGAGAGAGGAGGGGGGGTACAGGGGGAGCAGAGAGAGGAGGGGGGGTACAGGGGGAGCAGAGAGAGGAGGGGAGGTACAGGGGGAGCAGAGAGAGGAGGGGAGGTACAGAGAGAGGAGGGGGGGTACAGGGGGAGCAGAGAGAGAGAGGGGAGGAGAGGTACAGGGGGAGCAGAGGAGGAGGAGGTACAGGGGGAGCAGAGAGAGGAGGGGGGGTACAGGGGGAGCAGAGAGAGGAGGAGGTACAGGGGGAGCAGAGAGAGGAGGGGAGGTACAGGGGGAGCAGAGAGAGGAGGGGGGTACAGGGGGAGCAGAGAGAGGAGGGGGGGTACAGGGGGAGCAGAGAGAGGAGGGGGGGTACAGGGGGAGCAGAGAGAGGAGGGGGAGGTACAGGGGGAGCAGAGAGAGGAGGGGGAGGTACAGGGGGAGCAGAGAGAGGAGGGGAGGTACAGGGGGAGCAGAGAGAGGAGGGGAGGTACAGGGTGAGCAGAGAGAGGAGGGGGGTACAGGGTGACAGAGAGAGGAGGGGAGGTACAGGGGAGCAGAGAGAGGGTACAGGGGGAGCAGAGAGAGGAGGGGGGGTACAGGGGGGGGGAGCAGAGAGAGGAGGGGGGTACAGGGGGAGCAGAGAGAGGAGAGAGAGGAGGAGGGGTACAGGGGGAGCAGAGAGAGGAGGGGAGGTACAGGGGGAGCAGAGAGAGGAGGGGGGTACAGGGGGAGCAGAGAGAGGAGGGGAGGTACAGGGGGAGCAGAGAGAGGAGGGGGAGGTACAGGGGGAGCAGAGAGAGGAGGGGAGGTACAGGGGAGCAGAGAGAGGAGGGGGGTACAGGGGGAGCAGAGAGAGGAGGGGGGGTACAGGGGGAGCAGAGAGAGGAGGGGGGGTACAGGGGGAGCAGAGAGAGGAGGGGGGTACAGGGGGAGCAGAGAGAGGAGGGGGGGTACAGGGGGAGCAGAGAGAGGAGGGGGGGTACAGGGGGAGCAGAGAGAGGAGGGGGGGTACAGGGGGAGCAGAGAGAGGAGGGGGGTACAGGGGGAGCAGAGAGAGGAGGGGGGGTACAGGGGGACAGGGGGAGCAGAGAGAGGAGGGGGGGGTACAGGGGGAGCAGAGAGAGGAGGGGGGGAGCAGAGAGAGGAGGGGAGAGAGAGGAGGGGAGGTACAGGGGGACAGGGGGAGCAGAGAGAGGAGGGGGGTACAGGGGGAGCAGAGAGAGGAGGGGGGGTACAGGGGGAACAGAGAGAGGAGAGAGAGGAGGGGGGGTACAGGGGGAGCAGAGAGAGGAGGGGGAGCAGAGAGAGGAGGGGGGTACAGGGGGAGCAGAGAGAGGAGGGGGGGTACAGGGGGACAGAGAGAGGAGGGGGAGCAGAGAGAGGAGGGGGGGAGCAGAGAGAGGAGGGGGGTACAGGGGGAGCAGAGAGAGGAGAGAGAGGAGGGGGGGTACAGGGGGAGCAGAGAGAGGAGGGGGGAGCAGAGAGAGGAGGGGGGTACAGGGGGAGCAGAGAGAGGAGGGGGGGTACAGGGGGAGCAGAGAGAGGAGGGGGAGCAGAGAGAGGAGGGGGGGGGGGAGCAGAGAGAGGAGGGGGGGTACAGGGGGAGCAGAGAGAGGAGGGGGGACAGGGGGAGCGGAGAGAGGAGGGGGGGTACAGGGGGGGGGACAGAGAGAGGAGGGGGAGCAGAGAGAGGGGGGGAGGGGGAGCGGGGGGGGTACAGGGGGAGCAGAGAGAGGAGGGGAGTACAGGGGGAGCAGAGAGAGGAGGGGAACAGAACAGAGAATCCGATGACAGTCCTGTGTGGTATATGTACCGTGAGGAGAATACAGTTTAGGGTGGTCAGATCACACACAGGGAGGAATGGCCGGAACAGACAGTGCCAATCAGAGTCTAGTTAGAAGACACATTGTCGGGAGAAGGTGGCAGTACACCCATATACCGGGCCCTGTGGAGGGGATATTGGAGGAGGGGAGCCCCGGGAACCCACCTGTCACGTACACCGATCTCTCCTCCGCCCCGCTGCCGCCAACAACTTGAATTTTTTTTTTCAATATTCCACTTCAAACTTTATTGACTACGTTGTTCGCATGCAAAGTTAGAGGAGAGACGCGTTGGTAACAGCCTGCCACCTTGTGGTTGGCTTCAGATCTACCGCATCGAGCTATTTCTCTTTCAACTATGCTACATACATGGACCGTTTGAAAATGCAGAAAGCCAGCAGTGTGTGAGGGAGGGCTGTGCTTAGTGAGCACACTGGGCTTGTAGTGTGCTGCATAGCTCTCAACTGTCCCTGCTTTTGAGGGACTGTCCCTTATTTGGATCAATGTCCCTCTTTAGACTGGGATCTGAACTAGGGTTGCCACCTTTTCTTCAAGCCAAACCCGAACACTTTTCTGGCGCACTCCGATTTTTTTGTAGCATACATTATATATATAGAAAAAAGGATTGTAAAAGATCTCGGACACCTTTGTGTAGCTTAAAGGGTCACTAAAGGACAAGAAAAAAAAAAAATGTTCCTTTTAAAATAACAAACATGTTAAACTTACCTCCACTTTGCAGTTTGTTTTGCACAGAGTGCCCCCGATCCACGTCTTCTGGGGCACCTCGGCGGCTGTCTCTGTCCTCCCCGCAAGTACTGACCACAGTCATGCGAGAGCTTGCATTGTGGTCAGTAATTGCGGGCGTGCTCCGGTGATACAGCGAGCGGTCATAGCCGCTCACTGTATTACTCGGCCCCACCGCATCACTGGATGTGATTGACAGCAGCGCCAGCCAATGGCTGCGCTGCTCTGAATCCATCCGCTCTAGCCAATCAGCAGCCAGGTTGAGCGGCAAAGAGAATATCGGGACCACGCCGGACTTTTGACGGGTCAGGTAAGTATAACGGGGGCTCAAGGGGGTGCCGGCAACACCAGATGGTTTTTCACCTTAATGCATAGATTGCATTAAGGTGTAACATTTTTTTTCATTTACAACTCCTTTAAAGAGAGTAGTAATACAGTGTGCTGTGTACACCACGGTGAACAGAGGGTGTGGCCACATTGCGTTAACTGTGGAAGGGGCCTAAATTAAACCCACCCTACCTACAACACCCCTTACTATCCACTGCACACAAACCTTCCACCGACAGTTCAAAGTAGCCCATCCCACCTATAGCAACCCACACTATCAACACCACACCAAGGTGGCCCATTCTATCTCAACACCCCAAATCAGTCCATCATATCTAAGGCCCATGGGATGAACGGGGTGACCGTGGGATGGACAGGAGACAGTGGGATGGATGGGGGGACAGGAGGAGATGGACGGGGTGACCGTGAGATGGATGGGGGGACAGGAGGAGATGGACGGGGGGACAGGAGGAGATGGACGGGGGGACAGGAGGAGATGGACGGGGGGACAGGAGGAGATGGACGGGGTGACCGTGGGATGGACGGGGGGACAGGAGGAGATGGACAGGAGACAGTGGGATGGATGGGAGGACAGGAGGAGATGGATGGGGGGACAGGAGGAGATGGACGGGGGGGACAGGAGGAGATGGACGGGGGGACAGGAGGAGATGGACGGGGTGACCGTGGGATGGGACGGGGGGACAGGAGGAGATGGACAGGAGACAGTGGGATGGATGGGAGGACAGGAAGAGATGGACGGGGTGACCGTGAGATGGACGGGGGGACAGCAGGAGATGGACGGGGGGGACAGCAGGAGATGGACGGGGGGACAGCAGGAGATGGACGGGGGGACAGCAGGAGATGGACGGGGGGACAGCAGGAGATGGACGGGGGGACAGCAGGAGATGGACGGGGGGACAGCAGGAGATGGACGGGGGGACAGCAGGAGATGGACGGGGGGACAGCAGGAGATGGACGGGGGGACAGCAGGAGATGGACGGGGGGACAGCAGGAGATGGACGGGGGGACAGCAGGAGATGGATGGGGTGACCGTGGGATTGGCGGGGGGACCGTGGGATTGGCGGGGGGGGTGCAGGAGTGATAGGGGGACAGTGAGATGGACAGGAAGAGATGCTCCTTCTGCTGGGCTCCTGAAAGTAGCACTGCACTGACAGGGGTAAGGGGGTCGGGGGCTAGTGCTAGAAGGGGCTGTCAGGTTTTCAGATGAATCTCACACATACTTCTGGCAAATGTCCTTTCTCATACTAAAGCACATATCCTCCTAAGCACCCCCCCCCCCCAAATCACTCCACCAAGTGTACATCCTTTTAGTTTCCCCTTATCAATCCCAACCACTCTCCCCCTTCTCCCTGTCCAGCTGCAACAAAGCAGAGAAAAGTTTCTACTGACCTGAAATCAGCGAGTGTTCCTCCTCCCCTCCTCTTGTGTGTACAGAGTGAGGAGGAGGGAATGGGAGGGGACAGCATCGATGTGCTGTGAGAGAGACAGACTGCTGCATGGATGGGAGACGTGCGTGGTGTATCCGACGATCCTGCAGACAGCAGACATGTCACTCCCGGGTCTGGTGTGAATGATGTGTCCGGGTCAGGAGGAGATAAAAACCCGTACAGATCATTCAAAAACCGGACTGTCCGGGGGAAAACCGTACAGGTGGCAACCCTAATCTGAACTGTCTGGCTGGCAGCATTCAGGATCAGGAGTAACGCAGAGCGCAGGGATCAGGAGCAATAAAGAGTGCAGTTATCAGGAGTAACACAGAGCGCAGGGATCAGGAGTAACACAGAGCGCAGGGATCAGGAGTAACACAGAGCGCAGGGATCAGGAGTAACACAGAGCGCAGGGATCAGGAGTAACAGAGCGCAGGGATCAGGAGTAACACAGAGCGCAGGGATCAGGAGTAACACAGAGCGCAGGGATCAGGAGTAACACAGAGCGCAGGGATCAGGAGTAACACAGAGCGCAGGGATCAGGAGTAACACAGAGCGCAGGGATCAGGAGTAACACAGAGCGCAGGGATCAGGAGTAACACAGAGCGCAGGGATCAGGAGTAACACAGAGCGCAGGGATCAGGAGCAATAAAGAGTGCAGGGATCAGGAGTAACGCAGAGTGCAGGGATCAGGAGTAACGCAGAGTGCAGGGATCAGGAGTAACACAGAGCGCAGGGATCAGGAGTAACACAGAGCGCAGGGATCAGGAGTAACACAGAGCGCAGGGATCAGGAACAATAAAGAGCGCAGGGATCAGGAACAATAAAGAGCGCAGGGATCAGGAGTAAGGCAGAGTGCAGGGATCAGGAGTAAGGCAGAGTGCAGGGATCAGGAGTAACGCAGAGTGCAGGGATCAGGAGTAACGCAGAGTGCAGGGATCAGGAGTAACGCAGAGTGCAGGGATCAGGAGTAACGCAGAGTGCAGGGATCAGGAGTAGGGATGGGCAAACGGTTGGGCCCGCTCATGAGTTCGGGCCAAACATTTGCTGTTCGCAAGTTCGACAAACACCCAAATTATCAGGGTGTTCAACCATTTGTTCGGCCCACCGAACTACCACAATGCCGCCACGCAGTGTATTGAAAGCCCTGATTTAGTGAAGCAATGATAGCTTTGCCCAATCAGAGCACTTTTAGAGCCATGATTGGACGCTGTCGACTCATTGCTCTTAGTCCCACCCCACACTATAAAAGTATTCTTTCAATAGCGGCCATTTTTAGTGTGATATCAGCGTGGAGAGAGGTAGAACAGTTCAGTGCTACTAGGACAGTGTGCTTTTCTGAGTCTATTGTCAGTGTAGATAATGTGGTCTCTGACCAGAGGAGGAAAGTGAGGGTGAGGCACAACCCCAACATAGAAGAATAGAGAGCAGCCACCCTATTCCATTACAATGTGGAGCTGTTATCTCCCGGCCCACTTCCCACAGCTCAACTGTCTGGGCCTTTTTGAGCACATGTGCAGCCGATTGCATTGTTGCAAACTTTGTCTCAAGCACATCAAGCATAACAAAAAACACCAGCCATTTGGGTACCACATGCTTGACAAGGCATTTAACCTCCCACCACTCAGTCCATTGGCAAGAGCACCTGAAAGCCACACAAAAGGGGCACAATTCTGTTCCTCCACCTTATTTATCTCAGTCTGCCCCGACTACACCTCATGACCTCTTTGCAGCCTCCACTGACTGGGATGTTGGTATAGTGCAGGTTGTCCCAGGTCCTTACAGCACACCACCAGCTGTTGACTATAGCTGCCAAATTTCTCTTTTTCCGTCTGCTGCAGCAAAAAAAAAAAAAAAAAAATACAGTCACTGCCACCCACATGCCCAGCATCTACTGTAAAATGCAAGCTTCTGCCTTTCCGTATGGTGGATTCTGCCCCCCTCCATGAATTTGCAGAATGTGCTCTGCCACAATGGCAGGTTCCCAGTCACTATTTCTTTTTACGTAAGGCCATTCCAGCTCTGTACCATTACGTGGTAGGCAATGTTGTGGCATCGTTGGGCAAGGCAGTCAGCCGAATGGTCCACGTTACTGCCGACACGTTGTCCAGCAAGCATGGTTAGGGACAATATATTTTGTTCACAGCACACTGGGTAACTCTGCTTGCAACTAGGAAGGATGCAGGACAGGGCTCAGTGTTGCATCTTGTTATGCCCCCATGTCTCCATACGAGCTAGTGGTGATGATACCAGATCTGTCAGCGCTACCCCCTCCTCCATGCCCTCCTCCACTGAATTGTCCTAGGAATCACAGGTACCCCCAAAGCATTCAAGGGGCTATTCAATGAGTCAGGCTAAAAGGTGCCATGTAGTGCTTCAGCTGGTATGTCTAGGGGACAGGTACCACACCGGAGCAGAGATTCTTGCAGCTCTGCAGGGGCAGGCCCAAAGGTGGTTCACGCTACACCAGATGGAGCCTGGAATGGTGCGTTAATGGCACAAACCTCCTGTCCGCCCTTAGACAGGGAAAGTTGACACATGTGCCATCCCTGGCACATGTACTTAATTTGGTGGTGCAACATTTCCTAAATAGGTACCCAGGATTGGAAGATCTGCTAAAGTCGGCCAGAAGAGTCTGTAGCAATTTCAGGCAGTCATACTGAATGATTATCTAGGGGCGAAAACAGAGATGGAGATCTTTCCAGTCAAAGATCCACTGGCTTACTGGGTCATGAAAATAAACAACTGGCCAGAACTTTCCCAGGATACAATTGTGCTCCTGGGCTGCCCTGCATCCAGCGTTCTTTTAGAACGGGGATTCAGTCCTGCTGTAGGTTTTTTTGCTGATAATTGAACGCATCTGTCCACAGACTCGGTGGACCGTCTGACATTTATCAAAATGAATCAATTCTGGATTACCAGCAGCTATGAAGCCCCTGATGCCGATGTCGCCGATTAAGTGTTTTTGGGATGTGAAGCAGAGCTATGTGCACCAACGTCTCCCCTTGTGCCAAGCTGCCAGTATCCCCTTGTGTGTGTATATATACAGTACAGACCAAAAGTTTGAACACACCTTCTCACTCAAAGAGTTTTCTTTATTTTCATGACTTTGAAAATTGTAGATTCACACTGAAGGCATCAAAACTATGAATTAACACATGTGGAATTATATACATAACAAAAAAGTGTGAAACAACTGAAAATATGTCATATTCTAGGTTCACCTTTTGATTTGATTACTGCTTTGCACACTCTTGGCATTCTCTTGATGAGCTTCAAGAGGTAGTCACCTGAAATGGTCTTCTAACAGTCTTGAAGGAGTTCCCCGAGATACTTAGCACTTGTTGGCCCTTTTGCCTTTACTCTGCGGTCCAGCTCACCCCAAACCATCTTGATTGGGGTCAGGTCATCTGGCGCAGCACCCCATTACTCTCTTTCTTGGTCAAATAGCCCTTACACAGCCTGGAGGTGTGTTTGGGGTCATTGTCCTGTTGAAAAATAAATCATGGTCTAACTAAATGCAAACCGGATGGAATAGCATGCTGCTGCAAGATGCTGTGGTAGCCAAGCTGGTTCAGTATGCCTTCAACAGTGTCACCAGCAAAGCACCCCCACACCATCACACCTTCTCCTCCATGCTTCACGGTGGGAACCAGGCATGTAGAGTCCATCCGTTCACCTTTTCTGCATCGCACAAAGACACGGTGGTTGGAACCAAAGAACTCAAATTTGGACTCATCAGACCAAAGCACAGATTTTCACTGGTCTAATGTCCATTCCTTGTGTTCTTTAGCCCAAACAAGTCTCTTCTGCTTGTTGCCTTTCTTTAGCAGTGGTTTCCTAGCAGATATTCTACCATGAAGACCCCTTTCACATTGCGGCGCTGACGGTATAGCGCCGCTAAAAATAACGGCACTATACCGTCGGATTTTGCGCAAGTTGCGGCCGCTAGTGGTGCGGTATTAACCCCCACTAGCGGCCGTGAAAGGGTTAATACCGCCCGCAATGCGCCTCTATAGAGGCGCATTGCGAGCGGTATTGCCGCGATTTCCCATTGTTTTCAATGGTATACACGCCGCTCCTCTTACCGCTATAAAGATGCTGCTGACAGGAGATTTTTTTTCTCTCCTGCCAGCGTATCGCCTCAGTGTGAAAGCCCTCAAATTTTTTCAGGCGGTATAGCAGCGCTATTTTTAGCACTGTACCGCCTGAAAAACTCCTCAATGTGAAAGGGGTCTAACAGTTGTTCTAGAGATGTGTCTGCTGCAAAAGGTGGCTACTTTGAAGAACCTAGAATATGACATATATTTTCAGTTGTTTCACACTTTGTTATGTATATAATTCCACATGTGTTAATTCATAGTTTTGATGCCTCCAGTGTGACTCTACAATTTTCATAGTCCTGAAAATAAAGAAAACTCTTTGAATGAGAAGGTGTCCAAACCTTTGGTCTGTACTGTATATATATATATATATATATATATATATATATATATATATACACCGAGTCGGTTTTCTACTATCACGTCCCTTTTCTTCCTCTTCCCCTTATGCAGAATGACACAGGGAATAAGCATCAAGATATTACAGCACCGGTCCCCCATGGATCCACCTCTCGCGTCCATCCCAGGCACTTACATGCAACATCATATACAAGCATCTGGAATGGATATGAAAGGAGGATGGTGGGGACCAGAGGGACAGAACAGATAGGTGTGTCTTGCTGTCACTTCTCTGCCCCACTCTGCATATGGTAGTAAAGCACTTCTGACAGAGGGTCGGCATGACAGGGACACGATTTACCCTTCACATGGCCACAATTGATCATGATCAACCTGTTGCTGACCCTCGTTTAAAAGTAATGATATAATTTCTGGACACATTTTTTTTGGGCATGGAGTTCACCAGAGCTTCACAGGTTACCACTGGAGTCCTCTTCCACTCCTCCATGAAGGAGCTGGTGGATGTTAGAGACCTTGCGCGTCTCCACCTTCCCTTTAAGGATGCCCCACAGATGCTCAATAGGGTTTAGGTCTGGAGACATGCTTGGCCAGTTGCACTCAGCTTCTTTAGCAGCCCAGTCTCTAAAGGTAGGGGATCATGCTCTGCTTCAGTATGTCACAGTACATGTTGTCATTCATGGTTCCCCCCCCTTAATGAACTGTAGCTCCCCAGTGCTGTCAGCACTCATGCAGACCCAGAAACTCCTACCACCATCTTGTAGGCAAGACACACTTGTCTTTGTACTCTTCACCTGGTTGCAATCACACACGGTTGACACCATTTGAACCAAATAAGTTTATCATGGTCTCATCAGACCACAGGACATCGTTCTAGTAATCCATGTCCTTAATCTGCTTGTCTTCAGCAAACTGTTTGCGGGATTTCTTGTGCATCATATTTAGAAGAGGCTTCCTTCTGGGACGACACCATGCAGACCAATTTGATGCATTGTGCGGCATATGGTCTGAGCACTGACAGGCTGACCCCCCCCACCCCCCTTCAACTTCTGCAGCAATCCTGGCAGCACTCATACATCTATTTCCCAAAGACAACCTCTGCATATATGATGCCGAGCATGTGCACTCAACTTCTTTGGTCGACCATGGCGAGGTCTGTTCTGAGTGTAACCTGTCCTGAAACTGCTGTATGGTCTTGGCCACAGTGCTGCAGCTCAGTTTCAGAGTCTTACCAATCTTCTTATAGCTTAGGCCAGTGATGGCGAACTTTGGCACCCCAGATGTTTGGAACTACATTTCCCATGATGCTCATGCACTCTGCAGTGTAGTTGAGCATCATGGGAAATAAAAATTCCAAAACATCTGGGGTGCCAAGGTTTGCCATCACTGGCCTAGACCATCTCCATGTAGAAAACAAAAATGCAATATAGCGCCAAACATTCCTAAACATAAAGTTATACTGATTAACGACTTATGGATCGCAGCTGCTCTAATTAATGTCAGGACCAAAAACTAGTATAAGGGGTTGTAAACCTTTGTGTTTTTTTTTACCTTAACCACTTCAGCCCCGGAGGATCTGGCTGCCAAATGACCGGGCCAATTTTTGCAATTCGGCACTGCGTCACTTTAACTGACAAATGCGCGGTCGTGCGCTGTGGCTTAGAAACAAAATTTACCTCCTTTTTGTCAGACCCGACACTAGGGATTACAAGAATAGAATTGTATCCAAATCGTCTTCAGCCACTGTGGCCTATCTGCGAGTACAATCCTGGACAGTGTGTTGGCATCAGCATTGTGACCCCCCCCCCCACCCTACACATTTCATTATATGCCCCTGCACACCTCTCCCGGCAATAAAAATACATTTAAAAAAATGCAGATTTCTTTGCCATGAAGTGCCATGTTGAACTTCCAGTGACCGGTATGAGAGATTGAGAGCGATAACACCAAATTTAACACACTTGCTCCCCATTCACACCCAAGACCTTGTAACACCAACAAGTCACATGACACTGTGAATGAAAATGGCTAATTGGGCCCAATGGGGTGTACTCACTTTTGTGAGATTGTGTGTGTGTGTGTGTGTGTGTGTGTGTGTACACGTGTTTTGCCTTTTTATTTTAGATTGTTGCTTTACATGGTGAGGTTTAAATACAGTATAGTTTAGGTGACAGCAAGGATGTGCTTCCCTGCCTAGTGCACCTTACCCTCCCTTTTTCTACTTCGTTTTAGAATACCTAGAGCACTTTATGCTTCCCTCAGGCACTGATGTGGACGAGAAGGCCTGGCTCGCAGTCTTTGCTCTATTTTATCCCAAAAGTGTTCTATCAGGTTGAGGTGCAAGCCAGTCAAGTTCCTCCACCCCAAACTCGCTCATCCATGTCTTTTTTGGACCTTGCCTTGCGTACTCTGTTCCAAATCATTTGGTGGATTATGGTGTGAGGTTATTTTTCAGGGGTTGGGCTTGGCCCCTTAGTTCCAGTGAAGGGAACTTAATGCCGCGTACACACGATCATTTTTTGTGATGAAAAAAAACGACGTTTTCTGTGAAGTAAAAAACAACGTTTTTGAAACGTCACTTTTCAAAGACGATGTTGCCTACACACGACGTTTTGAAAAACGACACAAAAAATTCAAGCATGTTGGAATTTTTTTTTGGTCGTTTTTTTTAAGACAAAAAACGACGTTTTGCCCACACACGATCAATTTAAATGATGTTTTTTAAAACGTTGTTTTATTTCATCACAAAAAACGACCGTGTGTACGCGGCATAAGGCATCGGCATACAAAAGACATTTTGGACAATTTCATGCTCCCAACTTTGTGGGAACAGTCTAAAGGAAGGGAATTGCCCCTTCCTGTTCCACCAGTGTGCAAAGCAAGGTCTATAAAGACATGGATGAGAGCGTTTGGGGTGGAGGAACTTAACTGGCCTGCACCGAAACTCGATAGAACACCTTTAGGATGAATTGGAGCAGAACCAGGCCTTCTCGTCCAACATCAGTGCCTGACCTCAAAAAATGGTCAACCATTTCTATAGACACACTCCTAAACCTTGTGGACAGCCTTCTCAGAAGAGTTGAAGCTGTTATAGCTGCAAAGGGTGGGCCAACTCAATATTAAACCCTACAGACTAAGACTGGGATGCCATTAAAGTTCATGTTTGGTAATATGGTGTATTTTTTGGTAGATCTAAAGTAGATTGTCAATTCAGATTTTCATCAGCTATGAACAGCAGAATTGTTGATTATTAAAATAATGTTCCCACAAGCTCAACAAATGTGGAAAGCAGGCCTAGGTGGATGAACATGGAACACAACAGAAGCAGTCCACAGTACAGCAGACAAAAAAACAATAACATCAGAATGTACAATGTGTGAAATTATCATGGGCTCTATGGGTCGTATTAGCAGACGACTACATAAGGTACCTTTCCCAATCATGAAAAAGCATCAAGTATTTGCAATCAGCTGGGTAGAAAACAGACACCTGCCCTCAACCAGATAAAACAACTTTGGGATGAATTAGAGCGGCGACTGGGAGCCAGGCCACATCAGTGACCTCACAAATACACTTCTGGAAGGATGATCAAACATTCCCATAGACACACTCCTAAACCTTGTGGACAGCGTTCCCAGAAGAGTTGAAGCTGCAAAGGGTGGGCCAATTCAATATTGAACCCTACAGACTAAGGCCCCGTACACACGAGGAGATATATCCGATTAAACCGGTCCGACGAACCGTTTTCATCGGACATATCTCCTGGGAGATTTTGGTTTGATCTGTGTACACACGATCAAACCAAAATCCCTGCGGACAGACAGCGCGGTGACGTGGAGGTGACGTTGACGCCGCCACGTTACCGAACCAGGAAGTAAAATACTTCCACGCATGCGTCAAATCCATTCGCATGCGGGAGATTTCGGTCCGCTGGTTAGGCGTACTAACCAGCGGACCTATCCGACAGATGGCTTTCCAGCAGACAAGTTTTAAAGCATGCTTTAAAACTTTTGTCTGCTGGAAACCTGTCTGCTAGCCGTACACACGATAGAATCTGTCCGCTGAAACTGGTCTGCGGACTAGTTTCAGCAGATATATTCGATCGTGTGTACACGGCCTAAGACTGGGATATCATTAAAGTTCATGTGCATATAAAGGCAGGCGTCCCAACACTTTTGGTCATATAGTATATATAATTTTTTTGTTTTGGGGTTTAAATGTTACTAATTTAATGATTAAATAGAAAGTAATCATCCCCTAGAACCTGCTTACTTCTCTTAACACTGTATGCTGGTCAGGGGCACAAATCGATGGTCCAACGTATTACTAAAATAAAATGGAATAATTTACATCAGATTAGCATTTTGATACTTGTGACATCACACAATATGTTATCACTGGGTGTCAGTGAAGCCAACAAAAGATGAAAAAAAAGAATCCAGACAATGAGTAAGTAAAAGCTATTTATACATAAAAACATACAGCATGGATATGATACATATAACACAGCATGATGTACAATATACAAGAACCGAAGAGGAATGTTACAGTATTGCACCTGGTCAGAGTAAAATAATTTGTTGCGGACTGCAGCACTGGCTGTAGAACCACCATACTGTCATAGCCCAGAACATTACCTTATATTATATGACACCTTTCTGGTGTGACACATTGTTAGTGGATGTAAAAAGAACATGTATGATCACAGTTGCTGACCCATGCTTGAACTGGTCTCATGCCGCGTACACACAACCGTTTTTCGGGTTTTAAAAAATTACGTTTTTAAGGGTCTAGAAAAAAACGATGTTTTTTTCAACCCGATCATTAAAACGGCCTTGCCTACACACAATTGTGAAAAAAAAAAATGCTCTAGCAAAGCACGGTGACGTACAACACACACAACGGCACTATAAAAGGGAAGTTCCATTCGGATGGCGCCACCCTTTGGGCTGCTTTTGCCGATTTTGTGTTAGTAAAAGACGATTTGCGCTTTTCTGTCTGTTACAGCGTGATGAATGTACTTACTCCATTACGAACAGTAGTTTTACCGGAAAAAACCTCTCCCGTCTCATAACTTGCTTCTGAGCACACGCGGATTTTTCACGTTGTTAAAGCCCACACACGACCATTTTTTACAACCTTAAAAATGTTGTGAAAAAATAGAGCATGTTCGAAAAAAAATGTGCTAATTTTTTTGAACCCGAAAAATGTTCTGATCGATGGAATGAGGTGTACAGTTTTTTTGTACGAATCGTAGTTGTAAATACTTTAGTAGACCAAGCTGGCATACACATGGTTGGTGGCAGCTTCACTCCTGTACCCAACTACATCATCACGTTTCCTGTTCCAGCAGGTGCCGCCACACAAGTAAGAATACTGATGAGACCAGTTAAAAAAAGAAACTGAGCAAAGTACCTTTTGCTTATTCATACAATAACCAGTGTTCTAAAAATCCCACTTGAGACTGGATGGTTCACCAACACTAGTGGAGGTCCACGATGGACATCCTTAAACAGTGCACTAAAAAAGTGGTGCTTAAACACATTTTTAATTCAACCAGGGGGCTTAGTTGTCAACGTAAGATTTTGTTTCATTCCATCTGTCCCATTATTTTGGGATGCCAAATAATGTTACCAAACAAATCAGAACGTGATAATTAGAGGACCCCAAAACATTTATAGGATCCCATTTGGGGTTCTGACCCAGAAGTTACATACCCCTGCCTTAAAGTGGTTGTAAACCCTTGCATATACCCAGTGAAGTGACTGGCCTCAGGGGATAAACAAAGAGGAAACAAATCCTCCTACATAGGTTTTACCTGTCCATCTGCAGCCCTTTCTTCTCTACATTCATTCAAAGTGCTGAATGTTAAAGCTTGTCTGAGAGTTCAGAAAAAAAGGGGGGCAGAGAGCTGAAATTACACTCTGCAGAGCTTGGCGAGGAGAGCTCCAACAGCTGATTGGAAGCAAGGGACACACACCCCTTCACACAGCCCACAGGAACAGAGCTGAGGCTGTTGAATCAGCTGGAGGTCCCTCCTCTGTCACCATTTTTCTCTTGGTGTCAGGGAAACTTTTCAGAAGTGACTCATGCTAATAGCAGAGGAACGAAGCAGTAGTCAGAAATGACACTTCGTTCTTTTAATTGAAACAAGTACACACTATAGAGGGATATGCACTTATACTATTTCATGACTGAGGTCACAACCACTTTAACGCAAAACCTCCAGTTGCTATAAAAGCATCCACTTAATTAGAAAGAGTATAATTGTGTGCGTTCGCATATGTATATGTGTATATGTATGTGTGTGTGTATTATATATATATATACACACACACACACACACACACACTTAAAGCGGAGTTTCACCTAAAAATAGAACTTCCACTATTTGGAATCCCCCCTCCCCCCGGTGTCACATTTGGCACCTTTCAGGGGGGTGGAGGGAGAAGATACCTGTGTAATCCAGGTATTTGCTCCCAATTTCGGGTATAGATCACCTTGGTGACCTACACCTCTTCCACCGTCTACTTTGATCACTCGCTGTCCTCTGGGAGACACACAGGTCCCAGAAGACAGCAGGGACTAGTGAAATCATGCAGTGCGACTCGCGCATGCGCAGTAGGGAACCAGGAAGTGAAGCCGCAAGGCTTCACTTACTCTATCCCCTACCGAAGATGGCGGCGGCAGCCGAGGGACAGATCGGCTTTGGGCACCAATATCGCGGGCGCCCAGGACAGGTAAGTGTCCATATATTAAAAGTCAGCTGCTTTTAATACAATTTTTTTCGGCGGAACTCCGCTTTAAATACACCACACACATATTGGTATTAGACAAGGCCTCCTTATCTAAATAGCAAGCTACATTCTTGTGAGTAGCCAACAAACAGCAGCTCCAAAGCAAGAACCTCCTCCATAATAGATTTAGCAATCAAGGTCTCTGACCTTTCTACTACCATCCCATTATTGGAAATAAGAGACGCCTTTGCACTCAGTTGTTCTCAAAGTTGTATATAAAGGTGTACAGTCTCATCAATATCTTAGTAAAGGATTACCATATTTTGCTCATTTGTGAACAAATTGCACCTTTTATTAAATGGCAAATACAAACAGGGATTACTCAGTCTTGGACTAACATTGATGAGAGATTGTTTTGTAGCCAATGCAATATCTTCAGCTTGTTCAGTTAAAGCGGTAGTAAACTGCAATTGAAAAAATAAAATTCCCTGCAAGGCAATGTCATAATGGGCTAGTATGCATAGCAAGACTTGCCTTAGAACGAAGCCCTCCAGTACTGCGCTGTCACCGCTGAGATGGCTAACATGTTCTTCTGGGTTTGCGTCCTCCGGCAACATGAATGGCCAGGGGTGCAATGACGTCACTCCCGCGCATGCGTGCGGGAGCCGCCGTTTACTGCTCTTAAGGTCTGGCACTGTATATGCTGGACTTTCAGAGCGCATGCATCGTTAATGTGCAAGTTTAGAAGACATTAGCACCTACAGGTTAGCCTTACCATAGGCTTGCCTGTAGCTACAAGTGGTATAACTGAGGTTAATACCACTTTAAGCTTTAAAAAAAAAGCTGGTTGTTTGCTAGGAATAGCTGTCCCAGAATATGTCTGCTCCAGTTTGAAAAATTCCTAGACATTGCTATTGAGTAAAGTTTACCACAATGGAGCTAAGCAAAGAATTTGAGGGGACTACTCTGCCTAGATCCTTAACACCCCAAACCATGAAATGGTGTACTTTCTACACAATTTGATTTGTATCATTTACTGTAAACCACCTTGAATCCAATTGTAAAATAAAGTGGTTGTAAAAAATCTGAAGTTCTAGTATATTGATTGGTATACATCATAATAATAGTGATTTTGCCCACAGCAACATGGCTTGTCATTTTTATAAACCTAAAACTTGTTAGGCAGGCCATACATTACCCAATTTTCTTTACTTCAGCCATGGCCTGAAGGGAAGAAAATTGCTAGATTCCCTGATCAACACTGAATGTGTTGATCGGGGAATCCCTCCCGCGGAGCTATTGTATTCCGACAGTGGGATGTTTCCCAGCTTTTAGAATACAATGATCACTGCTGGCTGATAAAGCCATTTGCAGCGATCGTATGAAAAAAAAATCTGACAGGCTGGTTGCACTGAAGGCAATCAATGCATCAAATTCATTGACGGATCGAAATTAGTCCAGTTAAGCATGAAATACGATCCGCCTATGGCTGCCTTTAGTCCACCTAAATCAGTCAATGTGTGGGTGCCAGTGGGCTTATTCAACACCCATAGTCATATACTTGTTTGTAATAAATTCTTTACACATATTTATATTTCTACGGGGCCCAAGTCAATCTCCCCACCATAGCTCACAGTATTACTCCTATCCATACACATAAACCCCAGAGTCTCATTTCTCCTGCTACATTTATATTAATGTTAAAAACGTTATTAAAAATTAGGAAGAGACTCATTTGTAATAGCCACAGGTAGATCACTCTTTGAAGCTATGCATAGAGATCTTTCTATATAATAACTGCTGGCAATAACCCAAAACAAAGATATCTGGTAAAACTAATATTTAAAACATCAAAAGAAGATCGAGAGATGAGGATTATCAACAGCCAACCTCATTCAAGACGGCAAAGTGCAGCAGTCCCTAGTTACAGGTCAAAACTGAACTTTGTATGGGCGGAATACATTAAACTGAAATGTGATTGGTATCTATAGGCTCCCGTACTTTACACACCACCACTGACTTTATTATACGCTCTATAGAGAGTTGACAGCATGGTTTCCTATGACATCAAAGATAGACTCTAGAATCCAGTGACCTATGAACTATTCTGCATCAACAGATTAAGAGCCCTTTAGACCCCTTTCACACTGGGTCGATTTGCAGACGCTATAACGCTAAAAATAGCACCTGCAAAGCGACCTGAAACAGCCGCAGGTGTCTCTCCAGGGTGAAAGCCCCAAGGGCTTTCACCCTGGAGCGGTGCGCTAGCAGGATGGAGAAAAAAGTCCTTCTAGCAGCATCTTTGGAGCGGTGTGTATACCGCTCCTCCCCATTAAAATCAATGGGGCACCATGGCTATACCGCCGGCGCGCTTTGCGGTGGTCTTACAACTTTCTCGGCCACTAGCCGGGGGTAAAAGCGCTCCGTTATCGGCCAGATAGTGCCGCAAAATTAACGCCAACGCCACCCCTGTGTGAAAGGGGGCTTAGAGTTTTATAAACTTCAGGTTTCTTTCTCATTTAAATGATTAACACTTGGACATCAAATTGATTACGTTCTAAACACCAGAAACAGTTATAAAAATGTAAAAGTATAATGGAAAACTGCTCGTAAAAAATGTAATGCTTTGTTGGACCAATTATGAAAAAACTTGTGGCATAATACAATTTATAAAACAATATAAAAAGCAGTATAAATAAGCGCTGCTGATAAAAAATACTTATGAGGATCTGTGCATTTTCCCTTGTTTGGAAATAATTAGATTGACATGCAGTCATTTATATCAAGATTTAACCAGTCTTTGAATGGTACACTGTATGTGCTTTTCCTATATATACACACTTTTCAGTGGACTGTGGCAACAGACATATAAACGTATAACATTTATTGTTGCAGGGAGTTGTGCCATAACTCACTTGGCACCAGTGACAGCCGGTCCACCCCCTAGTTTGCATAATCGAATCATAGAATCATTTTTAAATAACCGATAATATGACTAACATTTTTTAACATCTTAACATCTTAAAGTTAAAAAACGTTAGTCATATTATAATTTATTTTAAAATAAATTGTTCCATCTGTGTAGCTGTGCACTGTGCGGTGCGCCAGACTAATAGGTTTCTATTAGGTCCGTTATTTAGTTTGTCCCAAACCCTCCCACTTGTGATGTTAGCAAATCAATATTCGCCATCAGTTTCTGGCTTCTGGTCCCAGCCAATCAGAACAGGAGGCTGAAGAATTGGAACCCAAAAAGAAGACACAGAAACACAGAAGCCGTGGCACCGGGAATTGGGGAGGGCTCAGCTTGTAGGGTGAGTGCCACCTGGAGGAGCTTCTTTGCAGCCCCCCAATTTTGTTTAGCACCAGTTGCCATTTTAAAGGACCACTACATACAGAGTTTCTAATAACATTCACGAATAAGAACATCTAAAAAGCCAGAGAGCCCTGGGGCTAAAGCTGGACCTGATACAACATATGAAAGTCTTTTAGTCTGGATTCACACCTATGTGTTGCAGTAATGTGTGATCAGTGTTAATTTAGTCTACAAAAGGATTTGTCAATTTTCATCAGCGTCATGTTTTCAGTGACACAATAAACCCCCAAAAAAAACAATTGAATTAGGTCAATTGACGAAAGAGCTCCCCTATCTGTTAAAGTCCCAGCCCCCTGACTATCAGCAAGCTGTATTGGCTGAGAGACGCAGGCTTCCATCAATCTTTTCCCTTTCCTATGCATTTCCACAAAATACACTCATTCACATCTCATTGGCGCCCTCTGCTGGCCTTTTATAAACAGCAGAACCCACAGTCTATATTAATAGCACATTAAAGTTTAAACATGTATTGCACTTCTGCACTACCACATAAGAAGAAATAGGGGGCATCTTACAAAGCTGCTGAAAGAAAACATAAAAATAAAAATGATTTTTTTTTTCTTAATATTTAATGTTGGTGACAATATGTGCAATGGCATTCCAGCCAATAGAGTTTATAGTTTTTTTTTTTTCTTTTATATTTTAAAGTTGCATTTCTGTTTGTCAAAAAGCAATAATTTTTGATTATGAAACTTGTTTTATATATAAAGACGTTATATATCACAACAGCTGAATCTGTGTCTGTAGTGCATGTTCAAACCTTAACACCATAAATAACATGTTATTCGATTTTTTTACTCCAGGAGTATATAAGAAGTTGGGAATTCTAGAGAAATTATTAAATATTGCATTACAATTTAACGTAACTAAATTTTAGTCAACTATAATATATTGGAGATTTTAGTCAACTGAAATATGAATAAAACAATTCAGATGACTACAATACAACTAAAACTAAATTGAAATTTTACATCAAAATCAGCACTGTGTGTGATAAAATGCGTTTTATTGCATGTTACCACAATGTAACGCCATACCATTAATTTACAGTGGGAGTCTAATGCAGAAGTACATGCACCCATGCTTCAGTGCAACACAATGCAGCACCGCGTGTTGTATTACACAATGCTGCAGAGACTTGTCATCTATTACCATGCATTGGCAGCACATCCTCAACTATTGGGCTGCCCTAATACAATGCATATTAACGTGCATGCCGAAAAAATACTGTTCCATTTTACATAGCTGGTAGGGGACAGAGTCATAATGTTTGGGCGTTACTTTTTTTCCACAAATGCAGATAAATTCTAGTATTTGAGAAAGTTCCTGCCCCCTTAACATAAGTGTATCAGACAGCTATACCACCAATTCACACACAAGCAAAAAGGGTATGGACAGATGTTCCTCCACACAGAAGGGAGGAAAAACAGTTCACACACGACCCCCACTTAGTTTGGCACACAACTGCACCAGGAGACCAGTGTATTACTGAGCTACTACTCCCTAAGGGGGTTCCAAAAGCCAAGACTTTTTTTTACCTTAATGAATTCCTTGCATTAGAGTAACAAAGTGTCCCAGTAGCCGTATTGCCCCCTTCACCCTAAATCACTCAATCCAGTGCTATTCCCGTCTGTAGCTGCTCTCCCAGGTTTTGGCCAAGGCAGCGGAAGCCTATGGCTTATGCTGCTGTAAATCAAATCCCAAACTGCTGAAAAGTGGAGGGCAGGGACGGTGCTGAGGGGTGTCCATCTATGGACGCACACAGCCCAGCTGAGGAGCGAGCCCACACGACTGGCCCTTATTGTAAGCGGCTTGCTGTGGTGGCAGACACAGAAGAGGATGAGCCAAAAGTGCCAGTGTGGGACCCGAGAAGAAGAGGGTTTGAGCAGGTAAATTTAACATGATGATTATTTTAACATAAAAAAAAAAAAGTCTTTAAAACGGCTTTAATCTGAAATGGGTAATCATCTGATTTCCAAGGGAAAGAGTGGAAGGGCATGTCAAGTGCACAGGAAAATGTCTGAAGGCCTGATCTTTTTTTAAATTATAAAATAAGTATGCGGTGAGCTTTAAAGGGAATGCTTTATTACTGCCGTTACCCATCACAGACAAGGCTCCCATTTATTGCTGGAGGGTACTGAAACCTAAATACAGAAGGGGTGCTGGGACAGACAAGTCACCGCACACAAGGCGGCTCAGGAGCTGGGCAATTGCAGCCTCCAGTGCTAGAACCTCGTCTGCGACAGACAACTGACAGGTTCTCTTTAAAATGAATGTGGAATATAGCAGAATAATATTTTCCTGCACATGGTTGACTTTCTCACCACAAATAGTCAATGCTACACCTCATTTACTCTAAAATGGCAGCGAATTTAGAGCAATAAGCTGTACAGCAAAACTACAGAAATGTCACACATATAATTTCCTGTGCAGATATAATTATGTAAACGTGTACATGGATGTTATTAGCAACTCATTTCTATAAACATTTTACTAATATTGGTCCTTTAAAGGGGTTTTTCAATTAGTCTAGCAGATATGGTTCTGCTTATCCTGCTGCTAGTTTTATTTTATTTTTTTGGTGACACAATCCAACCCTGGTCATAGGAATCCGTTTGTTTTTACAGGATTTCCAATGCAAGGCTTTGAAACACACAGAAAAGCCCATCAATTCCAAGCGTAGCTAGGGTCTGAGCTAATTAGAGATTCAGGGAGATTCTATTGGTCATTGTCATGGGTTTTCCCAAAATGCTGTAACCTTGTATAGGTTTAAATAGGTTATGGTTCCTCAGCCAAACTGCAACAAAACATATTACAACTTCTGCCGAAGCATTTAGCGCACACATTACAAAATGTTTACAGAAACATAAAATCATGCAGAAAAAAATTTTGAGGCGCTGCCTGTACCAGCAGCTTTCTAGATAGCATTTTTCTAACCCAAACCAGAAAACGTCTGACCAGCTGCTAAAGGCAACACCCCGTCACTACAGTTTTATAAATAGCCCTCCCAGGACGTCATGTAGTAAAGAGAAATGCTATGTGTTGTCTGTAGCAACCAGACTCTCCATTTCCTAACCTGGACTAAAACCTTAAAAAGGGAACATCTAGCCACTAAAGCAACTTTTTCTTCGTTATGAACTTGTAAAAGTTAGGCCCACCGTGAGGCGATACCGATCATGTCGTTGATTTTGTATGAAGCAAGGACAGTATAGTCCTAAATACTGGTCGAGTCCACAAAATGAATGTCTTGACTTCATGCATATGAACTTTGTACCAGTTATCCACTTGCAAGGCTGTCAGGACCTTTCAGAAGTAGCACAGGTTAGCGATATACTTTGGGTTCTGACCAGTGATGGTGCTGGTACAAAAGCCAGGCCTCGGCATAGCCCCATGCAGCCTGGTCTCCTGTATAACAAAGTCTTGGCAATAGCTGCTTCAAACAGGACGATGTAGACATACCGTACTTTGAAAGGGGGTTATTGCATTGTAAAAGTTGGATGCAGATTAAAACACTGAAGTCGATAGGACAAAATAAGGTTTAAGTAAAAAGTTGCTATGCAAAAAAAAATCGTGTAAAAGGGTGATTATGTTGCATTAATGCACTATGAGGATATTAAGGCAACAGTTATCTTTTGATGGTGCTTCTGAGGCAATCTCAGCAGTGCTGGGAAACACTGCTCTCTGGACGTTTTGCATGAAGGTTCGTGGCACCAGGATACATGGTATTCCAGCACATTGTGTGCAGCTGGCTGCCTGTATGGAGGAAGGAAAGGGCAGTTTAAGTTCAAGAAATCAAAGTGTATCTAAGAGACGTGTTTTATACTACTAGAGTGGAAGAAGTGTTAAAACCCCTCTCAGGTTTTCATTGCTGTCCACATCACAGAATGACCCCCTCAACTGGTCCTTTGAACACTTTCATCTGGATGGAAAGTTCTGTAAAATCCAAAATTCTACTATAGTCAGTGCTCATATCCATTTTATTTGTACATACAATTGCTTGCCTGGAGGTCAGCTTTAAAAATGTGTATTACAGTTACTGAGAGGTTAAGCAGAGTGGGAAAGGCAGGTGGGATTGGGACAGCCACAAAAACCTGACAGATACCCAGAAAAAAACACTCTAATGCTTAAAAATTGGTTTTGGCAGGCGGTGAGCTTTAACTAACTAAAAAAATAAAATGATACCGGCCATAACCTGACCAGAATTTTGTAAGCAACCCAAAAAAGCTTTAACAGATTTAGTAAAGTGTCATATTATAAAACCATATAATCAATTCTTGCATCCATGGGTAGAGGACTATCACTATAGGGTTTATTTACTAAAGCTGGAGAGTGCAAAATCAGGCTCACTTCTAACCTCAGCTTGTTCAATTAAGCTTTGGCATTAAAACCTAAAAATCTGAAAGGATTGTCAGACCTTGTTTCATTTAGTTTTAATTTTGTGTTAATTTCATGACTAAAACATTTTAGTAGACTAAAACAATTGAGATGACTAAAATATGACTAAAACTAAAAGGTTAACTAATGCATTACAATTTAATTACACCCATTCGATTTTAGAAGACTAAAATGTACTGAAGATTTTAGTCGACCGAAACGTAGGACATTTTAGTCAACTAAAATGTACTGGAGAGTTAGTCGACTAAATATGAATAAAACAATTGCAGAAGACTAAAATTGGACTAAAACTAAAATGCCATTTTAGTCCTAAAACTAAATCGAAATTTGCTGCCAAAATTAACACTGCCCACAAGTCAACAATATCCTGCTATTCCCAAGAAAATAATTACAAGATTCTGTCCTGGTGGTACAGGGATCCCTCACATTACATACATTTTTGCCATTCATTTCAACCTCCTGTTGGAGCAGTAATTTTTCTACAGGGACCTATCTACATGTCTGGTGGGAATGTGAGAGGATCCTCCTCTTGTGGCCTCGGATATTTGAATGTTATAACATTTATGAAGAAACGCCATCGCCTTCCCCTCTCGATACTTCCTGGGTCTATAACATCGCAGAAACTGAACCGCCTCAATTTTTTTCTCTCTCATCCCAGACACAACCTGTCTCAACTTGTTGTAGAACTTAGAATTTAGTATATCCACCTGCAGAGTTCCCCTTGCCACTATTCTATATCTGGAATATGCACTGGCAATAGAGAAAGCACTTATGGTGCTGTCCCAGACAGAATGTGGTTCACCTTCCTGAACCGCATGACTCCTGGTGCCGCCCTGCTGGTTGATATGTACCCCCTGCAAAGACATTTCCAGATTGGACCTACAACTGGTTTGTCCCATAATCCAGAGCAAGGTGTACTGCAAAAAGTTTTTAGATATTTATGGTTAGTATTCTCTCCTGTGCAGACCAAGTCAACTGAACTGTATCCACCTTCAAACCAACTGGAGAGACTGGTCATCTTCCAAACCCTTGAAGAATTTCACCTTTCTAGATTTCGAACCATCAACCACCAATTTTAGCTCTGCAATACCCTGGGAATGGAACCCTCCCAGCAATCCAATGACTGGATCTTCAAGTTTAAGAGAGAGAGAGAGAAAATTATCCTTTACAAAAGACCTGGAGTAGGACTGTACATAGGGAATGTGCTTCGACCTAGATACAACTTCCTCTTGCAGAAATGTATCAAAGGAAAGCCTGGAATCAGCTGCTTACTGAGCAAAGATTATTGAGGTATTCTGAGATTGACACCCCCTGTATCTTCAGTAAGTCGAGCATCGGGGCCAAGAGAAACCAGCCCGAAGGGCAGATTCACAAAAAAAAAAAAAGACTTTCCGCTGCAATTGCAGAAATCTTCGATAAACCTGGAAACAAACTGGCACATGCGTTTACTGATGATTATGGACCCCTAAATCTACCTCTTGCAAAGAGGTCATCACTGAACAGACCGATCCATATGTGAAACAGAAGGATGCCCAGCTGCTTGGGATCTTAAGATAGACCTAATGTTCACAATTGGTTTTGGAATCACTAACATTTAATTGTTTTACAATAATGAGCCCATAACTTCTGCTCCAGAAGCCAATTTAAGGCAAGACTGACGACTTTGTGGCAGACCCAGACAGTCCCAAAAGGTGTACTTAACCTACCAGGTTTCTGCCAGCTAAAAGATGGCCTTTTTTAAGAAATTAGCATTGGCCGATTATTATGCAAATTTGGCTGATTTCTGACCACACTGTGCCCTTTTGACCCACGAGTGTTCCTCCTCCCTTCCCCACACTCCATTGGCAGAGCGGCACTTGATGCTTGCCAGAGCCACTCAGTGTGTAAAACTGTTGTATTTAACTGTATGCAGAGAGGGAGAGGAGCTGTCAGAATTCAGCGTTGATGTCAGTGGTGAGCGGGACCCAGCAGATATCAAACGCTAGCCAATGGCATGGGTTCTGGGTGGGCCGCTACATGTGGCCTGTCCCCTTTCTTAAGCAGCCCAATCATTGGCTGGTGTTTGATAGCTGCAGTGCCCCCGCAGGTTCCGCCCACCCCCAACATCACTGCTGAATTATGACAGCTCCTCTCTCTGCATTCAGTTACATACATCAGCTTCACACAGTTATACTATATAAGCTCAGTGTGAAACCTGCCAGTGCCAACTGCCAGTGCTATCCAGTGCCACCTGCCAGAAAATAAATTGTCTTAAAATATCGGCCGCAAAAAAACGGCATCAAATATCGGCCATTGGACGCCCCGATTTCTAAATATTAGCATCGGCCAGAGAAAAACCCATATCGGTCGAACTCTAGAGCGAACCACCTCAGAGACTGCCTTAAAATCTTCTGATCTGAGATACTCTCTGTAACAGGATGACCCGTGACACCCAGAGACTTTTGGGGGATGGGGGATACTCCTGTGCCAGGGGCTCTAAGAACTCTTGGGTCTAAGGATGGCTATTAAATCATAATTCATGTATTTTTTATTTTTTTTTGTGTATTTTTGTGCGTGAACTCGAGAGAGAGGAGCCAGACTGCAGGAGTAGGCAGACCCTCCCCCCAGAGGCAATCTGCCATCCTTCTCCATGCCCCCGGGTGGCAATGGCGGGTGTGAGGGAGGACCTCCCACCCCGCCCTACCTGCTCCGCTTGGGAGCACAACATGGCCCAATGGGACCCCAACGGGGCAGAGGGACTCCACCTATGAGGGAGTGAGGAGGTCTAGCCCACCCAGCCAGCCCTGTAGGTCCTTCGCCTCTCTTTTTTTAGGAGAACGCAATGCCAAAGTGCATGCGTTTTAAAACCAATTTCGTGTGCGTGCAAGTGTGGTGGTGGTTTTTGTGGGGGGGGGGGGGGTGGGCATACTAAGCACAGGCGTACCTTGCATAGCCAGGCTGAGACCACCAAACTCAATTCACATATAGCCGAGGCCGGGATCCGAACCCTTGGCTGCAGAGGTGAATGGCTTGTCAGCGCAGTGCCAATCGCGTTGAGCCACCATAATTCATGTATTACATGAGATGGGACATTAATAATAATTCATGTTTGCAGGATGTCTTGAGATATCACAAGTTGTTGGCTATTTAATGTGGGGACACATTCTTTTGAAAGGTGATAGCTTTCATTGTCCATTGTGTAAAGGTGTTAATTCAGGTCTGCTCCTGAAAGACAGTTCATTGTGTGATAAAACTGTTTAAAGCCTATTGATGCCCAGCTGTGACTACCTTTCAGTTGGAGACAGGCCGGCTGTCTAAAGATGTGGATTTAAGGGCAAATCATTGTGTGATTGTATTTTGTTTGAATTCTATTGATAAAGGAATGTGATGTGTCAAGCTTTAGTAATTAGCCCCAGTGTAGGATTAGGGGGGTGGAGATTGCATTGTCCTGTGATTAACTTTAATATGCTGTACTGGATATATAAGCAAGCTAAGATACCATTAAAGGATATACATTTTGGAACAAGTAAAGAGCTGCGTGTCTCGTCTTGATTTTGGGGAATGGATCGTGTATGCAGGATTGTCGGAGTGTGTCGGATAAGCTGTCGTGGGTGGATGGAAGGTCGTAAACGGTGGTGACCGTTACACTCTCAAAAGCAGCCTCAGGTGCCTTCTTCACTTAGGAGGGGGAAAAGGTTTAATCCAAGATCAGGCGCCACAGTGGCTCAGATACCGATGCCATTGCTCCGAAAGGAGACGTAAACAACATCTGAGGGTGGTGTACCTGCCTCACCCGACCGCCTCTCCCCTTTTGGAGTCATTTAGCTGGTCTAACAGGTAAATAATGTACCGAGTATATTAGCCAAAAACTAATATGCAGTTCCCCAAGGATGCAGGCCTAAAACAATGTTGGTCTACTGCTATACAACCTAGTAGGTAAGCAAGCATGCCGTTACCCAGGTATGCCATTATGTAGGTACCTAGGTATGCAAGCATGCAGGTAAAAAAAAGTATTCTTGCTGTTCATGCATTTATTTATGGCGTTTAATGCAAATAAGCACATATATATGCAGTTCAATGCAAAAAAAAAACACATATGTACGGAGTTCAAGTTATATAAACATGAGTTTGTAGAATAAAGGGATTTTTAAATACAGCTTACCTGTAAAATCCTTTTCTTGGAGTACATCACGGGACACAGAGCGGCATATTCATTACTATGTGGGTTATATGGAGTACCTTCAGGTGTGGACACTGGCAATCTTCAAACAGGAAGTCCCCTCCCTATATAACCCCCTCCCCTAGAGGGAGTCCCTCAGTTTTGTAGCAAGCAGTATGCCTCCCAAAATGGTCACCCAAAAGAGGGGTGGGAGCTCTGTGTCCCGTGATGTACTCCAAGAAAAGGATTTTACAGGTAAGCTGTATTTAAAAATCCCTTTTTCTTTCTCGTACATCACGGGACACAGAGCGGCATATTCATTACTATGTGGGATGTCCGAAAGCAATGCTTTAATGAGGGGAGGGAGACATCTTCCAAAGAAGGATTCAATTTAGAGATAAACTCAAATCATAATAATTCCAACTTAGTCAAGAAAAAACTTTTTTTTTTTTTTTTTTTTTTTTATAACCAAGGGTGTTTCTGATCCCGAGGATTTCAAACTGCAGCCTGTAGTACTGCCTGTCCAAAGGCAGAATCCGCATTCCTTCTCACGTCTAGTTGATAAAACCTTGTAAACGTGTGGACTGATGACCACGTTGCTGCCTTGCATATCTGAGCCATAGAGATCTGATGATGTGCTGCCCAAGAGGCGCCCATGGCCCTGGTAGAATGGGCCTTTACCGACAACGGAGGAGGCAACCTCTTCAACCCGTAGGCTTGAATGATTAATTGTCTAATCCATCTTGAGATGGTGGATTTTGCAGCTGCCTGCCCCTTCTTGGGGCCATCTGGTAGAACGAATAACACATCTGTTTTCCGGATCTTTTCTGTAGCTTTAAGATAGGCCTTCATGGCCCGGACAATATCCAAGGTATGCAGCAACCCCTCCTTTCTAGATGTAGGTTTTGGAAAGAAGGATGGAAGTACCAAATCCTGGTTTAAGTGAAATTTGGATATAACCTTTGGTAGAAAGGAAGGATGGGGCCGGAGAACTGCCCTGTCCTTATGCAGAACAAGATATGGTTCCTTACACGATAAGGCTGCTAATTCTGACACTCTCCTGGCCGAAACTATGGCGACCAAGAAAACCAATTTTCTTGTCAGTAAGAGTAAAGGAATCTCAGCCAGAGGCTCAAAAGGCTGTTTCTGTAGAGTGGACAGGACAAGATTTAAGTCCCAAGGACAAACTGGTGACTTGACAGGAGGATTAATACGCAAGACCCCCTGTAAGAAGGTCTTTACCAGCGAGTGGGTGGCCAGCGGCCTCTGAAACCACACTGACAGAGCTGAGATCTGTCCTTTGATTGTGCTTAGTGCCAGGCCTTTATCCACTCCTAGCTGGAGAAAACTTAACACCCTATCAATAGTATATTTGCGGCAATTCCATCTTTTGGATTCACACCAGCCTATATAATTCCTCCACACCCTGTAATAAATTACCCTGGAGACCGGCTTTCTAGCCTTAATCAGGGTAGGGATTACCTGCCTAGACAGACCCCTACCCCTGAGAATCAGGGATTCAGCCTCCAGGCCGTCAAATTTAGACGTTGTAATGTAGGGTGGAGGATCGGACCTTGTGAGAGTAGGTCTGGTTGTAGAGGAAGAGTCCAAGGGTCTCCCACTGCCATATTCAGGACTAGCGAGTACCAAGCCCTCCGGGGCCAAGCTGGAGCTATTAGAATGACTGGCTTGTGCTCCACTCTGATCCTGCGCAACAGGCGGGGGAGTAACTGTAGTGGAGGGAATGCATATAGAAGTTTGAATTGATGCCAAGGGCACACCAACGCATCGGTTCCGCAGGCCATAGGATCCCTCGCTCGCGACACGAACCTGTCTAGTTTCTTGTTGAACCTGGATGCCATTATATCTACGTCTGGCGTTCCCCACCTCTGGCAGATTGTCTGAAAGACCTGGGGATGCAGAGACCACTCCCCTGGCAACAGACTCTGGCGACTTAAGAAGTCTGCCTGCAGGTTGTCCACTCCTGGAATGAATATCGCTGAAATGCAGGGTACATGAGCCTCTGCCCATTGAAAAATCAAGTTCACTTCCCTTTGAGCGGCCTGGCTCCTGGTTCCCCCTTGGTGGTTTATGTATGCCACCGCCGTGGCATTGTCTGACTGGATTCTCACCGGGAACCCCTTTAATCTGGAGGTCCACGCCAACAGGGCTAGGCGAGCCGCTCTGATTTCCAAGATATTGATGGAGAGCTGCCTCTCTGCTTTCACCCAAGTTCCCTGGCGGGAGAACCCCTCGAAGACCGCCCCCCCAGCCTGCCAGGCTGGCGTCTGTGGTAACTACCTTCCAGACAACAGGGCTGAAGGATCTTCCCTTTAGAAGGTTCTGAGGGTTCAACCACCAGGCCAGGCTTTGTCGGACCCTTGATGATAGCGTCAAAGGGGACTCTAAGGCATGTGCCCTCTTGCCCCAGGCTGCTAAAATGGCTGCCTGTAGGACGCGAGTGTGGATCTGAGCGTAAGGTACTGCCTCGAATGTGGCCACTAGCTTGCCTAGTAATCGCATACACAGGCGAATAGTTGGTCTTCTCTTGTTTATAACCAACTGAACCAACCCCTTGATCGCCTTGATCTTTACAAGGGGCAGGAACACCTTTTGACGTTCCGTGTCTAACCTCATGCCGAGGTATTCCAACTGCTTTGTAGGCTGGAATGCTGACTTTCCCTGGTTTAGGACCCAGCCGAATTCTTCGAGGTACCGAACCGTGAGGTTTACTGCCTTCTGCAGACCCGTCCGTGAATGATCTATAATTAAAAGGTCGTCCAAGTATGCTAGGACTGTGACTCCTTGGATTCTTAAATTGGCCAGAACTGGGGCTAGGATCTTCGTGAATACCCGGGGGGCCGTGGCCAGCCCGAAAGGGAGCGCCCTGAATTGGAAGTGTCGCTGCCCGACCGCGAAGCGTAAAAACCTTTGATGCGACTGACAGATTGGTACATGAAGGTAAGCATCTTTTATGTCTATGGAGGCCAGAAAATCGTTCTTCTGAAGCGCGGCGGCTGCTGACCGGATGGATTCCATCCGGAAGGACCGCACCCTTAGATAACCGTTTAACCTCTTTAGGTCCAAGATTGGCCTGACATCGCCGTTGGGCTTTGGTATGACAAAGAGATTGGAATAGAAACCTAGGCCTTGCTCTTGGGCTGGCACTTCTAAAATTACGTCCTGGCAAAGCAGGTGATCCAAGGCTGCCAGCATTGAGGCCTTCCTTGCTGGATCCCTTGGTAGCCTTGATTCTTGAAAATGAGGCGGAGGATACCTTAGAAATTCCAGTCTGTAACCTGTGGTTACAGATGCCCAGACCCATTTGTCGGGGATCTTGGCTTCCCAAACTTCTGAGAAGAGACGAAGCCTTCCCCCCACCCGTGAGAGTGGGGGCGCCCCTTCATAAGGCAGACTTAGGGGCTGCCTTTGACGGCTTGCGATACCACGGCTTCTTACCCCCAGCGGTTTGTCCCTGCGATCTACTGTTACCGTTGGATCGCGCAGGCGGCCGTCGATACTGCCTGGAATTAGAGGGCCCCGAGACAGGAAAAAGCTGCCTTTTAAATGTAGGAGCCCGGAATGTCTTTTTGACCGGTAAAAGGGTACTCTTGCCATTTGAAATAGTCTGAATATATTTATCCAGATCCTCTCCGAAGAGTCGCCCTCCATGGAAGGGAAATCCTGCCAGAAGCTTTTTGCATGGGGGTTCTGCCGCCCAGTTCTTCAACCATAAGAGCCTTCTCATGTGTACCAAACATAGTGATAAACGAGAAGCCTGCTGGATGGAATCTTTTATAGCATCTACCGCAAAACACAGAACTCTGGGAATGTCAGCAAACTCTTCTGCTTGTTGGGTAGGCATGTCTTTTAACATCTCTTTTGTCTGGTCTTTTAATGCCTGACAAACTCCAATTGCAGCTACCGCTGGCTGCACCACTGCTCCTGCCGTAGCAAAGGATGCTTTTAAAAGTGTTTCTAATCTTTTATCAACCGGATCTCTAAACATATGTATATTTTCCACCGGGCAAGTTAGTGATTTATTCACACATGAGATGGCTGCATCCACTACTGGGAGCTTCCATCTCTTGGAGAATTTTTCCTCCATGGGATAAATGACCGCAAATCTTTTCGGTGGCAGAAAAACCCTGTCCGGCCGTACCCAATCCCGAAAGATCAATTCCTCCAAGAGAGGATGGACCGGAAAAACTGCGTTGCTTAACGGGGCTCTCAAAGAGCCCAGAGAGGATACCGGAGGAACCTGAGGTTCTGGTAATGGCAAGCTAAATGCCGAGCGGACCATGTCCGTCAAAGACTGTACCCACAGTCTTTCTGTCTGGGAGTCTGAAAATGGTTCCTCAGAGGTAGACCCCTCAATCCCTGAACCCTCTTGGTTCAGGTCCAGTTGATCCTCCTGTGATTCTAATTCCTCCGGAGAGAGAATCTCAGCATCTGAGGATACACTGCCTGGTGATGGGGATCTAACCCGTTTCTTACCAGGAATAGCTCTAGCAATCAATGCTGCTATTCTCTCTTCTAGCCCCCCTAGGGATACGGCTAGCATCTCCTCTGTGATAAACACAGGGCTGGGCTGATCCGGGCCAGCCTCCGCACCAGATCCCCCTAATGGCTCATCCAAGGCGCTTCTTAAATTAATAAGCTGCGGGGAAAGAATCGGCATATCAGAATCAGAAAGGGAACCCTTTTGTTTTTTGGTCTTTTTTGTACCCTTTGACCCCGAACCCTTGGAAGCCATAATAAAAAATCGAGGGACTCCGCCCACACAACAGACTGTAGTGGCCAGGAGTACAATTCCAGAGTTTAGGGGAAAGTAGATCACTAGTGTCCCCACAAACTGATGGGACTGTATGTTGGTCTTTTTTTTTTTTTTTTTTTTAAATAATTATATATTTTCTATGACCATACATAATGCCCCTAACTTAAGTTTGCCAGCCTCCAACCTGCTGTCAAATAAGGGGGATTCTTTGGCTTAACAATAGACATTGGGACAAAGTCCACATGTACTACCCCTTTTCCGCCACCGGGAGTCACTGTTCTGCCGCCCTGCGTCCTCTCTTGAAACAATCAGCCACAGACTGAGCCCTGACAAGGCCTGCTGTCTATAACAGCAGAAGGGCGCGCCTGTATGACGCCGCAGGCCCGCCCCCCCCCGCCCTCCTGTCCGGATGGCGCGAAAATTCGTCAATAAGACGCGCGCGTGCACGCGCGCGCGCGCGTACCCGGAAACAGGAAGAACATGGAGGAGCCGCGCTGCTGGAGATCCATGGCGCAGAAACGGCGGCAGATTCAAAAACTCCCGGCCAGGTAGGACTCTTTTAAGGCCCCTAAGGATCCTTTACTAGCCTCTAGGAAGAAACAGCAGGTTAGCTAGCAACACACTTTAGACAGGGGGGCCTAGTAATGGGGGGAGAAAGGGT
The DNA here is from genome assembly GCA_029574335.1 of Rana kukunoris. NCBI lineage: Eukaryota > Metazoa > Chordata > Amphibia > Anura > Ranidae > Rana > Rana kukunoris. The sequence goes on along the minus strand of CM056050.1, from coordinate 99,508,023 downwards.
GTCATCCTGTCTCTAAGACATAGTGATCACAGTTGCCCATGCAGAGCATACTCAGGCTATCCCCCCTTTTAGGTTACCCCGGGGAGCCTGCTGTCGAACCAAGTCCCGCAGGCTCCCCCTTACCTGCTCCATGCTGCAGGATGTTTGACCAGCAAACTGATCCAGTCTTCTCCCATCTCCGTGGGTAGCGTAGTAGACCTTCAGGCCCTGGGGTCCTATGAAGGTACCCACTGTCCTGGACCTATATAGCACCCTGGCAAAACAGGAACCTTATGGTTTTTGCAAACTCCAAGTCCTGGGCCCAGGGTCCAGCCCTCCAAAGAGGAGCATTATAGGCAAAACCCCACGGTTTGGGGCCCGGGTACTGTCCACTTTGGCACTGAGGCTCCTTGGACAGATCCGGTTAGCCCGCCCTTAATCCCAAAGGATGTGGAGCAAAGCTATTCCGTGACCAACACCTAAGACACTGGCGAAAAAACTGAGGGACTCCCTCTAGGGGAGGGGGTTATATAGGGAGGGGACTTCCTGTTTGAAGATTGCCAGTGTCCACACCTGAAGGTACTCCATATAACCCACATAGTAATGAATATGCCGCTCTGTGTCCCGTGATGTACGAGAAAGAAAAGCATTTATGCAATCATGTGCTCATGCAAACGTGTTTATGCTAGTAAGCATGCATGCATATGTTTATTCAACAGGTGTTTATGCAAAGGTGCTTATGCAAGTAAGCAAGCATGAGTTTATCTTAAAACAGGCGTCTATGCAAACATGCAACATGTATTTATGCAACACGCACCTATGCAAACCGCCAACTCGCACCTATGCAAACCTGCCAAAACGCACCTATGCAAACCGCCAGCACGTACCTATGCAAACTGCCAACACGCACCTATGCAACATGCACCTATGCAAACATCACGTCATCGTCGCTCCGACCAGTCACAGTGCCGGAGTGGCGATACAAGAAAGAAGCTCCGAGGGCATATGGCGCCAGCGGCGGAGTTTTTTTTTTTTTTCAGTAATTTTTTGGGGGGGTTTACTTTCTCTTTAAGCCAGTTTGCAAGCATGCACCTGCCCAACTGCACCAGGCCCCATACTAGTTTTGCAGGATTAGCCAAGCACATATGCATTTAAATGCGGCCTCTTTGCTGTTTCAGAACAACAAAAATAAATAAGCCCCTGCAAAACGCACATGATACTGGAGACACAACTCTTTAAAGTGCACTGATGCTCTTACAGGGGTGTATTGTATTGACAAACAGTTGTACATGCCCCCCGGATTAAGCAGTAAGTATACAAGAATATCTTTATGCAGTCTATAATTATGACTTATCTGGTCACATAGCTCTCCCATAGGAAGTACTCATTATGTAGCCATGGGCTGAGATCATGTCTAAGAGGCCTTACTAATCCTTCAGCCCACATGATCCACCAAAAAATGGCCGCCCTTCTACTTCCTGTTTATACAGGAGTAGGCCATATTAGGCGGACCTGTGCCCTTTAGTGGCTGGAGGAGAAACTGCAGCCTAATACTCCTAAGAAGTACACAGAGCATGACCAACAGCACGCTGCCCCCCAGTGGCCACCGGGAGAAAAAACAGACAGTCAGATCTCTCTCTCTTTTTTTTTTTTTTACAAGGAACTGCAACATGCAGACACCATTTCTGCCGCAGGACTCTAACAGGAGTCCAGCCGTCATCCATAACGACGGCCTCTGTCATAAAAGACCTTCAGGGACTGGGTCCCCCTTAATCTAGGGGCCACTCCCCTAGACCTGTAAAGCACCCTGCAGCAGAACACCTTGGTCAGAACAAACACTAAACAAGGTTCCATTATGCAGGGTCCAGCACCTTAAGGCTGCATTACATGCAAACCTCTAGGAATCTTCTCTCCTATTCAATTAGTCTCGGGTACCATCCTTTTTTTCTGACAGCTCTTTCGAATGGATCTGAATGAAGTCCATGATTCTAAATAGAACCATTCAGACCTTCGATTATGCTCCTAGAGCACATGTATCACATCAGTGACCACCACCTTACAGCCGCTGGAAAAAAAACGTGGTACTTTCTGTGTAGGAGGGGTTATATAGGGGAGGACTTCCGTTTTGAGTGATCCGATTGATCTACAAGTGTCCATTCACCTATAGGTGGCGTATAACCCAAATAGTTATAGTCATAATAACCGGCTCTGTGTCCTGTGATGTACGATAAGTAAAGAGGATTTACCCAGATCTAAACCTTGCTGATACTTTCGCTGTATTGAATAGCTAGCTACACAGATCTCAAACTGGAACCTTTACTTTTGTTTGTTCCTATGACATTTTCTTTTTCTCTCTTAACCACTATTATATTTAGTAGTTTACCATCTCTAATTGTAATAATCCTATAACAATAAGTACCACTTTATCTATGAAACTAACTTTGTAAATTTAACAGGTGTTAGACATTGGCAGTGTTGAATCCCCTAATACATACAGGATTTGCAATATTCTTAATTTTTTACTATAATAAAAATGTAAAATTTAAAAAATAAAAATAAATCTGTTACCTCTTACCCAGTTTGAGGACTGGCTGCAGCAATGATCAGCTCTCCACGCACACGGATACATGGTTCCTAGTTTCTTCTAAAGAACAGACACAGGAAAACATAAAAAAAAAAATCACCAATACACTAAAGAAACCAGACACTCGCTGCAATTATGTATGAATTATATTATAAAACAGTATGTCACCATTGCCAGACCCTAACAAAATCCTGGGAAGGAATCATACACATATCAACTATATTTTGCCTTCCCGAGGATTCTGGGAAATAAATTTGTGAGAAAAAAGATATGGATCAATCTTCCACTATATTAATACCACCTATTAGTAATTGTAGCTTCCAAGCAATTCTGGACTTTAACTGAATTTATTATAAATATCAGATTTGTTAAATGCATTTCTGTGGTTTTAGGAAATGATGTCTGATTCAGTGTGAAGGGTAGTACAAGCGCTTGTTGTCAACCATTGTCAATCATTGTCCTCCAGTCCAGGTCCCAATACCTGGATACTTTAATACCGGTATAAGAGAAACTATCAAAACAAATCCTGTGCAGTAATTAGGCAATACATAACACGGGCCATGTATGAAGTCTGGAGAAAGACAAACGCACTTATGTAATAAAAGCGGAGTGCATGTGAAGAGTGCAGCCTGGAACCTTGATCAGTATTCACTAATCTCACTTTAGCAAATGGAAATCTGGTTATAGGATATTACATTTTGTACTGGTTGTTAAGTAGGGCTCGTGATGTTTGTCTAGCTTATATAAACTAGATTTCAAGTGTTATTTTGAAGTAGAAAATTACAGGAATGTTTTTCATTCCTCCAGTCTATATGCACAAATCCTATTATTTTCTTTCAGTAAATCCAATTAATCTGGCACAGCCAGCATGCCTATATTTCAAGGGAATCTCTCATTATGTTAAAGTGACTGTAAAGTCTTTTTTTTTTTCTTTTAAAATAACAAGCATGTTATACTTGCCTGCTTTGTGCAGTGGATTTGCACAGAGCAGCCCGGATCCTCCTCTTTTCGGGTCCCTCCTCTGTGCTCTTGGCTCCTTACCTCTGGTCAAGTGCCCCCAAAGCAAGAAGCTTGCCATGGGGGCACCCAAGCCGAGTCACAGCTCCCTGTGTCCATTCAGACATGCAGCCATGACCTGGCCCTGCCCCATCTCTCTCCTAATTGGCTAACTGACTTTGAATGACAGCAGTGGGAGCAAATGGCACCACTGCTGTGTCTCAGCCAGTCAGGAAGGACGCCAGAGGCACTCATTGACATCGATGGACAGAGATGGGAATCAGATAAGTATTAGGTGGTGCTGGGGCGGCTGCTGCACACGGAAGGATTTTCATCTTAATGCATACATAGAATACATTAAGATTAAAAAAAGCCATCTAAGCAATCTTTGATGGAAGTAGCAATTGTACTACTATGGAACTAAACAGTCTAGTTCTGGGCAGTGAAGCAGTTTTTCAACTATGCTGGAGAGCTGACTGCCTTGAAACCAGTATACAGCACTCAAAGGTAACCAGTCATGGAAAAATAGACCTGGACTGTCACTGCCAACCTACTAGTTAGTGATTCTGATGCTCTGGCTAAACGATTTAGAGTGTGGCCAATAATAAGTATGGAAACAGAGTTCTGATTTCAATGAAAGAATAAGAACTTATGGCTGAAACACACCAGCTTCTGCACTGCAACTCAGGGGTATGCAGTGCGACCCTCCTGAGATCAACGCAGTGATGACGCACTGAGTTTGATAAATCACAAACCCCCCCCTTTTTCTTTTAAGAACTTTATTGAGATGCCACACAGACATCTTATAAAGTTCAACTTAAGGTTAGCAGTGTGAGACAGTGAATTGCCTGCATGCAGTGTTTTTTTTCAGCCTAATATGCCCACACACCACTGCAATGCAGTGCATTTTACATTGTCCATGTGGTGCGACTATACTTGACTAGCTGCCCAAAATAGGTGGGACTGCACTGGAATAGCTGCACGGCGCAGTCGCACCACATCTGGTGGGAGGCAGCCCTTAGGCTGAAGGTTCAACAGGAAAACCAGACAACACTAATATGCGTTTAAAAACATGCATTAAAATGCATTTTTTACACAATTCCTCAATAAATTACAACAATTCTACTCCCCACATATTATTTTAGGCGGTGACTTTAACTCGGTCCCACAATCCAATATTGACAGAAGTAAACAAACACAGTACTCCAGATCCTTCTCCAAGACAACTACCGCACTTCTATATGACCTAAACTTGATTGACACTTGGAGGGCCCTAAATATTGGAGCAAGGGAATACACTTTTTACTCACACCCGCATGACATATACTCAAGAATTGACCACATCTTTTGCACCCCAATTGTCTTAGCAAACTCACTGGACGCCAGTATACACCCTTGCGTTTGGTCGGACCATCAAATAGTGTCCCTCAGTACTAAATTTATCGGCCTGTCTTCCACCCCCTATTCATGGAGGTTAAATGAATCCCTTTTAACAGACCCTTGTCACCAACAGGAAATTGCGGCAGAAATCACTGAATACTTTGCACTTAATGATACCCCGCAAATCTCCTCGACCACCCTCTGGTCAGCTCATAAGGCGGTAATGAGAGGCCACCTAATTAGGCGTTCCGCACAGCGTAATAAACTCAATGCTGGAAAAATTATCTCTCTCACAAAAGACCTCCATAACCTATACAAAGACCACACAAACACACATGACCCAGACGTTTTTAAAATAATCGCACTTAAACGTAATGAATTAGACTCTTTACTGTCCTCCAAAGCAGAAAAAGCTCTCCGCTGGTCCAAGGCCAGATTCCTCCTCTCTAGTAACACATATTCCGCAATGTTTGCACGCAAACTCAACCAATCTATTAAACCTACCCATATCTACAAATTAAAGAATAACGCTAATCATGTAGTCACACACCCCCGTGAAGTGCTCTCAATCTTTACCAAGTTTTATTCTGACCTTTTGTCCGCCCCAAACCCCCCTCCCCCCTCCTCTTCGTCTCCCTGGCTAAACAGTCTTCCATTCCCGAAGCTCAAACAACCACAGTTAGACAGTCTCAATATGCCATGCTCAGACGAAGAGCTGGCACAGATCATTAAATCACTGAAGAGGAACTCCGCACCAGGCCCTGACGGTTTCTCTTCCCTCTATTACAAACAATACTCCCAGCTGTTAGTCCCACACCTGAAGAAACTCTTCAATTGCATCCTGAAAGGTAACCATTTCCCAGAAGAGATGTTACTCGCAAATATGTCTCTTATCCCAAAACCCAATAAAGATCATACACTTCCCCAAAACTATAGGCCAATCTCGGTCATAAATAACGACCTCAAAATATTTAGCAGACTCTTCGCCAACAGACTCTCCTCAATTATCCCCACTCTTATATCCCCATACCAATCTGGCTTTATCACTGAAAATATCAGACTTGTCACGAATATCATTCAAGATGCTGAGGTAAAATCCAAATCGCTCCTGATGCTCAGCCTTGACATCAATAAAGCCTTTGATAGTGTCTACTGGATATTCATGGACACTATTCTCCAGAAATTTGGCTTTACCGGAGAATTTCTACACGCCTTCCACGCCCTCTACCATAACCCATCTACTAGAATACATCTGCCGGGCTGTAACTCAGAGTTTTTCAATGTGGGCAGGGGTACGAGACAGGGGTGCCCCCTTTCTCCATTACTATTCGCATTAGCAATAGAGCCACTCTCCACAGCAATCCTTATTAACTCTGACATTAACGGGTACTCCTCTGGCTCCAACACTTACAAGCTGAGCATGTACGCTGATGACATGTTATTATTCTTATCACAACCTGAATCCTCCTTACCCAACCTTCTACAAACCCTCAACGCTTTTGCAACCATTTCAGGCCTTACTGTTAATGTCTCCAAATCAATAGGCATGCCTATTAATATTCCCTCCTCCGTGCTAGACTCCTTACGTTCTTCCTTCGACTTTTCCTACTCTTCCGACTCCCTCTCATACTTAGGCATACACCTCACTCCCTATCTCAGTGACATAGCAAGCAAAAATTATATCCCAATGATACAAAAATTAAGAGCTACGGTTAAAATGTGGAAGTCCTTTAAGATTTCATTCATGGGAAGAATAACTGCTATCAAGATGACACTACTCCCTAAGATTTTATATCTTTTTAGAGCACTCCCCATTAGAATCAATAAAACACTCATCACTAGATTCCAATCTGAGATAAACAAATTCATATGGGCAGACTCCCATCCCCGATCATCTAAATTGGTCCTACATAAGTCCCAGAAGTTCGGAGGCCTCCCGGACCTTTGGCTGTATTATCTATCAGCAAGATGGACCCAAATTGCACAATGGCATATCCCGCAGTCCAACATTCCCTGGGTCAATTTTGAGAAAACCTTGATAGCACCATACGCTATATCGGGCATTCTCTGGGGGAATAAAATCCCTATCCCAGCCCTAAACTCCCGAAATCAAGTAGTCGCTCACTCATATTATCTATGGAAACTCCATAATGAGAAATACAATCTCACCTCTAAATCCCCCCCATATGCCACATTCCTAGGCGATCCAAAATTTAAAATAATTACCCAAGCCCCAATGGACCTCACTTGGTGGAAAGATAATAACCTCACCTCACTTACTAATTTTATCGAAGGCACAAATTTTATCCCCTTCTCCACACTGAAATCAAAATACCAGATCCCTGACTCAGAACATGACACTTTCCTCCTCATAAAGCAATTCTTTGACTCACATTTCCAGACAGCGAACACCCAACCCCCCTCCCATTTTGAGAACCTCTGTCTCAAATCACCCAGGAAAAAAAGGATTCATTGCAGACTTATATTCCACCTTAGTTAACAACACAGATTCCCACAAACTACCTTATATGACTAAATGGGAACAAGACTTAAACTTCACCTACTCCACAGCTGTTTGGGATAACTGTATAAACAATCTACACAAATGCACTAATTCCATATCAATTAAAGAAACAGCCTTAAAAGTATTCACAAGATGGTATTACACCCCATCTAAACTCCATTCTATCTTCCACTCAACCTCCCCCTCCTGCTTTAGAGATTGCAATACTTTAGGCTCGTTCCCCCACATTTTCTGGCAATGTGACAAAGTCAGAGGTATATGGTCACAACTTGAGAGTTTCGCCTCCAAAATCTCAGGTAACGTGATCACCTTGACGATACATAATTGCTTAATGTTTTCCCCAATAACAGGTCTTTCCACTAGCCAAATGAGACTGACCCACACAATCTGTATCGCCATTCACTGGCTAATAGCATACCAGTGGAAATCTCCTTCAATCCCCCTAGCCCCACTCGCCAAATGAGACTGACCCACACAATCTGTATCGCCATTCACTGGCTAATAGCATACCAGTGGAAATCTCCTTCAATCCCCCTAGCCCCACTCAAACCCAGAATCAACAATATATACCTAATGGAAAAAATATTCTATACTTTACAAAATACTATGCATATTTTTAATAATAAATGGTCCCCCTGGACTGAACACTCCTCTCTATTCTTTAACACAGCCTAGACCCCATGGTTCTTCATTTTTTTTTTCTCGAACATTGTCTGATTTCAACATATTACAAGTCTTACAGTCTTATAACGCTTTTGCCAATTTTGATTATATTTGTAACCTTTGTACGATATTCTGATTTATACACTAGTATTATTTCTCTTAGATATGCTATCCCTCACTTTATATAGGCATTGTTCTTATATATTTGTACCACCATCTATCTTTTTCAATAAAAGTTTGTAAACAAAAAAAAAAAAACTCTGGTTGAACTGGAAGTAACCAGCAGATGCTTTTCGTTCTGAATTGAACGTCTCGCGTCTAACATGAACTGCTGGTAACATTGATCTTTGTATACTTACATCAATTCCAAACCTATTGGATATTGTTATTTTAAGAAGTTGGAAATTACAATAAAAGGTAAACGGAATTACGCTATGTGGAGTTTGTTTACCATTAATCCGAGTACCTGCAGAGGTGTAATGCGGTTGTGATCAACTGAATGTGGATGACGTTTATCTAACCATTTCAAGGCTTGAATTATGCTTATATGTGATGAGTGAGAACCCCTGAGGGGAGTGTGATGCACAGTTTGAGGATCTTGGTGATAGGTCAGTCACCCTTTTCTCACGTGCTTAAAATCATATAAAAGCTGGTCATATTAGGAAATGACAGTAGCGCTGCTTTAGTATTTATACCTGCTTATACAAGTGCCTGTGGACTTATAAAGTCGGTTTATACAATTTTATTATTATAAGCAGTTGCTGATTAATTAACTGTATGTGATTTATATTTATGTGGATTGTTATCAACATTTAAGCTCCATAGTGCCAAGATAGTGGAAGCAGGCTGGTTTTTCACTTTTTCTATATATACATGTAACAAATATAATTTGTAATAAAAAATATCCGTTTTGAGATATGTTGACTGATTATTATCGAACATCCCCCAAATTAAAAAACTGGCTTCCCAGTTCACCTTTGTGTGTGTGATCTTCTCCAGCGCTCCCTTCAGCCCAATTGCTGTCACTTCCCAAGAGCCTGTTCTGCGACTCACTCAGCGGCCTGGCTGGAAAAGGTTGACTTGGCCCAGCACTGCAAATTAAAAACAAAAAATATATGTAGATTTAGATTCATAAAACAATTAAACATACATCAATGCAATGTTGAAGTCCATATAAGGCTCAATTCACGCCCATACATGACATTGTTGGCATTAAGGACAAACTCTGAGTTTAACACCAAAACTTTTCACTTCAGGAGTGGATCGGAAACATTTCCAACGTGTCCCTTCAACAAAAGGTGATTAAATAATCTACTTCTACCGAGCACATGAGGCCACACACTGATTCAATTTTATCTGGTCTCTGCTGGACTGGTTGAATTTTATTGTGTATGGCCAGCTTAAAGTGGAACGTCACCCAAAACAGCAAGTTACACTAGATTTGATTGATACCCATTCCCACTTGCACTTGGATTGCCTTCTCTGCCCATGGCCTTTTAGGAGACATCACAGGTCCCAGAATGCTGTAGGACCATTCAAAAACTGCAGCGCGGCTTAAGCAAACAATAGTGCGCAGCAGGCTTTGAAGCTGCAAGGAGTCACAGCCGGCTGACCACAGTTAAAATGCTGGCATCAGTGACCAAAGACCGGTGAAGAAACCTGCTTGGGTGAGTAAATCCCTGGATCCCTGGGCAGGTGAGAGTCTTTTTATTAAAAGTCAGCAGATACCATTTTTGTAGTTGCAGACTTTTAATTTTCACATACCTGACTCTTCTTTAAGTCTAGGGGGTAGAGGAAAATAGGATTTTTTATGACAGCTTACCTGTAAAATCCTTTTCTTGGAGTACATCACAGGACACAGAGAGGCAATCCATTACTATGTGGGTTCTACCTTCAGGTGTGGACACTGGTGTAATTAACTACACAGGAAGTTCCCTCCCTATATAACCCCTCCCATACTGGGAGCTCCTCAGTTTTTGTAGCAAAGCAATAAGTGTCCCAATATCCCCAAACAAGAGGGGCGGGAACTCTGTGTCCCGTGATGTACTCCAAGAAAAGGATTTTACAGGTAAGCTGTCATAAAAAATCCTATTTTCTTTATCGTACATCAGACACAGAGCGGCAATCCATTACTATGTGGGATGTCTGAAAGCAATGCTTACTGAGGGGAGGGAGACACAAACAACGCAGGCCGCCATCAGATGTGAGGATCTATAATGCTGCCAGATGCATACTGTGCCAAAAAGCTGCATCCTTTTGCCCTCCTATGTACATCTGACAAGAATCAGTGAACCTAAGCACAGACGCCAAGTTGCGGCCCTGAAAATCTGCGTCATAAAGGCTCGGTAAAGCATCGCGCATAGAGCGCTTACTATCCTGGTACGGAGCACCCCCCCAAGAAACAGGGGGAGTCCCACTCTCCGAACCACAAGCCTGAATAATACCCTGATGAATCAATCTTGAAAACAGTTGATTTTAGACGCTGCCTGCCCCTTCCTGGGGCCTCCTGGTAGCGCAATAACAACATCAGCTTTCCGTATCCGAGCAGCCGCTTCAGATAGGCCTTGACCCTTCTACTCCAAAGGAGAGAGAGTGTAACCATTTTAATAGCTGAACTGAACACTGCCTGCCCACATCTAGGGTCTTCTGGCAGCACAATAAAAACTTCAGATTTCTATATTTGAACCTTCAGATAGATATTTAACTGCTCTCATCTCTACTGAGAGAAAGCAATAACCTTTCCTTCCGAAAACAAGGTTTTGAAAAAGGGGGAGGTAAGCATATCTAGACTCAAATGAACACTAGATCCTTCTAGTAAATAAGGCTGGGTGAGGATTAACATCACCCTACTAGTAAGAATAAGTATGGTTTTATACCAAGAGGTTGCCAATACTGAAACTCTCTTGGAGGCTACCACAACCAAGAACACCAATTCCCTTGTTAAAGGCTGAAGGGAAATATGGTGCATCGGCCCACAGAGCTGACCCTGTAAGCCGACAAAACTAGAGCCAATCCTCCAAGCACAAGGGCGACTAAACTGGTGGACTTATGCGCGTCACCTCTTGTATAATGGCTCGGAACAAAGAGTGTGAAGCAAGCGACCTTTGGAGGCAAGGCCGAGATCGGATCCTTGATGTAACTTAAGGCTGGCTCCGTCTCCTTTCCAAATGCAGGAAGGCAGGAATTTTATCTTTGACAAACTTCCAAGGATGCCACCATCTGTTTCATACCAGGAACATGGGCTCTCCCGATCCTGGGATATCTGGTCCTGGGGCCAGCCTTCCTGTATGAATCAAGGAAGTGCCGTTGATTCTAAAAACCCTGATCCTGAAGAATGTGGGCTAAAATAGCCAGACCATTAATTCACCTGTTGCACGACAGGATGTAATACCCCCTTCGAAGTAGGCCTGGACAAGATGTAAGGGACCGTGGGTCCTCTACTACCACCCCTACTGTCCCTGCACAGAAAAGGTCGTCAGGGCTATGCCGGAGTAATCAGGCCAGCTTCCGCCATCCTCTAATGTTGCATGGAAGCCACAAACGCTGCGGCACTGGGGGGAGAGACATAACCAGTGACCACTGGTCCCACCAGATTACTAACACATCTGCCCCACATGCAGGTGGATCCCTTGTCCTTGACCTCAAGCTGTTCAATTTCTTGTTGAGCCTGGACACCAATACATCTTATGTACAGGGTACTATTTCTGTGGCCCTTGGTCAGGAAAACAGTCGGGGTGTAGAGGTCCTTCTCCTGGAGACACTTGTTGACGGCTACAGCGAATCGCCTGCCAATTCTGCATTTCATGAAATGACGACTGTCAATAGGCAAGGCACAAGCTCCTCCTTGGTAAATTAAGTAAATCACTTAATATGGTATAGTCTGATTGAACTCTGACCGAACCAACCAGCCCCTGAACGTTCAGGCCCCTAAGCCAGATGCTCCATCGGTAGCTCTAGCTGACAGATAAGGCTCCCTTGGAGCTCGACTACTTCCCCTGGGCCAAGGCCTCTTCCTGACCTGGCAAACCCTTTAGTTAAGAACCACCAAGAGGAATTCCAGCCTATCTCTGGGACCGGTTCTTTGGATAATGCTAGGTCAAGATCCACTCCTTCTAGGCCAACACAATACTGTTTATAACAGTCCTGAATAAAAGTATAGGGAACTGTCTTGAATGAAGCCAGCATCTTCCCTAGTGCCTTAAGCAGAAGGCCAAAAGTAAGGAACTGTTCCTTGCCGTAACCACCTAGACCAGCTTTCTTATAGCGATGGTCTTGTCTTAGGCCAAAAGTACTCTCCTGGTGCAAAACATACCCAGCTTCTTGTCAATGAAGAATGTATCTTTAGACTGGAATCCTAACCCAGGAGATCCAGATACCTGACCATGCTGGACACCCTTAGGTCCAGCCATGCTGCTAACTGATCCATCAGCAGGAGTCTGCTTCCGTATGCCATTACTGCTATACCCTGGGCCTACAGACCTGCTAGAGGCGGGCCCTAGCACCCTGACAACCCAGACACGGAGGCTAACCCAAAAGGGCAAGACCACCAACTGGAGATAGTGCTGTTCCCCTGCACAACGCAGACAACCTCTGCAGTCCCGAGTAAATAAACACATATGCAACTGGCTCCCCATATGTGTATGTGGCAAGTGCCTCAATGGAGGCATGTGTACATGGCAGTGTGTGTTCATGGAAGCATGAAATCATATAAATATGTCTCACGCCAAACATGCATATAGCATGTGTGCTCTGGAACGAGCATCCTTGCAAGCAAGCAAGCATGTGCTATAAACGTGTTATGCAACAATGTGCAACATGAACCCATGCAGACACGTATCTCTATGCAAACACAAGGCATCCTGTATTACTTAATTAAGCCACCATGTGCAACTTTAAAGTAACCATGCATGCGATTCAGCATCTTCCATGCGATCAACATCTTATGCATTTTAAGCACTACTGTGCGGACAAGAACCCTTGTGTGACCAAGCACCCCTGTGCGTTCCAGCATCCTTATGCATCCAAGCATCTTAATGCGACTTTAGGCATTTCTGTGAAACAAGCCTCTCTATGTGATCAAGTATCCCTGGGTAATCCAGGACTCTGTTGATCCAACAACCATGTGTGATCCAGCTTCTTTTTGCATTCAAGCATCTTTAAGCGATCCCTTTAGGCCTTGAGTAATCCAGGACTTGGGTGATCGGGTAATCCTGTGTGATTCAGCATTTTTATGCCTTCAGGCCTCTTTATGCGATTCTAGGCATTTCTGTGGGAACAAGCCTCTTTGCGTGACCAAATATCCTTGGGGAATCAAGGACTTGGGTGATCATGTAATCCTGAGTGATTCAACCTTTTTATGCATACAAGCATCCTTTATGCGATTCAGCATTTTTATGCATACAAGCATCTTTATGCGACTTTAGGTACCTTTGTGGAAACAAGCCTATTTGTGTGACCAAAAATCCTTGGGTAATCTAGGACGCTGATGATCAGTTAACCATGTGTGATCCAGCATCTTTTTTGCATCCAAGCAACTTTATGCGATTTTAGGCCTTTCTGTGGAAACAAAACCTCTTCTGTGTAACCAAACATCCTTGGGGGAAACAAGGACTTGGGTGATCAGGTAATCATGTGTGATTCAGCATTTTTATGCCTACAAACGTCTTTATGCGATTCAGCATTACAAGCATCTTTTATGCGACCTCTTTTGTGGAAACATGCAGCACCATATAGACAGAAACATGTATGTTTATGCGATCCACAATAGAATCTGCTCTGTTACTTGTTTTTATCCCACATGCATTCCAAACTCATGTATGTTATGCAACATGCGGACTGGTAAAGAGGAAATTATCCTCTGCAGATGTGTGTTTCCTCAATTAAGAGACATTAGCAATGTGTGCCCGCAACTGTGCATCCCTCTGATGCATTTGGTTAGCCTGAAGCTGACACCAGGCTGAGGATTATATGGAGGTCTTACTAGCCACCTATAGGAAAACCTCTCTTTACACTCTAAGGAGAAGATAGAGGTGTAATCAGAACCTGTAGGGCTTTTGATAGCTTCTCCTTGTTAGGCTGCAGCTCCTGTCTCCTGTCCTCTGACAGTGAAACTTTTATCCCCAAGCTTTCTAATCCCTTTGTTTCAGGATTAAAGCAGGAAAAGGGGGGCACCGCCTTTTTTTTTTTCTTGCAAAACACAAAACACATGCAGAGTGATTGCAATGTTGGGGGAAGGCTGCATTGCCTGACAGGTCTGATGGCTCAATCTATGAGCTGTTTAAGTCTCTTCAGAGGAGAATAAGGGTCCACCAGGTTCAGGTGGCGATCCCTCTTTATATTCCTACCCCTGACCTTATTCAATGGGGAGACCAAGTCCTAAGCTAAAGCAGAGGCACTTAACCCAGGTACATCAAATAGCTGAATTTAGTCTGACACAATGCCTGCTAATCTGTACAGCTAGATGCGAGTAGGCGTCTTAGATGAATCTGTATCCAACTCACACAAGGTGCTTACGTTTGTGTCCCCCTAGCTTTACAGAGCTCTGACGTCCGGGCCCTTTGAAGAGCCTTCTCTGCGACTGCACTGAGCCGGTGAGCACGTGCAACATGGTAGAGCCTGAAGCGGAGGAAGTGGGACACAATAGATCAGCTAACACTTAAGCTTCCGTTTTTTGGAAAGCATGGTAAGCAAAAACATCAGGCATGTCTTCTACTGCCCATAGTAGTGGAAACACAGATAAGACTTGCAGCTACTCACGGAAGACAATCCTTTGTATAGGATTAAGGGCATATTTTTTTTTTTTCTATTTATGTACCGGCCCCTTCAAGGGGAGATATATAGGTACTGCAGCCATCCTGTCTAACAGACATGGTGGGCCAGGCTGCATGCCGGCTAGGGGAGGTATATGGGTGCCCTGAGCCATCCTGTCTCAGAAGACATAGTGGTTTACATTGCCCATGCATAGAAGCATAATATAGGCGAGACCCAAGTCCCCCACGGAGGACCTACTGTCGAACCAAGTCCCGTAGGCCCTCCTCTTACCTTCTCCACACTGCAGGGTATTGCCAAGCAAGAGGCCCAATCTTCCCCCTTCACCGTGGGTATTGTCCTAGACCTTCAGGGACCGGGGTCCATGGCAGGAACACCAACTCCCCTGGACCTATATAGCATCCTGGCAGCAGAAAAAACATTTGGTCCTTAGAAGGCACAAAGTTCTGGAACCCAGGATCCAGCCCTCCGCAGAGAGGCATTATAGGCTAAACCTCGTTCTTCGTACCGAGGCCCGGGTACCGTCCACTTTGGCTATGAAGCACCTTGGACGGATCCGGATTTATGGAGGTTTTTTACATCCAGCATGGATCCCTCCAGTGGAGCTCCTAAGAGCACATGTTCATTCGTGACCAACACCTTAGACACTGATGAAAAAACTGAGGAGCTCCCAGTATGGGAGGGGTTATATAGGGAGGGAACTTCCTGTGTAGTTAATTACACCAGTGTCCACACCTGAAGGTAGACTCTATAACCCACATAGTAATGGATTGCCGCTCTGTGTCCCGTGATGTACGATAAAGAAAAGGCCGTATTACCTACCTTACTTCTCACTCCAGCAGGTGTTGGCGCTTATAAATTATATACGTTCCAATTTAGATAGCATAATTTAGAAAGAAATACATTTCTGCTTATCTTTTTACTTACAATCCTACCTAGCTTTCCCCTTCTATGCAATGGTAATAGTACCATTGCAATGGTAAGGAGGAAACTGATGAGTTATGTTTACCATAACTGACCCTGTCTTTACTGTGCTGGCAGATCTTCTCAATCAGCTGTAAACTAGATCTTAAGGCTTGGGTGGCACATAGTATGTAAATGTGCTTAAAAAAAAAAAAAAAAAAAAAAAAGTGGCTAGAAGGAAGTTACCAATGATGTATAATGTGTTTTATTCACTGTGCTGCTGGTATGCGGTTATACTTGCTAGTATTTGTTATATGTCCAGTTTGCATCATTGCCTACTTTTGACTATGAAAAATTGAACTGCTGATTTTGGCTGTGGAAGCTAATCTGCTCTAAAACTGCTGTGTTTTAGTGGGATTTCTTAAATACGATTGCAAAAGGTGGAAATATATTTTAAAGCAGACCATGCACTAAAAGGTATTCTCATTACATCAGGCCTCCTATTCCTATATTGCATAGCTATTGAGAAAAGTTGCATAGCTCTGCTCCAGAGCTATGAAATTGAGAAGCGGGGGGGGGGGGGGGGGCTGCTGCCGCGAATTGAGAAGCGGGGGGCCCTTTATAAAAATAAAAGAAATAAAAAAAATATATAAAAAATATATTTTTTTTTATAAAAAAAAGGGGGGGTTGTCATCTGGGGCCCTGGGGATCTCCAGGTCCCGGTGGACCTCCGGACCTCTAAAAAAATATAAGAAAAAAATTGACCCTTTAATAAAAAAATAAAATAAAAATATATTAAAAAAATATATTTTTTTATAAAAAAATAAATAAAAAATAGGGGGTTGCCATCTGGGGCTCTGGTGGCCTACGGGCCCCTAGATCCCTAAAAAAATGGCCCTTTAATAAAAAAATCAAAAAAAAAATATATTAAAAAATATATATATATTTTTTTATAGAAAATAAATAAAAAAAGGGGGGGTTTCCATCCGGTGCCCTGGGGGCCTCCGGGCCCCTGTGGACCTCCGGACCTCTAAAAAAAATAAAAGAAAAAAAATTGGCCCTTTAATAAAAAATAAAATAAAAATATATTAAAAAAATATATTTTTTTTATAAAAAAAAGGGCTTGCCATCTGGGGCCCTTGGTGGCCTCCGGACCCCTGGGGACCCCCCGGGCCCCTTACAGGTTCAATGCCTGTACCCCCCTGATGGCGGCCCTGATTAAACCTGTCTATTGTTGTGTACTAAAAGGTGGGAAGACTTTATACTGTATATGTGTGCCAGAGTGCCATTTAGAATCACAGCCTTTTCCCCAGGAAGAACAGTGAGCATAGTAGTAACATCTCTAACTTCAAATCTTGCAAGACTAAGTCAGAAGCAGCAGTAACTTGGATTATTTCACATTGCAGATTTACCACTATTGGGCTCAAGGCATAGAAGTGCCTGGACACAAAACATGCACATGAAGTTAGAGCATCATGCCTTCACGGGGAAGCCGGACCCCTCTGTTTCTGTGGTGTTTCAATACCATCTAAGTGTGTAGAAACATGTTGAGAACCCAAGAATTGGC
The DNA here is from genome assembly GCA_029574335.1 of Rana kukunoris. Classification (NCBI taxonomy): domain Eukaryota; kingdom Metazoa; phylum Chordata; class Amphibia; order Anura; family Ranidae; genus Rana; species Rana kukunoris. The sequence continues at coordinate 99,490,659 of CM056050.1, read as the reverse complement.
ATAATGAGCATTCCACATCTGACATTTCCTATCAAATCAACCTTGACCGGATATACCACTGGCGTCCTGGAGTTCCCCCGCGCATAAGGAGACTTATTATGCGCATTTGACCATACTGTATCATGGTCCATATGATCAGGTAAGAGGTCTAAGCACTTGGTCTCAACCTGGTAGTGGAAGCATAGGGAGTTCATGGATGTGGGGATAACCTGTCCTCCCCCCTTCTTTTGAACTTTTTCTGGTATATATATATATATATATATATATATATATATATATATATATATATATATATATATATATATATATATATATATATATATATATATATATATACGCACACACACACACTATATTTTTATACCTAGCTCTATTCTCTATGGGGTTTGATGGACTTTTGGTTTATTCGTGATGTTTATTGACTTATGCAAAATTGTATCTATTTTTTCACAACACTGATTTTCATTTATTAGCGCTGCTTTATACATTAGAAAACATGCACTGCTGTTTTTCAATTGGAGTTTAGCACAAAATTAAGCTTTTTCAGTGTATTGTATAGGCACAATTAACATTTCTACATGTCATCTATACGACAGCAAATCCTGACTGAGTTTAGGTCAGCTAAAGTGGCTACTCAATCAATATTATAATGTCAACTTAGTATGCCTTATGCACCATTGCAGCGCATTGAAATATTACACAACACACTCGCAGATCCATATCATTGTTTCCCATTTTTCTTTCCTCTATCTTTTATATCCTGCATAGCAAACTTTTTTAAATGATAAAGTAGCAAAAAAAAAAGTTACTTGTTAAAAAAATGGTTAAGTATCAGAAAATACCTACTGCTTAGCAATGTCAGCTTGAACTGCTGCAACATTTTGCTCTGGGTCTCCAAACACAAGGCGTGTGGGGAAAGAACATCCATCTCCCAGGCTGGAAGGAGAGACAGAAGACAGACTAAAAAAACAGTAGTAGTATACTTCTGGACATATCAAATTGTTTATTTCAAATCACGTTATTTTATTTTTACTGTTTCAATTATTGTAGCCTCATCTGAGTGGCTTACCTTGTAAATACAGGCAGTAGCCAGTATTTCTTTTCATCCCCAAACACTTCTCTCAAATTCTTGCTGAAGCCGAGAGAAAAGCCATCTTTTTCTGGTCCTGTTCGGAAAAATGGAGCACGGAAAGCCTCTGCAACAGAAGAAAATGGAAACACATTAGGGACAAAAAAAAAAATTGTACTAGAATCTAATAATATTTTTTTAAAAGTGTTAAAAACATTCCGGAATATATCACAGTATAAACAGTCTGAATATCTTGTTGCATGTCCTTTACTGGCATTTGTTTGGCATTTTCCTTGCTTAAAGCGGATGGTTCACCAAAAAAATATATTAAAAGCCAGCAGCAACAAATACTGCAGCTGCTGACTTTTAATATTAGGACACTTACCTGTCCTGGAGTCCAGCGGCGTCCGCAGCAGAGGACGAGCGATCGCTCGTCTCCCTGCTGCTCCCCCCTCCATCCACGGTGAGGGAACCAGGAACTGAAGCGCTCCGGCTTCACTGCCCGGTTCCCTACGGCGCATGCGCGAGTCGCGCTGCGCCCGGCGATTGGCTCCCGCTGTGTGCCGAGAGTTCACAGCACACAACGGGAAAAGCCCGTCTTTTGCCCGAGACTGCGGGCCGGAAGTGGGTGCAGATACCTGTCTTTAGACAGGTATCTGCACCCCCCTCCCCCCTGAAAGGTGTCAAATGTGACGCCGGAGGGGGGGAGGGTTCCGATCAGCGGATCTTCACTTTAGGGTGGAGATCCGCTTTAAAGAACTGAGGGGAGGTGTTTACACCCAGCTCTACAAAAAATTAAGTCAGCCAAGGATTTAAAGGCGATCTCTACCAAGTCTGAACTGAACAACATACTCAGGGGTTTCCCAAGACTAAGCCCCATAGGCAGGGCGAAACATGTTGAAAGTGTAACCCGAGGCTGCTTCATCTATTTACATAAGTGTTTTGTGTGATGTGTGCCTCCAGAGACTTCTCCTTCCTCATTAACATACTCAGGGGCACAGGCAGAGATAAATTTAGCATAAAGCTATCCACAAGCCAGTGCATAGGACAGCAGTGTTAGTACCAAGCTTCAATATTTACATTTTGTCCCATTTTAGCAACTGAACTGTAGGGGAAAGGGGTACAGGGGAGGTTAATACGAGTAACTTTATAGTACTGACTGGTGTGTAAGGGGTATAGGATATTATAGGTATATATTATTAACCAATGTTGGCACTAGCTACTATTTTTATTCTCATAAAAGAAAGGTTTATGAATCAAGTTGAAAAAAATGTAAAATGAAAAGTGTAATGTGATCAATAGGAGTGAAAAGCTCAAAATCCCCAATTCTTCCACCACCATGCTCAAAATTTGGAGGCTCACAGGATTGTTTAATCACAAGTAGGTCAAGACATGCTTGTTCCCAAAGGATGGGTATATACCATATGTTCTGTCCACCTTCTTTCACTCAGATGAATCCTGTGTAGAACTTCCACTTAAAGTGTTACTATAGCCAAGACCCTGCATTCACTATAATCTGGTCTCCCAAAGTACACAGAAATGCAATTATTTTAGTAACTATAAACTGCTAAATACCTTTTCTCATCAGCAGTATATAGCAGTCTTGTGACTATCAGTTCCTAGTTAAAGTTGTAGGAGGATTTTTTTATGCTACACTGGGCTTTTCTATCAGGATCCAGGAGCCCTGATCCTGTCTGTACAGTGCTGATATGTGCTGATCACATGCACTCTCCCAAGAAAAAGAAAAAAACTCTCTAGCAATACACACCAAACTGAGCATGTGCAGCCTGACTCCAGTAACACAGTCTTATCCAGACCTGTTCTGGAGTTAGTGGAAGAATACATATGGGATTAAACAGCCTTTTTACACAATTCAGAGGATTAACCCCTTGGGTTCCACAGCGAGTATAACAAACATGCTTTACTGCACATACAGACAGATTTTATTGTTGTGGGTTTATTAACACTTTAGCTTGCTCTCTTCCTTACTTCTATGGCTCCTGCACACTCTCCTTCCAGTTTCCTGCCCATAACTTTGTACGCGTGTTTTATGTAGAAAACTTGAAGAAGTGTGAATAGACTACGAGTGCGCTCATTAGCACACTCATAATTATCGACAGACAGAAATTTCAGCTGAAACATAACCGCCGAAAATGGTGTTAGCATTTTTCCATAACAGAAAAAGGTGACGATAATAGCACCAAAAACAAACACTATTTTTCCACGATTTTACTGTGCTTATGATGTGTTTATCATAGGTCATGCAACTTGAAAACCGCATTAAACTGAACATAATCAGCATTATTGATAAGTTCCTGCTGCATTTTCAATGCATTTAAACTGGGAAGTGCGTTTTTGGGTGTGGTTTTTAACTGACCAGAAATGCTGCAAGATTTTTAACACCACAACGGAAGCGCAATGGACCAGTGTGATGACATACATATAATTTAAAGTGATACCTTTTTCCTGTGCTAAAGGTGCAGATAATGGCTGACATATTCATTTAAAGTCATGATATTATTTAAAAAAGTCAAATATAATACAATTATATATAAAAACACACACACACACACACACATATATATACATATATATATATATATATATATATATATATATATATATATATATATATCTCTCACACACACTTTAAAAACTGTAATTTTCGGTTTCGGTCACGTGCATCCTGCATTTTTTGGTTTCGGCACCAAAATTTCCCCATTCGTTGCACCTCTACTTGTAATCCATTTAGAAGAACCTCACCCACTGATATTGTGGGGAAGGGTAAGGGGGTGAGGAAGGGGTGTTGCTACATGTTGCATCCTATTATCATGCGATTGTTTACCAATATTGGTTTGTTGCAAATACTGAGTAAGGCTGGGTTCACACTGCTCCAACATGAAAGTTTTACAACTTCTAATCTGACTTTACCCTGCAACATCAGTCAGACTTTAATGAACAGTGTCTGACTTGAGATGGTCTGCTATAGATTTTTTTTTTTTTTAATACATTTGCAGTGCTAACATTGCCTCTGATCACAAGTTGCATGTCAGTTCAGTTAAGAATGCGGATCCAACGTATACGATTTCAATGATATTTAATGGGCTGAAATGGACCAAAGTAGTGCAGGACCCTTTTCGCAAGTCGAACCAGTTAAGTTGGTCAAAAAATCACAGACACGCTCTCTCAAAGTTGGAGCGTATGTCACACCAGTGTGAACCGGGCCTAACTGTGCTATCCCTCAGATGTTGTATAAATAAAAATAAATAAAAAATAAAAATAATAATAATATGGAGCATTAAACGCATTACCTATAGTTGACCTGTTTTTTGATACCAGCCAGCAGTGATAGCTGAACAAGGACAGTATGCTGATGAAGAACATAGCCGATACGAAGAACAGGAACAGGACGTGGAACTTTGCACGCGTGTCTGGTAACTCATTCTATAAAAAAAGGTAGAATTATTTAAAAAGGAAAGAGAGTGAGGAATTCAGTTAGCTAAATATTAAAAAAAATAATGGAGTACGGCTTTCACACACATATATATATGGAACACATTAAAATAATACTTTAAAAGGGACAGTTTTTTACATGTACACAATCATATTCCTTAATCTGCTTGCTTTAAAATGTAATAGCGCACAAACAACAATCGGGACCTAAGAAGATGCAAATAAGCACCCATTTGGATACATTCATTTTTTGCCAGATTGGTAAAGTGGGGTATGATATATTTAGGAATTTACATTTATAATTTCTTATAATCTGTACCGATTAAGACAAACTCTGGTTTATAGGAGAAACAAAACCTGTTAAAATAATGAAATATAACAATATATTACGGTGTATGCATTTTCGCAGGAAAGGGGAAAATTTCGTGCAAATTTATCTGACATCCTGAAAATGTATGAGTGTCCGCCTCTCCACTATATCAGTGCAGTGTCACCAATGAAAAACTGGAAAAAGCAGCCTTTTCTTGCCATGCGCAAACCTGCTTAACCTGACAAGTTCATGCTTCAAACCTGCTCAAGCTGGGGAGAAGGCAAGAGATTATAGAGGTCCTGTATTTTCCCACATATATCCCACTCAGACCTTTTGTACTTCATTATAGTACAAACAAGGAGTCATCAGTAGAATAAGGTTTACCACCATCCCTAATAACTGAACAAGAGCAAACACAATTCTAGTATGTAAAAAAAAAGAAAAGTAATTTTTTTTTTTTTTTACAGTATTAAAAAAAATACACAATAAAAGCAACTACATGACTTTGTAACCAAATGCACAGAATAATATGGTTAATTCATATCCTCTCCATCACATTGAAAAGCCCTCTAAAAGGGCCCAGTAAGCAGAGGCGTATCCGATATATTTCAGACTTTTTCTTTCTTCAGTTGTGTAGTGTGGAAAAGCATAACAAGCATATTCGTGGAAACCATATGTAAAGCCGAAACACATGAAGAATATAATAGATGGTGTCACTTGGCAGGTCAGCTGGTTGTAGGAACCTATGCCAGAGGGTCACATGAAGGACAGGACAACAATCGTGCCCACTCACCAAGTATCACAGCTACAAACAGAGGAAAAATTACAACAAAATGCCTGAAATAACTAGTTTATAGAAAAAAACACAAGTCTAGCTCCTCTAAAAGAAAAAAAAAATTATCACAAAATGGGAATCAAAGAATGCCAACTGCAGATGCTTCTGACTTCACTTTGACTTTCTAATCTACATGCTCTTTCCCAGTGGCGTCACTAGGGTTGGTGTCACCCCCCCCCCCCCACTGTTATTAGACTAGCTTAGGGTGGGCGACTCAGCTACTATATATACAGTGTGTGTGTATATATATATACACACACACACACACACACACACACACGAGTCACCACCAGTTACCCCACCCCTAAATCAGCTCCTTAACACGCCCTCAAACTATCTCATGAAATTACACTCAAATATTTTATGCAGATTTAAGCAACTTTATCCCTGCTCATCAGCCTACCCCTGTCCACCAATGCAGCCTGCCCGTGTCCACCAATGCAGCCTGCCCGTGTCCACCAATGCAGCCTGACCAATGCACACCAATGCAGCCTGACCAATGCACACCAATGCAGCCTGACCAATGCACACCAATGCAGCCTGACCAATGCAGCCTGACCAATGCACACCAATGCAGCCTGACCAATGCACACCAATGCAGCCTGACCAATGCACACCAATGCAGCCTGACCAATGCACACCAATGCAGCCTGACCAATGCACACCAATGCAGCCTGACCAATGCACACCAATGCAGCCTGACCAATGCACACCAATGCAGCCTGACCAATGCACACCAATGCAGCCTGACCAATGCACACCAATGCAGCCTGACCAATGCACACCAATGCAGCCTGACCAATGCACACCAATGCAGGCTGCATTGGTGTGCATTGGTCAGGCTGCATTGGTCAGGCTGCATTGGTGTGCATTGGTCAGGCTGCATTTGTGGACACGGGCAGGCTGCATTGGTGGACACGGGCAGGCTGCATTGGTGGACAGGGGTAGGCTGATGAGCAGGGATAAAGTTGCTTAAATCTGCATAAAATATTTGAGTGTAATTTCATGAGATAGTTTGAGGGCGTGTTAAGGAGCTGATTTAGGGGTGGGGTAACTGGTGGTGACTCGTGTGTGTGTGTATATATATATACACACACACTGTATATATAGTAGCTGAGTCGCCCACCCTAAGCTAGTCTAATAACAGTGGGGGGGGGGGGTGACACCAACCCTAGTGACGCCACTGGGAAAGAGCATGTAGATTAGAAAGTCAAAGTGAAGTCAGAAGCATCTGCAGTTGGCATTCTTTGATTCCCATTTTGTGATCATTTTTTTTTTCTTTTAGAGGAGCTAGACTTGTGTTTTTTTCTATAAACTAGTTATTTCAGGCATTTTGTTGTAATTTTTCCTCTGTTTGTAGCTGTGATACTTGGTGAGTGGGCACGATTGTTGTCCTGTCCTTCATGTGACCCTCTGGCATAGGTTCCTACACCCAGCTGACCTGCCAAGTGACACCATCTATTATATTCTTCATGTGTTTCGGCTTTACATATGGTTTCCACGAATATGCTTGTTATGCTTTTCCACACTACACAACTGAAGAAAGAAAAAGTCTGAAATATATCGGATACGCCTCTGCTTACTGGGCCCTTTTAGAGGGCTTTTCAATGTGATGGAGAGGATATGAATTAACCATATTATTCTGTGCATTTGGTTACAAAGTCATGTAGTTGCTTTTATTGTGTATTTTTTTTAATACTGTAAAAAAAAAAAAAAAAATACTTTTCTTTTTTTTTACATACTAGAATTGTGTTTGCTCTTGTTCAGTTATTAGGGATGGTGGTAAACCTTATTCTACTGATGACTCCTTGTTTGTACTTGTCTGCACCATATGGCTCAAATGAGCCAGACCAAAAATTCTCCATTTAACATCTCCAATTGGATACAGTCACTGTTTGGGTATTCTGACAGATGTGGTTGTCGGCAGAGTACAATAACCGTCACCGCATAATCGTCCATCCATGCGGTTTATAGTGGAGGGAGAAATTAAGTGATTTGTCTGATTCTGCCGTGAGGTTGTTATAATATGTATGACCAGCTTTAGACACTAACCAGGAAAGAGCAGAGGCGTCACTAGGGGGGTGTGGCCCGTACCCGGGTGACACCCGGCGGAGGGGTGACACCATCCAAAGTGTAGTCCAGGCCCCCTTTAAGCATTTTTCTTTATTTGCCAAAACACTTCAGGCGTCGCGCCCGCACCTGGCCTGTTATTTCCTCCTCCTCTCGCACTAGCCATAACATTCAATCTCCACTCGGGCGCAGCGGCTACAGCTGCACACTGCGTCCTCCTCTGTCCTCTCCAGCTGCCGAGTATATATAACACACACACACACACACACACACATCCCTCAAAAAATCCACTTGCCTACTTGCAAATTTAAATGAAAGCTGTTCCAGTGATGTCCCTCTGTGCTCTTATCATCTGGCTGGCAATGCTCTTCCTCTCCTCTGCTCCCCTGCATTATGGACACAGGTAGGCTGCATTGGTGGATATGAGTAGGCTGCATTATGGACACGGGTGAGTGTGCATTGGTCAGGCTGCATTGGTGTGCATTGGTCAGGCTGCATTGGTCAGGCTGCATTGGTGTGCATTGGTCAGGCTGCATTGGTGCCTGACCAATGCACACCAATGCAGCCTGACCAATGCACACCAATGCAGCCTGACCAATGCACACTCACCCGTGTCCATAATGCAGCCTACTCATATCCACCAATGCAGCCTACCTGTGTCCATAATGCAGGGGAGCAGAGGAGAGGAAGAGCATTGCCAGCCGGATGATAAGAGCACAGAGGGACATCACTGGAACAGCTTTCATTTAAATTTGCAAGTAGGCAAGTGGATTTTTTGAGGGATGTGTGTGTGTGTGTGTGTGTGTGTGTGTGTGTGTGTGTGTGTGTGTGTGTGTGTGTGTGTGTTATATATACTCGGCAGCTGGAGAGGACAGAGGAGGACACAGTGTGCAGCTGTAGCCGCTGCGCCCGAGTGGAGATTGAATGTTATGGCTAGTGCGAGAGGAGGAGGAAATAACAGGCCAGGTGCGGGCGCGACGCATGAAGTGTTTTGGCAAATAAAGAAAAATGCTTAAAGGGGGCCTGGACTACACTTTGGATGGTGTCACCCCTCCGCCGGGTGTCACCCGGGTACGGGCCGCACCCCCCTAGTGACGCCTCTGCTCTTTCCTGGTTAGTGTCTAAAGCTGGTCATACATATTATAACAACCTCACGGCAGAATCAGACAAATCACTTAATTTCTCCCTCCACTATAAACAGCATGGATGGACGATTATGCGGTGACGGTTATTGTACTCTGCCGACAACCACATCTGTCAGAATACCCAAACAGTGACTGTATCCAATTGGAGATGTTAAATGGAGAATTTTTGGTCTGGCTCATTTGAGCCATATGGTGCAGACAAGATCATCCATGGAATTCATTTTGGCCAATTCAGCAGGAAACCAGAGACAGCCAAGGCAAATCGTATTTTTAGAATAGACTCTTCGCAATGGCAACTTTTGTATTTCTATCACTTTAAACTTCTTCATGAATTGGTCTGAATAAGTATGATATAAGAACTCTATTCTAACTCACCAGAACACTGCCTCTTTAAATGGACAATTTGACATGTAAAACATTGATTATAAATGCATTGTCATATGGGTTACACTCCTGCCCCCAGCCTTTCAGTCTAATATTGAAACCAGTATTTGGGGCCACATGCAACCATAAGGGTGGAAGAGAGGGAATTGCAGTGGAATAGCTGCCTGTGTGTAGATCAGTCTTGTGAAACACCACAGTACAAAACGTTCTTTAGAATGCCAAGGTTCAAGTATAGGCACCTGTCCCCTGAGTAAGAGATCAATCACAAATTTAGGAGACGTATGTATGTGTTGAACCTTAAGTTTGGGTTAGGTTAACAAAAACAATGGCTAATCATATGCTTTCCTCAGAACAGTCTGATATTTGCTTGCCAATATACTTCAGCTACTTCAACATACTTTAATTTCAATTTCCAACATTATGTCACAGCGGTGCAGCTTTTGTACCCAGTCTGACAACTTGAGGAAAGAGGAATGTCCTGCTCGATGATAAAACGTTACGTTACTAATATGTGTTTCATATGTGAGTGAGTGAAAAACTTGTAAAGCACAACACTTGCGAACTGAATGGCCTCTGGGCGCTGTTTCCATTCCTTCGATAAGGAAATGCTTTGCCCTAGAAGAGATGAGTTTTAATCATTCTCCTAAAGCCCAAGTGGTCCGACTCCAGTCGGATGGTGGTAGGTAGTGCATTCCACACTCGTGGTCCTTGGACAGCAAATCTCCGATCTTTGGATTTGTATTATGCCTTGGGTATTTGCAGTAGGTTTTGATTTGTGGATCGCAGAGTGCGATAGGGGTTATGGGCTTTTATTTTTTCGCATAGATATTGGGGAGCGTTTCCTTGAATACACTTATGTGTTAGGCAGAGTGCCTTAAAAGTGATTCTGTCTTTCACTGGTAACCAGTGAAGGGATCTAAGCGAAATGGAGATTGACTCCCATGGTTTTTTACCAGTCACTAATCGAGCAGCCGTATTTTGAACGACTTGCAGACGAGTGATTTGGTATTTGGGGAGTCCTAGATAGAGGGCATTTGCATAGTTGAGTCTGGAATTGATGATTGTTCCCACCACGACTGCAATGTCCTTTTTAGGGATGAAGGGGGTGAGTCGGCGTAGCAGACGCAGCAGATGATGGGATCCGCTGACTACCGACCCAATCTGTGCATCCATTGTCATATAGGAGTCAAAAATGACTCAGAGACTTTTGACTTTGGCGCTGGGGGTGATAGTTTTACCCAGAATGGGCAGAGGGGTCCAAGCTGAGGTGGGGTGACTTTTCCTGTTTGCGTGAAACAGGAGAAGCTCTGTTTTCGAACCATTGAGTTTAAGATAACTGGATGTCATCCAGTTATCTATTAAGGTGAGGGATCTCTCTAGTCCAAGAGAGTGATCCTTTTCATTGCTGACGCGGAGATACAGTTGAGTGTCGTCTGCGTAGGAATGGTAAAGTAGCCTCTGGTTGTTGATTATTAAGAGAGGACGAAGATAGATATTGAACAGTACCGGCGACAAGGGAGATCCCCGAGGGACTCCGCATGATACCGTACGCATTTCTGACGTGAAGGATCCCAATTTCACTGTTTGTGATCGGTTTTCCAAGAAGGAGGAGAACCAGGGTAGTGCACAAGTATTAAATGTTATTACATGTACCAGGGAATGCTATTGTAAGGCTGAAATGAGTATTGGGTACAAACTCTATAGGACAGGTGAAGCTGCAAACAAGGTGCAGGTCCACAGAAACAGATCAGTACAAATCAGAAAACCAGCCACCTTCATAGATAAGGATAGTAGCAGTTGGCTGGATTATACACCCACCAATAGCGATCACAAAAAAATAATATATATATATATATATATATATATATATATATATATACCGTATTTTTCGGACCATAAGACGCACCTGACCATAAGACGCACCTAGATTTTAGAGGAGAAAAATTAGAAAAAAAGATTCTGACCCAAATGGTGTACTGATCCCTAGACTGGGAGGCTGAGCTGGCACATGGTCAGTGTTACCAGTATTTAGTTACTGTAATTCGTTATTACTGTAAATTACGTTTTTTTAAATGACACTGCTAGTGTACTGTATTCTGTATCTTGTATTCCGGATGTAACAGATGCTTTTCCAGATGCTCCTGAGGGAGCAACCAATGAGATTACACTATTTTGGTCACCTGACTCAGGGGATCAGCTGACTCAGGAGAGCAATACGTAGTGACGCCGCGTTGGCGTAGCTCCGTGGACTCGACATGGCGCAATGCTTCCTGGGGCTTCTCTGTAGCCCGCTCCCAATGCTGACATGCCGCGCCATTACACCAGCCGCACCGTTGCACCATCCGACCAGCCGCGCCATTACACTATCCGACCAGCCTGATCCTGTGAGCCCGCTGATGGTGCCGACTGTTCTGCTATCCCTGGTATGTTAAATGGCGGTGCCGGGGGGGCTGTATATTCAGTATTCGGACCATAAGACGCAGGCACTTTTTTCCCCATACATTTGGGAGAAAAAAGTGCGTCTTATAGTCCGAAAAATACGGTATGTGTTTTCTAGAAACATATCCAATTCCAAGTTAGTGTAGAAGTTTAAGCAGGAAGACCCAACTTCCTTCTTTAACCACTTAAGACCCGGACCAATACGCTGGTAAATGACCCAAGGTGTTTTTGCGATTCGGCACTGCGTCGCTTTAACAGACAATTGCGCGGTCGTGCGACGTGGCTCCCAAACAAAATTTGCGTCCTTTTCTTCCCACAAATAGAGCTTTCTTTTGGTGGTATTTGATCACCTCTGCGATTTTTATTTTTTGCGCTATATACAAAAATAGAGCGACATTTTTGAAAAAAAAACACTATTTTTTACTTTTTGTTAAAAAAAAAATCAAATAAACTAAATTTTAGTCAAACATTTAGGCCAAAATTTATTTAGCCACATGTCTTTAGTAAAAAAAAAAAATCGCAATAAAAAAAAATAGCTACCTAGCGGGAACAGCGGCACTAATACAGCGATCAGAAAAATGATCGCTTAGTGACGCTGGCAATAGGGAGTGAAAGGGTTAACTAGGGCGGTGATCAGGGGGTTAAAACTTTATTAGGGGGGGTGGGGGGGCTATCCTGAACCTAACACTAACTGTTTTTTACACTGCCTGTCACACTGACACTAAATGCAGTGATTAAATCACTGCATTCAGTGACACTGTGACAGGGGGGTGGGGGGGGGGGCGATCACAAGGGGTTAATATGCCTATGTGAGTGTGTGTCAGTGTTGTGTTGGTGCACACTTACTTGTGATGTCTTCTCTCATCAGCAGCGCTGGGAAACAGCGCTGCGATGAGAGAATACATCATTTCCTCCTTCCTGTGTAAACACAGGAGGAGGAAGTGACAGGCTGGGAGCGCGCTCCCATTGGCTGGGAGCGATCGCGGGGGGGGTGGATATCACGGACATCCGCCCGCAGATCCCGGATCGCTCCCAGAGGTAGGGGGACCCCCGCACGCCGCGGAGGGGGTCCCGATGGGACCCCCGAACCGCACTCAGGCGGGGACGTAAATTTACGCCCTTGTGCCTGTACGTGCCATTCTGTGGCCGTATATGTGCGTGCGGGGGTCCTTAAGTGGTTAAGTGACACTTGTCAAATAGACAGGAAAATAGGAGCCATGGGGAAAAACAATAAAAGTTTGACAGAGGTTCAAATGCTTTCTTTTTATGTCCAGGAAAATAGAAAATAAAATGTTGAATGAAGTTTAATTTTGAAGCATACAAATTATGTATATGCAAAAATATATAGATATATTTGGTCTACAAACTGCAGACACAGGAGGAACCCCTAGGTATATTGCACAATGCCTATTAATGCCGCAGTTTATCACATCGACTATCTATTCACACAAACATATCAAGTGCATAGAACAAATTCTACGACAACTTCCCCATTTTCAAATACCCCCAGGTTGTCTGCTTGATACTCCCAAAAAGAGGGAATAGCCTTTAAAGATTAGCTTGACTAACTTAAAGAGGAGTTCCACCCAAATTTGGAACTTCCGCTTGTTCCACTCCTCACCCCCTTACATGCCACATTTGGCATGTCATTTTTTTGGGGGGGGGAGTGGGGGCTCCAGGAGGAGTGGGACTTCCTGTCCCACTTCCTGCTTCCGCCGAGGGGCTGGTAAGGCGATTAGGCGTAATCGCCTTAATTCAGCCCCTCCCTGTAGGCGATGGCCTAGGACACTGGAAGGTCCTAGGCAATCGCCTGTCCAATCAGCGGCAAGCCGCGCCACGCGCGCATGCGCAGTGCGGCTCACGCATGCGCAGTGGGTGCCCGGCCGTGAAGCCGAAGGCTGTCACGGCTGGGTGCCCACAGTCGGGATGGAGACGCCGGCTGGGGAGGGGGGGAGAGGAGCGGAGCCCCGGTCGGCGCGTCGCTGGAACGCAGGAGCAGGTAAGTGAGTGTTTATTAAAAGCCAGCAGCTACAATTTTTGTAGCTGCTGACTTTTAATAAACACAATTTTTGGCTGGAGCACCCCTTTAAGTGAATAAAGATGGTAAACAGTCTGTGGGGGTATTTGAGAAAGGAATTCATGGATCCAGCTAGGCATGGTATCACCCATCAGGACTGAATTGAGTAACGCCTAAAAAACTACAGAATGTTATGGAAAGGTGTTTAAAGCTTATTGCTGCCCAAATACAGTGGCAGCTATTAAATAGTCTGAGCCATCATTTCATAAACAATATATTGAAATCAGCTGGCTTATTCCGAAAAACAATGGTAATATGCGAAGAATAGGAAATTATAGCACCAATCAAAAATTATTTTTAATTGGTTGCTATGGGTCAATACAGTTTGCACATCATCACTGTTTTTTTTAGACGGTTTAAACTGACAAATGTATTCAGCCCCAAAATGGTCTGTCACCACAGCAAATGAGTATGGCTGGCCATACATTATACACTTTTCTTTATATTCACCAAAAGCATATAATATGAGGTCAAACCTAAATACTTTAAATTTGTATGCAAACAGCAGGCCCTTGCACTACATAGATGAAGGTAAATGTAAAGGAAATGGAATAAAACATTTTTATAATGTATGGCCACCTTAAAGTAGAACTATAGGCAAAACTTTTTTTTTACATTTTGGATAGCGCAAGGGAAGGTTATAACCACGTCAGATGATTTTTTTTTTCTGTTATGTGCCCAATTTTGAAGCTTTACCTTCACTTCCTGCCCATAGACAAACAGGAAGTGAAAGGAAATCCCTGCAAAATAAGGGAATTCCTTTTGGGACCCGCCCCCCTCCCCCCCCCAGGTCACCAGAACTAGTGTCCCCATTGGAAGATTTGCCCTCTATTACTTTTCCAGAGACAACCCAAAATTTGGTATTTTATTTCACTTTCAGTGATAATGGTAAACAGGACAAAGAGAGAGGTTGATTCTTCCTAATAGGGACACAGACAACAAAAAAAAACTGACAGGCTTTCTAGTCTCTCTTTACTCTACCCAAAAACTAAGGAGGACAAGTTTTGCCATTAGTTATACTTTAATATATACACTTTAAGAACTACTTGTAGGATCTTGGATGGACATTCAATAAGCACTGGCTGAATATTTTACCTGGGGACAAGACTCTTCAGATTTGCTGCGGCAAAGCTTTACGCAAACAGAGAGAATTCATTAGACATTTTAATGGTTTGATCAGCAGATGGCAGTATGAGGAGGGAGACAAATGAGGTGATGTATGGGAGATGTAAATGTGATACAAGATTTAATTCCACATCTGCTGCTAGCGGCTTCCAGCACACGTTACAGATGCAGGAATTTAGAATTCCCCACTATCCTAAAAGTAGGGAATGATTCCTTTATTTTTTGGATTTGCGAAGGAAGGACATTTTGGGATGAACACAATTTCCAAATGCCTGCTTTGCCAGTTGAATAAAATAGTGAAAAAATTGAAAGATCACAAGGAAACCAACAAAGCTGATAAAGGTCACTATGCAATTCTTTTTTATAAGAGAAAGCTGAATTATGACTGGGCATTTTTGTTAAAATGAGCTGTGCCACGTTATATAGAGAGTGGTTCATCTATTGTGCCCGGCAGGAAAATATACATCTGTAAGGTCAGATAGGCGATGAGAGATGGTGTGAAAGCACAAAACATCAGCCGTTACTAAAATACACGACACGTAAAAGACAAAGGCATGATATATAGAATTATAAGCAAGTTGTTATTATTCAAAATAGGTGAAAACAAATGTAGTGTCAATCTACAAATTTACAGTAGCGCAATAAAAAAATTTGTATAGACATAGAAATATCAATAGTGTCCATATTCAAAAAATGTCCACGTCAAAAAATGAATAAATCCAAAATCCATAGTGAAAAACTGTTGCAAATTGAAACTACTAAGAATCACCATAAATCCTTCACCAAAGTGATCAAGTGCCAGTTCCACACCCTTACAGAATGAGGCTCACCAGATTCTATAGATTTTAATTGCATATGCAATGAATCTTGCTTTAACAGATGACAATCTAAAGCTCCACTCAGATCTTTCCAGAATGAAAACAGATAATAGCTTCCTCCACATGTAGAGATAACATCAATACAGAGGCTCCAATAGTGAAAAAAAACTCTAAGGTAATAATTTTAATTAAAAAAAGTAATGATCTTACACGAAAGTTAAAAATAATTGGCTTTCTCCTTGCCTGCAGATCGCACTCTCAGTTTAAAGATCCAGTTCCCGTGTAGCCATGTCCTCTAACGTAATTTCTCACTTCCGACTTTGTCACAGGGGGTCAAGTCTAAAGTGACAAGACATGTTAGAGACGTGGCTACATGGCAACTGGATCTTTACGCTGAGAGTGCGATCTTGCGAGTGTGGGCAAGGAGAAGTTTGAGATGCAGCACCTAGGCACTCGACATGTAATAACAAGCAAATTATTTTAAACTGTGATGCAAGATCATTACTTTTTTTCAGTATAATTGTTATCTTAGCGATTTTTACACTATTGGAGGCTCTGTGTTGATTTCATCTCCACATGTGGAGAGAGCCATTTTCAGTCTGGAAAGATCTGAGCGGACTGTCATCTGTTTAAGCAAGATTCATTGCATATGCGATTGAAATCTATACAATCTGGTCAGCCAACTAACTCTATGGTGATTCTTAGTTACATTTGCAATTTGATTTATTAATTTTTTGATGTGGACACTATTTTATTTATTGATATTTTTATGTCTATACACATTTTTTTCATTGTGCTACTGTGAATTTGTAGATTGACACTACATTTGTTTTCACCTGTTTTGCATATTATTTTATTTTAAGAAGCAGCACTTTATATTGTATTGATTTTTATTGTTCTTTATAGTGCAGTGCTTATTTGATAAATTATTATAATATAATAGTAACAATATGCCTTATTAAAAAAAGATCTCTCTATAGATGGAGAGTAATAGCAATGGAAAAAATGCCAGCCCTTAAAGTCCGACACAGAGCGCTATTCACTCTTCTGCTACTAGGAAAATATAACTCCAATTCCAAAAAAGATTGAAAGGTGTGTAAAATCTACAAATGATTTGAAAATCCACATTTTTAAATATATCATTAACCGTGGGGAAAATTATTTGATCCCCTGCAGATTTTGGAAGTTTGCCCACTTACAAAGAAATGGAGGGTCTATCATTTATATCATGGGTGTATGTTATAAATTGAGTTTCAGTTCAGTGAGTAATAGTAGTAATTGATCCCCAAGCAAAACATGACTTGGTAGTTGGTGAAGAAACCCTTGTTGGCAAGCACAGAGGTAAAACGTTTCTTGTAGTTGGTGACCAGGTTTGCACACATCTCAGGAGCGATTTTGGTCCTCTCCTCTACAGATCTTCTCTAAATAGTTACGGTTCTTAGGTGTCCCAGGACAAGGGTGATTGATGGCCATTTTGTATCTCTTCCATTTGCAAATAATCGCTCCAACAGTTGTTTCTTTCTCACCTTGCTGATGGTCTTGTATGCCATTTCAGCCTTGTGTAGGTCTACAATCTTGTTCCTAATGTCCTTGGACAGCTCTTTTGTCTTGTCCATGATGGTTAGTTTTAAATGGGAGAAAGATTCTGTGGTCAAGTTTCTTTTATACACATAACGAGTTTTCGTTTGGAACACTTATCCGTGTACCACATGAGCACATACTGTAGCCAGTCTGTGCGAGCCAGAATAATTGTTGTTTGGTAGGGGACCAAATATTTATTTTACTCACGGAACTGCAACTCAATTTTTAACATTTGTATCATGTTTTTTTCTGAATTTTGTCTTTATTAATTTAAAATACACCTATGATAAAAACAATTATAGACCCTTCATTTCATTGAAAGTGGGCAAATTTACCAAATCCTCACTGTACAGCAGAGAATATCATCAAAAGATTCAGAGAATCTGGAGAATTTGTTGTGCACAAGGCTGAAACACAATATTAAATACCGTATTTATCGGCGTATAACACGCACAAGTGTATAACACGCACCCTAACCTTAAGAGGGAAGTTTCAGGAATTTTTTTTCCCACAGCCCCCTGCGTATAACACGCAGGCATAGTTTACCCTCTATTTTCAGGGTAAAAAAGTGAGTGTTATACGCCAATAAATACAGTACCCGTGATCTTTGGGCCCTCAGATGACACTGCATTAAAACCAGGCATGCTTCTGTGATGGACATTACTAAATGGGCTCAGGAATACTTCCAAAGTTCACTATCATATGCTCAGGCGAGAATGGAACAACAGTCCTCCCCCAAAACTCCAGCAACTGGTCTCTTCAGTTCCCAGACAATTACAGAGTATTATTAAAAGAAGAACGGATGCTATGCTGTGGTAAACATGGCCCCGTCCTAACTTTATAGGAATTGGGGTTTTACTGACAGATTTTTCTTGCCCTGTTCCAACTCTTTTGAAACTTGTTGCTGCCATCAATTTTAAAATGACCTTATTTTTTTCCCAAAATGGTACCTCTTCTAAGTTTAAACATTCAATATGTTTTCTATTTTCAATTATGAATAAAATATAGGTTTATGAGATTTGCAAATCAGTGTTTTTGGTTTTTATGTAGATTTTACACAGCGTTCTAACATTTTGGAATTGTACAAAAGATTTCAAAGCAAAAGCAATTCTCTTTTTTCTGTCAGTGAATATTCATGAAAATTCCCTGGAACATTAGGCAACATTGGGAGTTAACCCCTTACCGTCCAAAAGCGAATGAAATATTGCAGCACTGTAGCAGCAATAAATAAGCAGTAGAGCAAGGAGTACATGAGAAACAGCAGGAAGAATTTGTAATTCGAAAATCCCACACAGGTATTCACCCTGCATTAAAAAAAAGAACAAGTAAAACCAGTGCACAGCATATACAGCACACATAATAAAATCAAATAATCGACTGTACCTACCAAGGGCAATGATGATCCATCTTCAGCACACACCTGAAAGACACAATTCAAAGTAAGATACCAGAGGCAAAATGCATGCCTTCCCTGATAATAAACTTTGTGATGGAACATTTTGTTGTTTAGGAATTAAAAGCTACTGAAGAAGTGAAAGGAAAAAAAAATGTTCCGTATTATCTAGGCTTATTGTTAAAGTGGAGGTTGTTCAGAGACTGTGTGGCGTGTATAAGATTTTTGGGTTGTGGAATAACCGCAGGTACAGACAAATAACACTGGACTCTTCCGGATGCTGAATCGATATCAGACTTCCATAAAACCCGTTGTCAAGATTCACAACTAGTTCATGTCCTGTGAATATCTGCCCAGGCAGCAATGCCGGGACACCAAATTATTTCACCTGCACATATGTGAGGTTACCTGCAATACATGTACTGTTTTTACAGGGGCTTCAAGGGGTCCAACTCCTCTCTTATCCAAATGTTTGGATTATCCTCATAACACATTCCCACATTGAATCCAGCTTCTGTAAACCGCCATCACACATTGGGTCTGGTGCCACCTTCTTTTTTGCAGATGCCATGGGGAGCCAGCTGTCTCTTCCAGGTTTTTGCGTCTGGTCCCCTGATGATGTACCAAATATGAGCAGGGTGTTGATGGCTCAGAAGCTTCCTGGAATACATAAAGTGAGTATTCCAGGAGGCTCCGGGCAGCTGCGACATCCTTATTGCGTGAACGATAAAACTGGAAGCGTGGTCCGAGTACTGCAAAAAAAAAAAAGGCATTTCCACCCCCCACCTCCCTAAAAAAATGTATCTGCGATTTATTTTAATGAAGGGGAAGGAGAAATATTTTTGACAGACAAAACCGGGTATGATCTATCTTAATGTCCCCTTTAGTCCCGCATATTTTCCCATCAATTCTGTCAGTCAATTCTGTGTGGTTGGCCCTCGGATTTGTTTCTTCCCATTCAGTTTAAGGATTAAGTGATTACTGCATGCATCATAATAAAGGCACTGACACACGGGATTGCCCTTTTGTGTCTCCCAACCTAGATATAATCCCACACCTTAGATACATGACAACGTGGCATAGGAATGTCCTTAGAGCCCACCCACTGACGGGACAGGATATAGAGCTTGTAAGGGAATGACAGCCACATGACCCAAAATAATAATAACATTGAAACAATGTGATTTTTATAAAGAGTGATGTATTGTAGAATTAGACTTTTAGAGACTTGCCTTATTCTTTAAAGACAGGTTGAAAAACAGTGACGTAGAAAGCACAGACACCCTGACAGAGCTAATGAAAGAAATTATAACTGCTTGAAATCCTTTTAATTTAACTTAACGAGCAGTAGATTTTACTGTTCATTCACACCATGTATAGAGACCTGGGTTTTCTGCACCTGTAACATGCAGGTCTCAGCACTGCACTGCGCCTTCACTGCCCAGCAAAACCGACAGCAGCCCGCACACGAAAAAGGAGTGTTTTAGTGCGTGGCCAGTGTGAACGGGCCCCTAAAGCCAAGTACACACAAGAAAATTGGATAACAAATACCACTTTCAGATCGAACATAGAATAATCTGATCGCTGGTACACAGCTTTCGAAAGCCAAGGGGACAAACACGAAAATGTTTCTAGTACAATATCAGAACGAACAATTTTCATTTAATCAATACAGTATTCGTCAGAGGAAAAAAATTGAGTGGACAAGACTGCTTGGAAATTAAAGAATACATTAAATTACAACACATTACATCACTTCTGAAATTGCATTACATCTTACAAGAATTTTCGTAACTTTAGTATCCTCTTCATTTTCAATATGAGACCAGCATGCAAAATAAAAAACAGACGATCACTCAGCCAATATTCTGATTGCGTGCAAGAGGCTTAATAGCCATTTATATATCAAGCAGAGGTCCTTGGCATCCCTGCTGAATAACTGCTGATAAGAAATCAAAACTATCAGACAAGCCACAAAGAAACTGGATTGTTTTTTGAGCGGACAACAACAGTAAGACACCTTTCACACTAAGGCGCTAGAAAACTGCCCATAAAGAGGCAAGTGCTTTTGCAGTGCCAGTGGTGTGCTTTTTTTAAAGGTCACGTGACTCAAAAGAACCATTTTGAGGCGATTTTGAAGCTCCCTTTTGTGTGCTTTTGAAGCGATTTCCTTTTATTTCAATGGAAAGGGTGCTTTAAGCGCTCCAAAGATGCCAGCAGGACTTTTTTTTACCTCCCCACCAGCGGACAGCCCCAGGTTGAAAGCATCCATTGTTTTCCCAATTGCCCCAATGGAACAACTCCCTTGCTGTAGCTCTGCCTTTACTTTTTGTTATGACGTCATCAGGGGGTGTACGTCGAGGCATAGCTACTGCAAAACACACGCACGCACACACACACGCACATACACATATATATATATATACACACACACACACACACACACACATTTTTTCATACATAAAATTGCTTTTAGAATACAATTGTGCTTGTTAATCATCTACTTTAAAACTAATCACATCACATATACATGAAAATAATAAAAAAAAAAACCAACATTTATTTTACTGGGCTAACATTTCACAGCGAAATGTAGACGAGATCAAACTCAATTGCACAGAAAAGTGATCTTTCAGAGTTTATGATGTACTCTATACTGCTATTAATATTAATTAACAAATTAGCAATTGTGAAGATAAAATGCCATTTGAGAGTGCAGAAGAAGGGGCATTTATCATAGACAACAGTGTATATAAGTGTATCTGAAGCCAAAACCTAATAGATCAACCATCTAAGAGGAGATATCCATCACTTTCAGAAAATTTCAAAAAACTATTTTAAACATTTTGTAATCCATCCAAAAAATAAAAATACATTAATCTCTTTGTCTAACTCTAACAACTTCATCAGTTGCAACATGCGTATTTTGAGAGAATATTTGAAAAGTATAAAGACTTACACATCGCAGGTTGAACAATGGTGGCATCGGTCAGGTTTAATCAGTTGACATCTGTCGCAATACCTGATTGCTATATGGAAAGAAAAAAGTATTCATTAATATACATCTGGTTAACTCAACCTTAATTGCTTTCTATGAGCCGATTATTAAATTGAACTTGTGGAAGAAGTGATCAAGTGAACTAGCAGCTTTAGAAGACAGTATAAAAAAGTTTTATTATGGTTCCCTCCCCCTTTACCTGAAAGTTTCTAGTTTTGACTGCCAATCCACCATGCAGCAATGACAACATTTGTTCATAAGTCGCTAAGGCCAGGCATTGCATTTGTGCCGAGGGGATGGGGGACAGGTATTGCGATGTCTAATACCTTAGCAAGCTATTGCCAGACCTGGGCATTGCTACATTCCATTGGAAGAGGTGCTTAAATTGTAGGAAGATATAAAAGATGAAAATTAAAAGGCTCTGTATCCATTAATACATCATTTTGAAATGGAAGCAGTGCAATTAACTCAATTTGATCTGGCATCAGTCTCATGCAGTCTCTGCATAGGAGGGTAGCAGTGGAAGAAGCAGCACAAGGAACCAATCAGTTCATGTGATGACAGGGAGCATGGTGACAGGAAGAGAATCCAGAGTGGCAGAGACATGAGCTGATAACACTGTGCTGTATTTCTTTTCACTGTCAACTGGCTCCCAGTTGATGTTGCTGGCTTAAGTGATTTTCTAAACAGAAGTGTGATTTTTAAACACAAGTGGGAAGAGTTAAAAAACAGGAGTTTGCTTTTAACTGTTTCTGCTTGCAAGTGTCATTTGTTTCTCTGACACTTTTTAAACAGGTTTTTATTTCTCTCTGCTAAGGAAAGTGTTTAATTGTGATCAGGTGAACAGGTTTTTTCTTTTTTTTTCTCTGCTAATCAGTGGGGAGTGTTTAATTGTAAACAGGTGAAGAGGTGAGTATAAAAGTCTCAGTCAAACTCCTATAAGGAGCTGGCTCCCAGTTGATGTTGCTGGCTTAAGTGATTTTCTAAACAGAAGTGTGATTTTTAAACACAAGTGGGAAGAGTTAAAAAACAGGAGTTTGCTTTTAACTGTTTCTGCTTGCAAGTGTCATTTGTTTCTCTGACACTTTTTAAACAGGTTTTTATTTCTCTCTGCTAAGGAAAGTGTTTAATTGTGATCAGGTGAACAGGTTTTTTCTTTTTTTTTCTCTGCTAATCAGTGGGGAGTGTTTAATTGTAAACAGGTGAAGAGGTGAGTATAAAAGTCTCAGTCAAACTCCTATAAGGAGCTGGCTCCCAGTTGATGTTGCTGGCTTAAGTGATTTTCTAAACAGAAGTGTGATTTTTAAACACAAGTGGGAAGAGTTAAAAAACAGGAGTTTGCTTTTAACTGTTTCTGCTTGCAAGTGTCATTTGTTTCTCTGACACTTTTTAAACAGGTTTTTATTTCTCTCTGCTAAGGAAAGTGTTTAATTGTGATCAGGTGAACAGGTTTTTTCTTTTTTTTTCTCTGCTAATCAGTGGGGAGTGTTTAATTGTAAACAGGTGAAGAGGTGAGTATAAAAGTCTCAGTCAAACTCCTATAAGGAGCTGGCTCCCAGTTGATGTTGCTGGCTTAAGTGATTTTCTAAACAGAAGTGGGAAGAGTTAAAAAACAGGAGTTGAAAACAGAAGACAGGAGTCTTCTAAACTGTAAGTAACATCTTAAACTTCCTACAAGTAATTATATTGTAACTGGGAAATGTGTGCTAGCAGGGTTGAAGGTTTTGCTCAGTGCACAGTGTGTCACATGTATACAAAATTGGTGCAACAGCTCCAGGATGGATACCGCTGTGACAGATGTGAGCAGGTTGCCCTTCTGGAAGCTCGCATTAGAGATCTGGAGGAGCAAGTTGCAACACTGGGCAGAAAGGACAACCTTGAAAGGGGTCCTCTGCTCGCTGAGCAGGTGGTCAGTAGGGTTAATGTGGAGGGTGGAGGGGCAAGTCAGGATTATCAGATAGGAAGATGGGTTAATGTAGTTAGAGGGAGTGGAAGGGGCTTGCAGACAAGGAAGGCCAATCCTGTGTTTGTGCATCAAAACAAATTTGCCAAGTTGGGTGAAGATGTGGAGGTGGCTAACACAGAGGTGGCAGCCCTAGATGTTACTGCTACCCCTAACAGCCGGGAGAGCAACCCATCTAGTAGAAGTGGTGAGGGGAGTGCAGGTAGGCCTAGACAGTTGGTGGTAATAGGGGATTCTATAATCAGAAGGACTGATAGAATAATTTGTCGCCAGGATCGCCTCAACCGAATGGTTTGCTGTCTCCCTGGTGCCAGGGTTCGGCATGTGGTGGACCGGGTGGATAAATTACTGGGAGGGGCTGGGCATGACCCAGCTGTCTTGGTCCATGTTGGAACCAATGACAGTATACATGGAAGGTGGAGGCTCCTTAAGAATCAATTTAAAGAACTAGGCTGCAAGATGAAGGGAAGGACCTCCAAGGTGATATTCTCTGAAATATTGCCTGTGCCATGCGCAACACAGGAAAGGCAGGGGGAGATTAGAGAGCTGAATGCATGGCTAAAGACCTGGTGTAGGAAGGAGGGATTTGGGTTTCTAGAGCACTGGGATGACTTTTCATTGGGGTGCAACCTATATGCTAAAGATGGTTTGCACTTGAATGGAAGGGGGTCTGCTGTGCTGGGGGAGAGGTTTAGGGGAATGCTGGAGGAGTATTTAAACTAGACTTGAGGGGGAGGGTGAACGTGAATTACATCGGGCACACAGGTCAGTTAGGGGTCAGACATTAATGGAGAGTGGAATGGGGATAGATGGAGGTGGGGTTATGGCAGGTGACAAGAAAGTTCCCATGTTGCAAACAGCCATTGGAAATTATAGTGCCATTTGCACTACTAAAAATTATATGAATCATATGAAAAACGCCAGCGAAAAATGTAACAATACATTTAAGTGTTTGTTCACCAATGCCAGAAGCCTTCCAAGCAAAACAGGTGAGTTGGAAGCTCTGGTGCATGAGGAGAGCTATGATGTAATCGGTATTGCTGAAACTTGGCTACAATCCTCACATGACTGGGCTATTAATATTCCTGGCTATGCTCTCTTTCGGAAAGACAGGGTAAAAAGGAAAGGTGGAGGGGTCTGTCTCTATGTGAGAAGTGACCTCAAAGCAAGCATGAAAGAGGACCTGGTTGATGGAGAGTGTGATGAAGTTGAAGCATTATGGGTGGAACTGCATACAGATGTGCGTAGTTCAAAGCTAATCATTGGAGTTTGTTATAGACCACCCAATGTTAATGAGGAGGTGGAGACTCGGCTCCTTGCACAGATGGAAAGGGCTGCAAGGGCAGGGACGGTGATAATAATGGGGGATTTTAACTACCCAGAAATTGACTGGAATAATGGAATTTCTGGGACAGTTAAAGGACAAAAATTTAAAAACCTATTGCAGGACAATTTTATGGTCCAGTTTATTGAGGCCCCAACTAGGAATGATGCTCTGTTGGACCTGGTAATCTCAAACCATGCAGAGCTCATTACTAATGTTCAGATAAAGGAACACCTGGGTAGCAGTGATCATAACATGATTTTGTTTAATGTAAACTATAAGCAAGAAATACATACAGGAAAGATAAAAACACAAAAATTTCAAGAGCGCAAATTTTCAAAGCATGAGGACTGCTCTCCAGGGCTTGGACTGGGAGGGAATATTGGCACCGATGAACACAGAACAGAAATGGGAATTCTTCAAAAAGACTCTTTGGAACCTCACTGCAAAGTATATTCCTATGGGCAATAAGTTTAAAAGGCTAAAGATAAAACCTATGTGGCTCACGGTCAAAGTTAAAAAAGCTATAAACAATAAGAAAATAGCTTTTAAAAAATATAAAAATGAAGGAACACTAGTGTCGTTTAAATGTTACAAAGAATATAATAGAATATGTAAAAAGGAAATCAAGGATGCAAAAATTCAAAATGAACGACAGATTGCAAAAGATAGTAGGACAAACCCCAAAAAATTCTTTAAATATATTAATAGTAAAAAGGTCAAGTCTGAGCATGTAGGCCCTTTAACAAAATAATCTAGAGTGGGTGACTGAGGACATAGAGAAGGCAAATTTATTAAATGCTTTCTTCAGCTCTGTGTATACAATGGAGAATGGGGGAGCTCATGTCGATATAGGGGGTGGGAGTGACACAGCCCCAAATCCACAATGGCTCAAAAGTGATATGGTCCAGAAATATTTAGACAGAATAAAGGTGGATAAAGCACCTGGACCAGATGGCATCCACCCACGGATCCTAAAAGAATTGAGCTCTTAAATTTCAAAGCCACTGTATCTAATATTTAGGGACTCATTAAATGACAGGAATAGTACCACTGGATTGGCATAAAGCCAATGTGGTGCCCATATTTAAAAAGGGAACAAAGTCTTTACCTAGTAACTATAGACCTGTTAGTTTAACTTCTATAGTTGGGAAGATACTGGAACGTTTAATAAAAGACCACGTGGATGAGTTCTTGCTGGAAACAAACTATTTAAGCAGCAGACAGCATGGATTCATGAAGGACAGAAGTTGTCAGACAAACCTGATTTCCTTTTATGAAGAGGTAAGTAAAACCCTGGACAGAGGCGTAGCAGTGGATGTGGTATACTTGGATTTTGCAAAAGCATTCGATACAGTTCCCCACACACGGCTCATGTGTAAGGTAAGGTCTACAGGATTAGATATATCAGTTTGTAAATGGATAGAAAACTGGCTGAAAGACAGAATTCAGAGAGTTGTGGTTAATGATTCTTACTCTGAATGGTCCAAGGTTATCAGCGGTGTACCCCAAGGTTCAGTGTTGGGTCCCTTACTGTTCAATATATTTATAAATGATATTGGGTCCGAGATCAAAAGTAACATTTCTGTTTTTGCAGATGACACCAAGCTATGCAGTGGAATAATGTCCTTGCAGGATGTCTCCAATTTACAAGCCGACCTCAATGCTCTGTCTAATTGGGCGACTGAGTGGCAGATGAGGTTTAATGTTGATAAATGTAAAGTTATGCACTTGGGGGCTAAGAATATGCATGCATCATACATGCTAGGGGGAGTACAACTGGGGGGATCTGTAGTGGAGAAGGATCTGGGGGTTTTAGTTGATCATAAGCTCAATAATGGCATGCAATGCCAAGCTGCGGTTTCCAAAGCGAGCAAAGTCCTTTCTTGTATTAAGAGAGGTATGGACTCCAGAGATAGAGATATCATTTTGCCCCTGTACAAATCATTAGTAAGACCTCATCTGGAGTATGCAGTCCAGTTTTGGGCACCAGTTCTCAAAAAGGATATCGGAGAACTGGAGAAAGTGCAGAGAAGGGGAACCAAACTGATAAGAGGCATGGAGGAGCTCAGCTATGAGGAAAGATTAGAGGAACTGAATTTATTCACTCTTGAGAAGAGGAGAATAAGGGGGGATATGATCAACATGTACAAATACATAAGAGGTCCATATAGTGAACTTGGTGTTGAGTTATTCACTTTAAGGTCAACACTGAGGACAAGGGGGCACTCTTTACGTCTGGAGGAAAAGAGATTTCACCTCCAAATACGGAAAGGTTTCTTCACAGTAAGAGCTGTGAAAATGTGGAACAGACTCCCTCCAGAGGTGGTTCTGGCCAGCTCAGTAGATTGCTTTAAGAGAGGCCTGGATTCTTTCCTAAATGCACATAATATAACTGAGTACTAAGTTTTGTAGGTAAAGTTGATCTGGGGTAAATCCGATTGCCTTTCGGGGTATCAGGAAGGAATTTTTTCCCCTCCGGTAGCAAATTGGATCATCGCTCTGCTGGGGTTTTTTGCCTTCCTCTGGATCAACTGTGGGTATGGAGTTGGGTGTATGGGAGGATGTACTGTGTTTTACTTTGTTTTATTTTTATTTATTTTTATGGTTGAACTGGATGGTATTGTGTCTTTTTTCAACCTGACTAACTATGTAACTATGTAACTGTCCAGTCACCGGCTCGAAAATTCAAGGGCAACCTGGGCTCAGATGCAATAGGTTGAATGATGCTGGCCATCAGACTGAAGGCATATAATTGCAGAATAAAAGTACTGCAGGGGGAAACTTTGAAATGAAGTCGAATATTGCAGCAATGGCTGTCATTTTATTTTTTGAAGGGTGGACACATAAGGCAAAATGTAGAACAACATATGTTGAAAGCTAAAGCTGCTAGCATACTCCCCCTTCCCCATTACTGTGCCATAAACAAGTATTTATTGTACATTCTAGTCACACAGGAAAATATTTTAGTAATTCCTATCATTTGGGCAGCTTCCATGTAATTTATCTTAAAAAAATAAAAATTCACCCATGAACAGGCCCCGAGACCAGCCTGCAAAACTACATTCCAGTGTACATCTGGTTCCGTGTGGACTACATGTCAAAGCTGTGCCGACATACATTGATTCACAAGGCAAAAGCCAGAGTCATACGGCGATAAGGGATAAATACTAGTCATGAGAAGACCCTGGAGGCTATATAACTCCACACACTTAGTTGTACAATACAGTCCAAAAACAAATTGTAAATGAGCGGAAGGAAAAGTGATGTTCAGCAATGGACTCCAAGAAATGTTTACGATAAGTACAAAACCCCTTCAACCTAATCTAGCATCTGCCAATACAGACACATTAAAGCGGAGTTCCACCCAGAAATGGAACTTCCACTTATCCGGTTCCTTCCACTTGTCTAATACAGGTATTTACTCCCACTTCCAGGAAAAGATCGCTGCAGTATCTGCGACAATCTACACCACGTCCTGTCTCTCCTTCATCCCCCCCATCTTCTAGGAGACACACAGGTCCCAGAAGACAGCAAGGACCAGTCAGCATGCATAGTAGGCAAGCAGGCTGTAAAGCCACAAGGCTTCACTTCCTAATTCCCTTACATAAAGCGGAGTTCCACCCAAGTGGAAATTCCGCTCCTGGGATTCCTCCCCCCTCCGGTGTCACAATTGCCACCTTGCGGGGGGAGGGGGGACTTTCGGGAGTCCGGGCTATGGGCCATAACATCAGCGTGGCCAGAAGGAGAGAGGAGTGGGCCTCGCGAATGCGCAGTAGGGTTCCCGGCGTGAAGCTGAAAGGCTACTCTGCCGGGTACACCAACATAAACTATTATATATAATCTTATACAATCCCATATACCCAATTCTATACCCACAGTTGATCCAGAGGAAGGCGAAAAACTCCAGCAAAGCATGCTCCAATTTGCTCCAGCAGGGGAAAAATTCCTTCCTGATCCCCCGAGAGGAAATCGGATTTTCCCTGAATCAACTTTACCTATAAATGTTAGTACCCAGTTATATTATGTACATTTAGGAAAGTATCCAGACCTTTCTTAAAGCAATCTACGGAGCTGGCCAGAACCACCTCTGGAGGGAGTCTATTCCACATTTTCACAGCTCTTACTGTGAAAAAACCTTTCCGTATTTGGAGATTAAATCTCTCTTTCTCTAAATGTAAAGAGTGCTCCCTTGTCCTCAGTGTTGACCGTAAAGTGAATAACTCAACACCAAGTTCACTATATGGACTCCTTATATATTTGTACATGTTGATCGGTAGCTGACGGTTTCTAAAAAATTTTGGGGCGTAACACCGCTTTAAGATGCCGTCACCTCCACCTGGAACCAAGAGATAGGTTGGCTTCGGGGGAGGACATAACAGGCGCCCTGGACAGGTAAGTGTGCTTATTTTAAAAGTCAGCAGCTACAGTATTTGTAGCTGCCGACATGAATTTTTTATTTTTATGCAGCGATTTGGCTCCCGCTTATGTCAATCAAATCCAGAGACACAGGGGCGGGGCAGACACAGGGGCGTGCCCACACAGGTGCCCCCAAGGAAAGCGGCTCTTCGTGGGAGCACCCGATAAAGAGGAGGAGCCAGGAGAGCCACCGGGTTACACCAGAAGAGGAGGATTGTGGTGCTCTGTGCAAACCCTTGCACAGAGAAGGCAAGTATAACATGTTTGTTATTTTTTTTTAAAACACAAACCTTTACAATCACTTTAAACAGGAAAAGGAAACACAATCTCACAATTCACAGGCCCACACAGCAGCAATTTGAATACACTTTGACATTGTTTATCTGTAAGATACCGAGCATCTAAAAGGGACCTTATAGAATAGAACAGACAGAGAATACCTCCAATTTAAAGGAACAGTGGGGGGAAAGGGTAACCTCATTACATCCTGGCAATGTATATAGACCCCCCCAGAGTCAACTAGTGTCAGACACAGGGAACATAACCCCATATATTCACAAAGGTGGGAAGCAGAGACAACTTGGGTGAAAAAGAAAGTCCTTGGTCTCACAATAACCTTGCCTTATGTATGGTCAACAGGACAACAGTAATAAATCTTCTGACAAAAGTGATGATCACAAGGAAGTTTATCTTATAAAAGTAACTGTTTGCGGGCGTTCTTGTGCATCATCTTTAGAAGAGGCTTCCTTCTGGGACAACAACCAGGCAGACCAATTTGATGCAGTGTGCGGAATATGGGCTGAGCACTGACAGGCTGACCCCCCACCCTTTCAACCTCTGCAGCAATGCTGGCAGCACTCATACGTCTATTTCCCAAAGATAACCTCTGGATATGACACTGAGCGCGTGCACTTAACTTCTTTGGTCGACCATGGCGAGGTTTGTTCCGAGGGGAACCTGTCCTGTTAATGGCTGTATGGTGTTGGCTGCCGCGACTGTGACATTGCGGAGGACAGATTGGACACTTTTGACACTATTTTAAGACCACTGACATTTATAAAGCGATCAGTGCTATAAATATGCGATGATTTCTGTATAAATGTCACTGGCAGGGAAGGGGTTAACACTAGTGGGCGATCAAGTGGTTAAATGTGTTACCTAGGGAGCGATTCTAACTGTGGGGGGGGGGGACAATAATTTTTACTAGTGATTTAAATCAAATCCACCCTGCTCCTAAATGTGCACCGTTTGGGAGATATTTACTTTAGATAAAGCTGGTGATATCATCGGCACATGTGTTCTGAAAATGTGTTACCTATGCCGTGAATGGCAGCGCATTCGTGGGGAAGACGTTATTGCGTCTCTGGCCACTCACACAGCTGGAGTTCGCAAACCCAGAAAGAAGACTGCGTAAAGTTGGAAGCTCCTTTAGCGGTGACAGCGCATCGCTAGAAGGCTTTGTTTTAAGCCAAGTTTCACATAATGTGCTAGTATGTGACGCATACTAGCACATTATGGCATTGCCTTGCAGGTTTAAAAGCAGCTTACTACAGCATTAAGCACAGAAGTTTCTAACATTAGGAATTGCTGTTATTTCTTAGAAGACAAAGTAAATTTCTTTCAGGGTACGGCTTCAACAGAATAACCTTTTGGAAATAATTCTTAAAAAAAAAAAAAAAACTGAGGTCCACTGTGTGTATATGTATATATATATATATATATATATATATATATATATATATATATATATATATATATATATATATATATATATATATATATATATATATCCACCACCTGGAAATGTTCACCTGATGATCACAGCATGCTGTCTACATCCAGCTTTTGTAGCATTTGTCAAATAGTTAACCCCGATGCCTGGCATATATAACACTATTATTTTACCTTTCTATATATCAAATAAATATTAATAGCACAGACAGCGAGGCAGTCAGACAATGCTTGATAGATGGCACAGCCGCTTCTGTCAGAAATATAAATGGTTGTGTGTGTTTATGAGGTTAGTGACATCACAAAGTGTCATGAACCTCCAAACTGCAGCTGTGATCCTGGCACAGTCATCTCTCTGTTCTACTCTCACTTGATGTGATGCCATATTCACCAGCCTGCTCAGCTCTACAGCCAACAGTATATGTCTGCCAGTCTCTGTTAATTATATGGATAAACTAAAAATCACAAAGTCAGCATCCATAAATCAGAAACAAAGCAGCTAATCATTATTAACAGACCACTAAAGCCAAAAAACAAAAGTCCATTTATGTATTACTACTAGCACTCATATACAATATTATCAAAAGTATTGGGATGCCTGCCTTTACACACACACATTATATGGGATGCCTGCCTTTACACACACACACATTATATATATATATATATATATATATATATATATATATATATATATATATATATATATATATATATATATATACTCTAAAGTGGTTGTAAACCACTTTTTACTACAGGTAAACCTATATTAGGGCTAACCTGTAGCTACCCTGGATATCTCCTAAACCTGCACTGTTTAGGAGGTATTCCCTGTATCACCATGTGCTGACGTCATCGGCACATGCGTAGTGAAGCAATGGGGCGTGTGTGCGGTTACCAGCGGCATCATCGCGGCTCTGGCTGATCACACTGCCAGGGACCCGCGCTACCTGGAAGTAACTACGGGAGACATGTCGTCAGCCAAAGCAGTGTGCTGGGACCACTGCGGGGACTTCAATCTAAGGTAAGTAGCTCGTTATGCATTTGTCTTGCAGGTTTTTTTTTTTGTTTGTTTTTCTGCCTGGGTTCACAGCCACTTTAATGGCATCCCAGTCTTAGTCCATAGGGTTCAATATTGAGTTGGCCCATCCTTTGAAGTTATCATTTGCTGGAGGGAGGATTATGGTGTGGGGTTGTTTTTGGCCCCTTATTTCCAGTAAAGGGTACTTCAAGACATTTGGACAATTTCATGCTCCCAACTTTTCGGGAACAGTTTGGGGATAGCCCCTTCCTGTTTAAACATGACTGTGCACCAGTGCACAAACAAGTTCCATAAAGAAATGGATGAGAGAGTTTGGGGTGGAGGAACTTGACTGGCCTGCCTCAACCATACAGAACACTTCTGGGATGAGCCAGACCTTCTCTTCCACATTAGTGCCTGACCTCACAAATTAGCTTATGGAAGAATGGTCAAACATTCCCATAGACACACTAAACCTTATGGACAGCCTTCATAGAAGAGTTGAAGCTGTTGATATAGCTGCAAAGAGTGGATCAACTTAATATTGAGCCCTACAGACAAAGACTGGGATGCCATTAAAGTTTATGTGCATGTTAAGGCAGGCGTCCCAATACTTTTGGCAATATAACGTATATTTAACTAAAAGATTACAACATGTATACAGAAATTGAAGTATTTGATTTTACTGTGTTATCTACTGCTCTAGGTACAGGTGAATATAGGCACAGGTATCTGTGTCGGCAGCCTGGTCCCCCCTAAAGAAGATTAATCACCTAGGGCCAACATTTGCGCTTAATCTACAGAAAGAGGCTGGGAAGGCATGCTGTATAGTGGTCTTTTAAAGTTAAAGAAACAATACAATGCCTAATAACATACTAAATTTATTGTAAAAAGGCACGGACATCATTTTATACATGCAATCAAGACACTACAACCCAGAGCTTCCTCCTACATCCCTCAAACTGGACAGCTAATTCTCAATTCCATCTCCTCTACTTTACAGCTAGCCTTTGCTTTCTGCACTGTATGGTTATTTTCATACATCCCATGATGTACAGCCAAAACGCCTCAACTATAGAGCACCCATATACCTCCCATCTTTTATTGTGTAGCCAGGACCCTACTACCACCTTTACTGGACAGTCAAAACCTTCCTACCTTCTCTACTTTGCAGTTAGGCCCAACCTACCTTCCCCATTGTAACACTCAATCTGCCTACTCTACTGTACAGTTAGACTCCACCTACCCCCCCACGATCATTGTACAGATTGACCCATCTATAAGTAAAACCATGCCCATCCACCTTCTCTCTTATACAATTGATCCTATGCACCACCTCTGGTGAACAGCTTGATCCCACCTACCTTCTATACTCTATGGCCAGGTCCCAACTACCTCCTTCAGAGTACAGCCAGTCATACCCCAGCTATCTCTTCCTGTTGTGTTGCCCATGTTCTGTCAAAAGAGCCAACTCGTCAAAATCTCCAATTACATCACTTCACGTGACGCTCCAGCAGCAGTAATTCCAGATTTCGACAACTTGGCTGTTTTCACAGAACCCCAGCAGTGTATACACTACGGTACACTATATAATGAAAGAACATTGTTAGTTTGCCCGCTACTAATGAACAACATGGCCACCTCCGAGGCGACAACTTCTTTACGCCTTAGCTGGTGTTCTGTCAAAACAGACAAGTCGTTGTGTACCATAGTGTAAATGCTGTCGGTGTTCTGTGAAAATAGCCGTTGAAATCTGCAATCACTGCTGCTAGAGAGTAACCGGAAGTGACGTAATTGGAGATTCTGACAAGTTGGCTCTTTTGACAGAACATCAGGTCCCATATACCTTTTCTATTGTACTGCAGGCGACACCTACCTCTTCTGTACCATCAGACCACACCTACTTCCTCCACTGTACCACCAGACTCTAGCTACCGCATCTACTGTGCCACCTACCTTCTTTACTGCACAGCTAGACCACAACCACTGCATAAAAGGACAGACAGTCCCCACTAACCTCTTCCTTTACACCCCTACTACATCTTTTTGTTTTCTCTTAACTTTTCTTTATTATTTCTCATCATACAAAATTTGTATATTTACTTACAATCAGACATAGAGAAAATGCATATTGTGTATAGATAATTGAGTAAATACCAACTTCAAGTTCCGTGTACATACTGTAGGTTATCCTATTCCCTCCCACCCTCCCTCCCTCCCACTAGCCCTTCCCCCCGTACTGACCCCGTCCCCACTCCCAGGTGTCAATACTACTAAGGTTTTACTTTACCGTTTATTTATATAGTTATATTTATCTAGGTTTTTCTTAGTGCCATACCGCTGAGATGGTGGGGCAGCCAGGGGGTCAGCAACTACCAACGCAGGTTTACTCCCTAAGAAAAAGGGTCAGAGTTGGGTCCATCCTATATTTAGTGTCTATTTGTTGAGGAGTTACTATTTTACAGTGTCGGGGGAAGCTGCCGGTTATATCGGCATTCTGTCTCTAAGCGGGGGCTCCTATATCTCTCAGCCATAGTCCCCAGACTCTATTGAACCTTTTATAGTTTCCTTGTTTAATAAAGGCCACTCTCTCGCTCCAAATCAAAGTATTAATAGTTTCGGTCCAGTTCCTAACAGAGGGGGGGGGGGGGCATGCGCCTGCCATCTCTGTGCAATTAACTTGCGTGCCTGGAAGAGGCCTCGCAGTACGCCCTCTAAGGTTCCCGGTGGAATTCTATGGTCCTCTATATCCCCTAGGAGGCAAGTTCTAGCATCAGGCTCTAGAGAGGTCTTAAAGGGGTTGTAAAGGTACAAGTTTTTTTACCTTCATGCATCCTATGCATGAAGGTAAAAAAACATCTAGCAGCACCGGCCCCCACCGAGCCCCCGTTGTACTTACCTGACCGTTCGAATCTCCCGGGCGCGTCCACGTCGTCCTCTTCGGTTCCCAGCCTGGCCGTTGATTGGCTAGGCTGGGCGGATTGATAGCAGCGCAGCCATTGGCTAGCGCTGCTGTCAATCAGGGCGGATGACGCGGCGTGCTGGGGGGCGGAGCCGAGTGATACAGTCGGCGGCTATGGCCGCCGCTGTATCACAGGAGCGCGCTCGCAAAAGCTTTCCTCCATGCGAGTGCCCTCGCATGAAGAAGGAAAGCTTTTGCGAGGAGGAGCCCAGACAGCCGCCGAGGGACCCCAGAAGACAGGTTTCCGGGCCACTCTGTGCAAAACAAACTGCACAGTGGAGGTAAGTATCACATGTTTGTTATTTTTTTTTTTTTAAATCCCTGACTTTAGTGACCCTTTAAAGATATTGTTAAGTTTGTTAACGACTTCTGTCCAATATCTGAAGAGCTTGGGGCATCTCCAGAACATATGGACAAGGTCGCCTGTAGCCTTACATCTAGGGCATTCATCGCTCCGGTTCCAACCTATTTGGAACATTTTTTTAGGGGTATAGTAGACGCGATGTATTAAATAGAGGTGGGACAATCTCTGTGCTGGAGCGATGGATACCAGAGCCCCTCTGTTTAGGATCCTACTCCACTGCTCTGTCGTTATCGATCCCAGGTCTCTTGCCCACTTTTCTCTGCTCCTAGTCACACCTGATTGATTTATAGCCCTAGCCCCCAGTTTATCGTATAGCGCTGAAATTAGACCTTTCGCTGTATTAGCTTGGGGTATTTTAATAAGAATGGGAGTCTGGATCCTGTCTACCGAATGGGTCTTAGCCTGAGTCTGGATGGCATGCCTAATTTCAAGATATTTGAAAAACGTCTTGTTTGGTATATTGAATTAAAATTTTAGGTCTGAGAATGATTTCATAAGGTGAGTTAATCGTGTGATTCCCTGACTCTCCCAGATTTTACACTTTTCTACTCCCGCTACTTCTGGCAAGTTTTTATTGTTCCAGAGGGGGGCCAACTCAGTTATCCCAGAGTATCCCAGTAGAGCCTTTGTTGTCTGCCACACTTTGTTTAGTAATTTTATAGTCGGGCATTTATGGGCAAATGAGTTTGCCTCCAGGGCTTCTGCCAATGTTTTATGTGGTGCCTCGGTTAGTATTAGTCTGAAGCAATCATTTCTTCGGTCCGGGATTCCACATCCTGCGATCTGCTGTAGCTGAGACGCCAGGAAGTACATTCTCGGGTGCGGGACCGCCATCCCTCCCTCCTTGATGGGAGCTGCATGGTCTGCAACCCGATTCTGGCCTGCCTTCCTTTCCATATTAGTTCTCGAAATAATGTTTCCATTTTTTTGAACCATGTTTGATTAACCCAGATCGGAGAATTATGGAGTACATAGAGTAACTGGGGAAGCCAGATCATTTTAATTAGATTACATCTCCCAGCTACGGAGAGAGGGAGGCGGTTCCAAGTGTCTCATTTGCTTCAGCATTGTTAATAGTGGGGCTATATTTTTACTAGTATACTCCCTGACATCTCGGGTAATCCAAATCCCGAGATATTTTAGTTTTGTTGGAATTTTTAATTGGGGCATTTCAGCTATCGTCTGGACTTGTAACATATCTATAGGGAGCAGGGCCGACATCTTAAATGTTGCTAAATACCATACTGCACAACATGATCATCCGCCTACTTTTCCCACTCTGCCCAACCACGCACCTCTTAGATATATTATCCTCCTCCTTCCTTTACTATAAAACCATAACCACCTTTCTAAATCACCCACACTGAGCAGAGCAGTTCCTTATAGATGTGCAGCCAGTATTCCACTATCCCCATTACTATAAAGCCAAGATGATTGCTTATGTGATTTACTATACTGACACAATCTACTGCCTGTCCCTTGCATCATTCTACCTCCTATACTGTACAGCCAATACCATCTCTTATAAATGTACAAGCAACACAATTCTACTACATTGAAAAGGCTAGATTTGCCCTACATTCAATATTATACAGACAAATTCATCTCATCTTCCCCAATACAGAGTGCTTTGAACTCATCTTACTGCAGCACAAAATCTTACAATGCAGCTTGCAGACCTTTACTGCAGTGCTATAACCAACTTACTGTAGACTCCCAATGCTGCTCCATTAAACGCAGCTGCAGATTTCTGAGTAACTGGTTTATTTATGTAAGGCCCTGCTCCACCCTGCACATGATTACTGGCCAAACAGGATGACGTATTTGGCTAGAGGGGAATCCACAGATAGTGGAGCGCAGGGTCCGCGTAAAACATTTTTAGAGCCTGACAGTACGCACTCAGCAGTTATTACTGTAAGTGTATTGAATCTGGCTGGGGAGTTAGAGTTTAATGACTGTAATTAGCACACACATCGTCAGGCCTTACTGCTTGATGTCAGTTCCATTCATAGGCCTTCACGTACGGTGTAAGAACTATGCTCATCAGACTAGGATGTTTAGGAAACCCTGACAGACTGTCTTTTCTCAACCCATGCAGCTGAGGAATGCAAACAAACCTGCACCACCACGCCTGCCAAGTATATATTAGGCTTCTACAGTATTTTCTACCTATAGCTTATTTACGTCACATTTATAGTCCTTTTATATATTGTGTCAACTCCATGCTGAATATTACTTAAAAAATTGCAAACATAGGGCGATGATCAACAAAATATCCAATTAAAGTCATCAGATGTAATAAACAGAAAATTGATGCACTATATTATAATCCAACACAAAAATTCCTCTATTATTACAGTGAAGAAAATTAAATACCGATATTCAAACTAGTGAAAATAACACCAAAATAGGGAAAGTCCACAACATCAAAAATGGCGAAAAAATCTTAATGAATATAGAATAAAGTGATTCTCCATCGAGTGCGAGCCTCTTGCCGAATGGACATGACCCCTAAATATCTGAAGTCATGCGCACTTGTGCAACAACGGGTTATCGTATACAGGTATGTGGATATGCCATAAATTGGACCTTACAAGAGGTAGAAAAGGGACTCCACAGTGTAAATCCGCAAAGTAATATAAATTTGTTATTAAAAGGTTACTCAAGCACAGAAAATGATCCAAGCATGAAAAGCATTAAAATCGTGTCACTCGCTCCAGCGGTTGTGATGATGCCAGTTTTAAACAAATCACCAGGTTTCTTGTCATTTTAAATAGTTTGCTTAGACCAAGCTGGTCCAAACAAACTAGTTCCTCCACTGAGTGCTCCATTGGCTCCAAGTGCTGTATGAACTGAATGTAGCTTTAGCTATTCACATTACACAGTGGGGGGTTCCAGCTGTGAGACAGACTTCCTGTCTCACACCTGTAACAAAACAATCAGTCTGAGCGGCGCTCAGCCATTCATAGGCAGCTTTGTGATTCTGTGAATAAATTCAAAGCTTCCTCAGAAAACTGCTTTAGCCAATCAGAGGAAGCTTTGTATTTATTCACAAAATACAAGGCAGAAAAAATACAGCAGTTTGCAGCCTCCATATTCACAAGAGAGACTGACAGCAATCTTGTAGTGAGGAGGGAGTGGGGGGCATGGTCGAACCCCACTGTGTGCATATATGGACGCGCACACAACCTGGCTCAGTAGTGCAGCAGCACGGGTGCCCCCTCATTACCATGCTTCTGAGGGGGCATGTGGAAGAGAAAGGACAGCGTCGGCAGGGGACTCCAGAGGCAGTAGAAGAATCACTTTAAGTTTCTGTTAATAACCATTATGATTCCCCCCGCCCCTACTGCTTCATCCCCACACAGTAGGACAAACGCACCTTTTGTAGCCGTTGAGGTATAGACTGGTAAATCTTTAGCAGCTTTTCTGAGGATCTCCTGTTGGATTTCCTGCCTCTCTTCCCTCTCATACAGCTCCTTGTCAGATTTGGATAAGCAGAACTGAAATAAAGACATGGGATAACATTAGGTTGGCCTCTGCAGAGAGCAAACATTATACTGTGTGACTAACACAGATTAAATAAAGTCAATAGAGATAAGTCAACACCTGCTCACAGGGGGTACATCAAGGTACACGCAATCAGGAACCGACCAGGAAGCAGGCACAGCTAGTAAGCACGGTCTTCTTAAAGAATGTATTGCCCTGTATGATATGTCATCAGAGAACACTACACCTAGTATTACATGCCACACATGAATGCTCTACCCAGGGAAAGGGTGTTGACAGCAGTCTTATGGTTGCTTTTCAGGCTTTCAGATGATCAGCTGAACATTGTACCTTTGTAATTGCTGATCAAAAGAGTTTAGCTTAAATGTGTTTAGCCCCATCCATCACCTAAAAAACCTGTCTGATCCTGCCTGGCTATACCCTACTCCCTGTAAACTGACAACAGCTTATCATGGCTGCTGAGCCCTGACACCGTTGTCAGTTTACGTGACTCCATCATCTGCAGCTCTCCTCTCTTCCCCCCTGCCCATCTGCTTTTGTCAGTGCCAGCCCCCCTCCCCTCCTGCTGCTCTTATAACTAAAATAAAATCCTCCCATCCCCTCTGTAACATAATATGTGTCCCTGTGCTATATTATATATATATATATATATATATATATATATATATATATATATATAAAAAACTTTAATCTATACATATATATCAGAGCATCTCTCACTTGACTCCTCGTCTCTCCCTCTCGCTCTCATATAGGTACAAATCTGCATATTTATTTATCCATCTATCCATCCATCTATAAAAAGGCACAGGGACACATTATGTTACAGGGCGGATGGGAGGTTTGTATAGTAGTGGCTTAAAGAGGAAGTAAACTCCGATGGGGATTACTTCCTTTTTTTTGCTCGCCGCAAAGCCTGCAAACTAAAAGCATAATGGGCTAGTATGCATTGCATATGTGACACTTACCTGCAAAAGAATCCAACGATGTCCCCTGTGTACGCAGTGTCCATCTTCTGGCCATCTTCTGGCCCCTCTTTCTTTCTGAGCCACGGACTCCGGCTCTGTGATACGCCGGAGCCGCATGACGTCACTGTCACGCATGGGAGCCGCCATTAACAGCACAGGCTAGGGAAGAAACAGCACGCAGTTTTGTTTCTGCCCCGCGCATGCGCCGTTAACATTTTCGGCTGATATGTCATGACACCTTTATGGAGCTTTGTGAAGGTTAATATTCCTTTATCTTTTTACAAAAATACAGCGGTGTCAACTTCCGGCCCACTGACTGGTTATTAACAGCAAAACACTGATAAGTCATTGCCTCTTTTCACATGAGATCAGATTCTGATACTTGCGTTACATGTATGTAATACAGTAAACTTAATTAAGTCATTCATTACTGCATTATATGGTGTTTTAATTTCTACCTAGTGTTACGCTTTAAGAATTATAGAGAGGTATTGATATTAAGTGTGTTAAAGTTGCCATACACATTACAAGATATATTTGTTTCCTATATAACATACCATTCGTAATTTATGCAACATACAGTATCTCACAAAAGTGAGTACACCCCTCACATTGTTGTAAATCTTTTCATGTGACAACACTGAAGAATTGACACTTTGCTGCAATGTAAAGTAGTGAGTGTACAGCTTGTATAACAGTGCAAATTTGCTGTCTAAACTGCTGGCAACAAAAATGAGAACACGCCTAAGGCTCCATTCACATCTGAGCGGCAAAACGCCGGTCGCCCGACGCTCTTGTCGCTCGAGATGTGAAATAACATTGCGGTCTATGGAGATGGTTCACATCTCAACGCCTTTCGCCTGAAAAAAAAGTCCCGGACCCTTTTTTTCAGGCGACATTGGCGTTTCCTCATAGACCGCAATGTTAAAGAAAGATAAAACTTTCTTTTTTTTTCTACAGGCGGCAAGATAAGCCGCGTACGCGGCGTATCGTGTCGCCTAGGTGTGAATGCAGCCTAAGTAAACGCCTATCAGTGCTCAGACAATACGCACAATACGTGCATCAAACTGGTCTGCATAACTGTTGTCCCAGAAGGAAGCCTTCTCTAAAGATGATGCAGAAGAAAGCCTGCAAACAGTTTGCTGAAGACAAGCAGACCAAGGACATGGATTACTCGAACCATGCCCTGTGTTCTGATAAGACCAAGATAAACTTATTTGGTTCAGATGGTGTCAAACGTGTGTGTGATGGCAACTAGGTGAGGATTACAAATACAAGTGTGTCTTGCGTACAGTCAAGCATGGTGGTGGGAGTGTCATGGTCTGGGGCTGCATGAGTGATGCCGGCACTGGGGAGCTACAGTTCATTGGGGGAAAAATTAATGCCAAAATGTACTGTGACATACTGAAGCAGAGCATGATCCCCCTCCCTTCGGAGACTGGGCCGCAGGGCAGTATTGCAGCATGATAACGACCCCAAACACACCTTCAAGACCAATAAATTGCTAAAGAAGCTGAGGGTAAAGGTGATTGACTGGCCAAGCATGTCTTCAGACCTAAACCCTATTGAGCATCTGTGGGGCATCCTCTAACTAACTGAAGGTAAAGGAGTGCAAGGTCTCCAACATCCAACATCTCTGTGATGTTGTCATGGAGAAGTGGAAGAGGACTCCAGTAGCAACCTGTGAAGCTCTGGTGAACTCCATGTCCAAAAGGGTTAAGGCAGTGCCGAAAAATATCGATGAAGTACACAAAACAAGTCCGCGCTCTTGGAAGTCTGTAAAATGTGTGAGCCCAGCAGGGGCGGACTGACCATTCAGTCATTCGGGCAGTGACCGAGGGCCCGTGCCACTAGGGGGCCTCATCAGGGTGGCCAGCCTCAGTAAAACTAGGGACAGAATGTAAAAACCAGTGTTTTTTTACATCTGTTCCTGATATGTCTGGCACCGACATTATTTTGATGTGAAATTCCTGAGATTATAGCTGCCCCGCCTCTGGACTGCCCTCTCAGCCAATACGAACACGCTGCACATGCCCCCTTCTCCAGCGCGGCTTTTTTGACACAGAAGCAGGAGATTCCGACTGCTGGAGGAGAGGAGAGGGGGAGGCGGGGACACAGCTTGCAGTGTGGGACAGACTGTCTGATAAGGTAAGCTGGCTGAATTTTACAAGATGGATCCTTGTCAGTGGGTTACCCTAGTGAGCAGAGAGGGAGGGGATGTGTTACCTCTAGCATGGCTCTGAGGCTATTAGATCGATTTTGTTTGTAGGAAGTGCACTACTTCTGGAGGAAGGGCATGTCCTGAATGTCTCCCCAATCTCTACTACACCTGCCTACTCATTAGCTGCCCAGCACTACACAGGCACAGTCCCCCTCCTCTCCTCTCCTGTATTACCAACTCTTGTGTCTGTGAGCTGCTGTGGCACTACAAGTCCCAGCATGTCAGGAGATGGGGCAGCAGTGCATTCAATCATGCTGATTTTTGGGTGAAAAATGCTGGTGTGTGTATGTATAATGTGTGTATATACTGTGTGTATATGTATAGTGTGTGTATATACTGTATGTGTATATGTATAATGTGTGTGTATATACTGTATATGTATAATGTGTGTGTATATACTGTATGAATAGTGTGTGTATATACTGTATATGTATAATGTGTGTGTATATACTGTATATGTATAATGTGTGTGTGTGTGTGTGTATCTACTGTATGTGTATATGAATAATGTGTGTGTGTATATACTGTATGTGTATATGTATAATGTGTGTGTATATACTGTATGTATAGTGTGTGTATATACTGTATGTGCATATGTATAATGTGTGTGTATATGTGTGTGTGTGTGTGTATGTATATACTGCATGTATAGTGTGTATGTATATACTGCATGTATAGTGTGTGTGTATATACTGTATGTGCATATGTATAATGTGTGTGTATATGTATAATGTGTGTGTGTGTGTGTGTATGTATATACTGCATGTATAGTGTGTGTATATACTGTATGTGCATATGTATAATGTGTGTGTATATACTGTATGTGTGTGTGTGTGTGTGTGTGTGTGTGTGTATATACTGTGTGTGTGTGTGTATACTGTATGTGTAGTGTGTGTATATACTGTATGTGTATATGTATGTGTATATACTGTATGTATAGTGTGTGTATATACTGTATGTGTATATGTATAATGTGTGTGTATATACTGTATGTGTATATGTATACTGTATGTGTATATACTGTATGAATAGTGTGTGTATATACTGTATGTCTATGTATAATGTGTGTGTATATATATACACTGTATGTGTATATGTATAATGTGTGTGTGTGTGTGTGTATATACTGTATGTGTACTGTGTGTATATACTGTATGTGTATATGTATAATGTGTGTGTATATACTGTATGTGTATATGTATAATGTGTGTGTGTGTATATACTGTATGTGTAGTGTGTGTGTATATGTATAATGTGTGTGTGTGTGTGTGTGTATATATACTATACTGTATGTGTAGTGTGTGTGTGTGTATATACTGTATATGAATGTGTGTGTGTATATACTGTATGTGTAGTGTGTGTATATACTGTATATGTATATGTATAATGTGTGTGTGTATATACTGTATGTGTATATGTATGTGTGTGTATATATATATATATATATATATATATATATATATATATATATATATATATATATATACATACACTGTATGTGTAGTGTGTGTATATTGTGTATATGTATAATGTGTGTGTGTGTATATACTATATGTGTATATGTATAATGTGTGTGTGTGTGTGTGTGTATATATACTGTATGTGTAGTGTGTGTGTGTGTATACTGTATGTGTATATGTATAGTGTGTGTGTGTGTGTGTGTGTATACTGCATGTATAGTGTGTGTATATACTGTATGTACTGTATGTGTATATGAATAATGTGTGTGTGTATATACTGTATGTGTAGTGTGTGTATATACTGTATGTGTGTGTATATACTGTATGTGTGTATATACTGTATAATGTGTGTGTATATACTGCATGTATAGTGTGTGTATATACTGTATGTGTATATGTATAATGTGTGTGTATATAACTATGTGTATATGTATAATGTGTGTGTATATACTGTATGTGTAGTGTGTGTATATAATGTATGTGTATATGTATAATGTGTGCGTATATACTGTATGTGTATATGTATAATGTGTGTGTGTGTGTGTGTATATATACTGTATGTGTAGTGTGTGTATATACTGTATGTGTATATGTATACACTATGTGTATATGTATACTGTATGTGTATATATATATATATATAATGTGTGTGTATATACTGTATGTGTATATGTATAATGTGTGTGTGTGTATATACTGTATGTGTAGTGTGTGTGTGTGTATATACTGCGTGTATATACTGTATGTGTATATGTATAGTGTGTTTGTATATACTGTATGTGTATATGAACAATGTGTGTGTATATACTGTATGTGTATATGTATAATGTGTGTGTATATACTGTATGTATAGTGTGTTTATATACTGTATGTGCATATGTATAATGTGTGTGTATATACTGTATGTGTATAATGTGTGTGTGTGTGTGTGTGTATATACTGTATGTGTATATACTGTATGTGTATATG
Organism: Rana kukunoris; assembly: GCA_029574335.1. Lineage (NCBI taxonomy): Eukaryota > Metazoa > Chordata > Amphibia > Anura > Ranidae > Rana > Rana kukunoris. Next base: position 99,446,053 of record CM056050.1, on the reverse strand, counting down.
TATAATGTGTGTGTGTATACTGTATGTGTATATGTATAATGTGTGTGTGTATATACTGTATGTGTATATGAATAATGTGTGTGTATATACTGTATGTGTAGTGTGTGTATATACTGTATGTGTGTGTATATACTGTATGTGTGTATATACTGTATGTGTATATGTATAATGTGTGTGTATATACTGCACGTATAGTGTGTGTATATACTGTACAGTATGTGTATATGTATAATGTGTGTGTATATACTGTATGTGTATATGTATAATGTGTGTGTATATACTGTATGTGTAGTGTGTGTGTATATAATGTATGTGTATATGTATAATGTGTGCGTATATACTGTATGTGTATGTGTATATTTATAATGTGTGTGTGTGTGTATATATACTGTATGTGTAGTGTATGTATATACTGTATGTTTATATGTATACTGTATGTGTATATATATATACTGTGTGTGTATATACTGTATGTGTAGTGCGTGTGTATATACTGTATGTGTATATGTATAATGTGTGTGTATATACTGTATGTGTAGTGTGTGTATACTGTGTGTATAGTGTGTGTATATACTGTATGTGTATATGTATAATGTGTGTGTATATACTGTATGTGTATATGAACAATGTGTGTGTATATACTGTATGTGTGTATATACTGTATGTTTAGTGTGTGTATATACTGTATGTGCATATGTATAATGTGTGTGTATATACTGTATGTGTACATGTATAATGAGTGTGTGTGTGTGTGTGTGTGTATATACTGTATGTGTAGTGTGTGTATATACTGTATGTGTATATGTATACTGTATGTGTATATACTGTATGTATAGTGTGTGTATATACTGTATGTGTATATGTATAATGTGTGTGTGTATATACTGTATGTGTGTGTATATATTGTATGTGTATTAGGGCTGCGCATCTTCACCGGTCTCACGATTCGATGCGATTACGATTATCAAGTCCACGATTCGATTCGATTCGATTCCGCGATGCATCAAGATTACTGCGCACGGTTTTCATCTGTTCTTAAAAAAAACTCTCTGCATGTAGCAAACTGTAAATACAGCAGACATCTTAAAGAGGAGCTCCAAACTGACCCCAAAATACTACAAAAGATGGACAGAGACTGCGGACAATGATACAAGAGATGGACAGAGACTGCAGGCAATGATACTATGGAGGATCAGAGACTGCGGACAATGATACTAGAGAGGATCAGAGACTGCGGACAATGATACTAGAGAGGATCAGAGACTGCGGACAATGATACTAGAGAGGATCAGAGACTGCGGACAATGATACTAGAGAGGATCAGAGACTGCGGACAATGATACTAGAGAGGATCAGAGACTGCGGACAATGATACTAGAGAGGATCAGAGACTGCGGACAATGATACTAGAGAGGATCAGAGACTGCGGACAATGATACTAGAGAGGATCAGAGACTGCGGACAATGATACTAGAGAGGATCAGAGACTGCGGACAATGATACTAGAGAGGATCAGAGACTGCGGACAATGATACTAGAGAGGATCAGAGACTGCGGACAATGATGCTAGAGAGGATCAGAGACTGCGGACAATGATGCTAGAGAGGATCAGAGACTGCGGACAATGATGCTAGAGAGGATCAGAGACTGCGGACATGATGCTAGAGAGGATCAGAGACTGCGGACATGATGCTAGAGAGGATCAGAGACTGCGGACATGATGCTAGAGAGGATCAGAGACTGCGGACATGATGCTAGAGAGGATCAGAGACTGCGGACATGATGCTAGAGAGGATCAGAGACTGCGGACAATGATTCTAGAGAGGATCAAAGACTGCGGACATGATACAAGAGAGGATCAGAGACTGCGGACATGATACTAGAGAGAATCAGAGACTGCGGACATTGTCCCCATAAAGTCCTGCCAAACAACAATGTATGCCATGTCATAAATTATGGTTTATGTATGTCTTATTGTTTTAGTGATTGATTCAGATCACAACTTCATCGATACTTTTTTTTTTTTTTTGTATGATTTTTGCTTTTGCTCATTACTGTTGTACACGTGCAATGCATGGCTGCATGTGTGTGGCAGTGATGAGCAAAAGCAAAAATCATACAAAAAAAAAGGTATCGATAAAGTTGTGATGTGAATCAATCACTAAAACAATAAGACATACATAAACCAGTGTGGCATCAGTGTGCCAATGCCATCAATTGCCGCCAGTGTGCCATCAATTGCCACCAGTGTGCCATCAATTGCCGCCAGTGTGCCATCAATTGCCGCCAGTGTGCCATCATTTGCCGCCAGTGTGCCATCATTTGCCGCCAGTGTGCCATCATTTGCCGCCAGTGTGCCATAAATTGCCGCCAGTGTGCCATAAATTGCCGCCAGTGTGCCATAAATTGCCGCCAGTGTGCCATAAATTGCCGCCAGTGTGCCATAAATTGCCGCCAGTGTGCCATAAATTGCCGCCAGTGTGCCATAAATTGCCGCCAGTGTGCCATAAATTGCCGCCAGTGTGCCATAAATTGCCGCCAGTGTGCCATAAATTGCCGCCAGTGTGCCATAAATTGCCGCCAGTGTGCCATAAATTGCCATCAGTGTGCCATAAATTGCCATCAGTGTGCCATAAATTGCCATCAGTGTGCCATAAATTGCCATCAGTGTGCCATAAATTGCCGCCAGTGTGCCGCCAATTGCCGCCAGTGTGCCGCCAGTGTGCCGCCAATTGCTGCCAGTGTGCCACCAATTGCTGCCAGTGTGCCACCAATTGCTGCCAGTGTGCCACCAATTGCTGCCAGTGTGCCACCAATTGCTGCCAGTGTGCCACCAATTGCTGCCAGTGTGCCACCAATTGCTGCCAGTGTGCCACCAATTGCTGCTACTGTGTATCCCCCAAGTACCTGATGATGATGATGACGATCTGCTGCCTGCAGTACTCGGTCGTCTCGGGTCTCCCACAGCCGCAGCCTGTTCAGTGTGCACAGCGTGAGGTGAGGAGGAAGGCTCTGGGGGGTCGGGACCGGGACCGAGGACACTTGCTCCATGCTTCCACATGGCGACGGGCGGCTGGGAATGGCGTCAGCGGGGGGGCGGGAAAGGAGGCGCGGCGTCTTAAGCTGCATCAGCAGGTGGGGAAGGAAAAGAGGCGCGCTGAAGCCCACAGCTCCTTCAGCTGCATTAGCGGGGCGGGAAAAGAGGCGCGGCTAACGCCCGTAGCTAACGCCCACGGCTTCCTGGCTTTCGGCGTCCAGACAGTGCATCGCATCGTGGGTAGTCGAATCTCGATGCATCGATGCTACGATTAATTTCAACACCCCTAATGTGTATATGTATACTGTATGTGTATATACTGTATGAATAGTGTGTGTATATACTGTATGTGTATATGTATAATGTGTGTGTGTGTGTGTGTGTATATATATATACTGTATGTGTATATGTATAATGTGTGTGTGTATATATACTGTATGTGTATATGTATACTGTATGTGTATATACTGTATGTATAGTGTGTTTATACTGTATGTGTATATGTATAATGTGTGTGTGTGTATATACTGTATGTGTATATGTATACTGTATGTGTATATACTGTATGAATAGTAGGGTTGTCCCGATACCACTTTTTTAGGACCGAGTACAAGTACCGATACTTTTTTTCAAGTAGTCGCCGATACCGAATACCGATACTTTTTTTAAATGTCCCCCACAAATGCAGCCATGCCACCCACAAATGCAGCCATATGTGGGTGCATATGCGGAAAAAGTATTCTATTCTGGTATCGGGGGTATTTGCGGGAGTACAAGTACTCCCGCAAATACTCAGTATCGGTCCCGATACCGATACTGGTATCGGTACAACCCTAATGAATAGTGTGTGTATATACTGTATGTGTATATGTATAATGTGTGTGTGTGTGTGTATATATATATATACTGTATGTGTATATGTATAATGTGTGTGTGTGTATATATATATATATATATATATATATACTGTATGTGTATATGTATAATGTGTGTGTGTATATACTGTATGTGTAGTGTGTGTATATACTGTATGTGTATATGTACAGTATAATGTGTGTGTATATACTGTATGTGTATATGTATAATGTGTGTGTGTATATACTGTATGTGTAGTGTGTGTGTGTATATGTATAATGTGTGTGTATATACTATACTGTATGTGTAGTGTGTGTGTGTATATACTGTATGTGTATATGAATAATGTGTGTGTGTATATACTGTATGTGTATATGTATGTGTATATATACTGTATGTGTAGTGTGTGTATACTGTGTATATGTATAATGTGTGTGTGTATATACTATATGTGTATATGTATAATGTGTGTGTGTGTGTATATATACTGTATGTGTAGTGTGTGTGTGTATACTGTATGTATAGTGTGTGTGTGTGTGTATATACTGTATGTATAGTGTGTGTGTGTGTGTGTGTGTGTATATACTGTATGTATAGTGTGTGTGTGTGTGTATATACTGTATGTATAGTGTGTGTGTGTGTGTATATACTGTATGTATAGTGTGTGTGTGTGTGTGTGTGTGTGTGTATACTGTATGTGTATATGTATAATGTGTGTGTGTATATACTGTATGTATAGTGCGTGTGTGTGTGTATATACTGTATGTGTATATGAATAATGTGTGTGTATATACTGTATGTGTAGTGTGTATATACTGTATGTGTATATGTATAATGTGTGTGTGTATATACTGTATGTGTATATGTATGTGTGTGTATATATACTGTATGTGTAGTGTGTGTATATTGTGTATATGTATAATGTGTGTGTGTATATACTATATGTGTATATGTATAATGGGGGTGTGTGTATATATACTGTATGTGTAGTGTGTGTGTGTGTGTGTGTGTGTGTGTGTGTGTGTATATACTGTATGTATAGTGTGTGTGTGTGTATGTATAGTGTGTGTGTGTATATACTGTATGTATAGTGTGTGTATATACTGTATGTGTATATGTATAATGTGTGTGTGTATATACTGTATGTATAGTGTGTGTGTATATACTGTATGTATAGTGTGTGTATATACTGTGTGTGTGTATATAGTGCATGTATATACTATGTATGTATGTATGGTGTGTGTGCTTATACCGTTTGTATGTGTGTTGTTTAGTGTGTGTGTGTTTATACTGTATGTATAGTGTGTGTGTGTGTGTATATACTGTATGTATAGTGTGTGTGTGTGTGTGTGTGTGTATATATACTGTATGTATAGGTAGGATGGAAGGTGGCACACTGTGGGGCTCTGCCGTAAGGTGGCACACTGTGGGGCTCTGCCGTAAGGTGGCACACTGTGGGGCTCTGCCGTAAGGTGGCACACTGTGGGGCTCTGCCGTAAGGTGGCACACTGTGGGGCTCTGCCGTAAGGTGGCACACTGTGGACTGTGATGTATAAGGAGAATGTTGGGACTTTGTTGTAAGGGAGGACTGATGTGAGATCCTGACTGTTGTACTATATATGTTGTTTTGTTTGTTACTTACTCCTGGCGTAACGGCCATCTGTAAACCCAGGGGCCCCATAATCTTCTTTTGCCCGGGGGCCCCATGAGTTGTCAGTCCGCCCCTGGAGCCCAGTATTATTGGGGTAAAATAAAAATATAAGGAAAAAGAATCCATTTATTGCAGATCAACTTCTAAAATCAAAGAAGAAACAGTCCATATAAAATTATATACAGGGCTGTAGAGTAGTGAGCAATATACACAACCAATTCCATCAGCAGTCACCAGCAGTTCATAGAGTTAAACCTCAAGGGTTAAGTGCACAAGCCACCATAAGGAAAAAACACGCCGACAGTACCTTAGTGGCAGATGGTGAGAGATGGTACATAGAAAGCCGCCGTCGGATCTTTCAATAAAGACCTGACATCAAAAAGTCCACAGTGCCGGAGTGTCACCACAAAGTGAAGGGGACGGAACTATCCGACGGGACCATCCGACGGGTCTTGCAGCTGGGAGTGCGGCGCGATAGGCTCTGCGAGGACACACGCTCCTTCCGTTAGATCGTGTGGACGTCACACGTCTGGGACGCCGCTTCACGTTTAGGCCAGTGGAGCTGATGGCCACACAAAATAGACATTTTGGGCCCAATTTGGACATTTTCACTTAGGGGTGTACTCGCATTTGTTGCCAGCGGTTTAGACATTAATGGCTGCGTGTTGAGTTATTTTAAGAGAACAGCAAATGTACTCTGCTAAACAAGCTGTACACTCACTAATTTGAATTGCAGTAAACTGTCATTTCTTCAGTGTTGTCACATAAAACTGATATAATAAAATATTTACAAAAATTAGAGGGCTGTACGCACTTCTGTGAGATACTTTAAATAATCCCACTGAATGACCCCTGGAGACTGGCAACACAGGAGATCCAGGAACTTTTTTTTAATGTTTAATTCATCTGATAAACCAGAGGCTCTTTAGTACTAAATAGTAGTGGTGCAAAGGATAGTCATTGATCCGTGATCCGAACTGAAGATATTGATCCGAACCGCACACACGTGATCCGCGGATTGATTTCTGAAAAAAAGTTGTGCGCACAGTGTGGTCCTGGTAAAAGGAGGAATGGAGGAGCTTGAATGTCCTGCGTCATTTAAATCCCCTGTATGGGAGCATTTTGGCTTCCCTGTCAAATATAATGATGAAGGAAAGAGGTTAGTGGATAAAACTGACAGTGTGCAGGCACTGTGGCACAAGAAAGCCATATGACAGTGGAAACACATCAAGCATGGCCACGCATTTGAAACGACATCACCCCGGTGTTTCAGTGACAGGAGTGAAAACGTAAACGAAAGCTGCTCAACAACCGCTTATCACCGCTGCATTTAAGCAGCCCCTTGTTGCACAATCAGACCGGGCTAAAGCTATCACAAACACTATCTGTGTGCTTATAGGTGCAGACATGAGGCTATATTTGGTTGTGCAAAACGAGGGCTTTTTAAACATGCACTGAAAGTGTTTGAGCAATATTACGACTTTTTTTTTTTTTTTTTTCGAAAAATTATCCGTGACTCTGATCCGAGAAACGATCCGAACCGTAATTTTTTTGATCCGTTGCACCCCTACTAAATAGTAGATGTGGAGGTCAGGTGAACGAAGAATGCGCCAAGTACCTGATCAGATCAGTTTATGTATGGAAAATGTTATGGCTCTACTACATAGATAAATTCTCAACTGGCTTATTGCTTGAACTGACATTTATTTTTTTGTGACATATCACAGGTTTTGTAGCCGGAAGAGTATGCAACAGTTACTCTCAAAAATGTTGATCTGCCAGCATCATGTTACACATGTATTGTGTTTGCTAATAATAATTGTGTCCCACCATCACTCCGTAGCTAGAGGACGCACTATATAGTTAATCCCACCCTTATTTTATGATCTGCACAAGTTTTTGGATTAAAGCTTTTTATGCTCTGCAAGGTGTAATTTAGTTTGAGTCACTGTCTGTCAATCTACTGAGAAAGTAAGCTAAAGCTATCTCACCACAACCGAATCATATAGAGATCACACTTTCAGTACTTGGAGGGCAGAAGCAGAACAGTCGGGTCAAATAAACTTTTTTTTTTCCCTCAGTGCACTTACCTCTTTGGTTGGGTTAGCTGGACGTGCAAATATTGTCTTCCAATACGACCACACAAACATTATAAAAAACAGGTGAAAGAACACCAGGTATATAGCTAGAATATTGCAAAAAAAAAAAAAAATTAAAAAATTCTGTTAAAAAGGCAACATGTTAAATTTGTATCTTGAACTGTAAACAATCAAACTTTAAACTCATGTTATACATGAGCCTTTAAGAGCATTTGGTTCCCATGTGTGTGTGCAGTTGTGTGCACATCGCAGGTTGAGTAGCCCATTTATTTCGATGGGCTGTCCTACCCAGGAGCAACGCAGAGAAAGAAGTCGCCAAACCCTTTTTTGAAATGCCACGGCACCATGTGAATTGACATGCATGAAAATATGCCACAGGTGACAAATGCCTTGAGGTGCCATAATGAATTCATGGCACCCCCACACATCTGCGAAAGTGCAGAATGGTTTTCCGTGTTCCTGACATGCAGAGATGTGAACCTTGCCTTAAAGGAATTTTCAGAAACCCTGGAGGTAGTTGAGGGGGAACTATTTTGGGCCAAGTATTCTGCTAAACCCAAATGACTTCCCTTCAAATAATCTTACCTAACAATAGCTATTTCTCTCCTGAGATGATTCACATAATTAAGCTGCATTCAGGTACAGAGACAGTGCTAAAGCTACAGAAAAGAAGTCCCAATCGCTGTGAAACCTTAACCAACAAGAAACATTACCATTATAAGTAACGGGCAAAAAAGGTTTATCCCAAATGAATATTAAGGCCGGATTCACACCTATGCAAATTGGTTGCGTCTTAAACCGCATCTAATACGCAGAACATTTCTAAATACATTGTTTTCAATGAGGCTGGTTCACATATGTGCGATGCATTCGCACTGCGCATTGCAGTAAAAACGTGTGCGGATTTTATGTCTTGCGGTGCGGCTCAGGTGCGAATTCGGTCCCATTACCTTATATGGGTACGCAGTTGATTCGCAGATGTGTTCATTTCTCTTCAGGAATTTCTCTCATTCAGCTCAATACATTTTTCCCCCACTCTCCTCTCACCCGGAACTTCTCCCAGGTCTCCAAATTCGCAGCTAAAACACAATGGATCTGCTGAACACTTCCCTGATCTATCTGCAGAGATTACAGAGCTGAAATTCGCACCGCACTAATGTGATTCCGGCCTAAATGTAGAAACAGGTTCAGCGTTTCCAAACCATAAAGGATAACTTATTATTAGGCCTCTTGCACACAATACTCCTGTTTGAGCAGCTACTTTTTCAGACTTTTTCTATTTATGTATTTGCGCATATGTTTGCATTTTTTGCATAAAAGTTATGCTAACGTTTTTGTTCTGCAGTATGTAAATGGGCATTTGCGCACAATCGCGCGTTTTTGCATGCACGAGGCGTAAATTACTGATCAAAAAAAAGCATAAAACAATAAAAACAGCAGTGTATCAGCAGTGTCGCCAGCGAACTTCACCCACCGCTGACGACGAAGTCTGTACTGGACGCAACGTGTGTACGTGGGAGGAGTTACCTTACATCACCGGCATCTCATCTTCTTACTCGCGGTCAATACACCGCTGATACACTGCTGTTTTTATTTTTTTATGCTGCTTTTTACCAGGCCGTTGTGCCTTCTTTGGATTGCACCCCCCTCCTTTTTTGGAATTAAACCACTTAAGCCCCATACACACGGTCAGACTTTTGGCCAACCAACTTCAAAATCTGCAACTTTTCAAATTTGTCTGATCGTGTGTACGCTCCATCGGACCAACTTTTTCAGGTTTTATCTGACAAAAAGTTGGGTCTGCGAACGGACCAACTTTTCAGCAACAAAAGTCTGATGGTGCTTTGTGTGACCGTGTGTACAGCAATCCAACCAACTTTTGTGCAAAGTGCAAATACGCATGCAGAAGTTAACCAAAGGGTGGCGGTAAAGAGCAGAAAAGAGCAGAAAAACCACGTGATGATGGGAAAGTTTTAGAAAAGTTTGCAGAAAAGTCTGACTGTGTGTATGCTATGGGTGTGACCGGACAAATCAATTAGGACAAAAATCCAAGGGAAATTTTGTTGGATGTCCTACCGTGTGTATGGGCCTTTAGAGTGCGTTTTGCTTTTTATTCCTCACATGGTCTATTTTTGATTGATGCCTGTTTGCCACCTTGTTGGACTCCACAAAACACCATTTGTTTACTGAATCGTCCACCTCATTTCCAATGGTGGAGGATTTGTCACTTTGAACAATCATTTTTCGTTTGAAGATTTCCACAACACTGGGTGTTGTCTTCATTTTTTTTCACCATTTATATTCAGTACAAGGACTCTATTAATTACATATTTTGCGCTGCACTATTTATTTTCTCGTATTTATTATTGAGGTTGTTTGTGTGATTAACCATTTGTGTGTGCAGCTTGCAAATTTTTTCCATTTTATTATTGTGTGTACACCAATTGTCCTTTAGATCACATTAAAATGAATTGGCTGTATTTTAGCTCAGTAAAAAATAAAATAAAAATAAAATAAATAAAAACATGTACTGAGCTTTTTCAAGCTGCATTGTGCAAGAGGCCTTATTACATGTCGGCTCTTTTAATATATCCAGATATAGCAAGCAACTTTTAAACTCTTATATCTATCTGCCTTTTTCCCCATTTGTACTTTCATGAGCTGCCATCACTGCCAACACTAGTGTAATCATTGCTCTGTTTACCATCAGCTTTTACTTATCTGCACTATTACTGCAGACGACGAGTGAGAACACAGAATCATCTGCTATGCATGCTGCTAATTTATTTATTATAGGTACTTATATATCGCTGCCAATTTACGCAGCGCTTTACATACATATTTTACATTCACAATCAGTCTCTGCCCTAAAGGAGCTTACAATCTAAGGTCCCTCATACTAGGGCCAATTTAGACAGGATATAATTAACCTGTGTGTACCAGGCATAAAGAAAACATGGGCACAAAGCTAGTGGAAGACTGTGCTGTGAAGACATTGCATCTGCAATTTGCTGATCACGGGTGTAATGCTGTGCAGGCTCCAGCGAATAAAAACGAAAACAAAAATTATACATTTTTATCTGCATAAATAATAAATATATGCATTCATTAATTTTTGTTTTGAAAAGTGAATTATCCTTTAAAAAGTCTATTATGCAAGGGTTTATATTTACAATGCAATAATGTTATTGCAACCATTACACAATAGTCTTAGTGATATCATGTGGAAGCCCTTAAAGTGATTGTGAAGTCTTGTGTTTTTTCCTTATAAAAATAAGGATGTCATACTTACCTGCTCTATTGCAGAGGATTTGCTCAGATCAGCCCAGATCCTCCTCTTTTCAGGTCCCTCTTCTGTGCTCCTGGCCCTTTCCTCCTGTCGAAGGCCCCCACAGCAAGCGGCTCGCTATGGGGGTACCTGAGCCGAGTCACAGCTCCTTGTGTCCATTCAGACACAGAGCCCCGACCTGGTCCCACCCCCGAACCTCTGATTGGCTATCTGACTTTGATCGACAGCAGCGGGAGCCAATGTGTCTCAGTCAAACAGGAAGGAGAATCTCGGCTGGCTGAGACACTCGTGGACATTGCTGGATAGAGATGGGTTTAGGTAAGTGTGAGGGGGGCTACTGAACACAGAAGGCTTTTTATCTTGCTGTATAGAATGCATTAAGATAAAAAACCTTCTGTCTTTACAATCCTTTTAAGCCCTGTACACATGGGCAGAATGTCGGGAGACATTTTGCGGTACAAAAAATACCAGCTGACTTTCTGCCTGTGTGTATGTCGGTCTGTTCGGCCGGACGTGCATGCTGGAAAACCAGAAGCAGCTTGACTACCGATCAGCGCTCTCAGCCAATGGCAGAGTGCACTGATTGGAGTGTTCTGACAGGGGGACGGGGTGGGGGGGGGGGGGCATCACTCTGTTAAAGTACAACAGCTCAGTGTGGGAGATCGCTGTATTAACCTTGCATGGTTAGTACAGCATATCCAAAGGGACCAGACAGTTTTTTTTTTGTAAAACCAATTGGGTTTTACGAAAAAAAAAAAAAAAAAGAATAGTGTGTACCCAGCTTTAGAAGAAGTGAGGCTTGACTGCATTTTGTTATATCGCATGTTTGTAGACTGCATTAGGTTGTAAAATATCCATTTTAAATGCCATCTGCTGAATAACTGCACTCAAGAGAATCCTTAATTCATAGGTACCATTTTAACGATGAGTGATATGCAAATAACTTAAGAGGAACTGCAGACTGCTCACATGATTTGCAATAAAAACATCTTTGCCATTCTGAAGCTTCCCTCCAACCACTTTGCATATTATTTTATATATACTTCGATTCTGTACTTGCCAAATATGCTGAAGAAATCTCACTCTACTAAGTCTGGCTGCAGCCATTTTAACTGTGGGCAGCTGAAGCTGCTGCCTGTTCACTTCCTGGATTTACACAGAGGCACACCTCCAGCTCTGCAGCTCTCATTGGCCCCCTTATGATTCATCCTCCCTCCCTTCCTGGAAAACTCTCACAAGAGAGAGAGACAGAGTTGTGCATGATGTCAAAAGCCTAGGCTTTTTACCAGACAAGAAACAGGAAGTGGGCTGTATAAGATATTTATTGGCAGCAAAAAAAATGTTTTACTATCCAAAGTTAAAAACATGGGCAGAAGATTTAATAGATGGAAAGATGAAAAAAAAGACTGAAGGTCCGCTTTAAAATAGATGAGGTTTAAAGGAAATAAAATTCACTTACCCTTTTCAGTGTCTGACTTTATTGTAACTAAAGGAGAAAGAAAACAAAAAAGAATTAGATTTGTCTTACCACCATGGGGGGGAACCATTGAAATTTCAACCAAATAATCCAACAGCTTTAATAGTCCATTATACACTGCCAGCTCGTATCCTTTGTGTCACAGTGATGAGAATCCCCTTCCCACCATGCACAGCGGGGATCCTGATTAACCAATCAGCAAGGCCTTGGCTGTGCCAAGGGAAATGGCAGGAAGCACAGTAAATGCAACTCTGAAAGCCTCAGTTGATATTTGCAAAACTCTTCTAGGCTGTGCTACAGTAAGATGACCAGATTTTTAAAATGAAATCCGGGACATATTTTTTTTTTTTACTAGTAATGGCGCCAATCAGTGCCTCACAGCCTGTTGAGTCTTACTCTGTGGGCCCCGGGTACTACTGGGTGGCCTGGGACTCGAGTTAAAGGATCAGTAAAGGAAAAAAAATTTTAATGCTAAATAGCTTGCTTTACCTTATAGCAGTACTGCTTTCATCTCCTCCATGTCCATTTTTGTTTAGAAGTTGCTGTAATCCCTTGCTGAACTCCACACTTCCTGCTTGTCTGGCTCCTTATGAAAAAACTCATGGTAGCTTTTCATTGTGGTCCATGATCAAGAAGATGTGATTACTATGTGTCTAAAACTCCTCAGAATCAGATTAATTTTAAAAACAAACACTGCAGGCCCCTTTTTATGATTGATTTTTATCTATTTTTAATCATTTTTAAAAGGAATCGGTTAACTATTATGTCTCTATACCCTGTAAACAGTAATTTCAGCAAAACAATGTTTTTTCCTTTACTACTCCTTTAAGGCAGAACATCATGCGAGTGGAGTTGAATGGGCATGCAACCGAAACTGAAGAAATAGTCCCTCCGCTCCGACCAGCACATGTTCATCAGAAAGGGGCACAGATAATGAAAAAAAATAAACCCCCTATGCTAGTCGGAGCGGGGGTGTGCAATTCAGAATTTATTTTTCCGGGGACAGACTTGGTCCTCAATTCGGAGACTGTCCCCAGAAACCGGGGATGTCTGGTCCCCCTATGCTACAGTGACACAAAAAAGTATGATGAACAGCATCTGCTACATAATCCATAGCTTGATCAGATTTTTTTTCACAAGTTCACTTAAACATTCAAACATACACTCACACTTACTAAGGACTAGAGAAAAGCATGCAGGTTAACGTATACAAGCATACATGTGCATTACACTGGGGGCACTTTAATGCCTATGCCAATCCTATACAATATGCAGTTAACAACACCTCCACACTGAACATGTTCAAGTTTGATATATATATATATATATATATATATATATATATATATTCAATGTGCTGCTACATAAGAGCCTCTGGGAGGTCTGCACTGGTTTTTAGAAAGTCTAGTCAGTTCACGGGTCAAACCACCTTCTTGGAGGGTGGGGTAATGTTCTAATAAGTGCTTAGTGTGTATACTAAATATACATGTCACTTCGGGTATTTTCGGAAGGCGTGACACGCCTTAGCAGCCCGTCAATCAACTCCTCTTGGCTTAGGAACGCCCATTCCCCGCAGGATTCCCCGCTCGGAGCTGGATAACAACGGCTCATAAAACGATAAGTACAAAAAAAAAAAACCCCAGCATGCTGCAGATGTTAGCAGTATGCTGGATCTAATGTCAGAAAGTTGATTTTTGGGTGAACCTCCGCTTTAATTAAAGCTGGATTGATCAGGTCATTGGAAAGTTTCTCTGTGCCCTACATAAAAGCTACACACAGGGGCGGACTGACCATTGAAGCTCTCGGGCACTGCCCGAGGGCCCCATCAGGGTTGCCAGGTTCAATAAAACCAGGAACAGTATGTACATCTGTCCTTGATATGTCTGAAACCAACATGATTTTGATGTGAAAATCCTGAGATTTTAGCTGCCCTGCCTCCTGGCGTGGTGGCCATCTGTAAGCCCGAGGGCCCCCATAATCTTCTATTGCCCGGGGGCCCCATGAGTTGTCAGTCTGCCCCTGGCTACACAACCCATCATTTCCATAAGTGACAACATATTTCTGCGGGTTTGTGTATACACTGTAGAAACGGAAAGTCATCTTCACTAAATGACTTGCCCAATACTTTGTTTCTACCAATATGCTACACTAACAGCAGTTAGCGGTGAAGCTCTCCAGTACTTCGTAACTTCCTGAGCACAGTTATAAATCACAAGCCCACAGTAGCAAGACGTATTGTTTTGCAATTCATAAAGCTAATGCAATAAGCCATTATAATTTATTTTAAGATACTTAGAGCCGGTTCACACAGGGGCAACACGACTTCCAGCACAACTTTGGGAGGCAACTTGGACAAGACTTGAGTATGAATCATCAGGCAACTTACAAGGCAACTTCAAGTCGCCTCCAGGACAGTACAAGGCAACTTCAAGTCGCCTCCAGGACAGGAGGCTTTCCAGTGGCCAATCAAACAACAATCAGCTCTGTGGGAGGGAGGGATTTGCCTGAGAAATGTATGTTATCTTCCTGTATTGATGCTTTAGTTAAGACAGTGATCCGAATTCTGAGGCAACTTCCATTGAAATCAATGGGTACAAGTAGCCTACAAGTCGGATTGAAGTAGTACAGGAACCTTTTCTGGAGTCAAAGCGACTTCAGTAGTGTGTATTAAGACGGCTCCATTCACTTCCATTTATTTTCTCAACCACACGACTTGGGACGAATTGGGGCTACTTGGGGCAACTTCAATTCGGATCCCAGGTCGCCCCTGTGTGAACCAGCTCTTATGTTAAAGGGTTTGTAAAGGATTTTTTTCTTTTTTATCTTAATAGCTTCCTTTACCGTAATGCAGTGCTGTTTTCATGTCCTCATTGTTCGTTTTTTTGCTCTCAAGTTGCTGTAATTTTTCTCTGATCTCCACACGTCCTGGTTGTCCGTTTCCTGATAACCACAGTGCTGGGAGCTTTCTCTCTGTGGTCACTAACTTCAAGGAGGTGTGATTACTGTGTGTCTAAAACCCCACAGCACCTCCCCTTTGGATCAGTTTCGTTTTCCAAACCATCACTGCCCTGTATTGGCTCTGTGGCTCTGTACAGCAGAGAGGCAGGAAACATGCAAAAACGAAACTAGAAACTACAGGTACATTATATGATTGATTTTTATCTATTTTTAATTGTTTTTAAAAGGAATCAGTTAACTATTATGTCTCTATACCCTGCAAATAGTAATTTCAGCATAACAATTTTTTTGTTTACAACTTTTTTAAATCTGAAGCTTAGTATTGAAAGAAAAAAACAAAACAGCACAAAGGACATTACTTATCATGAATGAAGAGAGCCCCACAAGTTGGTTGCCCCAGTACAAGGTTAAAATCTAAAGTCCTCAATCCCCTGGATACCCCAAGAGTGCTGATCTTTAATAGTATGAGTGGCTGCAGCTGTCATAGACAAGTGTCCCATGGCGACTATGCCCAACCCCTCGGCTCCATCCATAGAAGCCATGAAAAGCACTCTATGGATGGAGGACAGGTGGATGAATGAAAGGTCTGCCTCCTCCATACAGTGATTATTATTGTGGGAAGAGACCGTACGGCTTCTGTGCATAAGTGTGCGCACAGGGTACACCCTAATCACCCTGTGTGGCACAGATTCCCCCTGTTTAAACCCCTGATAGTTTAGCAAAAACCCCTAATGGGGCTTCTAAAAAAATGTTTAAAAAAAAATTAAAAAAATTCTAAGAAATAATAAAAAAATAAAATAAAAAACGGACGTCACCATCCACTGCTCTACTGATACCAATGTATATACACATGCATGTATTTGAGCTTAAAGGTGCACACCGTAATGTAATAGGCCAGGGCTCGACAAAATCTGGGTGCCCGGTCGCAATTGCGACAAGAAATAGTGACCTGGTGCCCGGGGAAGCTTAGGCCTGTAGAAGGCCGCAAAGCCGCGCGGCGGGGGAGGTGGGGGCGCACGTAGACACACCCCCACTGCGCGATCGCGGCGGGACCGCGCCGGCCAGTAATTGAGGCTGAGGCTTTGCGGCCTTCTACAGGCCTAAGCTTCCTTCTGTGATCTTGTGGTGGCCGTTGGCATTACAAGTAAAACAGCAGTCCAGCAATTCTAATGTGTTTTTCACTGCCATCTCCTTCCCTTTAATTAGAGCCCCCAAACATTATATATATTTTTTATTCCAACACCCTAGAGAATAAAATGGCGGTCTTGCAATACTTTGTCACACCGTATTTGCGCAGCGGCCTTACAAGGGCACTTTTTTTGGGGAAAAAATATATGCTTTTTTTTTAAATTAAAGAATAAGACACCTATAAAGTCAGCCCAATTTTTATATTGTGAAAGATAATGTTATGCCGCGTAAATTGATACCCAACATGTGACGCTTCAAAATTGCTTTAGCTCGTGGAATGGCGACAAACTTTTACCCTTTAAAATCCCCATAGGCGAAGTTTAAAAAATTCTACAGGTTGCATGTTTTGAGTTACAGAGGAGATCTAGGGCTAGAATTATTGCTCTCGCTCTATCTATTGCGGCGATACCTCACATGTGTGGTTTGAATATCGTTTACATATGCAGGCGCTACTCAAGAATGCGTTCGCTTCTGTGCACGAGCTCGGTGGGACGGGGCACGTTTTCTGGCTCCTAACTTTTTTTTAGCTGGCTCCTAGATTCCAAGCAAATTCGTCAAACCCTGTATTAGCCTATGCTTCTGTGAATGGAGCACGGGGTGGAAAGGGTGGGCATAGTCAGCACTTGACATCATTGCCACCAGGTCCTACTAGGTACCAGTATGAACTCAAAATGGGTCAATAGCTTGGTTTACCTTTACATGTTATATAGATAGGTAGGATGCAAACAGCTGAAACCATATGTATTTGATCATATTTAATATAAAAAAAAGGCAAATCACAAATACAAGCTACCGATCACTACAGAGATTGTTGATTCTTTGTTCTGATTGCACAAAAGCGGCAAGGTAGTGATACTGCCAAGGTTACTTGTGTGCTCTATTTGAATGTGATTTCAGGTTCAATAATGGAAAAATCTGGTTTACTTTTTTAATTATCTTATTCTCATACCCCAATAATCTAGTTGCCGTTCCCCCATGTGGAGACAATATTCCCAGTTAAGAACCCCTAACTGTACACTCCTACAGAAAGAGTATTTCTTGTTATTGTTTTGCTATACCGTTGTATGCACCTGTGATTGGAACATTTTAAGTATTCTATTATCTGAATCCCCTACCTTGTGATATCTGTTACTTTGTATAGCACCACAGGAGATTACAGTGCTATGGAAATCCATAATAATAATAATTATAATGTTCTGAGAAGAAGGAAAAGGTTCTTCCTGGCCAAACACTTTCTGCATGATAGCAGCCTCAATCTTCACCAGATCATTAGTGTGTATACAGACGACATCCTGCATCTTCCTGACTGCCTGTGTCAGCAGATCTGACAGTTCTTTCTACTTGACTCCTGGCTGAGACACCTGTCACCCGTCCGAACGCATCACTTTCACATCAGCGCCTTTCCTATTCGACATCCTCAAAGACGAAGAATGAGATCGCTAATCAAGAGGAACATATACCGAATTGACAACAATATCAGCATTCATTCATTACATTATCATTAGCCATCAATACCTGCTAATACCACTAATCTGACTCACTGAGCCTTAGAATGAAATGAAAAGATGCCATTGATGCAAAAGAGAAGTTATTTTGGATTTCAGGGTAAAATGTTCATAAAAGAAGGTTAGGTGCAGATTGTTCCCAGTTAACTGTGTATATATAATAATAATAAAAAAAATAATATTAATGTGTCTATGCCAGTATTGTATTTCCACTTTCATACTTCCTCCAAGTTGTCCTTAAAGCGGAAGTAAACCCATCGATTTAACAGTTTCAAAAAGCAGTTCAATTTCCGGCATGCCGGGATTGCCAACTGTCACATTGGTTGTGCTCTCAACCAAACTGTCAAACCATCCAATGGCTGGTGTCATAACTGATCACATGTGCAGCACCACGGCAGTTTAAGATTAAACATAGGCCAAGATGGCAGCTTCCTTGGCTGAAAATGATAGAAGGGTTTACTTTCACTTTAAGGTAATAAAGCCCTGGATCCTGACAGGCCTGAAAATGTTATCCTGGGGGAACATGGTACCCCTGTGCTCGGAAGCTCCGGGTATTTTCAATGGATGAATGGAGCTGCAGGGGAGTGCAACAAAGGCAAGTATCAAAGGGTGAAGGTGGGCTTTCAAGAGAGCCTGTCACTCTGCCTGAAATGGGAGAAGGGTCACATGCCCTTTAAAAACCAAAGCAGCTATTGGGGCTTCTTAGTTTTCTATAAAGGTAAAGAGGTTGTAAAGGTAAAAAAAAATTCTTCCTAAAAAGCTTATTTTTCCTTAGTGCATTCCTCTTTCGCTTACCTCATTCTTCCATTTTGCTTTTCAATGTTCTTATTTCTTCTGAGAAATCTTCACTACCTGTTCTTCTGTCTATATCTAAACACAGTAATGCAAGGCTTTCTCCCTGGTGTGGAGTGCCATGCTCGCCCCCTCCCTTGGACTACGGAGAGTCAGGCTGCTCTCTACGTTGCAGGTAGAGAAAGAAGCTGTGTGTTAGTGGGCGTCCTGAACTTCCTGTAGTCCAAGGGAGGGGTGAGCACGACACTCCACACCAGGGAGAAAGCCTTGCATTACTGTGTGTAGTTACAGACAGAAGAACAGGAAGTGAGGATTTCTCAGAAGAAATAACGACATTTAAAAGCAACATGGAAGGATGAGGTAAGTGAAGGAGGACTGCACTAAGGTAAAAGGAAGCTATTTAGGGAAAACATGTTCTGCCTTTACAACCCCTTTAACAATGAAATAGAAAAATACTTCTATATAACTTTAGTACACAATATTTCAGGGAGCTGCGGTGGCTCAACGCGATTGGCACTGCGCTGACAAGCTGTTAACCTCTGCAGCTAAGGGTTCGGATCCCGGTCTCGGCTGCATGTGAATTGAGTTTGGTGGTCTCAGCCCGGCTCCCGGTGGGTGTGCTATGCGAGGTAAACCTGCGCTTAGTACGCCCACCCCCCTCCCACAAAACCACCACACTTCCACGCACTCGAAATTGGGTTAACATGCACGCACTTTGGCCACACGGTCTCTAAAAAAGAGAGGCGAAGGACTAACGGGGCTGGCTGAGCGGGCTAGATCCTCTCACTCCCTCATAGGGGAGTCCCTCTGCACCGTTGGGCTTCAAAGCGGAGCAGGTAGGGCGGGTTGTGTGGGAGGACCCCCTCATGCCCGCCATTGCCACCTGGGGGCATGTAGAAAGATGGAAGATTGTCTCTGGGGAGGTCTGCCTACTCCCAACTCCTGCAGTAAGGCTCCTCTCTCGAGTACACGCACAAAATACACTTAAAAAAAAAGGAGGGAAAAAAAATATTTCAGGTAGACATAAAATGGGGTTCCATCTGATAAGATGGATGTCTCCCTATCACTGAGCCACATCAGACAAGGGTGGGGGAAAGACGACTGCTGCTTTAAATGGTCTGCTCTTCAGTATGACTATGTGAGAGAAGAATAATTTTGAATTAAAAAGTAACTTACAATCCCTATTATACAATAACTTACATTGGACAACAATCTCCATTTTACCATTAACCACTTGTCATCTGCCCACCGTCAAATGACGGCAGGCAGACGACTCCATTATCCTGACATCACGTCATATGACGTGATGTCCCTTTAAAGCCGCGGGCGGGGATCCCGTGCGAGTGCCCGGCGGCAACGATCGCCGCCGGGCACACGTGATTGCTCAGTAACTGAGCGGGGACGTGGAGCTCTGTATGTAAACAGAGCTGCACGTCCCTGTCAGGGAGAGAGGAGATCGATTGTGTCCCTTGTACATAGGGACACAATCGGTCACCTCCCCCAGTCACCCCCCCCTCCCCCCACAGTTAGAACACTCATAGGACACACATTTAACCCCTTCCCCGCCCCCTAGTGGTTAACCCCTTCACTGCCAGTCACATTTATACAGTAATCCATGCATATTTATAGCATTTTTCACTGTATAAATGTAAATGGTCCCAAAAATGTCAGAAAAGTGTCCGAAATGTCCGCCATAACGTCGCAGTCCCAATAAAAAAAATTGCAGATTGCCGCCATTAATAGTAAAAAAAAAAAAAAAAAAAAAAAAAAAAGCCATAAACTATCCCCTATTTTGTAAACGCTATAAATTTTGCGCAAACCAATCGATAAACGCTTATTGCATTTTTTTTTTACCAAAAATATGTAGAAGAATACGTATCGGCCTAAACTGAGCAAAAAAATATTTTTTTTATATATTTTTTGGGTTATTTATTATAGCAAAAAGGAAACAATATTGCATTTTTTTAAAAATTGACGCTCTATTTTTGTTTATAGAGCAAAAAATAAAAACCGCAGAGGTGATCAAATACCACCAAAAGAAAGCTCTATTTGTGGGAAAAAAAGGACGCCAATTTTGTTTGGGAGCCACGTCGCACGACCGCGCAATTGTCAGTTAAAGCGACGCAGTGCCGGAAGCTTATATTTTGTCTGGGCAGGAAGGGGGTGTAGGTGCACAGTAGGCAAGTGGTTAAAGAATAACTTACAATGTAGAATCCCCATTAGAGAATAAAGAATAACTTAATAGTGTGAATCCTTTAATGACATAACTTCTGAAATATGTGGGTTTGGAAGTCCACAAGCTATAGCCACCAGTTCAGCTGCCAAATTCCTTTCCTGAACAGGAATCTGCTCCCACCCTCCAGTAGGGGGCGCAGAAAAAAGATGGGTCAGGGGTTTTACGATGGGTTGCATGGGCAGCCTGTCTTTTAGGATACACTGGAAGTAGGTGTCTGTTCAAGCAAGGACGTTGGAAGCCCAATAGAAGATGAAGGCTAGTCTCAAAGTCTCTCAGACCCCCACAGGGAAGGAACATAATGCTGGAACAGGTGCATTTGAGCTACTACCTCCTGTGTAATGACTGGTAAGCCTCAAGAGAACGGCACGCAGCCTGGGAAGTCTCTGCAAACGCCATGTATAATCCATGCGAAAAAGAGAGAAAGGCTGGTGCCATGGAAGTTCGCTAAAACATTGTTTTGTTATTGCAGGTGAACAACAGTCAAAAAAATCAAACGTGTTTCGGCCATCAGGCCTTAATCATGCCATGATCCACCTGCGATGACAAAACAATGTTTTAGCTGACTTCCATGGCACCAGCCTTTCTCCCTTTTTTGCAAGGATCATCATGTTACTTGCTACTGAAAGCATCTGCACTGTTCTCTAGTTAAATAAAATCAGCTGTCAGAACTAATCTGATATAACCCTAACAGTATATAAATTATAATGGGGTATCTAAATTGTAAATGATTCTTTAATGGTGAAATGGAGATTGTTGTCCATTGTAAGGTATTAGTATATAATCCAAACAGTCCCAATCAAGGTAATTTAGGGAAAGCCAGGAAATTTATAACAACTGGAGGGCTAGAGCTTGTGTCTTCTATGCATCAAAACGTAATGATACGCAACTAGTGCTTGGAAGCAAGTAAACCCATACATACCCTAAAATGTTAGAAAAGTAGAAAGAACATCAATAGAGAGAGGTATGAAAATGCCAGAGTACCTTGTTCTGAGAAGAAAAAAAAAGAAAAAGAAAAAGTAAAGCAAAGCATGGAAGGTTGTGCGTAGAAGAGAACAGCAATTAAGAAGGATTTTATTAACCTGCCGGATCAATGTTGGCACAGAAGTGTCAGCTGAAAGCAGTGTGGCTGACCCCGCAGTCATGAAATCATTGGCTAACCCAGGAAAAAAGGTAATATTGGGCAACTCTCCTCTCACATGTATGAGAAGCATTACTCTGAACTGATCCAAGTGTGCCTTTTCATGGTCTCTAAACCTCAGTAGAACAGCTGGCCAGCTTTATTTCCAATGAATGGTCCCCCTGAGTGGGAGGGTATCAGCACAATGTTACATTCTGATGAGTCAGTGACATTGAGAGCAAAGCTTATTTCTAACAATGTTCTACCAAACTTTATTTATTAACACTGTGATGTGCAGGAATGCAAAGTATAATATTTTTTGCAAATCAAAAATTCACTTCTTCATACAGAAACAGAAAAGGTCCTCTAAGACTTTCAAGACATCATTAGTTGCAAGTTACACACAATGTAATTGAAAGAAAAACATACAAAACACATATATCAGCTCTTTTGCCACATCCTTGGATACTAAGCAACATCAAAATGTAACAACCTCTTATCTCTGCCTTTTCTTTCCCTGTGCTCTGACAGCTGTCATCACGTTTCCAAACCAAAGTCAACATTGCTTTCTCCATGTTAAAGCCGTTTATGCTGGCACTGTATATAACGACAATGACTACGTACAATGAAGAAAACTGCTTTTGTAGAGTTTTTGGGAGCATTTTTCTGGCAAGGCTTTTTCAAGTGTTTTCTTTTTCTTGCTTCGTATATTGTAAAAACACTAATTAAATGCCAACGTTCCTAAACAGTACTAAAATGCTAATAGAAGCCGGCACAAAAACACGATCAACATTTTTCATCCAGTGTTTTTTTCTTTATTGAGCTTAAAAAACAGTGTGTATGGAGCCTTAAAGTGGAGCTCCACCCGCATTTTTTTTTTTTCAAAGTTGGCAGCTACTAACAGTGTAGCTGCTGACTTTGAATAAGGACACTTACCTGTCCTAGGCGCCTGCGCTGACGGCCCCCCCCCCCCCCCCCGATGCCGGTCCCACGATCGCTCCGGGTCCCGCGCCGCCATTCACACTATGGGAAACAGGCAGTGAAGCCTTACGGCTTCACTGCCCATTTCCTACTGCGCCTGCGTGAGTCTCACGCTGGCTTGTGAATGGGCGGCTGCTCTCTGAGAACACACACAGTTCCCAGAAAGCAGCGCGCCCCATTCACAAGGAGAAGGACAAGAAGAAAAGACACCGCGGTGTGGAAGAGGCAGATTACGGACTTCCGCATAGCAACAGGTATTTCGGGTGAGTATTTTTTTTTTTTTCCACGTTTTTTTTTAATGTATTTTTTTAAGACTTTTGGCCAAATGTGGTTTTCCTGGGTGGAACTCCACTTTAAGTTGTTAGCATCTCAAACTAAATAAACCAGTGTGTCTTAACCGCTTAAGGACCACCACACGACTATTTACGTCGGCAGATTGGCACGGCTGGGCACATGGATGTACAGGTATGTCCCCTTTAAGATGCCCAGCCGTGGGTCGCGAGCGCCCGCAGGACCCGTTTGCCGCCGGTGACCCATGATCGGGTCACAGAGGAAGAACAGGGAGAGGCGAGTGTAAACAAACCTTCCCCGTCCTTCTTCCTAGTGTGGCTGTCAGTGATCGTCTGTTCCCTGTGTTAGGGAACGACGATCAGTGACGTCACACGCACAGCCACGCCCCCCACAGTAAGAACACATAGTACACACTTAACCCCTACAGCGCCCCCTCCTGGTTAACCCCTTCACTGCCAGTGTCATTTTCACAGTAATCGGTGCATTTTTATAGCACTTTTCGCTGTGAAAATGACAATAGTCCCAAAAATGTGTCAAAAGTGTCCGATGTGTCCGCCATAATGTCGCAGTCATTAAAAAAAAAAAAATACGCTAATCGCTGCCATTAGTAGTAAAAAAAAAAAATAATAAAAATGCCATAAAACTATCCCCTATTTTGTAAACGCTATAAATTTCGCTTATTGCGATTTTTTTACCAAAAATATGTAGAAGAGCACGTATCGGTCTAAAACGGAGGGGATAAACAGTTTATATATTTTTTGGGAATATTTATTATAGCAAAAAGTAAAAAATATTGAATATTTTTTTAAATTGTTGCTCTATTTTTGTTTATAGCGCAAAAAATAAAAATACCACCAAAAGAAAGCTCTATTTGTGGGAGAAAAAGGACACAAATTTTGTTTGGGAGCCACGTCGCACGACCACGCAATTGTCAGTTAAAGCGACGCAGTGCCGAATCGCAAAAAGGGGCCAGGTCCTTTAGCTGCATATTGGTCCGGGTCGTAAGTGGTTAAATAAATGCATGAACTCGGCAAAAACATTGCTCTGGCGAGGATAGGTTCCAGCCTTGACAGCTTAGGAAGGCCGAAGTGCAGTGGTACTCAACCTGGGGGTTGGGACCCCCTTGGGGGTCAAATGATGATTTGCCAGGGGTCACTGGATTTTGGGCTGTTCTTGAAAGCCGCACCACCAGCCTTTTTGCAGCCGCCCAGCAGAGCTGTCCCTGGAGCCTGTGCCACCCACTCAGCCTCTTTGCATTTAGTTCACGGCATGGCTGGGGGGCAGAGACTAGAGGTCAGCTGACTGGTGAGGAATGTGAAGAGGGAGGGGCTGGAGAAGACCCTATCCCCTGATTTTGGGATAGGTGTCACTGCTGCAAGACACCACAATGTCGGAGACACAGTTATTAACATGAGTAACGTGATTATAGTTGCCATTAAAAGTCCCCACTACAGTTCTCAGATCAGCAGATGACCTTCATCAAGAGCACCCAAGTTGGTCGATCAGAACTCCCCCCCTGCATTGCCACTGATCCCACCCCCCCCCCTAAGCACTGCCACTTATCTCATTCCCCCCATCCACCCAACATGGAGTAGGAGAAGGAATAAAAATAGAGAATACATGGATTGGCGAGGAAAAGAAGGGAAGGAACAAAGAAAAAGGGAGAGAAAGAATAAGAGAAAGAACAAGAAAAACGGCTAGAGAGGGGGATGGGGGAAAAAAAAGAAGAAATTAGGATAGAGAGAGATAAAAGGGAAAGAAAGGAGAACAAAGAGAAAGATACATCCTAAAATGTACCATAAGGGGTTATAATATTGTACGAGTGGAAGGGACTCGGGAGCGCTAAATGTCCGCGGGCGCAAATTACTTGTCTTGGGTGCCGACAATAATGTTAGGGGTCCCTACAACTTTTGAAATTTTATCAAGGGGTCACGGCACTAAAAGGTTGAGAACCCCTGCCCCAGTGACCTCTGCATTATATAACTACTGTGTAAGGCCGCCTGTACACTGCTGCTGGTAAGCAGGCGTTTAGGAGCAGTTGGGCATTTTTTTCAGCTGCCCCTGAACTCTCCTCTGTGTTATCTTCACAGTACATGTACACAGGGTCGTTTATAGTCATATAGTTGAGTTTAGAAGCATTTTTTGGAAAGCAAAAACATGCGTTCAACACAGAGTCATTTAAACGGCAAATGCCTGTAACGACTTGTAAACGCGGTAACTCACGGTTATGTTTACAGGCGTTTCATTTTTTTCCTAATGGTCAAAAATTAAAAACACTTCTAAAATGCAAGTTTGGCTAAACGTGGCGTTTAAACGCGTCAAAACTGACATTTTTAAATGTCGGTTACTATCTGTCAATTTAAAACGTTCAGTAGAGGTTGTAAAACATCCTGTGTACATTAAGCCTTACCGTTACTGCACAGGTTGTGCAGCAGATGTAAAGAAAGAATGGCCAAGAGTTCTAGTATTTGAACATACAACTGCAGTATTTCTACAAGTAAAGAACACTGCTAGTTATTGCTAGTGTCACGGTTAGAAAATTAAGACTATAAGACCATTTCATGAGAATATATATATATATATATATATAAAACCAATAGCATAAATAAATTGCACTGTATGGCTAGAATATATTTGCGTGTTGCTTTTTTTTTTTTTAAGCTGCAAAACATGAAAGAAAAAATTATTTGAAAGCTGCAACTTGTATTTTAGGTTTAGCGTTCTTTTGATCACCAATTAAATGAGCAGCCGCAGTGTTTATCCTCCAATAAAGCCTCTATTCCACCCTATTCCAGCCATCCCTTGGCTCCCCTTCAAACACTGCAGACCCACAAAGCTGATCCCACATGCTCCCTGCCACACATGCCCTGTTATCATAACACCCCAGTGTCTGACTCTCAGTACCTGATCCAAGCAATAAGTCTGTACTGTACCAAATGATCTCTCCCAGTCTCCAGTGACAACATATGCTCCCTGCATTTTAAGATTTAAAGAGCCTGAGGTTTGAACAAGATTTCATTTTCGAAAATGTTAAGAGAAACCTCTGTAATTATATTCTTTTTATATACAGCCCACAGGAATTGGGTAAACTGGTTAACCACCCAATGACCAGAGTGATGCCGATCAGAAGAATGTAACCGACTCTTTTCCTATTTGTTTCTCAGCTACAACATGCTTGGGCACAGTGTAGCACTCGGTCCCTCTCTGCTCCTTGAGAGTGCCCATGGTCGTAAACATGCATATACAGCCAGTGCTACATACTATCTCAGAAACTCAACACCAGATAAGCCATTGATCTATGCCAGCTGGTCATCGCAGGGTTAATAATCCAATACATTTTATAGTCAGGATGGCTTACACATTAAGTGAGTTTCCTTGAAAAGGCTGCTGTGTGCTTGTGCATTATACATTCCCCAGCGGTCCTTTCTAATCAGGACTGTTCTCCAGAGGCAATTGCTGAATACTCTCTCCGGAGCCCTCCACTGGTGCAGAATGCTTTCTCTGTAGTAAAATCATATTCATGGGCATATTTCAAGGAAAAGCGCAAACAATTATGGTGTGGATTCTAACAAAAATATAACCCATAGCAACTTCTGCAAGTTGTTAATAATACCAATCCGCCCAATGACTGTGTAGATTTAGTTCAACACTTTTGGCTTTGCCTCCCTGTACCAGGGTACAAGTGTCACAAGCCTTGGGGGCATCAACACACAAACTCCCAGCATTGCTGGTCTGCAGGGTGCAGACATTAGCTGCCGCTATCCCCAAAAAAAATAATAAAAAAAAATCATACCACACTCCTAATATCCCAGATGCAGGAACACAAGCATGATCCGGCTCTTATATTGGGACCAGTGGCTGCCTCCATGCTGATGCTACATCTAAACAGATTTGAATGAGGCTGCATGCACACAGATGTATGCAACTCCTGTGCAGACTAAGACGGACTTTTGCATGGGAATACGCATGATAACTTATAAAGAGATTATATATGTATATATATATATATATTTTATATCTATACACAAATGTTTTGCCTTTCATTTCTATTTTAAGCTGAATAGGATGTTTTACAAGGTGATCGTTTACAATCACTAACTTCCAAAGGAAGAGTGGTAACGTCCATCCATGTTAGTGATGATTTCCAAAGTGAAGGAGGTCTGTATATTTTAAACAGAGCGGACAACTTTATTTCCTAAACTTACAGTCAGACAACATGCTACAATTAGGCCAAAAAACCCAGTGGTGAATCAAATGTTATGTTATAGAGCATACTTATCTCAGAAACATCCACTTACTATAACAATGAATAGCTCAGCAAGCTCGGATTAGGGTCTGGTATTTTTTTTTTTTTGGAGTGGGGTCCCCATCCTGCCGTCAAATACATACCAGGCCCTTTGAGTCTGGGACTCTGCGCCCCCCACCCCAAAGCATCTTGTCCCCATGGTGATGCAGCAAGGGCCTCTACCTAACAACCCTGTGCAGTGGTTGTGGGGTCTGCGAGCAGGGGGCTTATCGAAATCTGGATGCCCCCTTTAACAAGGGGTCCCCCAGATCCCAACCCCCCCTATGTGAGAATGGGGTACATTGTACCCCTAATCATGAAAAAATGAAGTTAGTGTGTACTAACCCTGTGACGTCACAAGGGGGCAGGGTCTCCTTGTGATGTCATCAGATGGCCATGCCCCATAGCTATGTAAAACTGAAAGACAACGGAGCCGACAATGGCGGGAGCCAGCGTGGGAGGAGGGCCAGTTTTATTTTTAGCGGGGCGGCAGAAGACATCAGCAGGGGGAGAAGACCGGAGGAAGAAGACATCGGTGTGGCAACCAGAGAAAGAAGACACGTTGGAGCTACAATGGGGGATATTCTTCATTTTTAAGAAAGGACTTGTCTAAAACCATCTCTTGTCTTTTGTAATACTACACTTTTTTTGGTGAATGGGTAGGGCTACAATGTACCTAATTCTCCTTCACATGGGGGGGCGGAATCTAGGGTCCCTAGATTGTTAAAGGGGGCTTCCAGGTTTCAAAAAGTTACACAACTACAGCCCAGAATTGATGGGAGGCGGCCCCTGTCCCCATAGGGTAAAGGTGCTCTGAAGTGGGGAGCAGAGAAACCCCCCGCTCCAATGCACCCACCCCCATGTTGAGGGGGCATGTGGCCTGTATGGTCCAAGGAAGGGGGGGACTTGCTTGTCCCCTCCCCTTACCTAAACTGCCAGGCTGCATGCTTGAATAAAAATCTGATATGGATTTAAAAAAAAATTCCCCTTAAATATCATACCACATCAAAGGGTCTGGTATGGGTCTAATATGGTCCTGGGGGGAGGGAACACAGTTTTTTTTTTAATTTGGGCATTGGGGTTACCCTTTAAGATCCATACCAGACTCAAAGGGCCTGGAATGTATCTGTGGGGACCACACCTCAATTTTTTTTAGTTATGGCGTAGGGCTTCCCTTCAAGATCCTCAGAGCACAAGTCGCATGCGACAAGTCAGATCAGTTAAGATGATGATCCGACTTGCATGCAAATCAATTGGTTGAAATTGTGCCCAAGTCAGACTAAAGTAATGCAGGAACCTTTTCAAAGTTGGACTGACACAAGTCGGACCAGTTGAGACGGCTCCCATAGGTAACCATTGATTTTGACATGCCATGCAACTTGTGCTCTCAAATTTGGAACGCATGTCAGACCATTGTGAACTAGCCCTCAAAGTTAGGCAGCCCATAGACGATTTTGTTTTTTCATTCAACAAGAGGGTTGGACCAAAAAACTGACCCCATTTCCTGTCCACACATTCGAGGTAGATAGAGGAATCCTTCCTGGTGAACAATTGTGATCTTAAAGCGGAGCTCCAGCCGCGAAAATTATTTTTTTTAAAGTCAGCAGCTACTAACAGTGTAGCTGCTGACTTTAAATAAGGACACTTACCTGTCCTAGGCGCCCGCGCTGATGGCCCCCCCCCCCCCGATGCCGATCCCGCGATCGCTCCGAGTCCCGCGCCGCCATTCACACTATGGGAAACAGGCAGTGAAGCCGTACGGCTTCACTGCCCGTTTCCTACTGTGCCTGCGCGAGTCTCACGCTGGCTTGTGAATGGGCGCGCTGCTCTCTGAGAACACACACAGTTCCCAGGAAGCAGCGCGCCCCATTCACAAGGAGAAGGACAAGAAGAAATCGGACCGCGGTGCAGGTGAGGCAGATTACGGACTTCCGCATAGCAACAGCTATTTCGGGTGAGTATTTTTTTTTTTCAGGTTTTTTTTTTTAATTTTTTTTAAACAACATGGCAAAATGTTGTTTTCCTGGGTGGAGCTCCGCTTTAAGGCAAGAATACCTCCCCGCAGTCAGAATACACTGATCAGTGCTGCCGGCTGATCAAAACGGCATTTATCCAACGGACTGGTTGTACAAAAGTTGATCTGTAGATTGACTTCTGTACAACCACTTTCTTTGAACATAGATCCAAATTAGGCCGATGCCTGCTGGACCAGCTGAATTCCAGTCAACGTATTGCGTGGCTTGCCCATGCAAGCCACACAAAATAATTACAGTGCCATCATCCACATACAGAAAGTGAAGGGACGATGTAAAAATAAACAGTGTGTGTTTATTATTACTTTAATAAAACTAGGACAGGAAACTTGTAACCAGTCCCAGTTGAAAAAATCCACCCTTGTAGGTGTGCCTCTCACTGCAACAGAGATCACCTTTGACATTGTGCTCCCTATACACAACACAAACAAAACATTGTGCACCAGGATTTAGATGGCCTAAATTCTGTACTGTATACGCACAAATGCCAAGGATATTCACTTTGTCCCCATCCTGAATATAAAAACAGTGTGTGCAGCTGTGCACAGAGCCATACATCTTCCATTTACAGCAGGAGGCCCAGGAGTCTGAGAACGACAGCTTCCATCAGAGGCTTCTTAAAGGGTTATTTTGCATCAAAGAGATTCCTTTGAAGTGAATCTGTGTAAGACCTAAAGCAGTTAAACTACTCCTCACATTTTATTATAGGCAATATAATGCCTTCCCTTTATTACACATTTTGTGTCCACTTTAAAGGGGAAGTAAAGGGTTTTAGTTAACAAGCACATTGTTGCTAATTTAGTATATACCTAAAAGCTGGAATCCAGGCAGATATGAAAATAAATGTAATTGCAAAAAAAATGTAGTTTTGGATACGGTGGGAATGGTTAGAAACTCATGTTTTATAGCTGCCGAGTCCTCAATGAAGATTTCCCTGAACTTCCTTTACCCAGAGATACAAGATATAACAGACATTAAAACAAAAATGTAATATAATGCAGGTTATCAATTCCTTAATATGGTGTCTATATTTTAAGTCTTTTTTCCTTTATTTTCACCTGGTGATCCTGCCAGTAACCCACTTCCTGTCTTAGGGTGTGTCCACTCTGGAGTCACCTTTGGACAGCATCATCTGGAGAGGGTAGTGGTAAAGGGTTATGCATTAGGGTGAAAAACATTCTGTAGTGCCGCAGCCACCCAGAGCCCACCTTTTACTTACCTAAACCAAATATTTCCAGAGACAAGAACGAGCCCAGCAGCTCCAGCAGCTGTCTCGGGTCCTCATTGGACAGATTGATAGCAGCAGAAGCCATTGGCTCCAGCTGCTTTCAAGCAAAATCAGAGACACGGGAGCCGGGGCGGGTGACAATGGATGCAGCAGCAGGATTCAGAAGTGCGACAGCATGAGTGCCCCCATGGAATGCAGATTTTCGTGGGGGCACATGATGCGGGGAGGAGCCAAAAATGACAGTGGTCCCCAGAAGAGGAGGATTGGGGGTTACTCTGTGCAAAACCCTTGCACAGAGCTGGTAAGTATACAATGTTTGTTATTTTAAAAACAAAAAAGCGAACCTTACAACCCCTTTAAAGTGGAGTTCCACCCAAAAATGTAACTTCTGCTTTTCGGAAAACATCCCCCAACCCCCCTCCCTCTGGTTTCACATTTGGAACCTTTCAGGGGGGAGCAGATACCTGTGTAATCCAAGTATTTGCTCCCACTTCCGGGCATAGATCGCCACAGTATCTGCGGCGATCTATGCCACGTCCTGCCCCTCGCCGAATTCTAGGAGATACACAGGTCCCAGAAACCAGCAGGGACC
Source organism: Rana kukunoris (assembly GCA_029574335.1). Taxonomy (NCBI): domain Eukaryota; kingdom Metazoa; phylum Chordata; class Amphibia; order Anura; family Ranidae; genus Rana; species Rana kukunoris. The sequence continues at coordinate 99,414,439 of CM056050.1, read as the reverse complement.
AGTGAGATAGTGACTCACGCATGCGCAGTAGGGAACCAGTCTGAAGGCGCAAGGCTTCACTTCCTGACTCCCTTACCAAAGTTGGCGGCGCCTCCACACGGGAGCCGAGGGACAGATCGGGTTTGTGTGCCAACATCCCAAGCGCCCTGGACAGGTAAGTATCCATATATTAAAAGTCAGCAACTGCAGTATTTGTAGCTGCTGACTTTAAAAAAATAATAATAATTTGGCGGAACTCTGGGTATTCACAAGACCAAATTTCAGGCCTTGTGTATCTCTCTCTGTTCAACAGACCGTGTGCATGGACCATACATGTGTATCCAGAAAACATTAATAAGGTTGTATATATTCTACTTTAAAACAAATCTGTTGCGAACAGATTAGAAATAAATGGTCTCCTGCAATGAAAACATTGAATACCCACCCACCTCTCCTGCTACTCATACCGCTGAGCTCTTCAGTAATGAAGAAAAACTTCAGACAGAATTAAAGTGTGGATTTCCTGGTCCCACACTTCCTGCTGTGGTTTTTCCTGTGGTCCCTTACTCCGCCACAGAATGAAGGTGTGCAATGGGGTGCAAGTAAATTACCACTCTGCAGAATTAGATAATTTTGGGATTACTGGCCTCCAGCTTCATTCAGTGGTGCAATTCACTAGAATTGGGGTACATTCACTGGGGGTAAAGAGAAGAACAACAGCATGTGGAGTGGCACCAGAAGACTTTGCTGATTCTTTCATATAACACGTGGAGAGACTTTTCAACTGTCAAAAGATAATATCTGGGCAGTCTGCCAAGTTTTTAACAGGAAACATTGTAACTAATGCTTCCTTCTTAGATCAAAGAGATAAACTTCTGTATGTGTGTGTAAAGAAAAAAAATCTGGGCAGTCTGCCAAGTTCTTAACAACATGAAACATTGTAACTAACTTCCTTCTTAGATCAAACTTCTGTGTGTAAATGCAGGAAGTTTAACCAATTAAAGTTAATCTTTTTCTGATACTTCTTTAAGTTAAAATCAATATTTTTTGCTCGAAAATAACTTAGAACCCCCAAACATTATATATATTAGCAGAGACCCTAAGGAATAAAATGGCAATTGTTGCAATATTTTATGTCACAGTGTATTTGCCCAGTGGTCTTTCAAATGCAATTTTTTGGGAAAAAATACACTTCAATAAATAATAATAAAAAAAAATTAGTTTTTTTTGTAAAAGATGATGTTATGCCGCAAAAATCGTGGTTCTCATTTTAGCCAGAATCGTGCAGCTCTATGCAGGAGCAGGAGAAATCTGTTTTCTTTGCAGTGGACCATTTATACAAAGAGAAAAGTAAATTTTGTTGAAAAAAACACAATCCCCCTTGGAAGGGATATCAATGTACATTACAAGAATTTTAACAAACTTTGCTGCAGAATTCTAGCCAATTCTGCTCTGAAGTAATAGCTGTTTGTTTGACCATGTACTTTGGATAACGATTCAGAATATGAGGGTCTGGTATACTAAATCACCTGGTACACAGCAGGTTTTGTTCTGAGAGAAGTTGCAGGTTCTGCATCGCTTTAGAAGAGATTATCCCTTGGGATGTATCTCACCAAAATATAAATTTTGTTAGAGGGGAATGCCTAAAATTTGACTTTGTGATGACTTCTGGGAAAATCAGTGAGTCAATCGCACAAGCAGGAACTCATTTTGGAGGCATTCTATACACCTACATTGTACAGAACGCCTCCAGATTGGTATATTGCTTTGAATTTTACAGAAATTTACCAGACTGCAGATGTAAATGCAAAAGTAATTTTAATAAAATTAACATCTCGTGAACACCAGAGAAACGTCAGATTAGAGCTGCACGATTAATTGTTAAGAATAGAAATCGCAATCTTTTTTCCTTCCCGATCTTTCTAACAAGTGCAGAGAGTTCTCACAGCTGGGGGAAAAAAATCCAGGCAGCCTGCCAAGTTTTATAACACCACGCTAATAAGTGAAACAAAGTATCTCTTCGTTCTTTTATCAAAAGGAAAGAACTCTGAAGTGAAGATGAAGTAAGTTTAACCATTTAAAAACCAAACCTTTTCTGACATTTGTTGCTTACATGTAAAAATCATTATTTTCTGCTAGAAAATGACTTGGAACACCCAACATGATGCGGAGACCATAGAGAATAAAATGGTGGTTGTTGCAATATTTTTTTTTTCACTCAGTCGGTGTTTCATAAATTTAATTGATATTTATCTAGCACTTCATGATCACTAGTGTCACATTTTAGCTTACAACAGTGCAGTTCTTCCTTTGACCATTATTATTAGTGTTGTATAACATTTTAGTTGCCGCTTTACTATTTATCGAATTAGCGCAGTACACCCCTCTTTTTCAATATTTTATGTCACACCGTATTTGCGCAAACGGTTTTCAAATGCATTATTTTATTTAAATACACGTTAATGAATAATAAAAACGAAACCGTAAAGTTAGCACAATTTTTTTGGATAATGTGTAAGATGATATTACAACGCGAGAATCGTGATCTTTATTCTTAGCAAAACAATTGTGATTCTCATTTTAGCCAGAATCGTGCAGCTCTACTTCAGTTGGGACTTCAGTCTCGCAGAATCACCTAACAATGAAAAATTACAACAGTGCCTGTTCACATCAATGCAACTTAGCACAGTGTGATTTTGGAAAAGGTTCCTGTCCTGTTCTGCTTTGGTACCATATTGCAGCGTAATGTGGCGCCAAAGAATATGCAAACCAAAACAGTACCAAAATAGCACTGAAAGATTGCACGAGTCTGAACCTAGCCTAAATTACAATATAGCTTGTGTAGCAATTGTATGTGTTATACATATTTTTTCTTTTTAATTGGTATTTTTTTCCCCATAAAAGGGGAGTTACCTTGTAAGATCTTTAATTTAGCGACAGAGTCCCAGTAATGAATCTGAAATACTACTTTAAATCTGCATTGTTGGGGCTCATTCACAAAAGGGGGTTCTCAGTCGGTCTTTAGCACTGCTACACACAATGTAAGGCTTTGTTTTGACACTATTAAATAAGAGCCTTAAAATGATGACACATGTCAGTCTGATCATTTCAATAACCCACTGAAGAAATCCCAACACAGAACAATGCTGCAGCACAGCTTGAAGGCTGACAGCTGTATAAATCCTAATCCTTTAGTATTAATCTTACTAGGATTGAAATCATCACTAGACTTCTTAGTTACAAGGACAACCATTAGTATCACTTGCATTAAGAAAACTGTAAATGGACATATACCTAGGGACTAACTCTGAAAAATCTAAAACCAAGCGTCATTCAATGCAGAGGTCACTTTTTTTTTGCTAGAGAAGCCACTGCTTAAAAAACATGTTACAGCCCATACTGAAAATATGATCATTGAGACACATGTAGAGGACATACTACCTGCTTAGTAACAAAATCTTCCATTTAGCCACAGCTGCAAAGGACTAGTCCACCACTAAGGATGAGCTCTGGCGTGTTCACATGGTACACGTGCAGAGCCCGCCAGTAAGTGTGCATGGCGCTGCGCTATCACAGGCAGGAAGACATTTCCCGATCTCTGCAGCCGAGCATTAGGACAATGTCTCCCTGCCTGTGATAGCGCAGCGCCGTGCACACTTCCTGGCGGGCTCTGCACTTGTACCATGTGAATACGCCAGAGCTCATCCTTATCCACCACACACCAAAGAAAGAATCTGAGAACACATGCTAGCGATAAGTTGGAGAGAAGAGATGAACTCGGGTGTCCTCTGAACTTGTGCTCTTTGTTTACTCCAAGGAGCTGTAGGCCAGGTCATTCCAGCCTGCTTGTTTATGTGAATTGTGGTGCGGGGCAATTGTCCTGTAATAAAGACCAGTCACTGCTACTCTCTCCCCTTGTGCAGGGTGACTGGTCTGTTCTCTGCCCCTCTTTTAGTTTTCTGCAGGCAGCCTGTAGTGTGTGTGGACTTGTTGGGCCCCCACAGCTCTGCTTGCTGCACAGGCTATGAAGAGTAAAGTGATGATATCACTGCCGTTTTTACAAGTAGGGAGTTTACTCAGAGGTTTGTTAGAGAACCTTAATTAACAAATAGCATTATGAAGGCCAAGAAACACACCAGACAGGTGAGGGAAAAAGTTGTGGAATAGCAGGGTTTCAAGAAGGGTTAGGTTATAAAAAAATAAAAAAAATCCCAATCTTTGAACATCTCACGGAGCACTGTTCAAACCAACATCCAAAAATGGAAAGAGTATGGCACAACTGCAAACCTACCAAGACATGCTCGGCCAACTAAACTGACAGGCCGGGCAAAGAAAGCATTAATCAGAGAAGCAGCCCATGGTAATGCTGGAGGAGCTGCAAAGATCCACAGCTCAGGTGGGAGAATCTGTCCACAGGACATCTATTAGTCATGCACCAGGGGCGGACTGATCATTTGGTCACTGCCCGAGGGCCCCATGCCACTAGGGGGGCCCATCAGGGTTGCCAGCCTCAGTAAAACTAGGATAAGTATGTAAAAATCTGTGTTTTAAAAAAAGATCCAAGTTTATAGCTGCCCCGACTCTCCAGTACCTTTTTAGTGTGTGTATGTAATACTGTGTGTGTATACTATATATGTGTGTGTATACTGTGTGGCCCCATAATCTCCTATTGCCCAGGGGCCTCATGAGTTGTCAGTCTGCCCCTGTCAGGCACTCCACAAATCTGGCTTTTATGGAAGAGTAGCAAGAAGAAAGCTATTGTTGAAAGAAAGGCATGCAAAGTCCCATTTGCAGTTTGTGAGAAGCCATGTGGGGGAGACCAAAAAAAATGTGGAAGAAAGTGCTCTGGTCAGATGAGACCAAAAAAAAACATTTTTTTTTAGCCTAAAAGCAAAATTCTATGTGTGGCGAAAAACAAACACTGCACATCACCCTGAAAACACCATCCATCCCCATCATGAAACATGTTGGTGGCAGCCTCATGATGTGGGGATGCTTTTCTTCAGCAGGGACAGAAAAGCTGGTCAGAGTTAATGGGAAGATGGATGGAGCCAAACAAAGAGCAATCTTAGAAGAAAACCTGCTACAGAAGACTTAAAGCGGATCTCCACCCTAAAGTGAAGATCCGCTGATCGGAAACCTCCCCCCCTCCGGTGTCACATTTGACACCTTTCAGGGGGGAGGGGGGTGCAGATACCTGTCTAAAGACAGGTATCCGCACCCACTTCTGGCCCGCAGTCTCGGGCAAAAGACGGGCTTTTCCCGTTGTATGCTGGGAACTCTCGGCTCCCAGCACACAGCGGGAGCCAATCGCGGGCGCAGCGCGACTCGCGCATGCGCCGTAGGGAACCGGGCAGTGAAGCCGGAGCGCTTCACTTCCTGGTTCCCTCACCGTGGATGGAGGGGGGAGCAGCAGGGAGACGAGCGATCGCTCGTTCTCTGCTGCGGACGCCGCTGGACTCCAGGACAGGTAAGTGTCCTGATATTAAAAGTCAGCAGCTGCAGTATTTGTTGCTGCTGGCTTTTAATATGTGTTTTTGGTGAACCATCCGCTTTAAAGCGGAGTTCCACCCTTAAAACCACTTTGTTTCATCCCATCCAGCATACTGGCGTCAGCCGTTTTTTTTTTTTTATTCCATGTACTTACTTTATAAATCGATCATGTAATTTTGGGCGCACCGCGGTATGTCGCCGCTATAAGGCGTCACGCCTTCTGGAAACAGCCGATTAGCGTTCGGCTCTTCTCGGCGCCTGCGCACAGATCCAGGAGCTGACTGCGCAGGCGCCGTAAATAGCCGGTCCTAGTTCGGCTTTTTTCGGAGGGCGTGACGCGGCTATATACGGCGCCTGCGCAGTCAGCTCCTGGGTCTGTGCGCAGGCGCCGAGAAGAGCCGAACACTAATCGGCTGTTTCCGGAAGGCGTGACGCCTTATAGCGGCGACATACCGCGGTGCGCCCAAAATTACATGATCGATTATAAAGTAAGTACATGGAATAAAAAAAAAAAAACAGCATACTGGCGCTGACGCCAGTATGCTGGATGGGATGAAACAAAGTGGTTTTAAGGGTGGAACTCCGCTTTAAGAATGGGGCAGAGATTCACCTTCTAGCAGGTCAACGACCCTAAACATGCAGCCAGTGCTACAATGGAATGGTTTAGATCAAGGTATATTCATGTGTTAGAATGGCCCAGTCACAGTCCAGACCTAAATCCAATTGAGAATCTGTGGCAAGACTTGAAGAATGGCTGTTCACAGAGGCTCTCCATCCAATCTGACAGAGCTTGAGCTATTTTGCAAAGAAAAATGGGCAAAAATATCACCATCTAGATGTGCAAAACTGGTAGAGACATCCCCAAAAAGACTTACAGCTGTAATTGCAGTGAAAGGGGGTTCTACAAAGTATTAACTCAGGGGGGCTGAATACAAATGCATGCAACACTTTTCAGATATTCATTTGTAAAACAAATTGAAAATATAATTTATTATTTTCCTTCCACTTCACAATTATGTGCCACTTTGTGTTGGTCTATAAGATCCCAATAAAATACATTTACATTTTTGGTTGTAACATGGGAAAATGTCAAGGGGTATGAATACTTTTTCAAGGCACTGTATATACTATATTTGGCTGTATTGACTATTTTTTCCATGAAAGTGGAGTTACCCTAATGTTTGTAGTTGACATTTAGCTTTTTATTTATCAGTGTTAGAGTATTTTTCAGCCATTTGCTATGATCAACCAATTGCATGTGACTTAGGGAAAGTTCAGTGACAAGTATAGGTATTGAACATCTACAGTAATAGGCAAGCAACATCACTCCTAGGCACTTGACATTTATTACAGGAGACAGACAGAACAAAGCAAGAATCAGCTTACATTTAGGGCAGAGTCCAGGTTGAGCCCCGCAGGCGTGGCGTTGGTTCACTAAGAAATAAGGTATGCCTTGTGCTATTTTAGCTCCAATTTAAAAAGAATCTGTCACTTTATTCATTTAGAACAAAGTGACAGAATCTCCTGTTAGTCCGTACACATGATCGTTTTTCGGGTTCTAAAAAAATTTCGTTTTTTTTAACGTCATTAAAAACGATCGTGTGTGGACTTTTGAACATGCTCCATTTTTTCACGACGTCTTTAACGTTGTCGTTTTTAAGGTTGTAAAAAAATGGTTGTGTGTGGGCTTTAACCACTTAACGCCCGCCGCATGTATATGTACGTCCACAGAATGGCACGTACAGGCAGATGGGCGTGCATGTACGTCCCTGCCTTCTTGTGGGTCGGGGGTTCGATCGGGACCCCCTCCACTAAATGCGGCGGGCGTTTCACCTCTGGGAGTGATCCGGGATGAGGGGGCGGCTGTTTTTGGCCGCCCCCTCGCGATCGCTCCCAGCCAATCCGGCATCCCCCCGCTCTGCACTTCCTCTGCTTGTGTAATGTAAACACTTGCAGAGGAAGTGATGTCATCTCTCCTCTCGGAGGTATTTTCAATCCGGCGAGAGGAGAGAAGACATCACAAGAAAGTCACACCAACAGCACACCGACACCAGTACACATAGGCACATTAAACCCCCCCCCCCAGCCCCCTGTCACAGTGTCACTGATTGCAGTGATCATATATTTACTAATCACTGCATTTAGTGTCAGTGTGACAGGCAGTTAGTGTTAGGTCCAGGGTAGCCCCGTACCCCCCCCCTAATAAAGGTTTAACCCCTTGATCACCGCACTAGTTAACCCTTTCACCCCCTATTGCCAGTGTCACTAAGCGATCAGTTTTCTGATCGCTGTATTAGTGTCACTGTTGCCGCTAGGTAGCAAATTTTTTTTTTATATTGCGATTTTTTTTACTAAAGACATGTGGCTGAATACATTTTGGCCTAAATGTTTGACTAAAATTTCGTTTATTTGATTTTTCTTATAACAAAAAGTAGAAAATATTTTTTTTCAAAATTTTCGGTCTTATTCCGTTTATAACGCAAAAAAAAAAAAAAAAAAAAAAAAAAAAAATCGCAGAGGCAATCAAATACCATCAAACGAAAGCTTTATTTGTGGGAAGTAAAGGACGCAAATTTTGTTTGGGAGCCACGTCGCACGACCGCGCAATTGTCTGTTAAAGCGACGCAGTGCCGAATTGTAAAAACGCCTTTGGGCATTTAGCAGCATATTGGTCTGGGGCTTAAGTGGTTAATGACATGAAAAACCTGTGCATGCTCAGAAGCAAGTTATGAGAAGGGAGCTCTCATTCTGGTAAAACTACCGTTCGTAATGGAGTAAGCACATTCATCACGCTGTAACAGACAGAAAAGCGCAAATCGTCTTTTACTAACACTAAATCAGCTATAGCAGCCCAAAGGGTGGCGTCATACGAATGGAACTTCCCCTTTATAGTGGCGTTGTACGTGTTGTACGTCACCACGCTTTGCTAGGCAAGATCGTTTTAATGATCGGGTTGAAAAAAACGTTGTTTTTTCTAGACCCTTAAAAACTTAATTTTTTAGAACCCGAAAAACGATCGTGTGTACGCGGCATTAGCCTCACCGACTGATATTTACCTTTGTTGCGGTCCTTTAGCACTTTGAGTTGGAAATGCCTAGTACTTCCAAGTATGGGGAGCAGGTGATGGTCTTCCGTTACTCACGGAATGCAGCACTCAGACCTGAGCACCTAAGCCTGCGTTCCCACCTACGCAGAGCGTATTTACTGATTTTGAAGCATCTTTTTCAAGTGTTTTTGCACAAGTATCGAGCTTCCTGGGCTGGGCAAGAAGAGGAGTGTGGTTTTATAAGAGGCGAGGAATTCTTCAGGTGTAAAAATGCTCTCATCATACAGTTACAGGCATTCCCATTAAAGTCTATGGAATCAAAAATGCCTAAAACTGCTCAAAAAAAAGCTCATGTACTTTGGGTGCAGAGTAGAGTGACTGAGCATAAAAAATTTGAACAGCAAAAATTGGAAAAAAGTATGGTGTAGAGGCGCAAGCAAACAAGCAGAAAAACACAAGTGGGGGCCAATTGTTGGGCTTGAACACTGTCAGCTGAGGGAGGGGAGAAGATTAATAAACCTGTGCAAGCTTCGAAACAGACTGACATGGAGCTTACACTGGGATTTGACCCAGAGCTCGGACAGAGGAAGAGGGTGGAGGAGAAGCACAGCGGAGGATGGGGGTGGGTTCTATAATGACAGATTTTGGGCAAAGTGACAGATTTTCTTAAAGTAAAAAAAAAAATGATAAAAAGGCTGTTACTAGGCAGATCGTCCTAATTTGACTCTCCTGCGGTGAGGTTCTGTGTTCTCCTCCTCGCCTCCTGGGAAATGGAGGTGCGCTGCCTTTTGGGACACACAGGAAGGTGTTCCCATTCACAAAGTGCCGCGCGACTCGCAGTAGGAAACGGGCAGTAAAGCTGTAAGGCCTGCCTGTTTCCCTTAGTGAGGATGGTGTCGCCGGGACCCGCTCCGAGGGACGGATCTGCCTCGGGCAGCCGACATCGCGGGCAACCTGGACAGGCAAGTGTGCTTATTAATTATTATTTTAATTTTTTTGTTCCACCAGATCTCCGCTTTTACCATTTCCCACCCACTCGCTATGGCCAAAAGACGGCTACAGTACGGGCTTACTTTGCTGAGAGATTCCCCGTGATCCTTTAGATACAGTTGGTCACAGATTAAGGTAAAGGGCCAATCACATTAGCCTTTTACCATGTAATAATCTGTGTCCAATAACAGCTGATCATGATGTAAACACCCAACCTTTTATCGCCATTCCTTTTCTCACGCTTACAGTGTGATGAAAGGAGAGACGATAACTGGCTTGTGTAAAAGAGACATCTACACTGATAATCAGGGCATGAAGTGCCCTAAATATCAGTGCAGTCCCAACAGTGCCCACCAGTTCTGCCAATCAGTGCAGCTAAATGCAGGCAGTCTGTTCAAATCAACAAGAACAAACCTGCATTTACAAGCACATCCAGGAGTGTACATCCCTGCAGGTCCAATGCACGGATCAGAACGCAGTCTGAAAACGAAGACCTACAGTATGTCTGCCTTGACCCTGCAACCTTCCTCAACCCTGGAGAACAGGGTTCTCCAACAGTCAAATCATGACAGCTGACAATTTTTTTAAATGAAAATACTAGACGGGAAGCTTGGTGTGTCACTAAACTCCCATGATAGAAACCGATCAATAAATGGTGCATTACATGCTGTTCATACTCATTCAGTCCCTATAAGATTTGTTTTCTTTAGTCCGCCAAAAAAAAAAGAAAAAAAAAAAACTTGTTATTCCTGTTGTTCTATCTTTAACCTCTGTCAAAATCCCCAGTGCAGTTGGGAATTTTGCAGAGCAGTGTTGGAAGCTCTGCACATGCTCAGTTTTCAGTCTATTTTGTACCCTAAACATTTCCTCCCCATCACATCTGAACAGCCTATAGAGTCTTTCCATTTCCTCCATGCCCACCAACTAGTGAAACACAATGGAGGTGGAATACTACGTGTAGATTGATGAAGGCTTCACTTCCTTATTCTAAGACACAAGCTGGAGGGGTGTGACAGCCTCTGGCTGGCAGAAATTAGCCCGCACCATGTTATTAGCAAATATATATTTGTACAACAATTTAAAACAGTTCATTGATATTATTTATTTTTACACTCTATTCCAAAGAGAACTAGAATCTCCCCCAGCTTATGTTTCCCTGCAGCAAGGCCGAGAAAGAGCTGGGTCATGTGACAGTTGTATACCAGTTAGCAAAAAGGTGCTTCTATTTTTTTTTAATATTAAAATAATTACAGGCCATCATAAACCACTTTTCGCCCAGGCCAATTCTGACACTTTGTTCCTACATGTAAAAATATTTTTTTTTGCTAGAAAATTACTTAGAACCCCCAAACACTATATACTATTTTTTTTTAGCAGAGACCCTAGAGAATACAATGGCGGTCATTGCAACTTTTTATCTTGCACGGTATTTGCGCAGCAATTTGTCAAACGCGTTGTTTTTGGAAAAACATAAAACGTTTCATGCTTTAATTTAAAAAAAACTTTAAAGTTAGCCCAATTTTTTTGCATAATGTGAAAGATGAAAGTTACGCAGAGTAAAAAGATATACACATACCCAACATGTCACGCTTCAAAATTGCACACGTTAATAGAATGGTGCCAAACTTTGGTACTTCAAAATCCCCATAGGCGATGCTTTAATTTTTAGAGGAGGAGGTCTAGGGCTATAATTATTGCTCTCGTTCCAACGTTCGCGGCGACACCTCAAATGTGTGTTGGATAAAAAGAAATCCTGGATTGCCGCACCCCGTAAAAAGACATCTTTATTGAGTGAATGATAACCAAAAACAACCACAACGATAGTCAAAATGAAGTGAACAATGAAGTGAACAACAGGAAAAAAATTGCTGACATGTTTCACATTGTGTGGTGCTTACTCAGCAACTAAGCATCACACGATGTGAACCATGTCAGCTATTTTTTTCCTGTTGTTCACTTCATTTTGACTATATCGTTTTGGATTTTTGATTTCATTCACTCAATAAAGACGCTGTTTTACAGAGTGCGGCAGTCCAGGATTTCTCTTTATCCAATGCACCTGTGCAAAGCCAGCACCTTTTTGTTCAGCCAAGTCAGGGGATTAGCATTTTTTTGGAGCGATATCCTCTCTCACTTCACATGTGTGGTTTGAACACCATTTTATATGTGGGCGGGACTTACGTATGCGGTCGCTTCTGAGTGCGAGCACACAGGGACAGGGGCACTTTAAAATTTGTATTAATTTTTATTTATTTTTATTTTGACACTTAAAAAAAAATGGAATCACTTTTATTCCTATTACAAGGAATGTAAAAACATCCCTTGTAATAGGAATATGACATGACTTCTTTACAGTGAGATATGGGGTCAATAAGACCCCACATCTCACCACTAGGCTGGGAAAACAAAAAAGATCATCGCTTCCCAGCCAAAGTGGTGCAGTTTTTTTTAATGCAGAGGCCGGGCATGACGTCATAACATCGCGCCCGACCTCCGACGATCAAAGAGTCCGGCGACCATCTTGTCAGCTGGAAATCTCTATGATCAGCATCTGGGGCCGACGGATTCGTTCTCCGACTCACGGATCGCAGCAGTGAGTCGGTAGAAGCATCGGAGGGCGGCTTTCGCCTTTCGTAAAAACTATCAAGCGGCAGAACAGCTGATAGGATCATTGTTATGGTGTAGGGAATCGCAAACTGGAAATGCCGATATCTGAATGATGCCTGTAGCTGCAGGCATCATTCAGATATACCACCACAAAGCCCAGGACATCATATGACGGCCTCTGGGCGCAAAGTGGTTATACAGTGTGTGTTTAGTATCACTTTAACCATTTACTAAGCAGCCACTGTATATATACTGCGGCAGGTCAGCCCGATAGTGCATGGAAGTCCCTGCATGCTACAATGTGGGTGTGCGCACGGTGCAGGAGTGTGAACTCGATGTCCGCCAGTGACCCGTGATCACTGTACACAGAGGCAGAATGGGAATCTGCCTATGTAAATCAGGCAGATCCTTCCCGTTCTGACAGGAGACATCACGGAGATCTGCTGTTCCCAGTGATCAGGAACAGCGATCTCTGTGGTGTTCAAGTGAGCCCAGCCCCCACACAATTAGAACACACCTAGGAAACACAGTTGAGGGCATGCAGCCTGATATGGTTCAGGAGTGCTAGCTCGTCCCCTCCCTTTCCTGACCTGCTGGGCTGCATGCTCGAATAAGGGTCTGGTGTGGATTTTGAATCCATACTAGACCCAATGGGCCTGGTATGGACCTGGAGGGACCCCACGCCGTTTTTTTCAAGTTTTTTTGTTGTGGTTGGCTGACAGTTGACTCATCGGTTGTTAAAAGGAGGCGACGGACAGTTTTCGGGGTACCCCCTTAGTAACCAGCTTTATACAGTGTGCTTAATGAGGGGAAAAAAGGGTTTGAAAACGGATGTCAGTGGATTGGAAGCAAGCAGACCACCGCCCCCCCCAATCATTGCCTCTTATTAGTGTCCACCTGCGTTATAGGAGTCCTTTAGTTCTCCCATATAGAGGAGTGCATTTCTCCCACAGTTCAGAGAAGCAGGATTTTCCATTCTATGGATAGCGCAAGACCCACTGATATTGGGGTACTTTGATGTAGTAGTGGACTTAGCACTATATGGCCATATGGTGTAACTAAATCCCCATATTTCCTGAATATGCTCAGGTGTTTTTAAATAGCCTTGCAGGAGTTAAATGTCATTTTTTTATGTGTGTGCTGTAATCTTTTTTTCCGCTATCCCAAAGAGATACATGCATGTCCATTTTTCATTAACCACTTCCCGATGGCCATATGACTATGTACGGCCGCAGGGTGGCTCTCAATCTCTGGGACGCCGTCTTTTTACGGCCACCCCTTTCCTCGCTCCCCGTGCGCGTTCCCAAGAGCCCATCGGGGAACTTCTGTGCTGACCGTGTCCCTTGGACACAGCCAATCACAGATCGCAGTAAATAGCCAATCACAGCGGCTATTTATAGCGCAATCGTCGTGGCCAATGAGAGATGATCTCAAATGTAAACATATGAGATCATCTCTCATTGCCGTCTCTCCCTTCTCACACGCGTGTGAGGAGGGAGAACTTTCTGTGAGTTTTTTTTTTTCTAAATTTTCGGTCTTTTTTCATTAACCACTTTAGCCCCGGACCATATTGCTGTCCAAAGACCAGAGCATCTTTTGTGATTCGGCACTGCGTCGCTTTAACTGACAATTGCGCGGTCGTGCGACGTGGCTCCCAAACAAAATTGGCGTCCTTTTTTCCCTACAAATAGAGCTTTTTTTTGGTGGTATTTGATCATCTCTGCGGTTTTTATTCTTTGCGCTATAAACAAAAATAGAGCGACTATTTTGAAAAAAAAATGCAATATTTTTTAAATTTTGCTATAATAAAAATCCCCAAAAAGATATAAAAAAAACTTTTTTTCCTCAGTTTAGGCCGATACGTATTCTTCTACATATTTTTCGTTAAAAAAAAAAAAATCACAATTAGCGTTTATTAATTGGTTTGCGCAAAATTTATAGCGTTTACAAAAAGGGTGTCGTTTTATGGCATTTTTATTATTATTATTTTTTACTAGTAATGGCGGCGATCAGCGTTTTTTCAGATAAAAATGGAAATGGAGCATTTGTTTTCTGAATCTAACTACAGGTATATTGTTATAGGACAATGCATACAGTGGTGTATAGATCCGTAATGCAGTGATGTAGTCAATGCTGCAAAAATAAAAATAAATGTATGCATTTATATAAGTACATACTAGTGGTGTATCTACGTAAATTTCAAGATATTTAAGGAACATAACTTGCGTTTTTTACCTGCATATAAACATCAGTAAATTATGTCCATGTGCAAAAGGCATATCGACCAACCACATCCCAACATTTATTTTTCTAGTTTAGCTCTCAAAAGCAACATTCTAACAGGCTGCTTGTTAGCAACATCTGTAAACTTCATTCCTCCAGGATCCAGAAACCAGCCCAGTAGGTAGAGAAACAACAAAAGCCATTACTATGAGCATACTCCATGTGGATGCCAGTCTAGCTGGATGCATATATCTTCTCTATGCTCCGAGATGTTTACGACTATTGGCAAAGTCTACTACGTAATATCAAGTACCATTACAACATGACAGGAAGTGTGCATTTCTGAAGGTCTAATAAACACAAGCAACAACAAAAGCAAATTACAAGTTCGCAATAACATTCTAAAGTACAAGTACCTGCTTATACTAACATAAAACATGTAAATTAAAGCGGGTACCTAGGTTTGACAGGTACCCAGCTCCCACTTCTGCTTGACCCACCTAGACGACTCGAGCGGAAGTTTTTTGTCTCCCCCTCCCTCCCTGCAATCTCCTGGGACACGTCACAAGGCCCAAAAGATTGCCCGGCCATTCAGGAGGCGCAGCGCAAATCGTGCAAGCTGTCACAGCCGGGCGCCCACACTTGTGATGCCGGCGCCGGGAAGAGCCGGGAGAGATAACCGAGGCTTCGGTTATTTTCTAGAAAAAAATGATCTTTTTATTGGTGTTATAAACATGCACACGGAAAAAAACAGGTAACAACAAACAAGCCAATAAAAATTTAAATAAGTAAAAAAAAAACATTAGAAAGGCACGGAAATAATGATTTTTACTTGTAAGCAACAAATGTCAGAAAAGGTTTGGTATTTAAATGGTTAAACTTCCCTCATTTACACGCTAGGGTTCTTTCCTTTGATAAAAGAACGAAAAGATACTTTGTTGCTACTTATTGGCATGTTCTAAAAAAACTTGGCAGACTGCCTAAATGTTGTCTTTCCAGCTGTGACAACTCTCTGCACTTGTTAGATAGAATGTGACATGCTGTTTTAAAAATGGGGAAGAGAAAAAGATCGTGATTTTGATTCTTAACGATTAATCGTGCAGCTCATACACACACTTACACTGTAAGACCCCTTTTCAAACTGAGGAAGATTCTAAACTGCCAGTAAAACACTGAGCTCTTTTGAAGAGTTTTTGGGGCTCTTTCCATTCATTTTAATAGAGAGGGGTGGTTTTGAGGTGCTTTTTTAAGCTCTCCAAACATGCTTTTAGGCCACTTTCACACTTGGACCTATTCAGGCGCTTTAGCGTTAAAAAAAAGCGCCTGAAAGAAGCTGCATCTGCAATCCCAATGTGAAAGCCGAGTGCTTTCCCACCTAGGCGCGGCACTGGCAGGGAGTAAAAAAAAAAGATTTTTTTAATACAGCTTACCTGTAAAATCTTTTTCTTGGAGTACTTCACGGGACACAGAGCAGCATATTCATTACTATATGGGTTATATGGAGTACCTTCAGGTGATGGACACTGGCAATCTCAAACAGGAAGTCCCCTCCCTATATAACCCCCTCCCCTAGAGGGAGTCCCTCAGTTTTGTAGCAAGCAGTATGCCTCCCAAAAATGTTCCCCAAAAGAGGGGTGGGAGCTCTGTGTTCCGTGATGTACTCCAAGAAAAAGATTTTACAGGTAAGCTGTATTAAAAAATCTCTTTTTCTTTCTCGTACATCACGGGACACAGAGCAACATATTCATTACTATATGGGATGTCCGAAAGCAATGCTTTAATGAGGGGAGGGAGACATCTTCCAAAAAAGGATTTAATTTAGAGGTATACTCAAAAACTAGTAAATCCAACTTAGACAAGAAATGTAAATCTCAAATCTAAATCAAGGGAGCCCCCTCAGATCCTGAGGAGCTTGAATCGCTGCCTGTAGTACTGCCTGTCCAAAGGCTGTATCCGCATTCCTTCTTACGTCCAATTGATAACAATTTTGTAAACATGTGGACTGACGACCACGTTGCTGCCTTGCATATTCGAGCCATAGAGATCTGATGATGTGCTGCCCCGGAGGTGCCCATGGCCCTGGTAGAATGGGCCTTTACCGACAAAGGAGGAGGCAACCTCTTCAAACCGCAGGCCTGAACGATTAATTGTTTAATCCACCTTGCGATGGTGGATCAAGCAGCTGCCTGACCCATCTTGGGCCCTTCCGGTAAAACGAACACCACATCTGTTTTCCGAACCTTCTCTGTAGCTTTAAGATAGGCCTTTATGGCCCTGACAATATCCAACGTATGCAGCAACCCCTCCTTTCTAGAGGTGGGTTTTGGAAAGAAGGATGGAAGTACCACATCCTAGTTCAAGTGGAAACTGGCTATAACCTTTGGTAGAAAGGAAGGATGAGGACGGAAACCCGCCCTATCCTTATGTAAAATGAGATATGGTTCCTTACAAGATAAGGCTGCCAATTCCGATACTCTCCTGGCCGAAACTATGGCGATCAGAAATACCGACTTTCTAGTCAGTAAAACCAAAGGTACCTCAGCCAACGGCTCAAAGGGTTGTTTCTGTAGAGTTGACAGAACAAGATTTAAGTCCCATGGACAAAGTGGTGATTTGACCGGAGGATTAACACGTAAGACTCCCTGTACGAAGATCTTAACCAGCGAGTGGGCGGCCAGCGGCCTCTGAAACCACACTGATAAGGCTGAAATCTGTCCCTAGATCGTGCTTAATGCCAGGCCTTTATCCACTCCTAGCTGGAGAAAACGTAATACTCTATCAATGGTATACTTGCGGGAAACCCATCTCTTAGCCTCACACCAGCCTACGTAGGCCCTCCAAACCCTGTAACAAAATTACCCTGGAGGCCGGCTTTCTAGCCTTAATGAGGGTAGGGATTACCTGCCTAGACAGACCTCTACCCCTGAGAATCAGGGATTCAGCCGCCAGGCCGTCAAATTTAGACGCTGTAATGCAGGGTGGAGGATCGGGCCTTGTGAGAGTAGGTCTGGCCATAGAGGAAGAGTCCAAGGGCCTCCCGCTGCCAATTTCAGGACTAGTGAGTACCATGCCCTCCGGTACCAAGCTGGGGCTACCAGGATAACCGGCCTGTGCTATGATCCTGCGCCACAGGCGGGGTAGTAACTGCAGCGGGGGAAATGCATATAGAAGTTATGATTGATGCCACGGGCAAACCAACACATCGGTTCCGCAGGCCATAGGGTCCCTCGTTCGAGACATGAACCTGTCTAGCTTCTTGTTGAATCCTGATGCCCTGACATCCACGTCTGGCACTCCCCACTTCTGGCAGATTGTCTGAAAAACTTGTGGATGCAGAGACCACTCCCCCGGCGACAGGGTTTGGCGACTTAGGAAGTACGCCTGCAGGTTGTCCACCCCGGGAATGAATGTCGCCGATATGCAGGGTACATAAACCTCTGCCCACCGAAAAACCAAGCTCCTCTCACTCTGAGTGGCTTGACTCTTGGTTCCCCCTTGGTGGTTCACATATATGCCACCGCTGTGGCATTGTCTGAATGACTTCTCACCGAGGACCCCTGTAATCTGGATGTCCATGCCAGGAGGGCTAGCCGAGCCGCTCTGATCTCCCAGACATTGATGGGCAGCTGCCTCTCCGCCTCTGCCCAAGTTCCTTGGCGAGTGAACCCGTTCAAGACCGCTCTCCAGCCTTCCAGACCACTGGGTAGAAAGACTCCCCTTCAGAAGGTTCTGAGGGTTTAACCACCAGCATAGACTCTGCCGGACCTTTAATGACGGCGTCAAAGGAAACTCCAAGGCCTTTGCTCCCTTGCTCCAAGCTGCTAGAATTGCTGTCTGTAGGACACGAGTGTGGAAGCGTGCGGTATCGCCTCGAACATGGCCATTAGTTTGCCTAGTAATCGCATACATAGGCGAATAGTTGGTTCTCTTTTGCTTAGAACCAACTGAATCAATCTTTTGATAGCCTCGATCTTTACCAGGGGCAGGAACGCCCATCTTCTCTGTTCTGTGTCTAATCTCATGCCGAGATATTCCAACTGCTTTGTAGGTTGAAATGCTGATTTTTTCCCCGGTTTAGGACCCAACCGAACCTCTCGAGGTACTGAACCATGAGGGCTACTGCGCATTCCACCAAGGAAGCGAGTGATCTATGATTAAGACGTCGTCCAGGTATGCTAGGACCGAGACCCCTTGGATCCTTTAGACTGACTAGAATTGGAGCTAGGACCTTCGTGAATACCCGGGGGCCATAGCCAGCCCGAAGGGGGGCGCCACGAATTGGAAGTGACGCTGTATCACTGCGAAGCGAAAAAAAAATATTTGATGTGGCTGAAAGATTGGTACATGAAGGTAACCATCCTTTATGTCTATAGAAGCCAGATCCTTCTGGAGTGTGGCGGCTGCTGACCGAACGGATTTCATCCGGAAAGAGCGAACCCTTAGGTAAGCCTTTAAACCTTTTAGGTCCAAAATTGGTCTGACATCGCCGACGGCCTTGGTATGACAAACAGATTGGAATAGAAACCTATCCCCTGTTCTTGGGCTGGTACCTCTACCATTATAAAGGAAAAAAGAATGGAGGGCGCACCGACCTAGTGTGATACTGTTACACAATTTTTATTAAAATACTAAAATCAATAGTTATACTCACAATGAGTTAGAAACAAGCTTTAAAAGACAATCCAACAGCGCCAGCAGAACAGGACGGTTGCTTCAGTCTAAAAAGGTATCTGACCGATAATCAGGCTAGGCTTACGTTTCGGGGGCGTACCCCTTTCCTCAGAGCCCCGGTGGTCTGCACTGCCGAGGCTCTGAGGAAAGGGGTACGCCCCCGAAACGTAAGCCTAGCCTGATTATCGGTCAGATACCTTTTTAGACTGAAGCAACCGTCCTGTTCTGCTGGCGCTGTTGGATTGTCTTTTAAAGCTTGTTTCTAACTCATTTTGTGAGTATAACTATTGATTTTAGTATTTTAATAAAAATTGTGTAACAGTATCACACTAGGTCGGTGCGCCCTCCATTCTTTTTTCTTTTTTAGTTCCTTTGAATTCCCACGATTCTAAGGAGGGCTGCAAGACTCTGGAAAGACACTGTACAATTGAATTGTATGTCCCCATAAGCAAGAAATACCGGAGCGCAGGAGATTTATATCGTTTTGCCATTACCTCTACCATTATGCCCTGGTAAAGCAGATGATCCAATGCCGCCCGCATTGAGGCCTTCCTTGTGGAGGAAATTTTAGAAATTCTAATCTGTAGCCTGTGGCCACAGATGATCGGACCCCCTCTGTCGGGGATCGATACCATGGCCCCTTGCCCCCAGAGGCCTGTCCTTGCGATCCATTGTTAAAAGTTTGATTGCGCAGGAGGTCCGATACTGCCTGGAATTTGAGGGCCCCGGAACAGGGGGGAGCTGCCTTTTAAACGCAGGACCACGGAACTTCTTTTGACTGGTAAAAGGGTACTTTTGCCACTTGAAACAGTCTGAATGTATCTATCCAGGTCTTTCCATGGAAGGGCAAACCTGCCAGTAGTCTTTTGCATGGGGTTAGGCCGCCCAGTTCTTCAACCATAAGAGCCTTCTCATATGCACTAAAAATAGTGACAAACGAGACGCCTGCTGGATGGAGTCTTTTATAACCTCTACCGCAAAGCACAGAGCTCTGGGAATATCCAATAACTCCTCTGCCTATTGGGCAGGGATGTCTTTAAGCATCTGTTTTGTCTGGTTCTTTAACGCCTGACAAAACTCCAATTGCAGCCACTGCTGGCTGTACCACTGCTCCTGCCGTAGCCAAGGATGCTAGAAAAAGTGTCTCTAAACGTTTATCGACCGGGACCTTAAACATTTGTATGTTTCCCCTCAGGCCAGTTAATGATTTATTCACCCATGAGATGGCTGCGTCCACAGTTGGGAGCGCCCCTTTCTTAGAAAAATGTATTTTCCATAGGGTAAATAACAGAAAACCTTCCAGGTGGTCTCCCATCCAGGCACTAACCAGGCCCGACCCTGCTTAGCCTCCGAGATCAGACGAGATCGGGCGCTTTCAGGGTGATGTGGCCTCAAGGACCTCACGGGTAGTTGAAAAGCAGCGCCCGAACCGGGACCTGAACCCTGGACCCTCAGACCAAAAGTCCGATGCTCTACCGACTGAGCCATCCGGGCCCCTTTTAAAGAGCAATTGGTCAGGGGAAAGAGTGCCTGAAAGCACAAATATTTCCTGGCAGACGTGCATAAAGACTACCCTATCGTCAGCTTTAGGCGGCAGAAAAAGTTCTGTCCGGTCGTCCCAATCCTCTAACAGAGGATGGACCGGAAAAGCTGCGTTGCTTAAAGGCGCTTTTAAAAGAACCCAAAGAGGATACCGCAGGAACCGGAGGCTCTGGAAATGGCAAATTAAATGCCGAGCGGACCATGTCTGTCAAAGACTGGACCCACAGACTCTTCGTCTGGGAGGCTGAAAATGATTCTTCAGTGGTAGATCCTTCCTCTAGGTTCTGGTCCAACCGATCCTCCTGAAATTCTAATTCCTCCGGAGAGAGAATCTCAGCATCCGAGGATACACCTTTTGGCGATGGGGATCTAGTCCGCTTCTTGCCAGAAAAAGAGCCAGCGATCATAGCTGTTAACTTTTTTTCTCTAGCCCCCCTAGGGTGACGGCTAGCATCTCCTCTGTGATAACACAGGGTTGGGCCGACCTGGGCCAGCCTCAGCACCAGACCCCCTTAATGGCTTATCCAAGGTGACCCCTATAGGATGTGTTTTGATCCTGAACCCTTGGAAGCCATAATACAAAACCGAGGGACTCCGCCTACAACAACAGACTGTTATAGCCAGGAGTACAAAAAAATAAGGTTTAGGGGACAATAGGATCACTAATGCCCAAAAACGGTGGGGCTCAGTATGTTTTCCTTTATAATATTATTGTTTTTCACAACATACAGCCCCACCCCCAACATGTTTGCCAGCATTGAACCTGTTGCCAAGGGGATTTTTGGCTTAACAAAAAGTATTGGAGCTGACTCCAGCATGTAGTACCCCTTCTCGCCACCAGGAGTCACTGTGCTGCCAGCTCTACGTCCTCTCTCTTCCAGCTCAGCTTTGAACTGAGCTAAGAACGCGCCTGCTGTGTATAACAGCAATTGAAGGCACGCCCACTCTACACTGAAGTCACGCTCCCCCGCCCCCCCCCCCCCCCCCCTCCCGAACGGCGCGAAAAAATTTCTATATGCATTCGCGCGCGCGAGCGACTGTCGGGGGAGGAGAGCCCAGGAGGAGACGCACTCTGGAGCCCAGGAATGCAGGCTGGAGGACGCATCAGGCGGCAGATTTGAATCCCGGCTAGGTAAGGCTAAAAACAGGCCCCTAAGGAGTCCCTTTAGCCTAGAGACAGATCTGTCTTTTTTTTTTTTTAAAAAGATCTTCAACCAGCGAGCAGCAGGTAGCTAGCAAACATACATAGATAGGTAGGGGGATCAAGTGATGGGGGGGGAACATTTCAGGGCATCCTGTCCATCAGACATAGTGACCATGGTGCCAATGCAGAGCATACTCAGGCTACCCCCCCTTAAGATCTCCCCTGGAGAGCCTGCTGTCGAACCAAGTCCCGCAGGCTCCCCTCTTACCTGCTCCATGCCGCAGGACGTTTGCAAAACGGTCCAATCTTCTCCCATCTCCGTGGGTAGCGTAGTAGACCTTCAGGCACTGGGGTCCTGGAAGGAACCACTGTCCTGGACCTATACAGCACCCTGGCAAACAGGATCTTTTGGTTTAGAAAACTCCAAGTCCTGGGCCCAGGGTCCAGCCCTCTAGAGAGGAGCATTATAGGCAAAACCCCACGGTTTGGGGCCCGGGTACTGTCCACTTTGGCACTGAGGCTCCTTGGACAGATCCGGTTAGCCCGCCTTAATCCCAAGGATGTGGAGGCAAAGCTATTCCGTGACCAACACCTAAGACACTGGCGAAAAAACTGAGGTACTTCCTCTATGGGAGGGGGTTATATAGGGAGGGGACTTCCTGTTTGAGATTGCCAGTGTCCACACCTGAAGGTACTCCATATAACCCATATAGTAATGAATATGCTGCTCTGTGTCCCGTGATGTACGAGTAAGAAAAGTCCTTTGCAGCGCTTTAGGAGCGTTGAATACACCGCTCCTAAAGCCCCCTTCCCATTGAGGGAGCTGTTTTTTTTAACACCAAAGCACCTGAAAAACGCCCCAGTGTGAAAGGGGTCTTAGTAGCGCTTTACCAGCGTTTTCAGGGCACTGGCAGTGTGAAAGGGCTCTGAAAGCACTCAGGCTTTCACATTTGGATTGCAGATGAGGCTTCTTTCAGGCGCGTTACCGGCTTTTTTTTAATGCCAAAGTACCTGAAAAACGCCCGGAAAACGCCCAAGTGTGAAGGGGGCCTAAGGCACCTTACAGGCGTTTTAGCGATAAAAATAGCGTCTGCAAAGCGCCTCTCCTGACACTTCATTGTGAAAGCCTGAATGCTTTCACACTGAGGCCATGGTGCTTGCAGAACACTAGAAAAAGTCCTACAAAAAGCACGCATTTTGGATTTTTCCGATACCAACACACCCCTCCTCCCCGCTGTGCTCTGGGAAACACACAGGTCCCAGAAGACAGCAGAGATCAGTTAGGACGCGCAGTGCGACTCACACATGCGCAGTAGGGAACCGGGAAGTGAAGCCGCAACGTTTCACTTCCTGATTCCCTCACTGAGGATGGTGGCGGGGGCAGCCGAGAGACGAGAGATTAATCGGCCTCGTCTGCCAACATCGCAGGCACCCTGGACAGGTAAGTGTCCATTTATTAAAAGTCAGCAGCTGCAGTATTTGTAGCTGCTGGCTATTATTTTTTTTTTAGGGGGACCTCCGCTTTAACTCTTCAGAGACTTCCAGAATCCCTCCAGTCCCTTGAACTCACTAGTTGCCTCCACACTCTTAGCTGTCCTGACTCTTCCAGTCCTACGGGTGGGTGGTCAATCTCTGCAATATGGATCACCTCTCCAAACAAGGGCACACACCTATCTCCACACTGAGCTATGGCCGGCTCCTACCTCATAACTAATATGCACACTTGTGCACCCAAATGCAGTGCAGGTCTCTAGTAAGACCTGGACACAGAATTGGAGACTTCTCAAGTCCAGGCTCTGATTTGGGATTAGAAAACCTGGAGAAAGCTGTAAACAGTTTTCTCTGCTCACAATAAACACTCCAGAGCCATGGAACTTGGCATAGATTTGAATCCTGTGTGCCTTTTTCCTAAACGCAGACCATGGATATATACAAACACACACAGAATACACACTCTATATATTTAACAGACATAGTAACATCAACAAAGTTATAAAAATAATAAATAGTAGCAGAGAATGGGCTCAATTTACAGAGCTAACACGCCAGGCTAAATCATCCTATTTTCAAAACGTGTTCAGTTAAAGGGTAACTTAATTTTGTAGGGGAAAAAAAACTGCAGCTCTGTCATTTTCTGTAAAATGCAATATTGGCTACCTGGAGGTGTTCGGAACACAGAATGTATATAGAAAGCCCCCCCCCCCCAGAAACATTTCCTGTTGACTGATTTTCCCAGAAGTCTGCACTGATATACAAGTCAGATATCAGGCATCCCCTGCAACAAAAATTACATTTTTAGTAAGATACCAAAAATAGGAATTCATGTCTAAAGGAATGCAGACCCTGCAAATTTCCTCAGAGCCCTGCAGGTGCAGCAGCTGGTTGATAATTATGACAAAATTCCCATTAGATTCACTTACCAATGGACACAAACACACAGGGATTGCGTTTTTTTTTGTGGCAGGTCGGCACCATCCTGTGAACCGTCGTATCTGTATGTCAGTCCCTTTTAGAGGGATAGCAGGCACGTCACGGGCGCCAATGCTCAGGACCAGTGGTCTTGAACGCCGGCCGTGAGCGATCGCGGGCACAAGAGGCAGAACAGGGACGTGAGTGTGTGTAAACACACACATCCCTGTTCTGTTAAGGAGGGACATATCATGAGTTCTTAATAGTTGGAATCGTGATCGGTCATTTCCTCTAGGTCAGTCCCCTCCCCCCACAGTTAGAAACACACTAGGGAACACAATTAACCCCTTGATCACCCCCTAGTGTTAACCTCTGCCCTGCCAGTGACATTTTTACAGTAGTCAGTGCTTGTTTTTGAACTGATCGCTGTATAATTGCCAATGGTTCCAAAAAATGTGTCAAAAGTGTCTGATATGGCCATAATGTCGCAGTTCTGGTAAAAATCGTCGCCATTACTAGTAAAACAACAAAACAAAAAAATGCTATAAATCTATCCCCTATGCTGTAGACGCTATAACTTTTGGGCAAACCAATCAATATGCGCTCATTGCAATTTTTATTACCAAAAATAAGCAGAATACATATTGTCATAAACTGAAAAAATAAATAATCGGTTAAAAAAAAAAAAATGGGGGTATTATAGCAAAAGTACAAAATCTACGCTCTTTGCTCATAGCACAAAAAAATTCAAATCGCAGAGATGATCAAATACCACCAAAAGAAAGCTCTATTTGTGGGGGGACGTCAATTGTGTTTGGGTACAGCGTCGCACGATCGTACAATTTTTATATATATATATATAGATATAGATATATGTGAATTAGAAATGAACTGATTTATTAATTTATTAAATACTACTATTCCAGGTTAATTGCATAGTAGACACTAGAAGCTCTCTGTACTTGCCTTGTAAACAACCCTTGTAAAAAGGAAAAAAAAGTATGAAAGGACCTCTTAAATATGAGATCTGGGGCCAAAAAGACCTCCGATCTCATGTACACTAAGATGCAATAATACAAATTAAATAAAAAATTACAGTAAATGCCATTTGAGAGAAAATAAAAAACGGTTACTTTTAGAGCTATAGGCGGAAGTGACATTTTGACGTCGCTTCCGCCCTGCAATGGTATGGAGACGGGTGGGGGCCATCTTCCCCGCACTTAGCTCCATAACAAAAGAGGACGCAATCACCTCCGGTAAGACCACTTTAATCTGAAGAAGTGAATACCGGGGGTTATGGTAGCTAGCTGCTGCCATAACGATATCCCTATTCAAAGTAGCGACGTACGACAACAGCGGGAGGTCCGTAAGTGGTTAACCGCTTGAAGACCAGACCTTCTCTGGTACTTTTTGTTTGCATGAAACAAAGTTTTTATATATATATATATATATATACACACACACACACACACACACACTATATTATATATATATATAAAGCAGAGGCCCTAGAGAGCAGTGTTTCTCAACTCCAGTCCTCAAGGCGCCCCAACAGGTCATGCTTTCAGGATTTCCCTCAGATGAAACAGCTGTGGGAATTACTAAGGCAGTAAAACTGATCAAATCAACTGTGCAAAATAATGGAAAGCCTGAAAACATGACCTGTTAGAGCGCCTTGAGGATTGGAATTGATGACCACTGCCCTAGAGAATACATTGATGGGTTTTCCAATAATTTTTTTTATGTCGCACAGTATTTTTTCAAACGCAATTTTTGGTGTGGGAAAATACACTTTTTTGAATTTTAATGCCAAAAAAACAATACATAACCCAATTTCTTAGTAAAACATAAACAATGATATTACGCCGAGTGAACAGATCCCAAACACGTCGCGCTTTAAAAATTCCACATACCCGTGCACTGGCGACGAACGATGTACATTTTACTATCCATAAGCGACACTTTAAAAGCCTTTACAAATTACCACTTTAGATACCCAGAGTAGGTCTAGGGCTAGAATTACTGCCCATGACCTGAAGTTCGAGGTGATACCTCACATGTGTTGGGTGACCCTTGTTTGTGTGCATGCTTTTTTTTTTTATCACTGTTATTGCTGTCACAAGGAATGTAAACACCCCCCCCCCCCCCCACTATCTTCACTCTGTTTTTCCTCTTGCTCTTTCCTTTTCCCAAGGGTGAAAAACCTTAGCTCTGCACCTCTGCCGGGTTAGCCCCCCCATATAAAAAATTTTGACTTTTTTTTATGTAGTTTGTTAGATCTTTGTTAGATCAGGTTAGATCAATCATTGTTTGCGTTAGATCTCACACAGAAGAAGCAATATTAAGAGTTATTTGCTGGGGGGGCTAACCCGTCATCAGCCCCCCCTATCAAATTTTCTGGCCGAAAATCATTCAGGCTGATAGATATTCGTTAGATCCGGTAAGATCAAGTGGTTTTAATGTTAGATCTCACATAATTATAGACTTATTAAGTGATTAATGAGGGGGGCTGGCCCCCCCTTATCAATATTTTGGGCCAAAAATCATTCAGGCTAATAGATATTCGTTAGATCCGGTAAGATCAAGTGGTTTTAACGTTAGATCTCACATAATTAGAGACTTATTAAGTGATTAATGAGGGGGGCTGGCCCCCCCTAATCAATATTTTGGGCCAAAAATCATTCAGGCTGATAGATATTCGTTAGATCCGGTAAGATCAAGTGGTTTTAACGTTAGATCTCACATCGTTTCCGAGATATTCCACATAAAAAACTAGATTTTTAGGTGGTACATATGTATGGACATATGGACGAGTTGGCCCCCCCTTATCAAATTTTCTGGCCAAAAATCATTCAGGCTAATAGATATTCGTTAGATCCGGTAAGATCAAGTGGTTTTAACGTTAGATCTCACATAATTAGAGACTTATTAAGTGATTAATGAGGGGGGGCTGGCCCCCCTTATCAATATTTTGGGCCATATTTTGGGCCCCCCCTTATGAAATTTTCTGCCCAAAATTCATTCAGGCTAATAGATATTCGTTAGATCCGGTAAGATCAAGTGGTTTTAACGTTAGATCTCACATTGTTTCCGAGATATTCCACATAAAAAAAATGATTTTTAGGTGGTACATATGCATGGACATATGGACGGGTTGGTCCCCCCTTATGAAATTTTCTGTCCGAAAATCATTCAGGCTAATAGGCCTGGCTGGTCTCAGGGTGCTGGCCTGGCTGGTCTCAGGGTGCTGGCCTGGCTGGTCTCAGGGTGCTGGCCTGGCTGGTCTCAGGGTGCTGGCCTGGCTGGTCTCAGGGTGCTGTACACCCCCCCCCATGTCCACCTCTGGGTTCATCTCTGTACCCCCCCATGTCCACCTCGGTACCCCCCCATGTCCACCTCGGTACCCCCCCATGTCCACCCCTGTTCCCCCCCATGTCCACCCCTGTTT
This sequence comes from Rana kukunoris, assembly GCA_029574335.1. Classification (NCBI taxonomy): domain Eukaryota; kingdom Metazoa; phylum Chordata; class Amphibia; order Anura; family Ranidae; genus Rana; species Rana kukunoris. Next base: position 99,386,887 of record CM056050.1, on the reverse strand, counting down.
CCCCCCCCCATGTCCACCCCTGTTTCCCCCCCCCCATGTCCACCCCTGTTCCCCCCCCCATGTCCACCCCTGTTCCCCCCCCCATGTCCACCCCTGTTTCCCCCCCCCCATGTCCACCCCTGTTTCCCCCCCCCCATGTCCACCCCTGTTTCCCCCCCCCCCCCATGTCCACCCCTGTTTCCCCCCCCCCATGTCCACCCCTGTTTCCCCCCCCCCATGTCCACCCCCTGTTTCCCCCCCCCCCCATGTCCACCCCTGTTTCCCCCCCCCCATGTCCACCCCTGTTTCCCCCCCCCCCCATGTCCACCCCTGTTCCCCCCCCCCATGTCCACCCCTGTTTCCCCCCCCCCCCCATGTCCACCCCTGTTTCCCCCCCCCCCCATGTCCACCCCTGTTTCCCCCCCCCATGTCCACCCCTGTTTCCCCCCCCCATGTCCACCCCTGTTTCCCCCCCCCCATGTAAACCCCCCCCCCCCCATGTCCACCTCTGTGCCCCCTCCACCTCTGCCCCCCCCCATGTCCACCCCCCCATGTCTGTGCCCACCTCTGTCCACTCCCTCATGTCCACCTCTGTACCCCCCCCCCACCTCTGTGTTCACCCCTGTTCCTCCCCATGTCCACCTCTGTACCCCCCCACCTCTGTGTCCACCTCTGTACCCCCCCATGTCCACCTCTGTACCCCCCCATGTCCACCTCTGTGTCCACCTCTGTACCCCCTCATGTCCACCTCTGTACCCCCTCTTCCATGTCCACCCTGTACCTCTGCACCCCCCATGTCCACCTCTGCACCCCCCATGTCCACCTCTGCACCCCCCATGTCCACCTCTGTGTTCACCTCTGTATCCCCCATGTCCGTCACTGTACCCCCCATGTCCGTCTCTGTACCCCCCATGTCCACCTCTGTACCCCCCATGTCCACCTCTGTACCCCCCATGTCCACCTCTGTACCCCCCATGTCCACCTCTGTACCCCCCATGTCCACCTCTGTACCCCCCATGTCCACCTCTGTACCCCCCATGTCCACCTCTGTACCCCCCATGTCCACCTCTGTACCCCCCATGTCCACCTCTGTACCCCCCATGTCCACCTCTGTACCCCCCATGTCCACCTCTGTACCCCCCATGTCCACCTCTGTACCCCCTATGTCCACCTCTGTACCCCCTATGTCCACCTCTGTACCCCCTCCACGTCAACCTCTGTACACCCCCCCCCCCCCCATGTGCTCTGTGTTAGTTCTTACCTTTGCACTTTCCTATTCTGAACCACAAGATAATGATTGGTTGCTAGGGCCACCTAGCAACCAATCACCTGCTACATCTCTGGCATTTCCTGTCCTCCGTTTAACGCTGCCTTACCATCTCTCGCTCTCCCTGTTGTACAAGAGAGCGAGAGACTGTGTTTTTTACTCCTTGCTCGCGGCGGCCGGTCTGTATGTCACCCGGGTAGCGGTACAGTCCGCACCCGACGCGGGCACCCCCACACCCTGTCACAGCTCTCCCCCTGCACTGTCAGTTTTTTACACTCCGTGGCCGCTGACAGACACGCCGCGCTGTCACTGATGAATAGAGGGGACTTGGAGGAGGGGGTGTCGCGGCCGCCCGAAACCCCCCCAGCATGTGACACCCAAGGTGAATCGCCCCCTAGTTAGTACGGCACTGCAGAAGCTGCCCGAGTCCTGCAAAGGGAACGGTGTTCCTGCAGTAAAATAAGTGCAGGGACGTCGTTCCCACGCGTTCCCGCAGGACTCGAGCCCTGGTATGCTCAATGGCACTCATCACTAGTACACGTGAAAATGCTCAGTATCTGCTCCGATATAGATTCTAGAACAGGTATCTGTGCATTCCTACCAAATATCCCTGTAATTATGGATATTCAAATGTTAAAACCACTTGATCTTACCGGATCTAACGAATATCTATTAGCCTGAATGATTTTTTGCCAGAAAATTTGATAAGAGGGGGCCAACCCGTCCATATGTCCATGCATATGTACCACCTAAAATCTATTTTTTTATGTGGAATATCTCGAAAACGATGTGAGATCTAACGTTAAAACCAGCCCCCCTCATTAATCACTTAATAAGTCTCTAATTATGTGAGATCTAACGTTAAAACCACTTGATCTTACCGGATCTAACGAATATCTATCAGCCTGAATGATTTTTGGCCCAAAAAATTTATAGGGGGGGGCCAGCCCCCCCTCATTAATCACTTAATAAGTCTGTAATTATGTGAGATCTAACGTTAAAACCACTTGATCTAACGAATATCTATCAGCCTGAATGATTTTTGGCCAAAAATATTGATAAGGGGGGGCCAGCCCCCCCTCATTTGTCCTTGTATACACCCAATATCTGTATTTGTATGTGGAATATCTCTGAAATGATGTGAGATCTAACGTTAAAACCACTTGATCTTACCGGATCTAACGAATATCTATCAGCCTGAATGATTTTCGGCCAGAAAATTTGATAAGGGGGGGCCAACCCGTCCATACATATGTACCACCTAAAAATCTAGTTTTTTATGTGGAATATCTCGGAAACGATGTGAGATCTAACGTTCAAACCACTTGATCTTACCGGATCTAACGAATATCTATTAGCCTGAATGATTTTTGGCCCAAAAAATTGATAAGGGGGGGCCAGCCTCCCCTCATTAATCACTTAATAAGTCTCTAATTATGTGAGATCTAACGTTAAAACCACTTGATCTTACCGGATCTAACGAATATCTATCAGCCTGAATGATTTTTGGCCCAAAAAATTTATAAGGGGGGGCCAAAAACACAAAACAAACAAAAAAACACATCCCTTATGAAAGCAATAGGCACATGATGGGCACTCTTTATGAGGGATCTTAAGGCCTCTTTCACACTGGGGTGCTATTTGAGCGAAGCCTCATCTGCAATCCCAATGTGCTGGTAAAGCACCCCTAAGACCCTAATGTTTTAGGGCGTTTTTGCAGCGCTTTCAATTCATTTCAATGGAGAGGGACGTTTTCGGAGCTTTTTTTTTAGCGCCCTAAAGCTGCCCCAAAGATGCTGCTTGCAAGACTCCATTGAGAAGCATGAAGATCGTTTTATGAGCGTTTTAATAGCAAGATTTTTAACGCTAAAATCTCTCCTCTGCTCTTAAAAGCATAAAAAAAAAAAAACAAGATCGGTATTGTTGAATGTATTTCATTATTTGAAACATCCAGGTAAAGTGGAAGTGATGTCATGTCATTGCTTCCGGGTTACTATTACGGACAGCCCATCAAAGCCGATCCTGGCTCTGTTGGGCTGTCCAGTGGATGTGCAGTCTGGTCGCTTGAGCCCCCCAGTGGGACGGGAGAGCCTGAGAGCACCACAGAAGGTGGCAGGAGGGAGAACGTCCCCTCCTTCTGCTTGTAATAGCAATCAAACAGCTAGTTAGTTGCTCCAATTGCTATTACAAGAGAGCCGACCGTTGGCTCTAAAAAAAAAAAAAAAAAAAGTACTGGGGTAATGCTTGCAGCTGCACTTGAAGTCAAATGATGTACTAGGTACATGATTTGGTGGCAAGTGGTTAACCTAAATATAGTTTTTTTTCTACGCGTGTGTTCACATATGTGTATTTTATAAATGATAGTCTATCATTTTCATGTGAAGTTCTAAACTGACCACACAAAGCACAAACGCTGATCTGTTCTTGCATAGTCAGTTTTCATCCTTTGGCCTGCCATTCAGAAGTACAGGACACTGCAGACACACAGCATGCCTTTATTGGGCAGACTGTTCCATTGCCATGCCCCCCCCAACCAATCACAGCCTGTCTCTTGAACACATCCCTTGCCCAAGCACAGCCTACATCTTGCAGCAAGAGGAAGAAGCTATGGAATACAGTAGAGCTGCATGATTGTGGCTAAAATGAGAATCACAATTGTTTTGCTTAGAAGTTAGATCACGATTTTCGTGGCGCAACATCATCTTTCACATTAAAACAAAAGCAAAAATGGGCTAACTTTACTGTTTTGTGTTTTTTTTTTTTTTTTTTTATTGAAGTGTATTTTTCCACAAAAAATTGCATTTGAAAGACCGCTGGACAAATACAGTGTGACATAAAATATTGCAGCAATTGCCATTTTATTCCCTAGGCCAGTGATAGCGAACCTTGGCACCCCAGATGTTTTAGAACTACATTTCCCATAATGCTCATGCACTCTGCAGTGTAGTTGAGCATCATGGGAAATGTAGTTCCAAAACATCTGGGGTGCCAAGGTTCGCCATCACTGCCCTAGGGTCTCTGCTAAAATATATATGTTTGGGGGTTCCAAGTAATTTTCTAGCAAATAATATTATACTTAAGAAACAGGTGTCAGAAAAAGATTTGGACTTTATGTGTTAAACTTCCTGCATTTACACACAGTCTTTGCAAAAAGAAGGAAGTTAGTTACAATGTTTCATGTAGTTACAAACTTGGCAGACTGCCCAGATTTTTTCTTTACACACACACACACACACACACACACACAGAAGTGTATCCCTTTGATCTAAGAAGGAAGCATTAGTTACAATGTTTCCTGTTAAGGGCCCTTTCACACGTCCGTTTTTTGGACGGCCGGTAACGGACCTCAATGCTTCCCTATGGGAGCGGATCCGTTAGCGGATGATGCATCCGCTAATGTCCGCTAGATCCGCATTCGTTTTTTTGGACGGAAGAATGTCCTATTTTTCTTCCGTCCGGCCAAACGGATCGGATGCAAACGGACAGACGGTCTGTTTCCATCCGATTCCCCATAGGGGAGAGCGGAGGAGAGACGGGGCGGTCCCTGCACATTGTGCGGGGACCGACCTGTCCGCCCGACAGCTCAGCGGAGACCCCCCCGCTGAGCTGACGGACACACGGAGCGGACCGAAAAACGGACCGCACGTGTGAAAGGACCCTTAAGAACTTGGCAGACTGCCCTTGACAGCTGATAAGTCTCTCCATTTGCAGGAAACCTCGTACAAGCTTTTGACGCATTGGTACGCCACGCCTGATAAACTAAAAAGATGGTACCCGGACTGCTCTGATCTTTGTTGGCGGTGTGGCGAGGAAACGGGAACCCTTATTCATATATGGTGGGAGTGTAGGATTCTGAGTCCCTTCTGGAACAAGGTTAGGGAGGTGATGAGGCAGATCACGGAGACTAGACTTGACCTCTCTGCAGCATGTTGTCTGCTACATGTCACTAACTCCTCACCTAAACGATACCAACAATCTTTGACAAAGCATTTATTGAATGCGGCCAAATCCTTAATACCTCTCAGATGGAAGAGTGTCACTCCCCCGTCCATACAGGACTGGCTGAGAAAGGTCTCGGAGGTCTGTTACATGGAAGACACCCTTGCTCAGACCACAGAGGACGCTGAGAGGTATCTTGATACGTGGTCTCCGTGGTTTGTCTTTAAATTCTCAAGCGTATTTGACTCACTGATGTGTTAAGCACTGGAGAAGATGAACTGTGATACTGGTACCTGTCCGTCTACTGTATATGGCCATGACTGGGATATGGCTGGACCCACCTGATGATAAAATAACCTGTGGTTCTGATCTGTCAGGAGTCGCCTACTGGGTGCGTCATCTCCCCCCCTTTTCCCTTCATATCTTCTCTTTCTCTTTTCTTTTCTGTATCTTTTAAACTGTTGGTTGCTCTTACCTGCAGTTGTTTGCAGTCAAGGCGGTCGTATAATGGTTTGCTACACGGCAGATGGTTGTGCTGATATGTTCTGTATTACTGTTTTGACTTAATATACCAAATCTGTTGCACGCCATGTGCCCCTCGAGACGTAACATGCGAAGATAGAGATGTCTAGAGATGTGAACCTCTACTGCTGTTGAATTTGAACCCTTTTAATTTGACTGTTAAGTACAAGGCTATATGTAATGTGCCCACGCTTTGCTTTGTTCTGCACCATTTTCTTTAATAAACCTTTGATGTTAAAAAAAAGTCTCTCCATTTGTTATATGAAAGAATCAGCAAACTCTGCATTGGAGATCATCAGGATTTGAATCGAGAAGAGATACATGGTCACATGACAGAGCTCTTTGACCTTGTAAAATAGTAAAGGAAGATCATTTCTGAAGCTAAGCAAAAGCATTTGTGGTGCCTGCTGTGTTATGCCTGTATTAGAAAGTGTCTAATATTGGATGTTCACAGCTACTATAAAGCCTCCCTCAGCTCCATTCTGGGAGTACTCAGTACAGATCTTACAGGGCGTGCTGGATATAACTTTAACCACTTGCCGCCCACCCGTCGTCAAATGAAGGAGCAGCTCTTGTTCTGGGTGGACATCATGCGACGACATATCCAAACGAGCATGCAACGTGACCCCCATCTCTGTTAACCCGGCTCTTTAACCATCTGATTGGATGTGTCCAATCACAGCTGGTCACATGTAAATTCAGGAATTTCCGATAATAAGCTCTCATTGCCTCACACTGACAGAGTGTGCGGTGAGGAGAGCCAATCAGCGGCATCTCCTCACAGGGGACAGCAAAACAGGTAAGCAGGGCACTGATCATAAGTGCCCTAAATACAATAAAGTGCCAGAAATCAGTGCCCATTAGTGATGCCAGTCAATGCTGGCTTTCAGTGCCCACATATCAGTTCAGCATATTAGTGCCACCTAATCAGTGGAGAAAAATTACTTGTTTACTAAATTTACTGACAGAAACCAAGAAAAACTTTTTTTTTTCTTTTAATTAGATTTTTGTTTTTGCAAGTAAAAAAAAAAAAAAAATCACAGCAGTGATTAACCACTTCCTGCCCGGTCAAAAGTCAATTGACGTCCGGCAAGTGGTTCTGTAATCATGACTGGACGTCTATTCCTGCAGGATTACATGCCGGCGCGCGCCTGTGGGGGCGCGTAGTGTGGCGATTGGTGGCTCTCCTGACAGGGGAGGTTTGCGCTGATTGTTTATCAGCGCAGCCCCCCCTCGAATGCCAACACTGGACCACCAGGGAGTGCCCCCCCCCCCCGATGCTCAATAGAGCAAAAATAGGCAATAAAAAAAAACAACAACAATAAAAAAAAAATTGAACACAATCAATGCCAATCAGTGCCCACAAATGGGCACTGATGCCCAGCAATGCCATCTCTTAGTGCCCATCTATGCCCAGTGATCACCTATCAGTGCCCATCTGTGCCACCCATAAGTACCGCCAAAGAGTGCCCACCCATCAGTGGCGTCAAAGAGTGCCCAGTGCCGCCTATGAGTGCCCAACAGTGCAGCATACCAGCGCCGCCCATCAATGCCACCTCATCGGTGCCCATAATAAGAAAACTTACTTATTTACAAAAAAAATGAACAAAAAATAAATAAAAACTTATTTTTTTTTCCAAAAATGTCGGTATTTTTTAATTGTTGCGCAAAAAATAAAAAATCGCAGAGGTGATCAAATACCACCAAAAGAAAGCTTTATTTGTGGGAACAAAATGATAAACATTTCATTTGGGTACAGTGTAGCTGAAAGCTTAAAATAGGCTTGGGCGGGAAGGTGCGTAAGTGCCTGGTATGGAAGTGGTTAAATATCACCAAAAGAAAGCTCTATTGGCGTGAAGAAGAAAATTGAAATTGTCATAGCGTGACAGCGCTGAAAGCTGAACAATGGCCTGGGTAGGAAGGGGGTAAAAGTTCCTGGTTTTGAAGTGGTTAAACAAGCTTGTTAAAAGCAAATTAAAGCCCGTCAGTGAGGAAACTAATATGGAATTTGTCAGGATGCGAATGTGCCACCCACCACTGCCCATTGTTTTGGAAGGTGCACAGTGAGGGGATGTCCTTACCCTTCATTATGGGGGATCCCAGCACTGTATACACAACACACTTCTGTTATCACATCCCAGCAACTTCCTGTACACTCTGAACACCCAGGCATGTGCACACGGCTGGATAACTCAAGAATCTCAACTCCTTTATCCTAAGGCCACATTCACATCTGGCGTTTTGTGATCTCGGGCAGAATCGCCGCAATGAGCCCAAATTGCACTGCAATAATGGCAAAATGCACCATGCGTTCTGGTGCCATTCATTTTCAATGGCACCTAAATGTGATGCAGCTCTGCCGCGGAAAATTGTGCTGCAATCGCCACAAGACGCAACACGTGAAGCTGGTCACCCAAAAAGGAGCAGGAGCTTCTTTTACACTTTGTCGGGATTGCAGAGATTCTGCACAAGATCACAAAACGCTGCATGAGAACAGGATCTTAATGTAAGTATTTGTAACAGACAGAGAGAGAGAGTGAGAGACAACCCAACATCAGCAGGCTGAGCAGTCACATGAAAACCGCACTAAAAATAATCGACAACACACAACATCCTCATCCACAAATCTCAGAGGAAGCATTGTGTGCACACACAGGACGTGAGACTACATATTACACACACACACACCACTCTACTGTACACACACTACTCTACTGTACACACACACACACAACTCTACTGTACACACACACCACTCTACTGTACACACACACACACCACTCTACTGTACACACACACACACCACTCTACTGTACACACACACACACCACTCTACTGTACACACACACACACCACTCTACTGTACACACATACACACACCACTCTACTGTACACACATACACACCACTCTACTGTACACACACATACACACCACTCTACTGTACACACACATACACACCACTCTACTGTACACACACACACACCACTCTACTGTACACACACACACACCACTCTACTGTACACACACACACCACTCTACTGTACACACACACACCACTCTACTGTACACACACACACCACTCTACTGTACACACACACACCACTCTACTGTACACACACACACCACTCTACTGTACACACACACACCACTCTACTGTACACACACACACCACTCTACTGTACACACACACACCACTCTACTGTACACACACACACCACTCTACTGTACACACACACACCACTCTACTGTACACACACACACCACTCTACTGTACACACACACACCACTCTACTGTACACACACACACCACTCTACTGTACACACACACACCACTCTACTGAACACACACACTTCATAGGTGTGGTATGGTACACACTAAACACTTCACAAACACCCCGTGCTGAGCATAGAACAAAGCAGACAACTGGAGGCAGTGCACAAGACAGAGGCTACACAACATACACATAATGAATACTACATTGGATGTCACACTGTACACACATTAAACACTCAAAGGTGGGTGCACTGTACACACACCTGAATAGTCAGCACACCATACACACACCTGAATAGTGCGCTGTACACTCAAGAGTCAGCGCACCGTGAACACACACCGGACCCTCAGAGGGGGCGCACCGCGCGCACACAGCGGACCCTCAGAGGGGGCGCACCGCGCGCGTACACACAGCGGACCCTCAGAGGGGGCGCACCGCGCGCGCACACAGCGGACCCTCAGAGGGGGCGCACCGCGCGCGCACACAGCGGACCCTCAGAGGGGGCGCGCGCACACAGCGGACCCTCAGAGGGGGCGCGCGCACACAGCGGACCCTCAGAGGGGGCGCGCGCACACAGCGGACCCTCAGAGGGGGCGCGCGCACACAGCGGACCCTCAGAGGGGGCGCGCGCACACAGCGGACGCTCAGAGGGGGCGCGCTCACACAGCGGACCCTCAGAGGGGGCGCGCGCACACAGCGGACCCTCAGAGGGGGCGCGCGCACACAGCGGACCCTCAGAGGGGGCGAACATGCACACACAGCGGACCTTCAGAGGGGGCGCACAGCGCACGCACACACAGCGGACCTTCAGAGGGGGCGCACAGCGCACACACAGCAGACCTTCAGAGGGGGCGCACAGCGCACACACAGCAGACCTTCAGAGGGGGCGCACAGCGCACACACACACAGCGGACCCTCAGAGGGGGCGCACAGCGCACACACACACAAGGGACCCTCAGAGGGGGCGCACAGCGCACACAGCGGACCTTCAGAGGGGCGCACAGCGCACACACACACAGCGGACCCTCAGAGGGGGCGCACAGCGCACACACAGCGGACCCTCAGAGGGGGCGCACAGCGCACACACAGCGGACCCTCAGAGGGGGCGCACAGCGCACACACAGCGGACCCTCAGAGGGGGCGCACAGCGCACACACAGCGGACCCTCAGAGGGGGCGCACAGCGCACACACAGCGGACCCTCAGAGGGGGCGCACACACAGCGGACCCTCAGAGGAGGCGCACAACGGACCCTCAGAGGGGGCGCACAGCGGACCCTCAAAGGGGGCGCACTGCGCACACAGCGGTACCTCAGAGGGGGCGCACCGCACACCGGACCCTCAGAGGGGGCGCACAGCGGACCCTCAGAGGGGGCGCACAGCGGACCCTCAGAGGGGGCGCACACCAGACCCTCAGAGGGGGTGCACCGTACACACACCGGACCCTCAGAGGGGGAGCACCGTACACACACCGGACCCTCAGAGGGGGAGCACCGTACACACAGCGGACCCTCAGAGGGGGCGCACAGCGCACACACAGCGGACCTTCAGAGGGGGCGCACAGCGCACACACACACAGCGGACCCTCAGAGGGGGCGCACACACACACAGCGGACCCTCAGAAGGGGCGCACAGCGCACACACACACAGCGGACCCTCAGAGGGGGCGCACACACAGCGGACCCTCAGAGGAGGCGCACAACGGACCCTCAGAGGGGGCGCACAGCGGACCCTCAGAGGGGGCGCACTGCGCACACAGCGGTACCTCAGAGAGGGCGCACCGCACAGCGGACCCTCAGAGGGGGCGCACAGCGGACCCTCAGAGGGGGCGCACAGCGGACCCTCAGAGGGGGCGCACAGCGGACCCTCAGAGGGGGCGCACACCGGACCCTCAGAGGGGGCGCACACCGGACCCTCAGAGGGGGTGCACCGTACACACACCGGACCCTCAGAGGGGGAGCACCGTACACACACCGGACCCTCAGAGGGGGAGCACCGTACACACAGCGGACCCTCAGAGGGGGCGCACAGCGCACACACAGCGGACCTTCAGAGGGGGCGCACAGCGCACACACACACAGCGGACCCTCAGAGGGGGCGCACACACACACAGCGGACCCTCAGAGGGGGCGCACAGCGCACACACACACAGCGGACCCTCAGAGGGGGCGCACAGCGCACACACACACAGCGGACCCTCAGAGGCGTTTAGCACACACACCGGACCCCTAGAGGTGTTTACCACACACATATATATATAAAAGCAGATGTGTATTGTACACAGAGGAGGACTCATACACTGTATACACAGGACACTTGGTATACAGACACATAGAGCGGTGAGTACTCACATATACACAGCTCCAGCACGTATGCGTAGTAGGACCAGCACACTACCAGCGTGATGAACAGCACCGGGATCCAACCGACCACTCGCTGGCAACAGCGCAGGACATGAGACGGAGCCATTACCTCCCGCCGCTGCCGGTGCCGAGCAGCTACTGTCACTGGAGGGGGCGGGGCCAGGAAATAAGTGATTTCCCGGACCACTCCCGCCGGACGACGTCACTGCCCACGCCACGTCACAGGGGAAGTGGGCGTGTGGAGGAGGTCAGGCTGGCCGAGCTATCCTCCAGAGGAGAGGGAGGAGGGGTGATTGTAAGGTGAGGGGCGGGGCTCTTCTCTCATGCTGTAAGATTCAAAAGTTCTGGATAATGTACAATAATGTATAATGGAGTGTGTATGTAAGGAGCTCTGCGGGGAGGAGGGGCTTCAGGTGTTCCCTGCTCTTGAGGACACCACAGATAAATGTTTTTCATACCTTTACTTTCATTCTCCTTTCGTGCCTCATGTCAGCTCCTCCCTTCCACCCCTGTTAGACATCCCCTCACTGGATGATAAATTGGGAGCGCTTCATGAGAAATAGGGAGCGTTTCATGTAGAATACAGAATATGAAGCCTTCTGTGTACATGGGTTCTATGACAGAATAGGGAGCCCTCTGTGTAAAAGGGTTCCATTACAGAATAGGGAGCCCTCTATGAAGAAGGGTTCTATGACAGAATAGGGAGCCCTCTGTGTAGAAGGGTTCCATGACAGAATAGGGAGCCCTCTATGAAGAAGGGTTCTATGACAGAATAGGGAGCCCTCTGTGTAGAAGGGTTCCATGACAGAATAGGGAGCCCTCTGTGTAGAAGGGTTCCATGACAGAATAGGGAGCCCTCTGTGTAGAAGGGTTCCATGACAGAATAGGGAGCCCTCTATGAAGAAGGGTTCCATGACAGAATAGGGAGCCCTCTGTGTAGAAGGGTTCCATGACAGAATAGGGAGCCCTCTATGAAGAAGGGTTTTATGACAGAATAGGGAGCCCTCTGTGTAGAAGGGTTCCATGACAGAATAGGGAGACCTCTATGTAGAAGGGTTCTATGACAGAATATGGAGCCCTCTATGAAGAAGGGTTCTATGACAGAATAGGGAGCCCTCTGTGTAGAAGGGTTCCATGACAGAATAGGGAGACCTCTATGTAGAAGGGTTCCATGACAGAATAGGGAGACCTCTATGTAGAAGGGTTCCATGACAGAATAGGGAGCCCTCTATGAAGAAGGGTTTTATGACAGAATAGGGAGCCCTCTGTGTAGAAGGGTTCCATGACAGAATAGGGAGACCTCTATGTAGAAGGGTTCTATGACAGAATAGGGAGCCCTCTGTGTAGAAGGGTTCCATGACAGAATAGGGAGCCCTCTGTGTAGAAGGGTTCCATGACAGAATAGGGAGCCCTCTGTGTAGAAGGGTTCCATGACAGAATACGGAGTCCTCTGTGTAGAAAGGTTCCATGACAGAATAGGGAGCCCTCTGTGTAGAAGGGTTCCATGACAGAATAGGGAGCCCTCTGTGTAGAAGGGTTCCATGACAGAATAGGGAGCCCTCTGTGTAGAAGGGTTCCATGACAGAATAGGGAGCCCTCTGTGTAGAAGGGTTCCATGACAGAATAGGGAGCCCTCTGTGTAGAAGGGTTCCATGACAGAATAGGGAGCCCTCTGTGTAGAAGGGTTCCATGACAGAATAGGGAGCCCTCTGTGTAGAAGGGTTCCATGACAGAATAGGGAGCCCTCTGTGTAGAAGGGTTCCATGACAGAATAGGGAGCCCTCTGTGTAGAAGTGTTCCATGACAGAATAGGGAGCCCTCTGTGTAGAAGGGTTCCATGACAGAATAGGGAGCCCTCTGTGTAGAAGGGTTCCATGACAGAATAGGGAGCCCTCTATGAAGAAGGGTTCTATGACAGAATAGGGAGCCCTCTGTGTAGAAGGGTTCCATGACAGAATAGGGAGACCTCTATGTAGAAGGGTTCTATGACAGAATATGGAGCCCTCCCTCTATGTAGAAGGGTTCCATGACAGAATAGGGAGCCCTCTGTGTAGAAGGGTTCCATGACAGAATAGGGAGTCCTCTGTGTAGAAGGGTTCCATGACAGAATAGGGAGTCCTCTGTGTAGAAAGGTTCCATGACAGAATAGGGAGCCCTCTGTGTAGAAAGGTTCCATGACAGAATAGGGAGCCCTCTGTGTAGAAGGGTTCCATGACAGAATAGGGAGCCCCCTGTGTAGAAGGGTTCCATGACAGAATAGGGAGCCCTCTGTGTAGAAGGGTTCCATGACAGAATAGGGAGCCCTCTGTGTAGAAGGGTTCCATGACAGAATAGGGAGCCCTCTGTGTAGAAGGGTTCCATGACAGAATAGGGAGCCCTCTGTGTAGAAGGGTTCCATGACAGAATAGGGAGCCCTCTGTGTAGAAGGGTTCAATGACAGAATAGGGAGCCCTCTGTGTAGAAGGGTTCCATGACAGAATAGGGAGCCCTCTGTGTAGAAGGGTTCCATGACAGAATAGGGAGCCCTCTGTGTAGAAGGGTTCCATGACAGAATAGGGAGCCCTCTGTGTAGAAGGGTTCCATGACAGAATAGGGAGCCCTCTGTGTAGAAGGGTTCCATGACAGAATAGGGAGCCCTCTGTGTAGAAGGGTTCCATGACAGAATAGGGAGCCCTCTGTGTAGAAGGGTTCCATGACAGAATAGGGAGCCCTCTGTGTAGAAGGGTTCCATGACAGAATAGGGAGCCCTCTGTGTAGAAGGGTTCCATGACAGAATAGGGAGCCCTCTGTGTAGAAGTGTTCCATGACAGAATAGGGAGCCCTCTGTGTAGAAGGGTTCCATGACAGAATAGGGAGCCCTCTGTGTAGAAGGGTTCCATGACAGAATAGGGAGCCCTCTGTGTAGAAGGGTTCCATGACAGAATAGGGAGCCCTCTATGTAGAAGGGTTCCATGACAGAATAGGAGCCCTCTATGTAGAAGGGTTCCATGACAGAATAGGGAGCCCTCTATGTAGAAGGGTTCCATGACAGAATAGGGAGCCCTCTATGTAGAAGGGTTCTCTGACAGAATAGGGAGCCCTCTGTGTAGAAGGGTTCTATGACAGAATAGGGAGCCCTCTGTGTAGAAGGGTTCTATGACAGGATAGGGAGCCCTCTGTGTAGAAGGGTCCCATGACAGAATAGGGAGCCCTCTGTGTAGAAGGGTTCTATGACAGAATAGGAAGCCTTCTGTGTAGAAGGGTTCTATAACAGAATAGGGAGCCCTCTATGTAGAAGGATTCCATGACAGAATAGGGAGCCCTCTATGTAGAAGGGTTCCATGACAGAATAGGGAGCCCTCTGTGTAGAAGGGTTCCATGACAGAGAAGGGAGCTGTAGAAGGGTTCAATGACAGAATAGGGAGCCCTATGTGTAGAAGGGCTCCATGACAGAATAGGGAGCCCTCTATGTAGAAAGGTTCCATGGCAGAATAGGGGGTCTTCTATTTAGAAGGGTTCTCTGACAGAATAGGGAGCCCTCTATGTAGAAGAATTCCATGACAGAATAGGGAGCCCTCTGTGTAGAAGGGTTCAATGACAGAATAGGGAGCCCTCTATGTAGAAGGGTTCTATGACAGAATATGGAGCCCTCTATGAAGAAGGGTTCTAGGACAGAATACGGAGCCCTCTGTGTAGAAGGGTTCCATGACAGAATAGGGAGACCTCTATGTAGAAGGGTTCCATGACAGAATAGGGAGCCCTCTGTGTAGAAGGGTTCCATGACAGAATAGGGAGTCCTCTGTGTAGAAGGGTTCCATGACAGAATAGGGAGTCCTCTGTGTAGAAGGGTTCCATGACAGAATAGGGAGCCCTCTATGTAGAAGGGTTCTATGACAGAATAGGGAGCCCTCCGTGTAGAAGGATTCTATGACAGAATATTGAGTCCTCTGTGTAGAAGGGTTCCATGACAGAATAGGGAGCCCTCTGTGTAGAAGGGTTCCATGACAGAATAGGGAGCCCTCTGTGTAGAAGGGTTCCATGACAGAATAGGGAGCCCTCTGTGTAGAAGGGTTCCATGACAGAATAGGGAGCCCTCTGTGTAGAAGGGTTCCATGACAGAATAGGGAGCCCTCTGTGTAGAAGAGTTCCATGACAGAATAGGGAGCCCTCTGTGTAGAAGAGTTCCATGACAGAATAGGGAGCCCTCTGTGTAGAAGGGTTCCATGACAGAATAGGGAGCTGTAGAAGGGTTCCATGACAGAATAGGGAGCCCTGTGTGTAGAAGGGCTCCATGACAGAATAGGGAGCCCTCTATGTAGAAGGGTTCCATGGCAGAATAGGGGGTCTTCTATTTAGAAGGGTTCTCTGACAATAGGGAGCCCTCTATGTAGAAGAATTCCATGACAGAATAGGGAGCCCTCTGTGTAGAAGGGTTCCATGACAGAATAGGGAGCCCTCTGTGTAGAAGGGTTCCATGACAGAATAGGGAGCCCTCTGTGTAGAAGGGTTCAATGACAGAATAGGGAGACCTCTAAGTAGAAGGGTTCTATGACAGAATATGGAGCCCTCTATGAAGAAGGGTTCTATGACAGAATAGGGAGCCCTCTGTGTAGAAGGGTTCCATGACAGAATAGGGAGACCTCTATGTAGAAGGGTTCCATGACAGAATAGGGAGCCCTCTGTGTAGAAGGGTTCCATGACAGAATAGGGAGTCCTCTGTGTAGAAGGGTTCCATGACAGAATAGGGAGCCCTCTATGTAGAAGGGTTCTATGACAGAATAGGGAGCCCTCCGTGTAGAAGGATTCTATGACAGAATATTGCGTCCTCTGTGTAGAAGGGTTCCATGACAGAATAGGGAGCCCTATATGTAGAAGGGTTCCATGACAGAATAGGGAGCCCTCTGTGTAGAAGGGTTCCATGACAGAATAGGGAGCCCTCTGTGTAGAAGTGTTCCATGACAGAATAGGGAGCCCTCTGTGTAGAATGGTTCCATGACAGAATAGGGAGCTGTAGAAGGGTTCCATGACAGAATAGGGAGCCCTCTGTGTAGAAGGGTTCCATGACAGAAAAGGGAGTTGTAGAAGGGTTCAATGACAGAATAGGGAGCCCTGTGTGTAGAAGGGTTCCATGACAGAATAGGGAGCTGTAGAAGGGTTCCATGACAGAATAGGGAGCCATCTGTGTAGAAGGGTTCCATGACAGAAAAGGGAGCTGTAGAAGGGTTCAATGACAGAATATGGAGCCCTGTGTGTAGAAGGGCTCCATGACAGAATAGGAAGCCTTCTGTGTACATGGTTCTATGACAGAATAGGGAGCCCTCTATGTAGAAGGGTTCCATGACAGAATAGGGAGCCCTCTGTGTAGAAGGGTTCCATGACAGAATAGGGAGCCCTCTGTGTAGAAGGGTTCCATGACAGAATAGGGAGCCCTCTGTGTAGAAGGGTTCCATGACAGAAAAGAGAGCTGTAGAAGGGTTCAATTACAGAATAGGGAGCCCTGTGTGTAGAAGGGCTCCATGACAGAATAGGGAGCCCTCTATGTAGAAGGGTTCCATGGCAGAATAGGGGGTCTTCTATTTAGAAGGGTTCTCTGACAGAATAGGGAGCCCTCTATGTAGAAGAATTCCATGACAGAATAGGGAGCCCTCTGTGTAGAAGGGTTCAATGACAGAATAGGGAGCCCTCTATGTAGAAGGGTTCAATGACAGAATAGGGAGCCCTCTATGTAGAAGGGTTCAATGACAGAATAGGGAGCCCTCTATGTAGAAGGGTTTTATGACAGAATAGGGAGCCCTCTATGAAGAAGTGTTCTATGACAGAATAGGGAGCCCTCTGTGTAGAAGGGTTCCATGACAGAATAGGGAGCTGTAGAAGGGTTCCATGACAGAATAGGGAGCTGTAGAAGGGTTCCATGACAGAATAGGGAGCCCTGTGTGTAGAAGGGCTCCATGACAGAATAGGGAGCCCTCTATGTAGAAGGGTTCCATGGCAGAATAGGGGGTCTTCTATTTAGAAGGGTTCTCTGACAATAGGGAGCCCTCTATGTAGAAGAATTCCATGACAGAATAGGGAGCCCTCTGTGTAGAAGGGTTCAATGACAGAATAGGGAGCCCTCTAAGTAGAAGGGTTCTATGACAGAATATGGAGCCCTCTATGAAGAAGGGTTCTATGACAGAATAGGGAGCCCTCTGTGTAGAAGGGTTCCATGACAGAATAGGGAGACCTCTATGTAAAAGGGTTCCATGACAGAATAGGGAGCCCTCTGTGTAGAAGGGTTCCATGACAAAATAGGGAGTCCTCTGTGTAGAAGGGTTCCATGACAGAATAGGGAGCCCTCTATGTAGAAGGGTTCTATGACAGAATAGGGAGCCCTCCGTGTAGAAGGATTCTATGACAGAATATTGAGTCCTCTGTGTAGAAGGGTTCCATGACAGAATAGGGAGCCCTATATGTAGAAGGGTTCCATGACAGAATAGGGAGCCCTCTGTGTAGAAGGGTTCCATGACAGAATAGGGAGCCCTCTGTGTAGAAGGGTTCCATGACAGAATAGGGAGCCCTCTGTGTAGAATGGTTCCATGACAGAATAGGGAGCTGTAGAAGGGTTCCATGACAGAATAGGGAGCCCTCTGTGTAGAAGGGTTCCATGACAGAAAAGGGAGCTGTAGAAGGGTTCAATGACAGAATAGGGAGCCCTGTGTGTAGAAGGGTTCCATGACAGAATAGGGAGCTGTAGAAGGGTTCCATGACAGAATAGGGAGCCATCTGTGTAGAAGGGTTCCATGACAGAAAAGGGAGCTGTAGAAGGGTTCAATGACAGAATATGGAGCCCTGTGTGTAGAAGGGCTCCATGACAGAATAGGAAGCCTTCTGTGTACATGGTTCTATGACAGAATAGGGAGCCCTCTATGTAGAAGGGTTCCATGACAGAATAGGGAGCCCTCTGTGTAGAAGGGTTCCATGACAGAATAGGGAGCCCTCTGTGTAGAAGGGTTCCATGACAGAATAGGGAGCCCTCTGTGTAGAAGGGTTCCATGACAGAATAGGGAGCCCTCTGTGTAGAAGGGTTCCATGACAGAATAGGGAGCCCTCTGTGTAGAAGAGTTCCATGACAGAATAGGGAGCCCTCTGTGTAGAAGAGTTCCATGACAGAATAGGGAGCCCTCTGTGTAGAAGGGTTCCATGACAGAATAGGGAGCTGTAGAAGGGTTCCATGACAGAATAGGGAGCCCTGTGTGTAGAAGGGCTCCATGACAGAATAGGGAGCCCTCTATGTAGAAGGGTTCCATGGCAGAATAGGGGGTCTTCTATTTAGAAGGGTTCTCTGACAATAGGGAACCCTCTATGTAGAAGAATTCCATGACAGAATAGGGAGCCCTCTGTGTAGAAGGGTTCAATGACAGAATAGGGAGCCCTCTAAGTAGAAGGGTTCTATGACAGAATATGGAGCCCTCTATGAAGAAGGGTTCTATGACAGAATAGGGAGCCCTCTGTGTAGAAGGGTTCCATGACAGAATATGGAGACCTCTATGTAGAAGGGTTCCATGACAGAATAGGGAGCCCTCTGTGTAGAAGGGTTCCATGACAGAATAGGGAGTCCTCTGTGTAGAAGGGTTCCATGACAGAATAGGGAGCCCTCTATGTAGAAGGGTTCTATGACAGAATAGGGAGCCCTCCGTGTAGAAGGATTCTATGACAGAATATTGAGTCCTCTGTGTAGAAGGGTTCCATGACAGAATAGGGAGCCCTATATGTAGAAGGGTTCCATGACAGAATAGGGAGCCCTCTGTGTAGAAGGGTTCCATGACAGAATAGGGAGCCCTCTGTGTAGAAGGGTTCCATGACAGAATAGGGAGCCCTCTGTGTAGAAGGGTTCCATGACAGAATAGGGAGCTGTAGAAGGGTTCCATGACAGAATAGGGAGCCCTCTGTGTAGAAGGGTTCCATGACAGAAAAGGGAGCTGTAGAAGGGTTCAATGACAGAATAGGGAGCCCTGTGTGTAGAAGGGTTCCATGACAGAATAGGGAGCTGTAGAAGGGTTCCATGACAGAATGTGGCACTCAAGCCCCCCCCCCGTGAGACAGAGCACATATACCGCAATAGGAAGCATTGGCATTCCATCAACGTACAGGTGATAGTCGATACAAATGCCTCATATGGCACGTCCGTGCCAAACCCCCCCGGATCCAGCCATGACAGCTACATATACAATCATAGCTCCATCCCAATGGAATTTAAAAAGAACGTGTATGGGGACAGCTGGCTGGTTAGTGAGTGACATGGGTGGCAGGCATGACTGCCCCCCCCCCCATGATGCAGAAATCACAAGGGGCACATGCACTACTAACATCCTCCTGTCTTGGCAGGATATCCAAAAGCCGAGACTTCTCCAACAGTGGACCGATGATCCGTGTTGAAATAAAACCAATATGGAGAAGAAAAAAAGCTACATAGTGTGAACCCATATAACTTGTTTAATAAAAAATTTAAAATCACACTTACAGGAAAGTAGATAAAATTTGCATGTGAAAATATAGCCGGCCGGCTAGCACACCCGTTCACTCCGGGACACAGTTTGCGGTTTAGAAGGACGTCAGTACGCCGTTTCGTCTCAAAAAGACTTGGGGCTGCCCCAGGACGAAGTATTTTTGAGACGAAACGGCGTAGGGTAGCGGCGTGCTGACGTCCTTCTAAACCGCAAACTGTGTCCCGGAGTGAACGGGTGTGCTAGCCGGCCGGCTATATTTTCACATGCAAATTTTATCTACTTTCCTGTAAGTGTGATTTTAAATTTTTTATTAAACAAGTTATATGGGTTCACACTATGTAGCTTTTTTTCTTCTCCATATTGGTTTTATTTCAACACGGATCATCGGTCCACTGTTGGAGAAGTCTCGGCTTTTGGATATCCTGCCACATTAACCCCTGGCTGGGGATTAAGCCATCTGCTGTCAGAAGATCTCTAGTTGGGATCTTCCCCTCTGGTAAGGGGCGGTGTGATTGAAAGGTGGAGGTGTTTATCTATCCATGCACTGTTTCTGAGGTTTTTTGCATTTGATGTCACCATCTATTTGGAGGAAAGAATAATTGTTTCTGCTATCAGTTTCCATCAGATGCATAACATGTTCCGCACTTGATTAATGGATTTTTTAATTTATTTTATTCATCACTTGCAATACGGGACTTTCACTTATTCTACACAGGAGTTCTACATTGTAGTGTTTATATTTGCGCAGCTTTTTCTTGTTTAGACTCTGCATATGCACTGGGACCCCATCTCATGACTCCTATCCGGAACCCCCAAATCCCAGGAGAGGAAAGATACAATGAAGCACACGCACGTACCCGTGCAGTGGTGGAGCGCACCTTTGGCCTCCTGAAGTCACGTTTCCGATGCCTGGATAAGTCTGGGGGTACCCTGTTGTATTCCCCAAACTATGTATGTCAGATCATCGGTGCATGTTGCATGCTGCACAACTTCGCAGTGAGAAAGAGCCTGGAGATTGACATACGTAATGACCTGACCCCTGGCTGACCCCTGCTGCCAGCCATAGGGGAAGACTCCTCCAAAATTAACAAGTCATTCCCTGACATGACCTCCTCCTCCAACTCAAACTCCTCCTCCTCAACCTCCTCAGAGGACTCCAGCCTTGTCAGACTGTTGTCCCGGGGATGGTGCGGACAGGCCAGATAACCCAACACCCTCCTGCACATCTGTGGATGACACAAAACATTCACAGGTTGGACGATCCACACACTTGCCACATATTCCCTCCCCCCCCACACATGCTACAAACCAGATAGAAAAAAAAAAAACCTTACCTGTCCTCACGGCCTCCTCAATGGAGGCAAAGCCAGGCAGCCCCTCCACTTGCTGCCTGTTGAAGGTCTGGGCCACCAAACGCTCCTCCTCAGTCAGCCTAACAGTGCATGGTGGGCCCCCTCCAGTACCCCTGGCATGTGCAGCAATCTTGGCCAGCTTCACACGGACCACATGCCGGAGATCATTGATCTTCTTTTGGATCCCCTGGCGTGTCTGGGTCTCCCCCCCCACCCCAACCAATTTACCTCGTCGGCGATGTCCTGCAAAATCTGAGCCTTCCTGGCCGGGGGGGTGTTGGCACTCTCCAGGCCGTGCAGGAATCGCCCATATTGGGTAATGGCCCTGCCAATAATTTCCTTCTCCCGCAAGGAAAAGTTTAATTTTCGCTTCCTCTCACTCATGTTCACACAGCACTCTCTCCAAAACAATTACCAAAAATCACTTAACAAAAATCACTCACCAAAACAGTCTCCAAAACAGTCACCAAAAATCACTCTCAAAAACACTATCCAAAACAGTCACCAAATATCTCAAAGACACGTCACAAACCAACAAATGCTAACAAACAACACAACAAAAGCACCTTGCTGTAGGAAGGGAAACAAATGGATGTACTTTTGCAGAGGAAGGGCATTTCTCTCGGTCTATTTAGCTCACTAAGTTGACCGGGCCTAGTTCCAATCTCACTGATTGCGCCGTGCATGCGCAGAGAGGTGCTGACCGTAGTCTGCTTCATGCGCGCATGCGCAATCCGGCCGGCCCTTCATTTGCATGGGGTCACGGCTCATTTCAATGGAACACGCCCACGTCCTTCCCAATTTGAATTACACTGCCTTACGCCTCGGAAATTACGTTGCACCGGCGCAAATTTCTGCGCAAATACTACAAGGATACGGTACTTGTGCCTCTAAATTGAGCCGATCTAACGTAAAGGAGATGCGATACGCCGGTCAATATATGCGCCAATGTACGTGAATCTGACCCTTTGTTTTTACTTATGTGCTTTATGCTGATGTATGCACCATTTTTTAACATTTGCAAATAAATTCTTTCTACTTTATTACATACACTATATTTATTATTTAATATAGTTGCACTTAAAGTCCCCTGTTTACTCTGTTGGGGGGCACCTCTTCTCTTTTGGCTTCTTCTCTAAAGAGGACAAGGCATTACCAGTGCTCCTTCCGTCATTTCAGTTTCATGTTATTGCTTATTTATTACTCATCGTGTGTTCCCTAACATAGGGAAACAAAATCAATGTCGTCACACCTACAGCCACAGCCCCCTACAGTTAGAAACACAGATGAGGTCACACTTAACCCCTTCAGCGCCCCCTAATGGTTAACTTCCAAACTGCAATTTTCATTTTCACAATAAACAATGCATTTTTAATGCATTTTTTGCTGTGAAAATGACAATGGTCCCAAAAATGTGTCAAAATTGTCTGAAGTGTCCGCCATAATGTCGCAGTCATGAAAAAAAAATCGATGATCGCCGTCATTAGTAACAAAAAATAATAATTAATAAAAAATGCAATAAAACGATCCCCTATTTCGTAAACGCTATAAATTTTGCACAAACCAATCGATAAACACTTATTACGATTTTTTTTTTTTTTTACCAAAAATAGGTAGAAGAATACGTATCGGCCTAAACTGAGGGAAAAAAAATATTTTTATATGTTTTTGGGGGACATTTATTATAGCAAAAAGTAAAAAATATTGAATTCTTTTCAAAATTGTCGCTCTATTTTTATTTATAGCGCAAAAAATAAAAACCGCAGAGGTGATCAAATACCACCAAAAGAAAGCTCTATTTGTGGGAAAAAAAGGACGCCAATTTTGTTTGAGAGCCACGTCGCACGACCGCGCAATTGTCAGTTAAAGCGACGCAGTGCCGAATCGCAGAAACTGGCCAGGTCCTTTACCTGCCTAAAGGTCCAGGTCTTAAGTAGTTAACCACTTCAGCCCCGGACCATATTGCTGTCCAAAGACCAGAGCACTTTTTGAGATTCGGCGCTGCGTCGCTTTAACTGACAATTGCGCGGTCGTGCGACGTGGCTCCCAAACAAAATTGGCGTCCTTTTTTTCCCACAAATAGAGCTTTCTTTTGGTGGTATTTGATCATCTCTGCGGTTTTTATTTTTTGCGCTATAAACAAAAACAGAGCGACTATTTTGAAAAAAATGCAATATTTTTTACTTTTTTCTATAATAAATATCCCCAAAAATATATATAAAAAAATATTTTTCCCTCAGTTTAGACCGATACGTATTCTTCTACATATTTTTCATAAAAAAAAAATCGCAATTAGCGTTTATTGATTGGTTTGCGCAAAAGTTATAGCGTTTACAAAATAGGGGGTAGTTTTATGGCATTTTTATTATTATTATTTTTTTTACTAGTAATGGCGGCGATCAGCGTTTTTTTTCGGTACTGCGATATTATGGCGGACACTTCGGACACTTTTGACACATTTTTGGGACCATTGGCATTTTTTTAGCGATCAATGCTATAAAAATGCATTGGATTACTATAAAAATGCCATTGGCAGTGAAGGGGTTAACACTAGGGGGCGGGGAAGGGGTTAAGTGTGTTCCTATTTGTGTTCTAACTGTATGGGGGGGGTGGCCTCACTAGGGGGAATCACTGATCTTCTGTTCATACATTGTATGAACAGAAAATCAGCGTTTCCCCCGCTGACAGGAACGAGCGCTGTGTGTTTTCACACACAGCTCCCGTTCCCCGCTCTGTAACGAGCGATCGCGTGTGCCCGGCGGCGATCGCGCCCGCCGGGCACACGCACGGGACTCGGGGGCGAGCGGGGGGGGCGCGCGCGCGGGCCGCCGGCGGCGCGCACGCGCCCCCTAGTGGCCGCGAAAAGCGCGACGTAGAGCTACGGGCTCTCGCGCACCCGTGCCGACCTGCCGCCGTATAACTGCGGCGGCTGGTCGGCAAGTGGTTAAACAAACTCGTCCGTCTGTAGCTTCTGACAGGTTACTCAAGGAGCCCCTTATCTCCAGAACAATAGGTCCCAGTAGCCCCAAATGACCAGTGGTGGGGTAAGACTTTGGCTACCTACCCCCCAAATTTGGGGTCTCTGTGACCCCAGGTCGCCGAGCTACAACCCTTGAAGTTCAATCGTTTAAAAAAGAAAAATAAATGTATGTTCATGCCAGATGAGGCTCTGCTGGTCAGGAGTAAGACATGTAAAACACAGTGAGGGAAATTTATCAAAACTGCTGCAGTCAGAATCTGGAACAGCGGCACATGGCAACCAACCACCTTATATCTTCAGCTTTTTAAATGAAAGCTATGAGCTGATTGGTTGCCATGCACAGCTGCCCAAAGATTCTGTCTGCTCTAGCTTTCATAAGTTTCACTATGGGCTTATTCAGACAGGCGCTGGTCCTATATGTTAAGCCACTTTTTGCTGCATCTGAATTCACCAGAGAGCTTCACCTAAAGAAGTGGGTGAATTTCAAATTTTGACAGTCGACTATGTCCATGCAGCTGATGTGTCCCAATTGACTTTGACTACACTGCCTGCACTGGAATGCACAGAACTCAGAACACCATGCATCCCCATGAGGTACACGGCCATCACACTAGGCATGGATGCATATACTCCATGTGAATAAGCCCTAATTGTCATGTGGGCCAGATAGCAGGAAAGAAGAGATGTTGGGTAATTAAAAGAGAAGCATGGGATTTTTTTTTTATGCGCCGCTCTACCTAAAAGTGAAACTTCCGCTCATTTGTCCCCTCTCCTTCCAGTGTCACAATTGGCTCCTTTTGGGACGGGACGACGACAGGATACCTGTCTTTAACAGGTATCCTGTTCCCACTTCCGGGAGTCAGCACCATGGTCCATGACATCACCACGGGGTTCCCTCCTCCACCCCGTCAGTAGGAGAGAGGAGCAGGGCCTCACGCATGCGCAGTAGGGATCCTGGCGTGAAGCCATAATGCTACACTGCCGGGTTTCCTTATTCGCAATGGCGGTGGCATCAGCTGCGGTGCCAACATCGCTGGACTCCAGGACAGTTAAGTGTCCTTTTATCACAAGCCAGCAGCTGCAGTATATGTAGGTGCTGGCTTTTCATCTTCTTTTTTTTGGGGGGCGGACCTCCGCTTTAAATCATAATTGCCTAGGTGGATGCTGCATATGTTCCCTGCCGGCTCCAAGGCCACTGATCACTCAGTTTTCAATGCTCCCTGAGCAGAGAGATAGTGACTGTCAGTCTCTTGCTCTCGGCTCCCCCACGCTCACTGAAACACTAGGCTGTGGAGGGGCCCGGTTTAGGCTTTCAGCGGCTCGCTGAGATCTTGAGCTTGGTGCTGGTCCAGGCATGTGGGCGTATCCCGACCATATGGCTGTGATCTTTCCCCAGCCTGGACTGGCTCACTGTCAGCTGAAAAGTCAAGTCAGAACTCTTGGTTCATACCTGATCTGGCTCAGTAACTAAGCATTGAAGCCAGTGGATTGCCATAACAGCCAGGTAACTAGCATTTTCTCAAGGCTTTTCTTTAAAAGGGGCCTGAGGTAAGTTTTCTATATGCACTGTCTTGCTGTGTGTTAAAATTCATAAACCTTCCTTTAAATGCTGAACTTTCCAACACAGAATGTCATACTGGTAAAGGGCACCCTCTAGTGGTGCATATGGACTATTACAGGTAGAATTATGTAGAGTGTTTTATGATGAAATTATAATTCAGGGCATTTGGGTCAGGAACAAGGGCGGGCTGACAACTCATGGGGCCCCTGGGCAATAGGAGATTATGGGGCCCCAGGGCAATAGGAGATTATGGTGCCCCCAGGCAATAGAAGATTATGGGGCCACACAGTTTACACACACAGTAGATTATCTTTTCTCAGTGCAGTCTGAAAAGTCCTGAAGGCTGTACCGACATCAGCATGGTGGGAGGGGAACCACATACATTGCCTTGTCCACTATAAAAGGGCTGATTCTGTGTTGTCTCCACAGACAAGTATCATTTTTTTTCCCATTGTAAAGTGTTTTAACTTGTCACATTGCCGACCGCCCGCCGTCATATTACTGCGGGACGGTGGCACTGCTACACGGGAGCACGTAGCTCTACGTCCTCCCTTTAGCAGCTAATAGGGCGCGCGCCCCCCGAGTCCCACGCGCGTGCCTGGTGGGTATGATCGCCGCCGGGCACCCGCGATTGCTCATTACAGAGCGGGGAACGGGAGGTATGTGTGTAAACACAAAGCTCTCGTTCCTGTCAGCGGGGGAAACGCTGATCTTCTGTCCATACAATGTATGAACAGAAGATCAGTGATTTCCCCTAGTGAGGCCACCCCCCCATACAGTTAGAACACACCCAGGAACACACGTAACCCCTTCCCCGCCCCCTAGTGTTAACCCCTTCACTGCCAATGGCATTTTTATAGTAATACAATGCTTTTTTATAGCATTGATCGCTATAAAAATGCCAATGGTCCCAAAAATGTGTCAAAAGTGTCCAATGTGGCCGCCATAATATCGCAGTACCGAAAAAAAAAACGCTGATCGCGGCCATTACTAGTAAAAAAAAATAATAAAAATGCCATAAAACGACCCCCTTTTCTGTAAACGCTATAAATTTTGCGCAAACCAATTAATAAACGCTAATTGCGATTTTTTTTAATGAAAAATATGTAGAAGAATACGTATCGGCCTAAACTGAGGAAAAAAAATGTTTTTTTATATCTTTTTTGGGATTTTTATTATAGCAAAATGTAAAAAATATTGCATTTTTTTCAAAATAGTCGCTCTATTTGTGGGAAAAAAAAGACGCCAATTTTGTTTGGGAGCCACGTCGCACGACCGCGCAATTGTCAGTTAAAGCGACGCAGTGCCGAATCACAAAAAGTGCTCTGGTCTTTGGACAGCAATATGGTCCGGGGCTAAAGTGGTTAAAGAATTTGTAGTGTAAAAATGTAAAATCATATCTGCTGCCCTCTACTGTCTAATTGTGAATACCTGTGCTTTTAACATACACAGCTAAAACAGTATTACATCAAAATGCAAACATTTATGATATTGCAGCTTACCAATTCTTAGAGGTTATGACTGCATCATTTTCTTTTTTAGGCCTTTTTCTTTTCTGTATTTTCATCTGGTAATGCAGTCAGTAAGTCTGTTTTGTTTTCAACAGAACAATCTACAAGTGTAACAGTTGGAGGGTTGAGACAAACCATTTAAGACCGACAGGGGTGCTTACAATAGTCAGATTTTATTTATAAAAAACATTTACCCCCCCCCCCCCCCCCATCCAAAAACAAAAAAACTGTACATTTTGGTAAATAGACCTAAAGGCACAGCTAACCATAAACTTAAAGAGGAAGTAAACCCTCTCTTTAAAAAAATAAATACACCCTTCAAGGCAAAGGCATAATGAGCTAATATGCTATGCATACTAGCTCATTATGAATTACTTACCTGAGATCGAAGCCCCCGCAGCAGCCCTTGTTCACCTCCTCCGACGCCATCTTTCCTGATTGACTTTCGGGTATCGCGGCACCGGTGCTGTGACTGGCCGAAACCGCGATGACGTCACTCCCGCGCATGTGGCATGATCGCCATTAGAAACCGCACGCTAAGTGCACCGTAGACATTGGTGCCGCTATTTCTGCAAATATCTCCTAATCCTTTTAGGTTTGGGAGTTATTTCTTGCACCTACAGGTAAGCCTTAATCTAGGCTTACCTGTAGGTTGAAGTGGTTGTAATGGGTTTACAACCACTTTAATGGGATTAGATATCTCATGACAGCTAAAGGAGTGCAACTGGGCTGCTGCGAGTAACAGCCAGAGGTAGTGATAAAAGTAGTGGCAGGCATGGACTCCAAAAGAACATTCTTGTGGAACTGGGTGGAAAAGAGGGTAAAGTAGGAGAAGGGTAAGCAGGAGATCCTGGGTGGAGCAACTACCCATTTAATGGGAAATTTATTCAGGGTTCCAGGAGATACTTGTCAAAACCCGGGGGTAGGAAGCGGGGTATCCATGAATGCCATAACTTTGTATATTTGGGTATTTGATCCTGTAATATTGCCTCTATTTTGCCATGAATCACAGCCTGTTATCCAATTTTTGGTTTCTGCTAGACAAAGCTTTGGGGTCTTCCAGGCCTTTATGACTGTTTGTTTAGCAGCCATGATAATCTGCAAGAGTAGGTTTAATTGTGGTTTTTGTTGAAGAGTGCTACAGTAGGGCCTTGCCAAACAGTATTGACAGCATCCCAAGCACTTCTTAATTTACTTCACCAGTCGTGAAAAAAGGCTGAGCAATGAGGTACAAATTTGGATATATGAGCTGAAACTAAGCACCAGACATTAAATGAGGTCTCCAATCAGGGCTTAAGTCCTGAGGGAACAGGTGGGAACGGAGTCCCTGCACTTTTTTCACAGCGGGAACGCCAGAGCCAATCCTTCTAAGCGGCGATGCCCAGCTTGAGTCACTGTCAGGGGCAGGCAAACCCTAGTAATCTTTTATGTTACTGGCCGCTTACTGTATAGGGATTTAGAAAGAACTTCTAAATGCCGCAATAACTGGCGGCAGACCTCCGCAATGTCTCCTGGGAACAATGACAAAAGCTCCCAGGAGACATTGCGGCATTGAGGAAGTGACATAATACCCGCACACTACCCGATGAATCCATATACAGGTAGCGACCAGTAACAAAGGATTACTAAGGTACAGTGGATCGAAAAAAAAAAAAAAAACATGCGGTTTAGTAACTATGCATATGAGCGGATTTTTTTTTTTTTTTGGTGGGGGAGTGGATCTTGGGTGGGAGTTCCCACACTTTTTTTTCCCACGACTTGACCCCTGTCTCCAATGCCATGTTCTGCAATTCTATCATGACACTGGGGGGGTCAGATGGCCACTTATGCATGTAGGGTGGAGGGTGTGGCAATGTGGCTGGTAACAATATAAATAGGAAAAAAGGGCCATCGAATGAAAATCTTTGTCACACATGCATTTCTACGTGGTAATTTGGTCTAAGGAAGACCTTATTTTGATGCATAAAAAGGTTTAACATGCAGATATCTGAAAACCTCCATTCTGGGAAGGTGGGAGGACTTGTTCAGCATAGTAAAGATTAATAAAACCCTTTGGGATCTGAGAGGTGAAGATGATGTGTAAGGCAAGGGTTAACCAGGCTACCAGGGATTGTGGAGAGAACTTGGCTGGGTATAAGTGTAGCACCATCCTAGTTCAGAATAGGCTGCTAGGTAAGTTTAGTTAGCTCCTCTGTAAGTAGTGGAGCAGGGGTTGATTATTTAGTTGTGTGTCTCACAGGCTACTGTTCTGCTACTTCCCCATCTTCTAGATCAGGGGTGTCAAACTGGTGGCCCTCCAGCTGTTGCAAAACTACAAGTCCCATGAGGCATTGCAAGGCTAACCGTTACAAGCATGACTCCCGCAGGCAGAGGCATGATGGGACTTGTAGTTTCGGAACAGCTGGAGGGCCGCCAGTTTGACACCCCTGTTCTAGATGTATAGTAGGACGGAGAGCAGAACAAGCAGTCTAAATATTTATGGAGCTCTGGCCAATACCTGGGAGGTGTGCCCAGAAGTCGGAGGGAGGGCCCACAAATATTCTGAGGCCTGACAGCAGGGTGCAGAGTTTCTGAGTACAGAGCTTTAGAAAGGGGCTCTGCCCCTGGGGCAGATAGAGAGAGACAGAGAGGAAGCTGTGGAGTCTTAGAAGACATTGAGGTCCTAGCTTTGCATAGCTGGGGATCTACTGAAGAGGGTCTGGGATAGAGTCTGAGAAAAGCCAGAAGAGAGTTGGTGGAAGGGAGTCAAACCATTCTGGGACTGAGTGAGAAGTGATACCGCTATACAGAGGAAATGTGACTATGAGGTAGTTTGATTTCACAAGCCAGTGCAGCCAAGAGCTGTTCAAGACAGCCAGGAGCATGAAATACTACTGAAAGTGTGCTCAGTACAGCCAGGCATGGGCGTAGCATAAGGGGTTGCAGGAGTCACAATCGCAACCCCACCCCTAGCTCCAGGGGGCCCCTACAGCCTCCCTGTTAAATTATCATATTTTCCACAAAGTCCAGGTCTGATCTGCCATAAGGCTCCAAAGCCACGCTCCAGTACTGGGCTTCCACAATCCACACCCCTCCATTCTCATTAGCTGGGAGGAAGCTGTGAGCCATTTCCTGAATGGAGAGGAGCACAGGGTGAGAACCGTCCAGGATGGGGAAGTCTCTGTGCTGTGTGCTGGCAACATAGAATGGTGACAGAGTCCTGTAACTACGATGGGACCGCTGTCACTGGTGAGGTAAGACACCGCTCAGTGACTCCTAGTCACCAGCTGGAGTTTTCTGTACCCCTCACCCGGGGATGTCTGCTTACCCCACTTGCCAACTGGGGAAAAGACACACACCTCTGGATGTGACCTTCCCCAACACCTGCCAAAACTGACAGAAACCTTCAGAAATTGCTAAAACTAATACTCTAACACCTCCTGAGGGGCTTCATTCTCCAGATTTTGTGTGACATGGTCTTGCCCCCACAGATCTAAGTTGTGCTCCCTGACCAACCCCTCTGCCTGGTTGCTGAGCTCCTTTCCCATTACAGCACTCTATACTGCTCCTTCCTTTACAACACAGTCAGTCACGATCTGCACAGCGTATCTGCCTACTGCAACTACACAGCCATTCCGACCAGAGAATTTCACAGGTCAGAGCGGCAACATACAAGCCAGATACACCCTGTGAAGGCTGACAGACTGTGTGTAAAGGAATGTAATTTCAGCCATGTGTAGTGTGTGTGTGTGTGTGTGTGTGGGGGGGGGGGGCATGCAATTTGACATGTCAAATCGGAGCCTATTGCCGGCAACGGCACCGTCCGAATCAGTGTGATGTCTACTTTGCAGTGCCGCACCAATTCCCAAAAGTAGTTTCTGAACTACTTTTGGTGACTTCAGGGGTGATTTCAATAGACATCTGTGCAGAAACCCGCACATATGTCTGTCACATCACCCCAAAAGTGGGACTGAAATCGTGCAAGTTCAGCTGAATTTGCACAATTTCAAACCCACCCTCAGTGTGAACGAGGGCTAAAAGAAGAATACAACAACAAGGTGGAGAGCCTTGCTGTTGCTCATCAGAACTTATAAATGAAAACTCTGGTTATTCTTATATCTCCAGTTCCGTTTTTATTAAAGCATTGTAAAGTCTTGAAACCAAAGCACCAGCGTGACATCAAAGCAACCAGCATTTTTTTTAATGACAGTCCAGCAATAGTAGCTTAAAAATAGGTCCTTTCCAAAAGTGTGCAACAAATGGGTATCATCGAATGTGAAAATCTACAGTATATGGTGAGGGGAAAAAATATTTGAATCCCTGCTGATTTTGTACGTTTGCCCACTGACAAAAATGATTAGTCTATAATTTGAATTAAGCTAAGATTAAGCACTGTACCATAGTGTGAAACGCGTCAGCTGTGACATGTTGATTTTGTGACCAGTTTTATTAAAAGGAATTTTTTTTGGAGTGCGGCTGTCCTAGTTTTCCTCTTCAGTTTTGCATATCATTGCATTGCCGGCACCCAAGGGTTTGGATCCAGTGAGTAAGTTCTTTGGTTTCATCTGAGCGGTTACTTTTCTTCTCATCTATAATTTTAATGGTTGGTTTATTTTAACAGTGAGAAACAGAATACCAAAAAAATCCAGAAAAATGCATTTAAAAAAAGCTATAAATTGATTTGCATTTTAATGAGTGAAAGAAGTGGAAGCAATATAACCAAATATACAAAATCAGCAGGGGATCAAATACTTTTTTCCCTCACCAAGAAGCCAAGGGCTTAGCATTTATGAGTAGTACCTCTTAGGCCGCGTACACACGATCAAATTTGTCCGCTCAAACTGGTCCAATGGACCGTTTCAGCAGACAAATCCGATCGTGTGTATGGGCTAGCGGACATGTCTGACCGGCAGACAAATTTTAAAGCATGCTTTAAAATTTGTCCGCCGGAGACATGTCCGTCGGATATGTCCGCTGGTTAGTACACTAACCAGCGGACATATCTGCCCGCACAAGCATTGAATGGATGCGACGCATGCGTGGACGTTTTTTACTTCCCGGTGCGGTGACGTGGCAGCGTTAACGTCACTGCTATGTCCTCGCGCTGTCTGCCGGCGGGGATTTTTATCCGATGGTGTGTACACGCCGTCGGATGAAAATCCGGAGGAGACATGTCCACTGGAAACGGTCCGTCGGACAGTTTCAGCAGACATGTTCCTCCGTGTGTATGCAGCCTTAGCAGAAAAATACCCCGACTCTAGTGACAGTCACCGAAAAGAGTATGCCGATTCTAAAATGTCAAAGTTAATAAAGATGCGAGAACATTTTCATAGAAGAGACAACTAGAAATTATGTAAAAAAATATAATGACCTATGACCATTAGGCCTGAAATGCAGTGCTGTAGTTCTTCCAACAGCTGCCAAAGGTGCCTTTAGCCTTTTATTGGAATTTCACTCTGTGTGTATATATATATATATATATATATATATATATATATATATATATATATATACACACACACACACATACATACACACTTTCAGGCCTATTGCATTCAAGCCCTGGTGAAGTGGGATTTCAGAACCTCCAAAATGCATTGGCAATATTTATTGAATGGAAAAAAAAAAAGTTAATTTATCTGGCAACACAGCAGTGGGTTGGCGTTCCCATCCATTACTCTTCTGGGTTTCTAGAGAGCAAACTGTGGAATTATGCCATAACATGCGAATATATCCAGTTAGTTGGGACTCCAATTGCACTTAGAAGTCCAGTGCTTTTCTTCCCCTTTATAATATAATGAAAATAAAATACAGATTTGAAATTTTATCTTTATTATAATTTATGAAAATAGTTTCAAATAGGTACATTAACATGATTATATTTTCCAGTTGCATCCAATACCTTTGATTTATATAAAATAAAACACCAAACATCACCGCAGAATTCCATTTCTAAACCGTTTAAATATAAATGTTTTTTTTTTTTTTTTTTTGTCTAGATAAAAAAGGAGTATGAAAACTACTTTGGTAAACTATTTTACCTGTAAACCCAAACAAGTCCAAAAAATATATTATATATATATATATATATATATATATATATATATATATATATATATATATATATATATATATATATATATATATATATATATATATATATATATATAATAGCCTTCTCCATTTTATTTCTCCAGTCCACTATAATATAATAAAAAAAGATAATCATTCTTCAGTATTTGGCACAATAATATGGCTTTTCAGTGATTGACAGTATTACTATTAAACACATGAATGCTTGGACCACAGAATAACAATGAATCCAACCTCAGATGTTATAGTGTAAACAATTTATGGAAATGTATGGAAACAATGGAACAAATAAGAAAAATGCTGAAAAGCACAAAAACATATGCAATTTTATATATTTTTCTATTAAAGCTCAGAAAATGTAGGCCCTTTTACACTATTAGGCATATTTGTGAAGCAGTGAATGTTACATCCACCAAACATTCACTGCAGAAAAATTAAAACTCATGCGCCAGAAAGATTTACATGCAGTAAATATTTGGTGAATGTTACGCTCACTGCTCTACAAATATACCGCTTTGGGTTGTGTTACTCAGCACATTTCAATGGATCAAGACATGTTGTCATAAGGCAGCACATTCATTTTCAATGCATCCCGGTGTACTCCCAGCCTATTTACAAACACAACTGCTACATTTTCATCAAAACAGTGCACTACAGCGAACGCCATGTGTGTTGTGGTGCCCTGTACTGCAGGCGAGTTTGCAGCTTGTGCATTGGGGTACAATTCTAAATAAATGGCATTACAATGCACATGGTAGAATGCATAAATGTGTATTTTAACGTGCGTTACCGCAGGCCATCAGTGGGTATGGGCCTTTAACTAATGGCATAGGTTATAGAGTACTTGGGGTATATGAACAGCCACACACATTAGCATAGATAGAAGGGCAAGTATTTTTTCTGAATCTCAATAATGGGACAGCTCTGCTTAGATGTTCAGTATTTCATAGCCATTTGTTTTTACCCACAGCTTCGTCCTGGTTTAGTAATAAAGTTGTGTCTGAGTAAAACCATGGACAGAGATATTGGTATGTGTGTACCCCTTCACCACGCTTGCTTACCCACTAGCATTCTTGGTGTCTCATTCCATACTCATAGAATACCATAAAACAACCTGCATATAGTAAATGTTATAACTACAAAACTACCCAGCAGCAAAATAGTAAAAGCTGGGAAATCGAGGGTTCCTGTAGTCAGAGTCAGCAGTTAACTGCCTCTTATTATTGCCATTATTATTCCTAAAAGTATTCTCACTGCTGCCCCATTTGCTGCTCCCTCTCAGGTAAGAGCAATTATCAGTGATGTGTTTGAGAATAAACTAGCCTTTCTGGTGAGGCGTTATCAAGTAAAGGTGTAATCTTAAATGATTGTTTAAAAACATACTTAAACGTCTTATATTTGCTCTCTACTGGTCTGTTAAATATACTACTAAAAGCATTTTGTTATAATCAGCTTTATTAGTACATAAAAAGCCGTCAGAAATTCAGGACGGCTTTGTGCTGTCTGCCTGTGTTATATTGTGTACAGGAACATCTGCTCCAATGCAAAAATTCCATGTTTGGGGCATACAGTCCTGAACACGAGTGCTCCATCATGGAATGCTGCTGGAAAAGCAAAAACATTTACAGACTATATACCTTTACAGAAGGAACGGAGTTTCTGAATTGTATGCATGAATAAATGCATGTCCTAAGAGTACATTCACACTTTCTCCAAAAAAAAAAAAAAAAGTCTGTGGTTTTCAAATTCAATTTAAAAACAATGAATGGTATGGTATGAGGTCTAAAGTTGCACCAAATGCATGCAACGGTTTATCAATGCACAGTCAATGGCAATTTACTGCACGGTTGTCATTGTCCAGGACATTGGAGACATTAAATTCTGTGAAATTCAGCTTTATATGGTCATTGTACTGCTTTCTATTATTGTACAACTGGAAGTACAGTAGCGGCATACATTTTTGAGAGCAGAGGCGTGAACACTCTGTGGTGCCGAGCACAACAAATCCCTTAAATAATTTGTGTGTGAGTGTTCTTATTTAAAACAAATATATTTCTGAATGTGCAAAATGCTTTCAGATAATTTTCTCTGCCTTAAACCTATTCCCGGATAAGGATGAGCTCTGGCGTGTTCGCACAGTCCATGTGCAGAGCCCGCCAGGAAGTTGGCATGGCGCTGCGCTAATCACAGGCAGGGAGAGATTTCCCGATGCTCGGCTGCAGAGATCGGGAAATGTCTCCCCGCCTGTGATTAGCGCAGCGCCATGCCAACTTCCTGGTGGGCTCTGCACATGGACTGTGCGAACACGCCGGAGCTCATCCTTATTCCTGGACACCATAAGATGATAACATCTAGGTAAAGTGTTCCCCACTGAAAGACCTGCTGACTAAGTAGGTAACTGCCCTCTGTCTCCCTTCCACATGCCAGGGTTCTATGCCTAAGCAATTTATCACTAGACCCAAACATTAAGAATGTGAGGTTGTGCTTTAGTCTATGCAAATATTGACTTTCAGCCAGTATTGCATTGGTGTACAGTATACATGGGAACACTTTACCTAAAGATACCTACTGCAATCTTGCAGGAGGGGTTACCATAGATGGGGTTCACTTTAGAAGGATGGTCATAGAAATATGAACATAAAATGTGAATGTCAAAAAGTACAACTATTGAAGTTCCTAATTTATTTCTCCCATCTGTATTTTTTTAGTTGTCATCTTTCTAAATTGACCAAGTATTCATATACTTTTATATAATAAATCAAATGAGTCCACTTACAACAAACACTTGCTGTTTACCAGATATACGCAACGTCATATTTTTAGCTTATGCTATACATATAAATAAATTGATGGATGAAAATGTATTGAAACAATTCCCAGAAGAGGAGAATGACTTCAGTGTCTTAGTGAACTCCATTAGTAGTGTGTCCATTATGGAGAGTATCATTTAGTGTAGGACAATATGGCTGAGTCTATTGTGTGTAAAACACAAAACAAAAAACGAACTTTGGCTCCCCAAAGCGCATTTCAATGTAAGCTCTTGACTTGACAAAATGTATCTGACCACCTTGTATAAATAATTTCCAGTGCGGTTAGGACATGCTGTCCTCTGACTCATCCAAAACACATTAGACTCTGGAACAGCAATAGGTTGTCATGCTGCTGACACTTGTCTCACTGCCTAGAACATTGTCAACTTTTGTCACAAAAAAAAAAGTAGTATGCTTTGTTCGGTAAAAATGCATGGTTACAAAAATAAAAGACTGCACACACAGAGGTTTAAAAAGGAATCTGAAGGTGCAGTAAGTAACCCATGCCATCTAATGAGAAAATAAGAATTTTCTACTCAAGTAAAAGTGTTTTCTTGGAGTCCACTGAGGGACACAGTAGTTCAGAAACAGCTTGAGTTATACTGTTGCCTACAAGACATCTGGGCACTGGCAAACCGAAAAGTAATAACCCAGCCTCTGTAAAACCCCCTCCTCTTGTCAGCATGTAAACAAGCAGTACCAAAAGGCAAGGCAGAAAGCACAGCCGTGTAGCCCAATAGATTAATTTTTTTTTACTGTAAATCTTTTCTTTGTCTATTGTGGGATACTAGAATTCAGATACAGCCAAGACATTCAAAAGCAGTCCAGCTGAGAGATGGTCAACACTTACTGACAATTCCTTGGAACGGAATAATCAACACCCGAATCTGAACTAGATGAGATGAAGTGTCCTGAAAGTCCCGACACAACCCCGGTAAACCTGAGGCTTTGGCAGGAGACTGCAGTGCCTGAAACACAGTGTCTTCAGAAATAGACCGCTGGGCTTTGAATCAGAGGGGGTAACAAGTGTAAGGAATCTGAAGTGCCATGGGGGCCAATGGAAAATTGCTAAGGTTTGCGATTTGCAACAGCTATATTGATTGATTTTGATTGGTTGATTTGTAATAGCATATCATTGCTTCTTACAATGTTTTTATTGCAGACTATATATGTATGACTGTATATATTGATGTCCAGCCAATTTGGTGTGGCATAGAACGTGCTAAAATACTATGCCAGTCTTTGGTCAAACATTGATGCAGTGGCATTTAGTCTATAATTTAGTTTAGTACAGATAAAGATATCAACATAGGAGCGCTTATGACTTCAGTATTCCATTCTCTGCAGGCCTAAGAGAGCTCAATTCCCCTCAGGTACATGTGTACTTTGTGGGTTAGTGTACATATACATTAGAAGCCAGGTTGTGTACAGCAGTGGTCATCAACCCTGTCCTGCAGGGCCCACTAACAGGACAGGCTTTATGTATTACTAGACTAGAATACTGCAATCACTAGAGCAGCAAATGATATCACCTGTGATGCATTTCAGTTATCTTGCAAACCTGGCCTGTTAGTGGGCCTTGCAGGACAGGGTTGATGACCACTGGTGTACAGCACCTGGATATCTCCCTGGAGGTTCTTTATGTGCATCTGTGGAGAAGTTTGTTCAACTTCGTAGTGAGTGGAGTACAGGTACATAGGAAGCAAATAAGAGACAGTCACCAAGAACACAAATAAGGATACCCCACTGGAACAATGAATGAAGAAGGCACAGTTTAAATACATGGCACATTGCTGTATACAAGTAAATAAACCAAACAAAAAAGAGCAATCATTTCAACAGGACACAGGAACACAAATGCTTTAAAAGGGGCTTTTTCCAGTTTGTTTCCAGGCTTCATTCGCTCCTTTAATGGTCTCTCGCTTGACACATTTCAAGTAACCCTGAAAGCCTTGTTGTTGGGGGACATGCTGTAGAAACAAGAAACATAGTGTAAACTGAGTGACATCCAATACTTAACCACTTCAATACCGGGCATTTTCACCCCTTCCTGCCCAGCCCAATATTCAGCTTTCAGTGCTGTCATGCAACACTGTACCTAAACAACATTTTTATATACATTTTTCCACACAAATAGAACTTTCTTTTGGTGGTATTTAATCACCACTGGGATTTTTATTTTTTTTTGCGATATAAATGAAAAAAAAGTGCAACATTTTTGAAAAAAACAAAACACTTTAGTTTCTATTATAAAATGTAATTTTTGTTCATTAACCACTTCCATACCAGGCACTTACGCACCTTCCCGCCCAAGCCAATTTTCAGCTTTCAGCACTGTCGCAATTTGAATGACAATTGCGCGGTCATGCTACACTGCACCCAAACAAAATTGGCGTCCTTTTTTCCCCTCAAATAGAGCTTTCTTTTGGTGGTATTTGATCACCTCTGCGTTTTTTTTTTTTTGTGCAACAACTAAAAATAGAGCGAAGATTTTGAAAAAAAAATTAAGTTTTTATTTTTTTCTGTTAATTTTTTTGTAAATGAGTATGTTTTCTCTTTCAATTATGGGCACTGATATGGTGGCACTGATGGGCACCGATGAGGTGGCACTGATGGGCACCGATGAGGTAGTTCTGATGGGCACCGATTAGGTAGCACTGATGGGCACTGATAGGCGGCGCTGGTATTGGGCACTGATGGGCACTCATGGGCGGCACTGATGGGCACTCATGGGCGGCACTGATGGGCACTCATAGGTAGCACTGGGCACTCATAGGAAGCACAGGTGGGCACTCATAGGCGGCACAGGTGGGCACTGATAGGCGGCACAGGTGGGCACTGATAGGCGGCACAGGTGGGCACTGATAGGCGGCACAGGTGGGCACTGATAGGTGGCACAGGTGGGCACTGGTAGGTGGGCACTGGGCATGGATTGGCACTGTGGGGTGGCACTGACAGACACTGGGGTGGCACTGATGATCACTGAGGGGTGGCACTGATGGATCAATGTTGCCAATCAGTGCCCATGTGTGGGCACTGATTGGCATCATTTTTTTTTACTGTCCCCCTTTTTTTTTTTTTGTCTTTTTTTTTTTGTCATTTTTTTTTTTTTTTGTCTTTTTTTTTTGTATTTTTTTTTGTATTTTTTTTATTTCCCTGGTGGTCTAGTGTGGCGATCCGAGGGGGGGCTGCGCTGATAAACAATCAGCGCGAACCCCCCCTGTCAGGAGAGCCGCTGATCGGCTCTCCTGTACTCGCGTCTGTCAGACGCGAGTGAGGAAGAGCCGTCGGCGGCTCTTCCTGTTTACATCGTGATCAGCCGTGATTGGACACGGCTGATCACGTGGTAACGAGGCTCCGCCGGAGACTCGTTACCGAGATCGGAGGTGCAGGGTGTCAGACTGACACCCCGCATCACCGATCGCCGCGCTGCGCGCCCGCACGGGCGCGTGCGGCATGAAATCGTGCAGGCCGTTTGAGAACGGCCTGTCACGATTTCATAACCACTTCCCGGCCGTAAATCGGCTATTGGCCGGGCGGGAAGTGGTTCATTTGGGCCAACATTTATACTGCTACATATCTTTGGTGAAAATAACCCAAATTAATTAGTGGATATTATTTAGTCTGTGTGAAAGTTAGAGTCAACAAGCTATCGTGCCAATTAAAGTGTTTTTTTTTTTTTTTTAACTTTATGCTATAGGTAAGCATATATTAAAGCGGAGGTTCACCCAAAAATCAACAATCTGCCATTCAATCCAGCATACTGCTGACATGTGCAGTATGCGTTTTTTTTTTTTTTGTACTTATCGTTTTATCAGCCTTCGTTATCTGGCTCCGAGCGGGGATTCCTCCGGGGAAAAGGCATTCCTAAGGCAAGCATAGTTGATTGACGGGCTAGTGGAAGCGCGTCACGCCTTCCGAAAATAGCCAAAGTGACACTTGGCCGTTTACATCGCTTTTAGGGCGCCTGCGCCTGCCGTGTAGAGCTGACTGCGCAGGCGCTGTAAATTGCCGAGTGTCACTTTCGGAAGGCGTGACCCGCTTTACTAGCCTGTCAATCAACTAGGCTTGTCTTAGGAAGGCCTATACCCGGAATGAATCCCCGCTCGGTGCCAGATAAGAACTCCTGATTAAAACGATAAGTACAAAAAAAAACAAACAGCATACTGCACATGTCAGCAGTATGCTGGATCGAATGGCAGATAGTTGATTTAGGGTGAACCTCCGCTTTAAGGCTTACCTGTAGCTACCCAGGATATCTCCTAAACCTGCACGATATTAGAGATATCCGCTGTGTCCACATGTGCCAAAGTCATCGGCACATGTGCACTGGGGCAAACTGAAGCAATGGCACCTATGTGTAAGAGTACAGAACAATGGTGTGCACGAGGAACAATGGTGTGCACGAGGAACAATGGTGTGCACGAGGAACAATGGTGTGCACGAGGAACAATGGTGTGCACGAGGAACAATGCAAATTCTCATTTCAGCATTAACAAGATGTCTGATCAAGTAAGAATAAATAGTAGCTTTGGGTTAATAATTTTTATCCTGAATTCATCCTATAGAAATTTACTGATATTTGTTAACCACATGCCGACCAGCCGCCGTCGTTCTACGGCGGCAGGTCAGCTCTCCTGGGCGAGAGCCCGTCATGCTACGTCGCACTTTCGACGGCCACTAGGGGGCGCGCGCGCCCCACCGGCGGCCCGCGCGCCCCCCGCACGCCCCCGAGTCCCGCGCGCGTTCTTGGCGGGTACGATCGCCGCCGGGCACCCGCGCTTGCTCGTTACAGAGCGGGGAACGGGAGCTATGTGTGTAAACACATAGCTCTCGTTCCTGTCAGCGGGGGAAACGCTGATTTTCTGTTCATATAATGTATGAACAGAAGATCAGTGATTCCCCCTAGTGAGGCCACCCCCCCATACAGTTAGAACACAAATAGGAACACACTTAACCCCTTCCATGCCCCCTAGTGTTAACCCCTTCACTGCCAATGGCATTTTTATAGTAATACAATGCATTTTTATAGCATTGATTGCTAAAAAAATTCCAATGGTCCCAAAAATGTGTCAAAAGTGTCCGATGTGTCCACCATAAGATCGCAGTACTGAAAAAAAACGCTGATCGCCGCCATTACTAGTAAAAAAAAAAAATATTAATAAAAATGCCATAAAACTACCCCCTATTTTGTAAATGCTATAACTTTTGCGCAAACCAATCAATAAACGCTAATTGCGATTTTTGTTTACAAAAAAGCAGAGTTAGGATCTTACCGGTAACTGTTTCCAGTAGTCTTCCAAGGCAGCCCTTGAGAGATGGAGCTCCTCCTCGCAATCAGGAAACACATTGCCACAATTTTTTTCCCTCCCTTTAAAAACTCAAGGATAGTTGGAGTATCCATTCTCTGTCTTTGGTTTTCCGTGCACCAACTGTTAAATTTCCTCCAGATCTTTCTGTAGATGGCTCTGGTGTTTGGCTTCCTGGCACTCAGAAGTGTTGTCACTACCTTCTCTGAGAGTCCTTTTGATTTCAAAAGTTCCTGTTCAGTAACCAGGCCGTCCACTTGAAATGTTCTTGCTTTAGGCCTGTTAACGGACCCTGACACATCAGGTCTGTCCTGTGAGGTAGAAGCCATGGCTCGTCTGCTGAGAGACTGAGGGGTTTAGAGAACCAGGTTCTCTTGGGCCAGTATGGTGCGATTAGAATGAGTTTCGTTTGTTCTTTATCACCCGTGGAATCAGATGAACCGGAGGGAAGGCATAGCACATTTTGAAGTTCCAGGGGTTCTGGAGAGCATCTATCCCCAGAGGTTGGTCTTGCTGGTTTAGCGAGAAGAAACACCTCACTTGAGCATTCTTCCGGGAGGCGAACAGATCTATGTTTGGTATTCCCCAGCGGACTGTAATTTCTTTGAACACCTCCGGATGTAACACCCATTCCACTTGGGAGATCTCCTGGCAGCTGAGGAAGTCCCCCACTTGATTGTCTTCTCCTTTTAGATGAACTGCACTTAGTGAAAGTAAGTTCCCTTCTGCCCACCGGCATATCTGGTTGGAGATGTAGCTCAGAGATGGACTTCTTGTGCCTCCTTGTTTGTTTAGATAAGCCACTGCTGTGGCATTGTCTGAGAGTACCAGGATGTGACGACTTGTCAGCTGGTTCTGAAAAACCTCTATGGCTTTGGCTATCGCCATGAGTTCTCTCCAGTTTGAGGATGCTTTGGCTTCCTCTGGGGACCATCTTCCCTGAGCAGGTTGCCCTGCTAGGTGAGCTCCCCAACCCCAACTGCTTGCGTCTGTGGTCAACTTCTGGGATATCGGAAATGACCAATCCAGACCCCGATTTAGATTTGTGTGGATCCTCCACCACCATAGTGATCTTTTCACTGATGTTGGGAGTAACACCGACTTGTCCAGATCTCCTCTTTGGTTTTTTAAAAGAAAAACTTGAAGTTGTCTTAAGTGAAATTTTGCCCACTGGACTGCCGGTATTGAGGATGTCATCAATCCCAGAACTGACATCAGGTCTCTGACTGTTATCGGTAAGTTGTTCTGAATAGAACCCACTCTCTTGATGAGGTCTTGAATTTTTTCCTCTGGAAGAAATGTTTTCTGTTCTGTGGAACTGAGTAGATACCCCAGGAACCGAATGTTTTGGGTGGGACAAAGGTTTGACTTTTCCAAGTTTAGGATCCAACCCAGCGATTTTAACCATAGTTGAGCTTCGTTGAGGTTCCTTATCAGCTGCGCTTCTGATGGTGCTGCGAACAGTAGGTCGTCTAGATAAGGAATTACCGTCATCTTCTTCAACCTTAGAGGGGCTAGAACCTCTGCCAACACTTTGGTGAATATCCTCGGTGATGAGGACAACCCGAACGGGAGAGCTCTGCTCTGAAAGTGGTATTCCTTCCCGTCTATTTCCACTGCTAACCTCAGGTATCTCTGGGAATCTTCTCTGATGGGGATGTGAAGATAGGCGTCCCTGAGATCCATGGTCGCCATGAATGTTTCTGGTTGCAGAATGTTCTTGACCGAGAAAATGGATTCCATGCGGAATTTTTTGTATTGAATCGTTTGATTCAAGGGCTTGAGATTCAGTATTAGACGAAACTTCCCGGAGGGTTTCTTGATGACGAATACGTGAGAATAAAAACCCTTTCTTTTTTCCTTCTCTGGAACTGGGATAAGGACATTTTTATCCACCATCTCCCCCAGCAACAGAGGTAGAGCTTTTGCTTTTTCCAAATCTCTGGGAAGCTTTGTCAATAGGAATCTCTCTGGAGGATGAGAACTG
The DNA here is from genome assembly GCA_029574335.1 of Rana kukunoris. NCBI lineage: Eukaryota > Metazoa > Chordata > Amphibia > Anura > Ranidae > Rana > Rana kukunoris. The sequence continues at coordinate 99,343,496 of CM056050.1, read as the reverse complement.
AATTCCAGCGAGTAGCCCTTTGCTATTATTTCTAGGATAAACTGATTGGCTGTCGCCTTTTGCCACTGTGGTAGGAAGGCAGCCAATCTTCCCCCTACTGGCACCTGGTTGTCACTGCTTGGTGGCCGGGTTAGCAGCGCCAAAGAGTGGGTTACTCTTTTGTTTTCCCTTGTGACCCGTCCAGTTTTTCTTCGGGAATTCCTTTTTCCCCTCCTGGGAGCGATTTCTTTTCCCCTGATAAAATCTTTTTTGTGGATATTTTCGCTTTTCCATAGGAAAGGACTTATTCTTATCTGCTGTTCTCTCCAAAGCTTCATCTAGGCCTGACCCAAAAAGCAAGTCTCCTGTGAAAGGTAAATTGCATAGTCTTGTTTTGGATGCGGCGTCACCTGTCCAGGTTTTCATCCAAATCGTACGCCTAGCTGCGACCGTTAGTCCACCTGACCTTGCTGCTAGTTTAACAGACTCTGCAGAAGCATCTGCAATGTAACCTACTGCTTTAGAGAGTACTGGAAGTGTCTTCAGGATTTCCTCTCTAGGTGTCCCATTTTTAATATGGTCCTGTAACTGGGTTAGCCAGAATTCCAGATTTCTTGCTACGCAGGTGGTAGCTAGCGCTGGTTTTAGGCTAGCGACACTTGCCTCCCAGGCTCTTTTTAGGATGATATCACCCTTTTTATCCATGGTGTCTTTTAAATGCCCCATGTCTTCAAAAGCCAATGAAGAATTTTTAGAAATTTTTGAAAGTGGGGCATCCAGTTTTGGATTTTTGTTCCAAACCTCTTTTGGATCGTCACTAAAAGGGAATCGTTTTTTGTGGCTTGCCGCAAAGAATGTTTTTTTCTCTGGATCTTTCCATTCATTCATCACGGTATCAGACATCACCTGATGAACTGGGAACACCCTGGAATTCTTTTTCCTCAGACCTTGGTACATTAGGTCATGCTTGGAAGGTTCTTCCTTTTCATGTTCGATTTCCAGGGTTTCATAAATGGCCCCAAGCAAATCATCCACATCTTCAAGTGACAATTTGTAATTGGGAGCCTTCCTTCTTTCTTCACCCCCCTCCTCCTGTTCTGGTTCTGAGTCATCGCTGGCCAAAACACTAGCTGCGCTGCTGCCTGCTCGCTCCCTCACAGACTCATGTGACCCTGATGCAACTTCCGATCTGGGCGAGGCCATGGGAGAGGGACTTCCAGAAGGAACTGCTGGAGGTTTAACCTCTGTAATAAACTTTTTGAGATCCTTAAAGGTGTTAGCCATATCATCCCTCACGGATCCAAAAATCTTTGCATAAACTGCGTCAGATTTTTTCTGTATTAATTTTTCAATACACTTCTGACATAGCGGCTCTGTGTATTCCACTGGCATCTTGGTATTACACTTTGCACACTTTTTCCTGGGAGTGGGCTTTGGCTCTTTGGGTGTTTTCACCTGTCAAGAGACAGAAAACACAGGGGTCCATGGTGGTGAAATTACAGCGCTCTGTAGTGCATACCCCCACCAAACAGTGCACACTCAGTGACACTAGTGCCCCCTGTGAGCCCCAGCTAAGTTAGTGACCGTCACCATCTAACTGCTGTCCCCCTTAACAAAAACGGATACAAAGGTCACCCACTGGTGCCTACCTGCATCCTGCTGGTGCTCTCCCCTCCTGGGGCCTGGGCCGATGGAATTTCATCCTCCTCCAGCATCCTGGTTCTGTGATGGCGTCCTTGCTGTCGTCTGCAGCGGCGTCCACGCTATTAGCACCAGCCGGCCGTTTGATTTTCCCGCGCCTTTAAGGGGAAGGACCAGTTACCCGGCGCACGCCAGTGACGTCATGCCGCCCCGGAGGTGATGCGCCGCATCTTCCGGGTCAAGCGGCGTTCAGACGTGGGTCACGCCCCCCCTGCTGACGCCGCCAAGGGAATGACAACACGGCGCCTATCTCCTCGCCTGGGCACAGCGAAAAATCAAACCCAGGACACCTCCTGCATCTCGCCGACGGAGGGTTGCACGTGGCCGCGATAAAGCCGACCTCCTCCACCGTATAACAGCGCCGGTGAGTCCACTGACCCCCTGCCATTCTGAGGCTCCTCCATTCTCTGTGCCAGATATGTGGGACATACTGTGCACAAAAAAAAAACCTGCTGCATTTTTGAACGCCTGTCCATGTCAGCCCATGAGAAATGGAGCTCCTCCAGGTCCACTGGCAACATGTCTCCTCTGGACAGAGGAAACACTAAGACTGACCAGGGACCTGAGGGACCGCCTCTTAAAGGGAGGGAAAAAATTAGTGGCAATGTGTTTCCTGATTGCGAGGAGGAGCTCCATCTCTCAAGGGCTGACTTGGAAGACGACTGGGGAAAAATATGTAGAAGAAAACGTATCACCCTAAACTGAGGAAAAAAAATTTTTTTTTTAAGATATTTTTGGGGGATATTTATTATAGCAAAAAGTAAAAAATATTGAATTTTTTTCAGAATTGTCGCTCTATTTTTGTTTATAGCGCAACAAATAAAAACCGCAGAGATGGTCAAATACCACCAAAATAAAGCTCTATTTGTGGGGAAAAAAGGACGCCAATTTTGTTTGGGAGCCACGTCGCACGACCGCGCAATTGTCAGTTAAAGCAACGCAGTGCCGAATCACAAAAAGTGCTCTGGTCAGGAAGGGGGTAAATCCTTCCGGGGCTGAAGTGGTTAATATAATTTATTCCTCTTACTTTTTTACCAGAGCTAAAAAAAAAAAAAATCATAAATATCAATCTATGATTATGGGATATATTATGCATCACATCACATTTTACCTCACATACTAAGAGTTTTTAGGTTGCATTGACTCAACTCTCTTTGCTTGAATGAAGTGCCAGAGCTCATGTAAACCATGTGACCTAAAGTGACGGTTTCACTTTAAGAACAAAAAAAAAAGCCACTGGCATCTGTAAAATGTAGCAGCAGCTTTCAGAACCTCCAATGTAAGTACATCCCTAAGTGAAAATGTCCAATTTGGGTCCAATTAGTCATTTTCCATCCCAGTGTCATGCGAATCGTTAGTGTTACAAGATCTCAGGTGTGAATGGGGAGCAGGTGTGTTAAATTTGGTGTTATCGCTCTCACTCTCTCATACTGGTCACTGGAAGTTCAACATGGCACCTCATGGCAAAGAACTCTCTGAGGATCTGAAAAAAAAAAAAATTACTTGCTCTACATAAAGATGGCCTAGGTTATAAGAAGATTGCCAAGACCCTGAAACTGAGCTGTGGCACGGTGGCCAAGACCACACAGCGGTTTAACAGGACAGGTTCGACTCACAACAGGCCCCCGTCATGGTCGACCAAAGACGTTGAGTGCACATGCTCAGTGTCATATTCAGAGGTTGTCTTAGGGAAATAGACATAGGAGTGCTGCCAGCATTGCTGCAGAGGTTGAAGGGGTGGGGGGTCAGCCTGTCAGTGCTCAGCCCACACGTCACGCACTGCATCAAATTGGTGTGCATGGCTGTCCCACAAGGAAGCCTCTTCTAAAGATGATGCATAAGAAAGCCTGCAAACAGTTTGCTGAAGACAAGCGGACTAAGGACGTGGATTACTAAAAATCATGTCCTGTGGTCTGATGAAGCCACTTATTTGGTTTAGATGGTGTAAAGCGTGTGTGAGGGCAACTAGGTGAGGAGTACAAAGACAAGTTTGTCTTGCCCACAGTCAAGCATGGTGGTGGGAGTGTTAAGGTCTGGGGCTGCATGAGTGCTGCCAGCACTGGGGAGCTACAGTTCATTGAGGGAACCATGAATGCCAATATGTACTGTGACATACTGAAGCAGAGCATGATCCCCTCCCTTCGGAGACTGGGCCACAGGACAGTATTCCAACATGACAGCGACCGCAAACACACCTCCAAGACGATCAGTGCCTTGCTAAAGAAGCCGAGGGTAAAAGTGATGGACTGACCAAGCATGTCTCCAGACCTAAACATGATTGAGCATCTGTGGGGCATTCTCAAACAGAAGGTGGAGGAGTGCAAGGTCTCCAACACCCACCAGCTCTGTGATGTTGTCATGGAGGAGTGGAGACTCCAGTGGCAACCTGTGAAGCTCTGGTAAACTCAGTGCCCAAGAGGGTTAAGGCAGTGCTGGAAAATAATGGTGGCAACACAAAATATTGACACTTTGGGCCCAATTCGGACATTTTCACTTAGGGGTGTACTCACTTTTGTTGCCAGCGGTTCAGACATTAATGGCTGTGTGTTTTGTTATTTTGAGGGGACAGCAAATTTACACTGTTCTACAAACTTATTAACCTGCCAAAGCATGTGTAGTTCTGCTTAGTCAATGTTCTGATCCAGACATCCATGACAGACAGCACAGCCAGTTCCATGACTTTCTTGCACTGCAAAGGCAATGCAGTCTACCCGGGGAGGCTGAACAATGAGCACCATATCAAGCCTGAGACTGGATAATGAGCTACCGATTGATCAACTTAGGTACATTCGGCCTTTCCATACATGTTCTGAATTAGGTATCGGTTAAAAATGGCATTGGCGCATCCCTATCGCCTAGGAAGAAGGGTGGTTTGGGAGGTGGCAGGGGGTTGTTGTTCGGGAGTTGGGTGACAGCAGAGTGGAAGAGGAGGGGTAAGTGAAGGCAAGGTAGTTGAGAGTGGGGTGAAATAGGGATTGTGGGGTGGGAGCGTTGGGATGGAAGAGGCTGTGATTGCTGGGGGGAAGAGGATAGGGATAGGAAAGTTATAGGAGATGCAACAGGGAGACAGCCAGAGACTACATGGTGCAGGGAGACAACCAGAGAATGCAGGCATGGTGCAGGGAGAGAGCCAGAGACTGCAGGCATGGTACAGGGAGAAAGCCAGAGACTGCAGGAATATTACAGGGAGAGAGACAGGCTGCAGACATGGTAACAGGGAGAGAGACCGAGACTGCAGAAACGGTACAGGGAGAGAGCCAGAGACTGCAGGAATGGTACAGGGAGAGAGCCAGAGACTGCAGGAATGGTACAGGGAGAGAGCCAGAGACTGCAGGAATGGTCCAGGGAGAGAGCCAGAGACTGCAGGAATGGTCCAGGGAGAGAGCCAGAGACTGCAAAAATGGTCCAGGGAGAGAGCCAGAGACTGCAAAAATGGTCCAGAGAGAGAGCCAGAGACTGCAGGAATGGTCCAGGGAGAAAGCCAGAGACTGCAGGAATGGTCCAGGGAGAGAGCCAGAGACTGCAGGAATGGTCCAGGGAGAGAGCCAGAGACTGCAGGAATGGTCCAGGGAGAGAGCCAGAGACTGCAGGAATGGTCCAGGGAGAGAGCCAGAGACTGCAGGAATGGTCCAGGGAGAGAGCCAGAGACTGCAGGAATGGTCCAGGGAGAGAGCCAGAGACTGCAGGAATGGTCCAGGGAGAGAGCCAGAGACTGCAGGAATGGTCCAGGGAGAGAGCCAGAGACTGCAGGCATGGTACAGGGAGAGAGCCAGAGACTGCAGGAATGGTACAGGGAGAGAGCCCGGATCCAGTGCTTTGTGTGGATGGTCAGAACTGGAGGAAGGTGGTGTGCAGCGAGGAGACAGGGCTTGCGGGTTGTTAAGCTGGGCGGGCCTGCACCTTGCGATGCTACTGGGAGGAGGAGGAGGCAGGGATGGCACTGTATGGAGAGGAGGAGGTCCTCTTTCAAGCTAAGTCACTTCCAGGATCTGTTTCCATGATCTGAGAATTTTCGCGAGTATTTATACTCGCAAAAATGGCTAGTATCGGCGCTGATACCGATACCAGTATCGGTATATCCCTAGTTTGAATCGTTTTTGCTGAACTGGCCGAGATTCGAACAGTCTATGGCTGGCTTTAGACTGACTACACTGTGCAAAGCAGTAAAGCTTTGACTGTCTCAGCGTGCTGTCCTTACCTTTACTAATCAGAGGGGATTACAAGAGTTGGATATCGAGAAAAATTCTGGGACTTTGGTACATTTAAAACATTTTTTTTTTTTTTTTTATAAGAGATCTGTTTATTAATCAAAAAGAGGAAATAGTACATACAGGAGAAAATTGAGACAGTCAATGAGTGCATCTTACAGTATTTTCCAGACGACAATATATAATAACAGATCTTAACAGAACAAATAGGAGTTTAAGACAGCCTGTTCAGTGCCAAAAACATTCGGTAACCATGAGGTAGCGACAATACATGACTCTTGGGGTCCCACCTCTATCTGCTACACACAACTCCCCCCACCCAGGGGACAGAGCAAGAGAAATAGATCACTGCTCTTTTGACTATATACATGTATCCGCGGGCCTTGAGCCACCTATCCCACACTTTTTCGAATTTAGTGGGACAACCCCTGTGAGAGTACATAAATTTTTTGTATGGTAAGACTGCGTTGACCTCCGCAATCCATTGCGAGATATCCGGAGGAGTAGGTCTCATCCACCTCCTGGCCACCACCTTTCGCGCAGAGAAGAGTGTTTCATGTATAAATATTTTAGAGAACTTGTTAATGTCGGGGTTAGGAAAGATTCCTAGGAGACACATTTTTGGTTCAAGGGTGATGGGAGAACCCATTGTATCGTGTAGGAACCTTACGACTGAGGACCAGAAGGATTGTATCTTAGGGCATTGCCAAAGAAGGTGGTAGAAGGTGCCTAGTCCGTGACTGCACATTGGACAGGCAGCCGAGGAGTCATTCTGGTATTTTGAGATCCGTAACGGTGTAAGATAAGCTCTGTGCGTTATAAAAATCTGGGTCAGTCGATCAGACAACTTAGGAGAGGCCAATTTACACGTATCTAAGGCGTCGCTCCATTCATCATCTGCGATTGGGCCAATTTCCCCCTCCCACCTAGTTTTAAGGGAATACGCCGCCACGGTCGCTGTAGGGAGTGACAACATGCTGTAGAAGTTGGAAATCAGTTTCTTAGGGTCAGGGTATTTCACTGCCTCCATCAAGGGGTTGTTTTCTATGGAAGGGTCAGCTTGGGGGAATTGTGCACGAAATGCGTGACGAAGCTGTAGGTATCTAAAGTACATGTGGTCGGGGAGTGAGAATTCTGACTTTAGGCGTTCAAAGGTTTTTAATCTTCCATGTAGGGTGATATGAGATACATAGAATATGCCTCTCGAGCTCCACAGCCCGCTATCCGGAAGTACCTTAAATTCAGGAAGGGCTACATTGTGCCAAAGAGGGGTGAAGCTGTTCAAGGGGGGTATGTGTAGCTTAGTTGACGCTAGGGTCCACACCCTCCTATACTGATACAGGAGAGTTGTACGGTCTGTCTGTCCACCCGCTCTCCCCGTCCCCGCAGCCACCGCCACCATGGAGTCCAATGTTGGGCGAGACCAGTCTGGGCATAGGAAGCCCAGGAATCTGTCCCTGTCAGTCTTGTCTATGTGAAAGAGTTGTGAGAGTTGGGCAGCGAGGTAGTACAGGTTAAAGTCAGGGAGGGCCATCCCTGCGAGGTCAGTTGGGTTTTTAAGCCTATGCCACGGGAGTTTATGCCTATTATTGCCCCATACAAATGGTTTTAGAAGAGCCTCGATGGATTTGAACAGCCTGAGCACCAGATACACAGGAGAGTGCCAGAGCACGTATACAATTTTTGGCAACAAAATCATTTTAATAAGGCTTATGCGGCCCATGACACCCAGAGGCAAACGTGCCCATACCTGTGTCTTGTGCTTAAGCATGTCAAATAGTGGCGTTACATTTAGGGATATATAGGTAGCTGGATCCCTAGTGGCATAAATTCCAAGGTACTTAATACAACTAACCCTTTGCAGGGGAAGTAATGCCCTATCGCCAGGTGTTGGGAAACTGTCTATAGGAAGTATCTGGGACTTATTCCAGTTTATCTTCAATCCAGAGAAGGCGCCGAAACATTCAATTAGGGCTAGGGCCTGAGGTAGGGAGTCAGTCGAGTCATCTAGGTATAGTATAGTATCATCAGCGTATGTGCTTATTTTTTCTACCACCCCCGCTCTATGTAATCCCACAATCCCATTATGCGCTCGAATCGCTATAGCGAGGGGCTCTGCCGCCAGCGCATACAGCAGAGGCGACAGGGGGCACCCCTGCCTAGTACCCCTGGACAGGGAAAATCGCATTTAAAACATTTTTAATGAATTACTAACTGGATTAAATGGTGTTTTAACATCTACCCAGAGCTAAGCCTTACATTTTATATTATGGTCTCAAAGTGTGATTGAGGCACTTCATAATTGTACGTTCCTTTCATTCCCTCCAAATGAGTAAATGCACAAAACCTATATGATTCTCTTACCTTTAAGCCTCTGTGGAGCCTGTTCTTTAGAACACCCAGGAATTCTCCGTGGCTCAAGCAGTTGTCCCCATCCAGGTCAAAGATCTTAAAAACGGTGTCCAGCACATTTTCTGATAGTTCCTGGCCTGTTGCCACTTTAACAGCTCTCTTGAATTCAGCTAGTAAAAATAAATGATAATTATTTTGTATTACAAAATGTCAAGTAACAAAGGTAGTAATGTAAATAATAAAAAAAAATCCAGATCAAGCCCCCCACCCCACCCCCAGAGCAGTACAGTGTCCCTAGCCAAGAAAGCAGCTTACTATTTCTACTGAATACAGATAAAAACAGTGATTAGGTGTAGTATTTAATAAAATAAAAAAAACATATTTTTCTTTGATTTCTTATTTACAAATTAGTTTTAACAAATCCAGAGCCTTAAATATATCTTTGAAAAACAATTTGGTTTCCCTCTGCAAACAAAATTTTCCATTCAAGTGGGAAGAACATACTCTTACTTACCTCGGCATACAAATCCCCCATGATTTAAAAGATTTATATTCTTATAATTTTCTGACCATTCTTAAATCTATACAGGACGACCTCTTAAAATGGGACAAGGATATATTTTCCTGGTTTGGAAGAATAGCTATAATAAAAATGAATGTCCTCCCTAGAATTATCTCTTGCAAACCGTTCCTATTAGATTACCCGTTTTTTTTTTACCTCATATAAGAAATTATGCATGAAATTCATTTGGAACTCCAAACAACCTAGAATAAAATGGACCAAACTGATCAACCCTAAACTGTTAGGAGGTGTTGGTCTACCGGACATACAAAAATATTACTGGTCTTGTCACCTATCCCGAATTATTGACTGGCATGCTCACGAAAATTCTAAAGACTGGGTAAATCTCGAAAAATTATCCTCTAAATTCCCGTTACACCAACTTCCTTGGACTAACCCTCGAAAAATACCTCGCGAAAATAACATTCACCCCCTCACGGGCCCAACTCTACGAATGTTCAGGTCAATGAATTCCAAATTTGATATTTTTTCTTCTACAGGCCCCATGTCACCGATCCCTATACACTTAAATATTTTTCCTGATACTTTAGTTCCGATCCCCTGTGTTCCTTCCACAACCCCCTCATTAAGAGCAGAATTGTTTTTTGATAATGGTAATTTTATCCCCTATACCACATTCTGTCTTAAATACCCTGACTTCCGAATCTCTAACATGGATTACGAAGTAATTAAAAATTCTTTACTCAACTCTAATTCACCCTCATTATGGCACAGACACAAAACCCCATTTGAGATGCTGTGTGTCAATCTTGGTCCTCAGAGACATTTAATATTAAAAACACACTCTCTACTATTTTCTGGTGTTGACCCTAGGGAAGATAATGCTGCCAAACACTGGATGAGGGAACTTGATCTGGATCTCTCACTTAGTGACTGGACCCACATATTTAGATGCATACATAAAGGCTCAATGAATGTCTTGGCTCAAGAAAATGGATATAAGCTTTACTCAAGATGGTATAGGACACCTTATATAATCCACAAATTCCACCCTTTAACCCCACCTATATGCTGGCGCTGTAAAAACTCGATAGGAACTCTCCTACACATCTGGTGGGATTGTCCCCTTATACAAGCATTTTGGAAAGAAGTACACCGTATTATCTCCCTTATCACCACTTTTTCCCTGGAGTTTACGGCAGCACAATACCTACTTCATCATACCGCCTTACCTCATTCTACTTACAAAAACACTATATTAATACATTTAATAAATGCAGCCAAACAGAATAGCTGAAATGGAAGACCTAATTCTACAGGCTAAAGACTCTCCCACAGAGTTTTACGAAAAATGGGCTTGCTGGACACTCTTTACTAAAACTGATGAATTTAAGGCAATATCTCTTCAGCCTTCCTCGAATCAGACTTGAGGTGATAATTTTTTTTAAATGAGTACTATTACCTTGTTTTTTCATATGAGTGTTGAAGATCTCCTGCAGTCTCTTTGCTGCAGTCTGCCTACTGTAAATCCAGCAAGGGCTGCATGCCATTTCTCAGGGAGGGTTTCCTGATAGTGTCAACAGTGGACTATGGGGTTGATATACTAATACCTTACCAATACTTTACCATGCACAGTGGCAGCAGATTTTACATTCTCCAGTTTTAGTAAACCAACCCCCATGTCTACATAGTGTGCATTGAAACAAGTCGTTTGTAGTCTTCAGCAGAAGATGTGACAGGGTGAAAATACAGCAGGACAATTGGGAGACAGGGAACTGTCACCTTATAAAATAAGTGCTTAAACAATCTTCATAGCAGAATCACCAATTATTATTTCAATTAAAGCCAAAGATTTAAAAATTAACATTTATTTTTGAATTACAGTAACACGTTAGTAATTAGGTTTGCATCCATTTTAATATGTTGCTATTATATACAGCTGTGGCCAAAAGTTTTGAGAATGTGAAAATATTATATTTGTACCAAAGTCTGCTCCTTCAGTGTTTTTGGATATTTTTGTTAGATGTTACTATAATATACTGAAGTATTATAATTCCAAGCATTACAGAAGTGTCAAATACTTTTATTGACAATTACATTAAGTTTATGCAATGAGTCAATATTTTCAGAGTTGACCCTTCTTTTTAACCACTTGTCATCTGCCCACCGTCAAATGACGGCGGGCAGACGACTCCATTATCCTGACATCACGTCATATGACGTGATGTCCCTTTAAAGCCGTGGGCGGGCGCGCGTCGCCGGCGGCGCGCGCGCACCCGCCGCTCTGCGGGGATCCCGTGCGAGTGCCCGGCGGCAACGATCGCCGCCGGGCACACGCAATTGCTCAGTAACTGAGCGGGGACGTGAAGCTCTGTATGTAAACACAGAGCTGCACGTCCCTGTCAGGGAGAGAGGAGATCGATTGTGTCCCTTGTACATAGGGACACAATCGGTCACCTCCCCCAGTCACCCCCCCTCCCCCCACAGTTAGAACACTCATAGGACACACATTTAAACCTTCCCCGCCCCCTAGTGGTTAACCCCTTCACTGCCAGTCACATTTATACAGTAATCAATGCATATTTATAGCATTGTTCACTGTATAAATGTAAATGGTCCCAAAAATGTCAGAAAAGTGTCCGAAATGTCCGCCATAACGTCGCAGTCCCAAAAAAAAAATCGCAGATCGCCGCCATTAATAGTAAAAAAAAAAAAAAAAAAAAAAATGCCATAAACTATCCCCTATTTTGTAAACGCTATAAATTTTGCGCAAACCAATCGATAAACGCTTATTGCATTTTTTTTTTACCAAAAATATGTAGAAGAATACGTATCGGCCTAAACTGAGGGAAAAAATATATTTTTTATATATTTTTTGGGTTATTTATTATAGCAAAAAGGAAAAAATATAGCATTTTTTTAAAAATTTACGCTCTATTTTTGTTTATAGCGCAAAAATTAAAAACCGCAGAGGTGATCAAATACCACCAAAAGAAAGCTCTATTTGTGGGAAAAAAAGGACGCCAATTTTGTTTGGGAGCCACGTCGCACGACCGCGCAATTGTCAGTTAAAGCGACGCAGTGCTGGAAGCTTATCTTTTGTCTGGGCAGGAAGGGGGTGTAGGTGCACAGTAGGTAAGTGGTTAAAGACCTCTGTCATTCACCCTGGCATGCTGGCAATCAACTTGTTGGCCACATCCTGACTGATGCCAGCCCATTCTTGCAGAATCAATGCTTGGAGTTTGTCAGAATTTGTGTTTTTTTTTTCACCCACCTCTTAAGGATTGACCACAAGTTCTCTATGGGATTAAAGTCTGGAGAGTTTCCTGGCCATGGACCCAAAGTTTGATATTTTGTTCCCCAAGTCACTTCGTTATCTCTTTAGCCTTATGGTGAGGTGCTCCATGATGCTGGAAAAGGCAATGTTCCTCACCAGACTGTTCATGGATGGTTGGGAGAAGTTGATCTCGGAGGATGTTTTTGTCCCATTCTTTATTCATGGCTGTGTTCTTGGGAAAATCTGTGAGCGAACCCCCCACTTCCTCGGCTGAGAAGCAACCTCACACATGAATGGTCTCAGGATGCTTTACTGTTGGCATGACATATGACTGGTGGTAGTGCTCACCTTTTCTTCTCCGGACAAGGGTTATTCCAGATGCCCCAAACAATTGGAAAGGGGATTCAGAGAAAATTACTTTAACCCAGTCCTCAGCAGTCCAATCCCTGAACCTTTTTCAGAATATCAGTCTGTCCCTGATGTTTTTCCTGGAGAGAAGTGGCTTCTTTGCTGCCTTTCTTGAAACCAGGCTATCCCCTAAAAGTCTTTGCCTCACTGTGCGAGCAGATGCACTCACACCTGCCTGCTGCCATTCCTGAGCAAGCTCTGCATTGGTGGTGCCCTGACCCTGCAGCTGAATCGCAGTGGAGATGGTCCTGGCACTTGCTGGACTTTCTTGGGAGCCCTGAATCCTTCTTCACAAATGCAGTGGAAATGTGTTTTTTTTTTTTTTATGAGATTAAGTTAATTTTAATGGCAAAGAGGGACTTTGCAATTAATTGCAATTCATCTGATTACTCTTCATAATATTCTGGAGTATATGCAAATTTCCATCATAAACACTGAGGCAGCAGACTTTGTGAAAATTAATATTTGTGTCATTCTCAAAACTTTTGGCCACGACCGTACATTTGTAAATACATCCACATAATAGAAAAAACAAAACAGAAAATACACCTTAAAAAATGTTTAATTGCATTGTAATGGGCAGTTTTGGCATGATAAAGTGTTTTTGACGTTCTCACCTAATTTCACCGCCCGGTTGGCGACACTAAACATCTTCACTGTGATGGAGAAATCCTCCAAGTTGTTCATAAAATGATAAAAGCTCTTAAATTCCTCCAAGCTGATGTTCTGGAATTGCAAAGTGTTACAATTAGTATAAAATGCACAATTTATGCATTCAGTATTTTCTGAGTGCACAAAAAGGAAAGCACACGGAACTGAACGGAACTGCGTCTGGTGTGAACTGGCCCTTAAAACACAACCAAACTTTCAGAGTAGAATTTCTAAATACATTACAGTCACATGAAAAACAAAAAAGGTGTTCAAAGTCTTAGGCGCCGTACACACGGCCGAGGTTCTCGCTGAAAATCAGCGAGAACCTCGCTGGAATGCACATTCCAGCGAGGACCTCGGCCGTGTGTACGGTCTCGGCGAGCTTCCCGTCGGGAAGCCCGTCGAGCCGAAATAGAGAGCACGCTCTCTATTTCCTCGACGGCCCGCCTGGAAGAATGGCTGGTTGCCATTCCCGACAGGCGGGTCGCCGAATCCGACGGCCGGGAGAGAACCTCGACGGGCGGAACGATGTGTTCTGCCCGTCGAGGTTCTCTGCCGTGTGTACGGCACCTTATAGTATTTTTTCTATTTTAGAAAACAGCCACAGTCTAAGAAATACAGCCCCGCCAGCATGCTGTAGAGAAAAACCCTTGCTTTCTGTGTGGAAGCAGTTGGCTCTCTTAGAGGTCTGATGTGCCCCCTGCCAAGTCAAAGCCAGAAGAACAGTTGTTCATTAACATTTTCCACACCATTTTTACCACACATGGCATATATTGTTGTGCAGAATTATTTTCTAGAGCTGCCACATTTGATTATGCTTCTAAAGCAGAGAAATCACGGTGATCACATGGTCACGAGCCCTGCCCCACCTCCCGAAATTCCAAACCCCTTAAATGGCTGGCAGGAGTCGGCACCAAGGGGTTAAATAATCAAATGCAATGTATTTAGGAAATGTGTAAAAGGGGAAAGGGAAAGAGGAAAATTTGGTAAAGAATAAGTGAAATAAAGCGAAAATTGTATTAATAGTCCCTGAGGGTAATATTAATAATCCCTGAGGGATCCTGCAGCTAGACACTAAAACCTTGATAACATGTATTTAGGAAAGGCTGTGGTCATAGAAAAGTCACCTGTAATGGTTAACATGTCTTTTGAATTGTGTATATGGAAGTTTTCTGTGTTTTTTTTCTTCTATTGGTTGAACTAGATCAGGGGTCTCAAAGTACCAGCCCGCGGGCCATTTGTGGACCGCGGACAGGTTATAAATGGCCCGCAGGCAGGGCGGGGGGTGCCACGGAAGTGGAGTCGATTTTCTTAACATGCAGAAGTAGCGCAGGAAGCGACTGTCATAAGTTCACTTCTCTGTCATGTCACACTGCGGCTACTCCCCGCCCCCCAGCAGCCCCCCCTCTCTTCTCGTCCATCCCCATTTGCTTGTGACATAATCTGGGATGGACGAGAAGAGAGGGGGGCCGTCGGGGGGGGCGGGGAGCAGCGTGATATGAGAGAGAAGTGCACTTATGACAGACGCTTCCTGCGCTACTCTGCATGTGAAGAAAACAAGTAAACGCTGACCTGTGCCCCATTTACCCTCATGTGCCCCATGTACCCTGATTGTGATGTCTTGTGGCCCATGTACCCCGATTGTGCCTTGATGTTCCCCATGTATCCTGATGTGGCTGATGTGCCACATGTACCCTTATGTGCCCCATGTACCCTGAGGTGCTGGGCTCTGTACCCTGATGTGCCATGTCCTGATGTTCCGTGCCATGTCCTGATGTTCCATGTCATGTACCCTGATGTGGCCTGTTGTGCTGTGCCCTGTACCCTGATGTGCGCTGTGCCCTGATGGTGAGTGTGTAGTGTAGTGGTCAGTGGGGTGTGCAGTGGTCAGTGGGGTGTGCAGTGGCGAGTGTGCAGTGTAGTGGTCAGGTTTAATAATGCATCCGCTGACACCAGTGCTGGTGGGTTAATAATGTATCCACTGACACCAGTGCTGGGGGTAATAATGTGTCAGCTCACACCAATGCTGGGGGTAATAATGTGTCTGCTCACACCAGTGCGCAGTGCTGGGGGTAATAATGCGTCCATGCACACCAGTGCTAGGGGTAATAATACGTCCGCTGACACTAGTGCTGGGGGGGGGGGGGTTTAATAATGCGTTCACTGACTCCAGTACTGTTGTTTTTGATGTTTGAAAGTTTGAATGCGGCCCCCCATGGAATATGAAAACTTGTCTTGTGGCCCTCAGGTAATTTGAGTTTGAGACCCCTCAACTAGATGGACTTGTGTCTTTTTTCAACATATGTAACTATGTCCACGTTGTAAAGTATGCATTAAAGAAAAAAGAAAAAAAATCTCAACTTGCAGAGCTTATAGTTATTTAAGGTTACGACAGCATGAGTGAGACACCTGGCAGAAAACAGATTGCTAGGAGGGTGATCAGAGGCAAACATTGCAATGTTATTTTTATTGGCTCTCATAGTAATAGTTGCTGAACACACTTCGCCTGGAGGAATCCTGGATTTCACATTCTGCCAGTAGATGTCATTGTTCGCCTCGTCAGTGAAGAAAAGCAGCCACTCTGCAAAATCCTCCTTTCTCATGAAGTTCAATCCCTTTGAGAACTGGGCAAACTCCATTTCTTGAACTTCTGTCTGTAAATTCTCCATAAATCTAAAATAATAAAGGATAAAGACATATTAAGAAAACAAAATATATCCCTCAATCACTGGTACATATAAGCCAGAACAGGCAAAAACAGAGCCCTTGTAATACATGTACAAAGAGCGATCTTTTTAAAGTGCATCTGTAGCCTTGGAGCAATCTGTATGCTGTAAAGAAGGTGGGGTATGGGAGGTAGGCACTAGATGTGTTTTCCTTAAAGTGGATGTAAACTCACATATACCTAGTGAATTGAACAGCCTCAGATGATACACAGACATGAAAAAATCTTCCTACATAAGTTTTACATGTATATCTGCTGTCTTCAGCTTTATATAGCCTTTAGAAGCGCACGTTACATATTTATTTTTCTTCCTGTTCAGCAATGTGAGTGGATTCTTGGCATACAGTCAAAACAGCCGATTGGAGGAAAGGCATACACCCCCCCCCCACTCCACATAGGTAAAGGAAGTAATGTGCAGAGCTCTGCTATGAGAAGTCAAGCTTTCTGCTAATCGATTTCTAGCAACCTCCCATGACACAAATTTCAGGCTGCATTTATCTCCCGTCTCAGAGAAATTGTTAGAAGTTATAAGGCTGATAACAGAGCTACGGAAATGAATAAACACATGGGTGCTTTGGAGAGGAATAAGAAAACACTACAAATATATATACCCAGTTCAAATATCATGAATCCGGTTTACATCCACTTTATTAAGGTCTTAGGGTATGTGTATATATATATATATATATATATATTTTTTTTTAAGAGGTGGTACTTGGGTCCACAACACATTAAAAAGTCTCACTAGAGGGGCAAACCGCTGCAGGCATTCAGTTGTTTTAACAGGTGAAGCTTCAGCGAACTGCTAAAGTTATACAGAAAATATTGCAACAGTGCTAAAATGGTGTTATTCACTAAAGTTTGGTATAAACGTACAGACCATCGACAGGTTCAGCAGAATAACTGGCTTCTGTCTAACAATCCAGTGCTTGATCAGTGTATGCAGCCAATGGCTGCAGTGCTGATCTGTGTTCTGTTTCAGAATGTTGGTTGAAAAAAGAAAAAAAAAAAAAAAAAACTCAGTGTATATCCTGCTGAAGTTTAGATTTACCTGCTCACTCTTGATCATACATGACATAATATATTCAGTCTTCCAAGCCTTGACTTTAACTGGTGGCAATGAGAAACTTTTTAGAGCAGACCATATGATTTACCAGGTTTTTGGGATAGTCAATTAATAGCCAGGAGAATGCTTCACCACTGGGTGGCTCTGTGGACACTGGGCCATGTCCCATCAAGATCCAGAGAGAAATTTACAAGGAGAAAATTTACTTTTCAGGTACAAGCATTTAGATCAATAAAATGTATACATTTTTTTGAAAATGCATATAAAAAGACAACTTTTAAAACTGAGTCATATTACATTGCATATACACTGTTTCTTTACAAAGATATACCAATTTAACCCATTGGGTTGGCTTGAGTCCCTGATACAGAATATGGTACCATGTCATGTGACACCTATAGACAATCTGTATGGTGACAATTACTCGGGCACTGCTGTAACCCATGGCTAATTGCTTCCTACTCAACAAGTTTTGTGCTAAAATGCACTTCCTCAGGAGCTTAAGCGGATGTACAAGTTGATAATGAAGTGTAAACAAGTAGGCAAGTGGAAGTGGAAATCTGAGACACAGACATGGACCAAAAAGCAGATATGGGGCAACAAGGTGCATAAAGTTATTTGTCCTGACTGAGATCACTCTGGTAAACTCCCTTGTTCTCATTGGGTCGGACACCATATCCATCTGGGCAGAGTGGCATTTAAAGGCTTACCATATTAATTAGGTTGCCGATACCCTGGCTATATCTGTGGGACCAACATGGGTGGTTCAGAGAAACTTGATAATGCAACATATGCTGTATCAGGGAATCCAGCCAACCTATTGGTTAAATTGGTATATCTTTGTAAAGAAACAGTGTATATGCACTATGATGGATCAATTTTAAATATTGTCTTTATACATGAATTTTCAAATAAAGTAGTACACATTTTATGGATCTAAATTTTTGTGTCTGAAAAATCTATTTTATCCTTGCAAATTAGCTTTTTGGGATATATATTGCGACTTCCAATACAGACACTGCTGAGTAAAAAGGAGATTCTCTTCATGTAATCTGACGGCGCTCGTCCTGCCCCTCCATGTCCCCTCCAAGGCAGCGACGATAAATATGGTATATATATTTTGTGGCCCTGGAGGCCACAAATAATATATATATCCAAATCCCCAGGGGAGCCATATTAAATCAACAGCAGGTAGTCTGAGGACTGCACTTCCCTGAGTAGCCTATGTGACTTTTCAGTCTGTCATCTGAAGGGGACTGCTTGCCTGTGCATCACCGCCACAAGTTTTCCCGCTGAACTCGGTGCCTCCTCAGTCACAGTGATCACTCTCTCCCTCGGGCTGCAGCGCCGGGACTCTGATGCAGGAGAGCCACTCCACAATAGAATCCATCCGCCAGGGAAGGCACACAGTGAATGGCCGGAACTATATTCTGTATAGGAGCACAGGTTAAGAGCAGCATGTAGTGGTGTATTGTGTGCAGGGCCGCTGTTAGAAATCATGGGGCCCCTTACAGCCTACCCGATGGGGCCTCCCCAACCCCGCCCTTGACCCCGCCTCAAAAAAGTGATATTTTAAGTGATATTTATCTTTGTCCAGGCTAATCACATTCCTTCTAATGAATGAGAGTGCTGCAGCTGACTTTAAGAATTCCATTTTCCTTAAGCCAGCACATCTATTATGCTTTTAAATCAGCTGAGGTATGCACTCCAATAATTATTTAAATCTGTATGAGCTAATTTACACTAGCATTGCTCTCTGAAGAGTGATCTGCATGTGGATTGCTCTTCTGACAGAATTTGGCTGGTGGTGAACAGACATTGTATCATATCCTCACAACCTGTGTTAACCACTTAAAAACCCAGACAGTAGTTGAAAAGTAAAATGCTCAGCAGGAAACATGGTGGGTGATAACAGTAGTTGCTTTGCAAAAAGCATTGTGGTTGCAGCATATGTACTTTCCCCACCACTACCTTTCCAGAATGAGGGTTCTTCCAAACAGTGCTGTTCCACTCAGCAAGGGATCAGTGAGTGGATTCTCTGCAGAAATAGAGCTAAATGGGACAGAAGTGTTCTGATTTCCAGGTCTGTTCAGTTTGCATCTGCACACAATGCACAGCCAACAGGGGATGACTTGTGATGTCTCTATGGGTGGACAAATGGAAATTTGGACTTGTGTCCACTCACAAAAGGCAATGTGGAATGAAAACTGACCGACCACACTACCAGCATCAGAAAAAATTTTGCTTTAATGTCCACAAAGAAAAGCATCACAAACCCACAATACAAGGAGATAGCAGCATTTTTTTCTTCAAATCTATGTACCATCCGGATTCCATCCTATATAGAGCTTTCATACAGATCCACGTGAAAAAATGGCAGGCAGACCTAATTGTAAGGTTTGGGTGGAAGCTTCTTTAACCACTTTAGCCCCGGACCATATTGCTGTCCAAAGACCAGAGCACTTTTTGTGATTCGGCACTGCGTCGCTTTAACTGATAATTGCGCGGTTGTGCGACGTGGCTCCCAAACAAAATTGGCGTCCTTTTTTCCCCACAAATAGAGCTTTCTTTTGGTGGTATTTGATCATCTCTGCGGTTTTTATTTTTTGCGCTATAAACAAAAATAGAGCGACTATTTTGAAAAAAATTCTATCTTTTTTACATTTTGCTATAATAAATATCCCCAAAAAATATATAAAAAAACATTTTTTTTCCTCAGTTTAGGCCGATATGTATTCGTCCACATATTTTTCGTAAAAAAAAAATCGCAATTAGCGTTTATTGATTGGTTAGCGCAAAATTTATAGCGTTTACAAAAAAGGGGCTAGTTTTATGGCATTTTTATTACTATTTTTTTTTTTTTACTAGTAATGGCGGCGATCAGCGGTTTTTTTCAGTACTGCCATATTATGGCGGACACATCGGACACTTTTGACACATTTTTGGGACCATTGGCATTTTTATAGCGATCAATGCTATAAAAATGCATTAAATTACTATAAAAATGCCATTGGCAGTAAAGGGGTTAACACTAGGGGGCAGGAAAGGGGTTAAGTGTGTTCCTATTTGTGTTCTAACTGTATGGGGGGGGGGTGGACTCACTAGGGGAAATCACTGATCTACACACATCACTGAAATCACTGATCTACACACATACCTCCCGCTCCCCAACGAGCAATCGCGGGTTCCCGGCGGCTATCGTACCCGCCGGGCACGCGCGGGGGACTCGGGGGCGTGCGGGGGGTGCGCGCCCCCCCTACTGGCCAAGAAGGAGAGGACGTAGAGCTACGTGCTCCCGCAAGACCGCGCCACCGTCCCGCAGTAATATGACGGTGGGCGGTCGGTAACCAGTTAAGGAGGGGTGGTTGGTGGGTGGTTAAAAAGTGCAGCTCAGCTGCATGTTTTTACTGACCCCCCTCTTCCATCCAAACAAGTAGCAAGTATAAAGTAGCATCTCATGCTTATGATTATCGTCATATTAGATCCTCTATTGCTCTTTCACAGTGCCACATGGCTATTGGGTGCTGACTTTGTTATAGCTCTATTATGTGACAGTCTGTACACACTCAGACCCAATAGCCATGTGACACTGTGAAAGAGCAATAGAGTTCTGTGATCATAATAATGACGATAATCATGAACACAGTGGGGAGTCAGGGGGCTGTACCTTCTTTCCATGGTAGCTGGTGTGACTGTGTGCCGCTCCTTGCCTGTAGCTGTGCACCGCTGCTGCAGTGGAGGCATGTGCCTCCACTGTGAGGACACTCACTGTTTAGTGTTAGGACCACAGATTATGGGGTGCCTTGGCGCGGCTCTGTGGCTCACGCAAACCCCTGTTTTTAACGCATACTGTTAGACAGGTTAATTGGTTGTTCTGCTAGCTGGTCGGTAAGTAGGCTTGGTTATTCCCTGGGCATTCCCCAGGTTTTTGTTATCTGCTGGATTAAGTTTCCTGCATCCTCTCAGCCAGGCAGCCACATGCCTCTCTCACTCTCACAGACAGCACTTACCGAGGGAGCCCTGTACACATAAATCACTCCGTCAGGGATGGTACAAGCAGAGGGCAGCCGGAAATAGAACATGTGCATTTATGTGGCAGGCTTTATCTACCCGCGCCAACCGAAAATGGAACTAAAGTCCCTTCAGTGATTTCACTTCCTGGGCCCCTCTGTTGCCCTAATGGGACCCAGGATTATGTAAGTACACCCTAAAAAGCAAGCAGGAGCAGGGGTGGTTTAGAAAAAGATTTTAATTTATTCTGTCAGAATTTAACTATAAAGCTTCCCGGGCCCCCTTGCTGAGCTGATGGAGCTGGGCCCGGTACAACAGGGCTGGTTGTACTGCCCTATAAGTGGCCCTGATTGTGTGCCTGTGCCCGAAAATGGCGAAAAAGTTCCTCCTCTGCTCAGGAAATGACTATATTCCCTGGCAAAAAAGTGGGTGTGTGGCTGTGGGTTATAAAGTCCTATTTATTTATTTTTTTCTAGAAATAAATTTTAGCGCTAACCGAGCCCCCCTGTAGAGTTTATGAGGCCGGGGCCCGGTAGAGCAGGACTGTCTTGCAAAACGCTCTCAAACCAAGGTTTTACTGTACATGGCAGAGAGATGGACTGTGCTATAAAAACGCCTAAATGACATATCCATATCCTGGGCAGATAAACCGTGTTCCTTTCATATAATTTAAGGCTTAAATCCGCGCTCCCCCCCCCCCCCCCCCCAGTTCCAAGTTAAAAATAGTATTTAATGGTCCAAATAAGAACACAGGGTACACATTATTTGGTTGTTTAGAGGAACATAATGTTTTGGAATTTGAACTGTAATTTGTTACGGAGAAATGCACACTTGAATGATTACTTTTATTCCAAGATTACTTAACCACTGTTCCTCCCATACCTGTTCACCCCTATGGACCAGAGCAATTTCTGCATTTCTGCTAGGGACCTATTTATTCAGAGATATCTTTGTCATTACTAAAGATAACAAGATATTGTTTTTTGTTTTGTTTTTATAAGGAGAAAGCTTTTTTTTTCATCATATTGTCTTGCAAACTCTCCCTCCCCCCATCCTTAGGCAATAAAGAAAACAACAAACCACACTTTTATTTTGCAGGGTTAATTTTAAAGTAAATAGATGTTACTGCATATAAACATTCAAATTTTTTGCACATTTTGGAAATTGTTCCCTTTTAAAACAAGACAAAAATTATGATTCTGGTACAAAATATTGCAAAGTTATTTACAAATGAAATCGTGTTTTTTTTCTTCTTAAATTTTGCGCTTTTTTTAAATGGGAAAATGTTTCAATATGTTAAATATGTAAAAATAATAGGAAAACAATTTTTTTTTTAAATAATAATGGTTAATAAAGCGAAAACAAAAAGGATTTTTATTAGGGCCTGATTAGAGTTTATTAAGGGGTTAAAATTAGATACTTTCTTTAAAGTTCCATGTTGCTTTTTTTTTTGTATTGACTTCTGCAGAGAAGTTCATTCCTTTGATCTCCGGATGAATGAACAAAAGGATACAACAAGTATCATTATGTTACTTTGCATCTTTCCATATCTGAAGTAGTGTGGTTTATATACACCGATTCAAACTGCTTTTTTGACACCATATATAGAGTGATCCTGGCTTTGATTTATCAATCACAGCTGAGAATTGCTGTATATTGGGAGAGGGAGTCCCAGCAGCAAGCCAGACACTGGACATGCTACACACATCCTGTGTACAATGACGACTTTTTTGTGGGTGTGTCTGCGTCCATTTTCCCATGCAGGTACAGTATTTGCTGGTTGTATGCCCCATGTATGCACACTATTACATCTGCTGACATGCATGGGGTGCCACTGCCTGTGCAATGTTGCTGGCAATGTGATAGTGAGACCCAATGTATGCGTGGTAGTGACTGGTCTTCAAGGTATTTACTAAACACATAGGCATGCAAACAGGTGTGCGGCCTTCTGCCTCGCCGCCGGCTTCTCTTCCCTCCCGCCAGTTGCTGTGGGGGATGTTTCAGTGAGTGATTGGTACAGATAACCTACTGTGTTCATTCATAACTGAGACTTAGTAAACTGTGTTTTTGCATGTATTTAGTAATGAAGGGTTAAATGGGACTGCCCACTCTTAAAATGTATGGGGGGGGGGGAAGGGTGTGAAATCCCAGGAACAGATGTATCTATGTCGGGTATCCTGTAGTAGGGTTGGTCCAAATAAAGTATGAACTCCCTATATTAGTAACAGTCAGGGATATGTATGTTCCCTATGGTATGGAGTACCCTGATTCTGACAGACAGTGAATCAGAAAATACCCAAACCGTGGGCACCAATATCAGTGGGGGCCCAGGTAGAGTAGATGGAGTTAGGTCAAAACATCTTTGTGTGATTGTGTTCTGTAAAGATGCAGGATTGTCAGGATCCTGTGCAGTCAAGTGAGTGACTAAATCTTGTGAAAGAATTCCTGTGCTCTGATGTGCTACATGTGAAAAAAAACGTAGTGATATGTTCGGATCCTATATAGTCAGGTGAGTATGGTTTGAGCCTCTTGTGCTCTGTTGTGCCCCAGGTGGATATTAAATATAATTGTGAACAAACATTAAATAATTAAATGTGAAAAAATGTATATATGAAATATGATTTCAGATACCAATATGTGCTGTAATATATATATATATATATATACTGGAAAAATAAACGCACAACAATATCCTATATGAGAGAGTGATAAATGAAGCCAATGTTCTCCAAAAGTTCTAGTAATTGACAAAGCGTGCTGATGGGCTGTGTCGGCAATATTCACAAAAAAATATACAGTCAATGCTTGATTAGCTGATTCCAAGATAGAATAGGACTGAATTAAATGTGTTTTTGCATGAAAAGGAAGCTGCTTAGAATTTCCCATTCATTCACTGTCCAGTGCAGCTGAGGCTTCAGATAAAGGGACTAAGGAATCTCTATCCTCCGTTCCCTTCTCTGCCTCACTTTGTTTTCTGTTTAGACCCCTGATATTTCATCAGGCCACATTTGCCTTTTTTTTTTTTAACAATTTAAATTTTTTCCTTTTGTTTTGTTTTTTAGGAGCCCCATTGGGGGAGCGCCACTGACTGACACCACCCACTGTCCTACTAGCACCAACCTCTGCTCTTCCTACACCGTCCATGTTATAATACATTTTAAAATGTTTGTTTAAATTTATTTATAAAAGAGTGTGTGTGTGTGTGTGAGAATACAGGGAGTGCAGAATTATTAGGCAAGTTGTATTTTTGAGGATTAATTTTATTATTGAACAACAACCATGTTCTCAATGAACCCAAAAAACTCATTAATATCAAAGCTGAATATTTTTGGAAGTCGTTTTTAGTTTGTTTTTAGTTTTAGCTATTTTAGGGGGATATCTGTGTGTGCAGGTGACTATTACCGTGCATAATTATTAGGCAACTTAACAAAAAACAAATATATACCCATTTTAATTATTTATTTTTACCAGTGAAACCAATATAACATCTCAACATTCACAAATATACATTTCTGACATTCAAAAACAAAACAAAAACAAATCAGTAACCAATATAGCCACCTTTCTTTGCAAGGACACTCAAAAGCCTGCCATCCATGGATTCTGTCAGTGTTTTGATCTGTTCACTATCAACATTGCGTGCAGCAGCAACCACAGCCTCCCAGACACTGTTCGGAGAGGTGTACTGTTTTCCCTCCTTGTAAATCTCACATTTGATGATGGACCACAGGTTCTCAATGGGGTTCAGATCAGGTGAACAAGGAGGCCATGTCATTAGTTTTTCTTCTTTTATACCCTTTCTTGCCAGCCACGCTGTGGAGTACTTGGACACGTGTGATGGAGCATTGTCCTGCATGAAAATCATGTTTTTCTTGAAGGATGCAGACTTCTTCCTGTACCACTGCTTGAAGAAGATGTCTTCCAGAAACTGGCAGTAGGACTGGGAGTTGAGCTTGACTCCATCCTCAACCCGAAAAGGCCCCACAAGCTCATCTTTAATGATACCAGCCCAAGCCAGTACTCCACCTCCACCTTGCTGGCGTCTGAGTTGGACTGGAGCTCTCTGCCCTTTACCAATCCAGCCACCTGCACATCCATCTGGCCCATCAAGACTCACTCTCATTTCATCAGTCCATAAAACCTTAGAAAAATCAGTCTTGAGATATTTCTTGGCCCAGTCTTGACGTTTCAGCTTGTGTGTCTTGTTCAGTGGTGGTCGTCTTTCAGCCTTTCTTACCTTGGCCATGTCTCTGAGTATTGCACACCTTGTGCTTTTGGGCACTCCAGTGATGTTGCAGCTCTGAAATATGGCCAAACTGGTGGCAAGTGGCATCTTGGCAGCTGCACGCTTGACTTTTCTCAGTTCATGGGCAGTTATTTTGCGCCTTGGTTTTTCCACACGCTTCTTGCGACCCTGTTGACTATTTTGAATGAAACGCTTGATTGTTCGATGATCACGCTTCAGAAGCTTTGCAATTTTAAGAGTGCTGCACCCCTCTGCAAGATATCTCACTATTTTTGACTTTTCTGAGCCTGTCAAGTCCTTCTTTTGACCCATTTTGCCAAAGGAAAGGAAGTTGCCCAATAATTATGCACACCTGATATAGGGTGTTGATGTCATTAGACCACACCCCTTCTCATTACAGAGATGCACATCACCTAATATGCCTAATTGGTAGTAGGCTTTCGAGCCTATACAGCTTGGAGTAAGACAACATGCATAAGGAGGATGATGTGGTCAAAATACTCATTTGCCTAATAATTCTGCACTCCCTGTATACATACATACAAACACAGATGTGTTTGAGCTTTGGGATGCACACCCTAATGAAATAGACTGCGCAAACCCATGAATGCACATGTAGCTGGTGGCAGTCAAATGGCAGTGATGCGACTGTCTAGCAATGCTGACTAACTTTGTCTGGAACGCCCGTAAACCCAGGGTAGCGATGAGATTGCTGAGACGGCCGAAGCTGGAGGGTGGTTTAGGTATACCTGACGTCAGACAGTATTACAGAGCTATAGCCCTTCAGAGGATACTTGACTGGCGTTTCCACACACATTCGAAGCTGCGGGTCTTGTTGGAGAAGTGTTTGGCTGGGCGAAACTTATCCTACGCACCATGGCTAACCCGAGTACACAGAGGGTTGTCTGAGACAACTTCCCCCTTGACGGCCCAGGTGCTGTCGGTGTGGGATCGGGTCAACGCACAGCTGAAGCTTGCCCCCCCTGTGTCCCCTTTGGCGCCTCTAGGCGGGTTCCTCTGGTTCCCCCCGGGTGAACAAATGGGCTTTTTTGGGCAGTGGGATGACGATGGAGGCGCTTGTTGTGGTAAACTTATGACAGATGGTAGGCTAACGAGCTACGACGCTTTACCCACGGGACTACATAACACACGACTGAATTTTTGGAATATACAGACAATTACATCACTTCTTCCAGATACACAGCCGCTCGATCCAGGATCCCTCCTCTCTCACTCCATTTGAATGTCTTTTTACTGCAGACGGACCGACCCCCCACTTAATATCGGAACTCTACCGCCTCCTATGGTCGGCTGCCCCCCTGGCCGCACCACCATATGTCAGGAGATGGGAGGTGGACTTGGGGCTGACTTTTACGGCCCAGCAGCTGTCTCACTTATACTACCTCACCCACTCGTCCTCGGTGGACTCTAAGACACAAGAGACAAACTTTAAGGTTCTGTCCAGGTGGTACCGGGTACCCGCAGAACTGGCACATATCTATCCCTCTGTGCTGGAGGGGATGCGGAGGCCGGGAACGCTAGTACACATCTGGTGGGATTGCCCTCTAGTCAGGCCCTTCTGGAAGGGTCTGCGGGACCAAATAGAGGTAGTGACAGGCATGAACATTCCTCTTTCTCCGGAGCATTTTCTCCTTCACATCCCGGTGATCCCGCTTGCTCAATACCAAAAAAGCGTGTTACCGCATCTTTTGAATGTGGCACGGCATTTGATCCCGATTTATTGGAAAACGCCTAGGATTCCCACTAGGGAGGATTGGGTAGCAACTTGCAAAGGGATTGAGGAACGTACACGAGCAGTTTGGGTGCCCTGGTCCACCTATGTTTCCGACCCCACCTTTGTACCTTCGAGCTTAGACATTGCCCTATTGGAGCTGGCAGATCCCACGCTCAAAGCTCTTAGACTGGCCGGTAGGCAGGGGACGGGGTCTTAACTACCCATAGATTGGAGTATTCCTGGGATCTCGGACTTCCGTCATGGTGCGCTCGTTGTGGACCCGGAGGAGGCTTCCGGGCCAACTTATAGGTGACCTGGCTTCTGAGACCTCCTTTCCCTCATCTTTCTCTCTCTTGCTTTTCTTCCTTTCCTCCCCACCTTTCGCCCTTTCTTGTGAGTTCCTTGCCTTCTTTCTTATACCCCCCTTTCCTCTCCCCTCTCATACCCAAGAAGACATCTAATAATAAATGTTTGCCTGCCTAGAGCTATTGGCTCATACAGCTACGCAACCCACGGGACGGCCCCAGGTTTAGTGGGGTACTGGCGTGCCCGCTTGGGTTTATGTCTACGAGCTTGGCTGCCCCTGATCCACGCAGGGGTGTGGGGTGGCTAGTAGGAGGCTGTTTGCCCCCCCCCCCTCCCCGTCGTGGATCGTAGGGGTTATCCCCAATAAATTTTCCTCCCTAGGTTGGAGGTAGCTCTCCCCCAGGCACTACCATCCTCTCATCTACTCCCCTACCCCCCCCCTATTATTTTAAGTATTACTTTTTGAGTTTTGCCGATGTCTTAAACATGCCGTTTTTACATATGTTTATTTTGCCGCTGTGACAGTTTCAGTTAGGAGCAGCTATGCTTGATACGATCATTGTTCGCAAACTGTTCTTCGGCCCTGCGCGGCCGGCGGCCCAGAACCTTATGTATTGTCTGACATGGCTTTTTTTTTTTGGGTTGTGAAACAATAAAATCTGATTATAGAAAAAAAAATGGCAGTGATGATCTGCACACTCGCAGTAGCAACATGAAAGGCTGCTTGCTATTGCACATGCATGGGTTACTGCCACCATAATTTACTGACTACACACTGCTGTGCATGCAGTAATGGTCACTGTGATGAATTCCTGAAATATTTGATCTGCAGAACATTAGATGAGGAGAGAGCTCAGGATGATCATACAGTCTGCAGCTGAAGGGCTTTAGTATGATTTGGCTCTCTGTGCACCCCTCTGTCACATGGGTCACATGCCATCAATTTGCATCTGCCTCACCCCTGCTCCATGTGCTTCCCAGAGGGGCATACTACCGCTGGTCTATGTGCTCCCCCTCCTGGCCACTTGACCCTGCTTCATGCCACTGCACCAACCTGAAAATCCCAACTGTCTCCACTGCCATCATGCACAATACCCACTCATTGTACTGACAGTCACTGCATTAACGTGCAATACCCCACTCTATGCCACTGCACCAAAAAGCAATATAGCACGTACAGCCCTTACATTTACTCTCCACTCACTGCCTAATGTTTACTTGCCAACCTCTGCAGTTGCCACAACAGAAATGTGCATATTTGCACTTGTCGCTACTGCACCAACATGCTCTTCTGCACTTGCAGCCGTTGTGCTGACAGAGCTCTGCACTTGCATTCACTGTATTAACACACACACACACTCACCACAACATTTGACTACTCTTCTCCCCCTCAACCTTACCACCTCTCCTGCACACCCACACTTTACTGCGCTGACACGCTACTCAGCACTTGCTGCCACTCTGCCAATGTTCCCATGTATATTCATATGGGCGGCATGGGGTCGACAGCGTCTGCTGGAGTCTGACATCGCACCTGTGATACACTGATCATGGGGGCAATGCTTTGCAGACTGCAGTGTAAAAAAAAGAAAAAAGCTATTTTTTGCATGCAAAAACATGTGTATTTTTTTTTCAGCCTTTAAGTTTTCTCCCGAGACATTTTTTTTAAATAAAACCCACTGTAATTATGCCACCTAGAAAAAAATCTTGGATCTATTTAACAAAATTACCACTAGGGTGTGCTGCTGTTCCATTTAAACATAAGATATTTTCACACTTTACTGCACTGATACGCAACTCAGCACTTGCTGCCACTCTGCCAATGTTCCCATGCATATTCAACATGTTTGAGAAAATGGCACATTTTTGCTAGTTCTATACACAAGGATATTTTTTTATGTATTAAAATTTTAAATTGTTAGTACATTTTTGTTGTGTGAGCATCCCCTCACCCCTCATCCCATGACAGCGGGCAGTGGTTCTTTACAATTTAAATTTTGAAGAAAAATTCTTAAATGTGCACCCTCACAGGGTGACACTGTGGATGCACTAGTATGCATGTGCCAACATCCCGATATATTTGAAATGGACACTAATTTGAACTAGAAGATTGGACTTTAAATGGCACACAGGTAGTCAATGTAAAAATCTAAGGGTTTTTATTATAGAAATCTATATACAAGTACATTCATAGGTAACACTATAGTACTCATCGATATATGGCCCAGAGTAATGCTATAGTATCAGTTCCAAAGGGTTACAATTATAAAAGTAAACTTAAATTGTAGGAGGTACATATCCAACCATCAATAATGGTTGAACAGTGTGTATATGAAGTGTATAGCCTTAATCATGGGTCCAGTATGCAAAAAAAATTCTTGCTTAGGTCTACATGTTTTGCGTGTCGAAACGCTTCTTCAGGAGCATGATGGTAAACAGGTCATATTGAGTAGAATAACACGAACCTGGATACCAACACACTGGCCTATATCCAAACCAGATAGCCAGTTGGGTTTGTATAAATCATAATAAAAGACAGCAGGGTATTGAACTAAACACAGTATGCCGATAAGCAGAAAAAAGAGGATTCCTTCCTGGTATATTTAACTCTGAACGCCACAGGTAATACACTGATATGAATCTGGTGTGTGGGCTGGGCAGGGATAATCGGTCCAAAAGACTAACCCAAAGAAAGTAACGTAGCCAGGCTCTAGAGGTCTGGCGAAGTTGGTGTGGTGGAGAATCCTGTACATCGGTGCAGTGCTCCACTGCGGCAGATGGCATGCTGTTCTCAATGAACTACGAGAGTGTGGATGAGCACCCTTGCAGATCATCGACTCTTCCTGTACTTAGTACAGTAACTGTCTGCCCATATGGGCGGGATGGGGTAGACAGCTGTATCGAGTGTCTGCAGGAGTCTGACATTGCACCCGTGATTCACTGATCGAGGGTGCAATGTTTTTTTAGACTGCAGCGTAAAAAAAAAAAAAAAATGATACAATTTAAATTTTTTACATGCAAAATCATGTGCATGTTTTGTCTTTTTTTTTTTTACAAAAGGTGAACTTGGCCTTCAAGTTTTCCCCTGAGACAGTTTTACAAATAAAACACACTGTAATTATGCCATGTAGGAAAAAATCTTGGATCTACTTAACAAAATTACCACTAGGGAGTGCTGCTGTTCCATTTAAACATGAGATAGTTTCACAGAGTACACCCAGCATTAGTAGCTGTAGATATCTGCTTTCCTGCAGTAAAACATGCATTTTACAGCAGGAGAATGCATTTTAGGTAAAAATCCTATTCAGTAGTATGTATCTAGTTCACATTGATACACTGCATCTTAGTGTGTTTTTAAAATATATGCAATGCTGAAAGTTGTTTTTACAGTTTTCAATGCTTATATTTTCAAACTGTATTTCATACACAGATTTTCAAATTCTCCATGTAGAGACTAGATGAATATCAAGGCTTATAATCCGCATCCTCACTGTCAGTTAGCTATGTAAAGGAACTGTAAAAGTACAAACACTGTGCAGCAATACAAAGAAAAAAAGCACTGTCTGTCTGATAACTAAATGTATAGAAAAAATGTGTTCTATGTATTTTCAGACATCAGAATTGTGAATGGTGTGTCTGTGTACCCTAGATTTCTCACATACACATAGTGAGGGGTTCCAGGGTTTATAGCCGATTTGTAGAAAACAAACGTATGGTTTTCTCGGAATAAGTTCTGTTCTTGGTCCCGGAGTCCAGAGGCTTTGTAGAGATTTGGGTGGGATGAAGCCTGCATTCCTTGGTCTACATATTACTTGGTAGCCAGACCTCATTAGTCTTGGCTGTCCACAAGCCTTTCTATACAGTAGGTGAGCCGACTGATGCTTGTGGTTCGCTTGCTCGCTAGGATGTGGCTGTCTGCTTTGGGAGCCTGCTGCTGGGTGAAACGCTGAGTGCTGACAGAATGCTAAATAGGTATAAGTTATGCCCGTTTCTTTTGAGAAACCCCCTTAGTTAGAAACTGATGAGATGCTTTGTTTTTTTTATTTGTTTTTATGCAATGGACTTGCTGTACAAAGCCCTCCTGCATTGAAACTATTTGTTTGCAGTCTTGTTGAAAAAATAAATAAAATTGCAAGACAAACCAGCTTTGACTGTTCCTTGGTGTGCCCTTGTCATGCATGGTTTACCGCTGACACTACCAGTTGAGCCAGTCACCCTTGCACTATGGGGTAGATTCACGTACCTCGGCGCATCTTTATGCGGGCGTAGCGTATCTTCTTTACGCTATGCCGGCTCAACGTTGAGTGGCAAGCATGGAATTCACAAAGCAAATGCTCCCAATGTTGCGCCGGCGTATCGTATAGTCGTCGGCGTAAGTTTCAAAAAACGAACTACGCATGCGTCGTATCTTGGACGCATCCCAGTGCGCATGCTCACAGTCATGTCGAAATAACTGGCTAAGATACGTCAAAACACTGCCTACGACATGAACGTAACCTACACACAGCCCTATTCATGTACTACGTAAACGACGTAAAAATCGACAGCGTTCGTTCCCTGGTCCATACCTTTGCATGGGTTGCCCCTCCTATACGAGGATTAACTTTACGCCGGACGTAACCCTTACGCAAATCGCTTAAAACATGCGGCAGGCACAAGTACATTCGTGAATCGGCGTATCTTACTCATTTGCATATTTAACATGGGTACGCCGAATGCGTCCAGCGTAACTATGCTGAAGCCAAATATTTCAACGTATCTAGCTTGGGGAATTGGCGCAGAGATACGATGGCGCACATTTGTACTTACCACGGCGTATCTATAGATACATCGGCGTAAGTCTTACGTGAATCCAGGCCTATGTGTATACAGTATATTTTTTTTAAACAAACGCTCATTGATTAACTTATTTGCATTGAGATTTTGTAAAGATTCTCTATATATCTTTCTAAAACACTCTTCAAACTAAAATGTTCTTTTCAAATGTACATAAAGGAAAAGTGCTGAAGCTGCCTGTAACAGCCAACTACACTTACTTCTGTAGCAAAAGCACATACAGTACATAGCCTCAGCACCAAACAGAGGAAGTCTTGCGGTTGTAAACCTTTACATATTTATCCAGTTAAGTGGCTTCGGGTGATGGCTTTGGGTGATACACAGAATTAAACAAATTCTCCTACATTAGTTATAACTGTTTATCTGCAGTCTTCTCTAAATCTGTTCAAAGTCCGGAAACTTACAAAGCTTGCCTGAGTGGTCAGAAAAAAAAGGGGGCAGAGAGCCGACTTTACACTCTGCAGAGCTGAGAGAAGAGCTCTGAGGGCTGATTGGAGGGAAGGGACACACCCCCCTTTTACACAGCACACAAGAACAGAGCTCTGTGTCAATTAGCTGGAGGTCCCTCCCCTGTCACCTTTTTACTCTTGGTGTCAGAAAAACTTGTCAGAAGTGATATATGCTGATAGAGAAACAAAGCAGCACACCAAAATCACACTTAGTGCTCTTAATTGAGACAAGTACACACTATAGAAGGATATGCTTTGTTCATATTCCATATCTGAGGTTTACAACCACTTTAACCTAACCGAAGCGTGCTAGGACACTTACAACAGAATGTTGCAGAAATCGGGACTGTAAAACTGCCTCAGCTCTAAACCAATAACTTTACAGGGAATCCCCCGACCTGAATAGTAGAGTCCTCTGAAACAGACAGGTAGTTACACCTGACTACTAGAGGTGCGCATCTTCACTGGTCTCATGATTCAATTTAGATTATCTTGTCAACGATTCGATTCTGCGATGCATCATGATTACTGACAAGCTCCCACTTCCGCTCGGGCCGCCTAGGAGGCCTTTCCTCCCTGAAATCTTTTGGGACACATCACAGGTTCCAGAAGATTGCCCGGGTATGCAGGACAGCGCAGTGATAAATGCGCAACCGGCTGTGAAGCTGCAACCAAGTAATAGGAGGTGACAGGTACTCTTTATGGGGGGATTGGGGGTCTAAAAGACCCGAAATCCCTCCTTTGCACTTCAAAGTATTCAGATTGCCAAAAGCGGCGATTCTGAATACTGAATATTTTTTATAAAACTGGAGCCATTGGCAGCAGAGTAAACCGGAAGTGACGTTGCTTCCGTGTTTACATACAGGAGACTGAACTAAGCCGTTTGAGGCCTCGTACACACGATGAGATATGTCCGCTCAAACTTGTCCGACGGACAGTTTAGAGCGGACATGTCTCATCGGATTTCGGTCCGATGGCGTGTACACACCATCGGATCAAAATCCCCGCCGGCAGACAGCGTGGTGACGTTGACGCCGCCACGTCACCGCTACATCACCGCACCAGGAAGTAAACACTTCCGCGCGCATGTGTCGGATCCATTCACAGGATACGACGCATGTGTGGGAGGATATGTCCGCTGGTTTCCCGTACTAACCAGCGGACATATCCGACGGACAGGTTTGTAGCGGACAAATCTGTCCGCTAGCCCATACACACGATCGGATTTGTCTGCTGAAACGGTCCAGCGGACCGTTTTCAGCGGACAAATCCGATCGTGTGTACGCGGCCTCAGACGTCATGCCAGTCTGTGGCTAGACGCCGGAAGAGGCAGATGGAGAATAGGGTCTCCTGGTGGGATGGGAGGCCTGGTAAGAGCGGCGGAAGGGGGGGGAATGTACCCTCCCGCTCCTCCGGGATAACAACCGCAAGAAAAGCATTTGTATATCTAAGCGAATTCCCCATAAGAAATAATGGAAACTCAAATGATTCGTTCCACAACCATTTATTCATACGTCCTTTAGTTTATAGTCCATAGAAAAAGATTATAGCAACGCGAGGTTGTGTAACCATAAAATGTCCATCCAGAGATGGAAGCCTGCACAAGGGGATGAGAAGCAAAATCCAGCAGGAGCTACAGAGTATAAAAGAGAAGAGAGGCGCCCAAGTGTAGCAATATTTTGCACCTTCATTAAATGTAACCATATTGCTACACTTAGAGTCGCCTCTCTTCTCTTTTATACTCAGTTGTGACATGACGCTACTTGAATATCAAGACATCACTTGTATATCAAGTCAAATTTTATTTAAACATTTTGCTTATCTTGCAAAATGCTCTCAAACCAAGGTTTTACTGTATTTGCAAATATGTGCAATGAAAATGTTTGTTTTTGATGTGAATCGTTAAAGACAGGGTCAGTCTGGTTTTTTTTCAGGCTAGCTGGTAAGTGTGCTGGAAATGTTTTGTTTGTGTGTGTGTCCCATGCCTTCCTACCCCTGCCCCCCCACACTTTTTTTGTCATACATTTTTAATGGTGTAAAAGTTCAATACAAATTATTATTAAAAGTTAATCACACTCTACTAGACTTGTTCTGTAAGAAGCCTTGCAGCGTATCCAAGCCTTTTCTGGAGTTCGAAACTTCCATACCTTTCTCATCGTGTTCTTGGACAATCAACATCAGCCTTGACACACTCCATTGTAATTAAATTAGGGTGATCAAGTTAACCATTTGGGAATAAATGCTGAGGAAATATTTGTGATACTCATTTTACCTGAAGAAGCAGTTTTGAAGAACAAGTCTGAATACAATAGGAAATGTCCTTAATTTTTTTATTCCTGTGACAACATGATAAGAAATGAAGGCAGGTGTCAACAAAATAAGAAGGCACAGAACAGAGCCATAGCAGGCAAATAATGTTCTTGCAAGCATCACTATCTGACTGCACAGTATTTTAACCCAGTAAAAATAGCAAATGTAAATACTTTTGGATAAACCAAATGCATATATAGCTTGGACAACTCTATAAAGAATATTTACCCTTTAAAAAAAATGCCACAAGAAAAGTATTCTGTAGATCTAGAGCAGTGGTTCTCAACCTTTTAGTGCCGTGACCTCTTGATAACATTTTCCAAGTTGTGGGGACCCGTAACAGTAAAATTATTTTCGTAGCGTGGGTTGTCAGCACCCAGGGCAAGACAAGTAATTTGTGCCCCTAACCCACAGACATTTAGCCCTAACTGAGTCCCCTCCACTCGTACAGTAATAAAACCTCATAAGGTACATTTTACGATGTACCACTCACTCTCTTTGTTCTCTCTTATCTCTCGCTATTCTAATTTCTCCCACCCCCCCCCCATCCCCCTCTCTAGCCGTCTTTCCTCTTATTCTTTATCTCCCTTTTTCTTTCTTCCTCCACCTCTTTTCCTCTCCCATTCATGTATTCTTTATTTTTATTCTTTCCTTTACTACTTGGTGGGGGGGGGGGGGAATGGGGTAAGTGCTGGGGGGAGTTCTGATCAGCCAACTTAGGTGCTCTTGATCAAGGTCATCTGCTGATCCGAGAACTGTAGTGGGGACTTTTAATGGCAACTATAATCACAGGTAGTGTTACCCACTGTGTCTACAACTTTGTGGTGTCTCGTAGCAGTGACACCTTTGCTGAAATCAAGAGATAGGGTCAGCTCAAACTCCTCCCACCTCACAATCCTCAGCAGTCAGCTGACCTTTAGTCTCTCCCCCCCCCAGACATGCCGTGAACTGAATGGGCGGCTGCGAAAAGGCTGAGTGGGCGGCCGTGGTCTTTAGGAACAGCCCAGCTGGGTGGCCACAGTCATCAGAGACAGCCCTGCTGGGTAGCCGCAAATAGGCTGAAAAAGTGGTGCGGGCTTCAGGAACAGCCCAGGACTTTGTGACCCCTGGCAAATCATCATTTGACCCCCGAGGGGGTCCCGACCCCAGGTTGAGAACTACTGATCTAGAGGAACTGACTTTAGGATGCAGGGTAGGCAAGCGGTCCCTTTATGCTATGGAGCCTCTTTACACAGCGTGCATTTGGTACAGACAGGCGTACTGTTTTTGTGCATGGCATTATTGGGGTTAATGCCATATTTCTGCGCATTCGCAGGGACCTGCCGGTCCTGCGTGCATGAGTGGGAGTGACGTCACCGCCGCTTCGGAGCGCCGATAGCAGGAAGAAGATGCGAGGGGACATGGCGGCGGAAAGGAACAAGGAGCACTAGCTTAACTACTTGAGATCCGCGCTACAGCCGAATGACGGCTCTAGCGCAGATCTAAATTGTCAACAAGCCGTCAATTGACGGCTTGTCACTAGCTGTTTCCCGGCGCGCGCTCCAGAGCGCGCTGCGGGGAAACACTGTGTTGCCCGTGTCCCTTGGACACAGCCAATCACAGATCGCCGCGAACGGCCAATCAGAGTGGCAGTTTGCGATGCGATCTGTGCGGCCAATGAGATAGATCATCTCTCATTGCCGTTTTACATAGAGACAGCGTCCTGTCTCTGGAGAGCAGGAGACGGATCTGTGTCTCTTGTACATAGAGACACAGATCGGTCACCTCCCCAGTCACCCCCCCTCCCCCCACAGTTAGAACACTATGCAGGGAATACATTTAACCCCTTCCTCACCCCCTAGTGTTAACCCCTTCAATGCCAGTCACATTTATACTGTAATTAGTGCATATTTATAGCACCAATCGCAGTATAAATGTGAATGACGCCAAAAATGTGTCAAAAGTGTCCGATGTGTCCGCCATAACGTCGCAGTCACAATAAAAATCGCAGATCGCCGCCATTTCTAGTAAAAAAAAAATAATAAAAAATAATAATTCTGTCCCCTATTTTCTAGGCACTATAAATTTTGCGCAAACCAGACGCTTATTGCGATTTTTTTTTTTTTTTTTTTTTACCAAAAATATGTAGAAGAATACGCATCGCCCTAAACTGAGAAAAAAAAAGTTTTTTTTTTTTTAATTGGGATATTTATTATAGCAACAAGTAAAAAATATTGTATTTTTTTCAAAATTGTCGCTCTTTTTTGTTTATAGCGCAAAAAATAAAAACCGCAGAGGTGATCAAATACCACCAAAAGAAAGCTCTACTTGTGGGGAAAAAAGGACGTCAATTTTGATTGGGAGCCACATCGCACGACCGCGCAATTGTCAGTTAAAGCGACGCAGTGCCGGAAGCTGAAATATCACCTGGGCAGGAGGGGGGTATAAGTGCCCAGTAAGCAAGTGGTTAAAGGAACCTATTTAGAAAATAAAAAATTAACCTTTACAACCCCTTTAACTCCTGGGTCACATCCAATCTCCATAGTAGTACAGCTGAACCTTTTTTCAGATTCGCTGTGAATTCAGGGTCCCAGACCCATTATACAACTCAGGAGTCAAAAGTATAATTTCCATAATAGGTGTCTGGTGTAGATATTCTGCTTTGTGTAGTTAAATAATAAAAAAAAAAGTAAAACTTTGTTTGAGGGCGCTTTGCTTCACTCATGACAACAAGTGCGTTACCTAACTAGAACAGACTGTGCAATAATACAAAGGGAATGCAGTGTAATATAATATAACACCAGAGGAATTAGAGTCTCTTTTGTCAAGAATGCTGGGTAATGACTGCTGACATTTTATAAATAATGAGAAATGACAAGAGTCAAATATTTATTGAATATGACTAAAACTGGCCTGCACGCATAGCAATATTGGCCTGAAATAGCTGATTAAATGAATTATTCATAGGCGCGCCACAAGCTAGGCTGATAAACTCCATGCTCACAGCTTGTGATGTATGAGGTCCTGCGCCCTGCAGGCAGCTGTGTGCCAACACCCTCACAAGTCAAAAGGAGTTCTGCAGGAACAAAGAACCCCAATCTGTCAGAGAGATGCAATTAAATATTTCTCGGGTCCGCAGCTTTTTGGTATTAACTAAACTATGCCTAGCATTTAAGGCCCAACTTCTGGACCTGATCAGGATAAGTGAACGTTAGCTGGAAACTGGAAAATGCTAATTTTTCTTTTTGAAGAGCAAATCCAAGCAACAAGTATAATCAGCCAGAAATTATTTAAACCACTGTCACTAGGGTACTTTTAAAAGTTTCATTTATTTATTATTATATACACTCACCGGACACTTTATTAGGAACACCTGTTTGGTAACACAAATTGCTAATCGGCCAATCACATGGCAGCATAGGGAAATTTTCTTGGCACACTATGGGGCCCCTTAGTACCAACTGAGCATAGTTTCAATGCCACGGCCTACCCGAGTATTGTTGCTGACCATGTCCATACCTTTATGACTGCAGTGTACCCATCTTCTGATGGCTCCTTCCTGCAGGATAATGATCCATGTCACAAAGCTCCAATCATCTCACTACTGGTTTCTGGAACATGACAAGGAGGTCACTGTAATCCACATCACCAGATCTCATCCAATAGAACATCATTGGGATGTTATGGAATGGGGGAGATTCACATCGTGGATGTGCAGCCAACAAATCTGCAGCAACTGTGTGAGGCTATCATGTCAATATGGACCAAAATCTCTAAGGAATGTTTCCAACACATTGTTGAATCTATGACATGAAGATTAAGGGAAGTTCTGAAGGCAAAAGGGGTCAAAACCGGGACTAGCAATGTATACCTAATAAAGTGGTCCAGTGAGTCTATAATCCAATGCTGCCACCATTTATCAGCCTTCTTACCAGTGGCGGCCCACCCATATGGGCGCACGGGCGCCGCCCCCCCTCCCGCAGTCACAAAAAAAAACAAAAAAACGGGCCCTTTAAGAACTTTTATTCGGCTAAAATGTCATTTTGACATTTTAGCCGAAGTTCTGGAGGCCGTCTATAGAGGGCGCTGCAGTGCCACCCCCTCTCGCAAATAACACACGTTCAATGCAATGCATTGAACGTGTGTTATTCTTGCCAGCTGCCTGGTCTATTCATATAACCGGACATGGGTCGCCGGTTACCTGAATAGCGGCAGCTGGTTGGCTGAGGGGAACTGCCTATCAAAGCCAGCGGCTCTTATAGGCTTTTCCAGTACCGCCCTCCGGCTCTCAAAAGTCTATGCTCGGAGCTCAGGCAATCTGCGGTCCTTGCATTAGACTGACAGCCGTTTCAGCCAATCAGGTTCCCGGATTCTGGTTATCAGGAACCTGATTGGCTGAAGTTTTTCCACGGCGGCAGAAGACATCGAGGGAGGACATGGAAGCATCAGGTAAGTGTTTTTTTTAACAGGGAAAGGGGCATCATGGGGCACAGTGGCATCATGGGGCACAGTGGCATCATGGGGCACAGTGGCATCATGGGGCACAGTAGTGACAAAGGGCACAGAGGCGACAATGAGCACAGTGGCATGGGGCACAGTGGTGACAATTAAAGGACACAGTGGTGACACTTGATGGCACAGTGACTCCATATGATGGCATGGCACAGTGGTGACAATTGATGGCACAGTGACTGCATTTGATGGCATGGCACATTGGTGACAACTGATGGCACAGTGACTCCATATGATGGCATGGCACAGTGGTGACAATTGATGGCACAGTGACTGCATTTGATGGCATGGCACACTGGTGACAATTGATGGCACAGTGACTGCATTTGATGGCATGGCACAGTGGTGACAATTGATGGCACAGTGGTGGCGTTTGATGGCATGGCACAGTGGTGACAATTGATGGCACAGTGGTGGCGTTTGATGGCATGGCACAGTGGTGACAATTGATGGCACAGTGGTGGTGTTTGATGGCATGGCACAGTGGTGACAATTGATGGCACAGTGGCTGCATTTGGTGGCATGGCACAGTGGTGACAATTGATGGCACAGTTGCTGTGTTGCATGGCACAGTGGTGACAATTGATGGCACAGTGACTGCATTTGATGGCATGGCACAGTGGTGACAATTGATGGCACAGTGGTGGCGTTTGATGGCATGGCACAGTGGTGACAATTGATGGCACAGTGGTGGCATGGCACAGTGGTGACAATTGATGGCACAGTGGCTGTGTTTGATGGCATGGCACAGTGGTGACAATTGATGGCACAGTGGTGGCGTTTGATGGTATGGCACAGTGGTGACAATTGATGGCACAGTGGTGGCGTTTGATGGCATGGCACAGTGGTGATAATTGATGGCACAGTGGTGGCGTTTGATGGCATGGCACAGTGGTGACAATTGATGGCACAGTGGCTGCATTTGGTGGCATGGCACAGTGGTGACAATTGATGGCACAGTCTCTGTGTTGCATGGCACAGTGGTGACAATTGATGGCACAGTTGCTGTGTTGCATGGCACAGTGGTGACAATTGATGGCACAGTGGCTGCATTTGGTGGCATGGCATAGTGGTGACAATTGATGGCACAGTTGCTGTGTTGCATGGCACAGTGGCTGCATTTGATGGCATGGCATAGTGGTGACAATTGATGGCACAGTTGCTGTGTTGCATGGCACAGTGACTGCATTTGGTGGCATGGCACAGTGGTGACAATTGATGGCACAGTGACTGCATTGGATGGCATTGCACAGTGGTGACAATTGATGGGCACAGTAGCTGCGTTTGATGGCATGGCACAGTGGTGACAATTGATGGCACAGTGGTGGCGTTTGACGGCATGGCACAGTGGTGACAATTGATGGCACAGTGACTGCATATGATGGCATGGCACAGTGGTGACAATTGATGGCACAGTGACTGCATTGGATGGCATTGCACAGTGGTGACAATTGATGGGCACAGTACCTGTGTTTGATGGCATGGCACAGTGGTGACAATTGATGGCACAGTGGTGGCGTTTGATGGCATGGCACCGTGGTGACAATTGATGGCACAGTGGTGGCGTTTGATGGCATGGCACAGTGGTGACAATTGATGGCACAGTGGCTGCATTTGGTGGCATGACACAGTGGTGACAATTAATGGCACAGTTGCTGTGTTGCATGGCACAGTGGCTGCATTTGATGGCATGGCACAGTGGTGACAATTGATGGCACAGTTGCTGTGTTTGATGGCATGGCACAATGGTGACAATTGATGGCACAGTGGCTGCATTTGGTGGCATGGCACAGTGGTGACAATTGATGGCACAGTGACTGCATATGATGGCATGGCACAGTGGTGACAATTGATGGCACAGTGGCTGCATTTGGTGGCATGGCACAGTGGTGACAATTGATGGCACAGTGACTGCATATGATGGCATGGCACAGTGGTGACAATTGATGGCACAGTGACTGAATTTGATGGCATGGCACAGTGGTGACAATTGATGGCACAGTGACTGCATTGGATGGCATGGCACAGTGGTGACAATTGATGGGCACAGTAACTGTGTTTGATGGCATGGCACAGTGGTGACAATTGATGGCACAGTGGTGGCGTTTGATGGCATGGCACCGTGGTGACAATTGATGGCACAGTGGTGGCGTTTGATGGCATGGCACAGTGGTGACAATTGATGGCACAGTGACTGCATTGGATGGCATGGCACAGTGGTGACAATTGATGGGCACAGTAACTGTGTTTGATGGCATGGCACAGTGGTGACAATTGATGGCACAGTGACTGCATTTGGTGGCATGGCACAGTGGCTGCATGTGATGGGCACAGTGAGGCTGCAATATTTTTTTTTCCGTTTGCGCCCCCCCAAAAATTTTGAGCACCAGCCGCCACTGCTTCTCACACAACTTCTAGGTGGAACTATGGCCTCTTGCTATATAATTCTGTGTGGTATAACCTCCCTCCCATGATCTAAGTGTGGTCAAAGCGGCAGTGGGTTCATTTGTATAAACATAATAATATTGTTAGGAATGTAATCTTGGCAATGGAATGATACCACCAGGTTATATATCGCTTCCAACATCAGAAATTGAGAAAGGGGGAGAAGCTGTAAAAATCCAGATAAAACATGTGGCACATGTAACACATATGCCACAGACCTTGAACCTAAAAAATACTCCTAAACCACAAGAGTTTTACAGACACACACAAACCTAAAGGATTGTCTTAAAAAAAAACAAAAAAACAATCATTTATATATATAAGTTCACTTGCTGTCGAATATATCCCACTAAATTTGAAATGCCATTGTATCAAGATAATCAATTGTTATTCATTTAACCCATCAGTGGTCATAAAATTATGGCTTATGGGTGTATATACTGTGGTCTTTTAGGCTGAGATCATACTAAAGCACCATGCGGCTTACAGCAGGGGGACCGGTGCATCACCATTCACCATTTCAGGTCCGATTTCATCCCAACTTTTTGGCTGAATTCAGACCTGAAATGGACCAGAAGACGCACAGTGCTCCTGTGCAATTTGCACCGGAGCCACCGTGGAGATATGTGAACCGGGTCCATAGAGAGCTGGTTACAATCTCCTGTCATGCTAATTAGATTTGGGAAAACCCAATTCGCACTAGTGTGAACCCAGCCTTAAAGTTTCAAGTGGTGGTGTGGTGTAACCCTTAGACATGAAATATAAAAAAAGCATATCCCTCTAGAGTGTGTACGTGTTTCAATTAAGAGGACCAAGTGTAATTTCTGTCTGTTGCTATCTGCATGAATCGCTTCTAAAAAGTTTTCCAGACTCCAAGAAAAAAATGGCGACAGGAGAATTACCTCCAGTTAAGTGACAACCACAGTTCTGTTCCTGTGAGAAAGGGTGTGTGTCCTTTCCCTCCAATCAGCTGTCAAAGCTCTCCCCTTAAGCTCTGAAGAGTGTAATTTCAGCTCCCTGCC
This sequence comes from Rana kukunoris, assembly GCA_029574335.1. NCBI lineage: Eukaryota > Metazoa > Chordata > Amphibia > Anura > Ranidae > Rana > Rana kukunoris. The sequence continues at coordinate 99,300,755 of CM056050.1, read as the reverse complement.
CCTTTTCCGAACGCTCAGACAACCTTGATAAATTTTGATCTTTGAACAGAAGTAGAGGAAAGAATACTGCAGATAAACAGGCACAACTTATGTAGGAGAATGGTTTCATCTCTGTGTATCACATGATGCCAATCACTTTAGTGGGTATATATGCAAGGGTTTATAACCACTTTAAAGGGTCACTAAAGGAAAAAAAATATTTTGTTTAAAATAACAACCATGTTATACTTACCTCCACTGTGCAGTTTGTTTTGCACAGAGTGACCCCAAACCACAACTTCTGGGGTCCCTCGGCGGCTGTCTCTGGTCCTCCCCACATGAACTACACACGTTCATGCGAGAGAGCTCGCATTGTGTGTAGTCCTTGCGAGCACGCTCCCGTGATACAGCGAGCGGCCATAGTCGCTCACTGTATCACTGGGCCCCACCCCTCGGCAGGCGCCGCGTCACTGGATGCGATTGACAGCAGTGCCAGCCAATGGCTGCACTGCTTTCAATCCATTCGCTCTAGCCAATCAGCGGCCAGGCTGAGCGGCGAAGAGGATCTTGGGACCGAGCGCGGGACTTTCGAGGAGTTAGGTAAGTATAACGGGGGGCCGGGGCGGTAAACTCTAAAGTTTTTTCACCTTAATGCATAGAATGCATTAAGGTGAAAAAACCTTTTCCTTTACAACTCCTTTAAGTCTTGGAACCCCATATAGACATGGAAGAAAGATACACAGACTGTGCAAATAAGTTCTGGTGGCATTTAAAATCAACGGGTGCTTCAGGCTTATCATATAGATTCATCAGCTGAGTATGGCTGGCACTGGGTAGAGAGATTATAGTGTACAGGCCAAAAAAGTTGGGACGCTGTGTAAAATCTAGATACAAACTGATTAGTGGTTATAACTCTTAATAAAAATTGTTCTGCAATTTCTGCAATTAAAATGTCTTCTCTAAATAGTACAAATGAAGGAAATGATGGCCTTCACGTATAAAGGTATTTGCTAAGTGTCTGAAAGGAAAGTGGTCCTCCCTTAGCAGCCAGATACCTGGAATCTGATTGGTTGCTACAGACTCTTAGATGAGATGAGGCCATCTGTCTAACAGATTAAAGCAAATAGGAAAGAACTACCTCTTACCTAAACCTGGCCAGTCTTTCCTCACAAAGTGTGTGCTATGTCTGACAGGTGTCTCCTTCATGTGTAAAGAGGTTTTCCCTGTACAGCAGACAGGTGTCATCTGACTGTGTATAGAGCTCTCCAGACCTGTCAGCGTATGTTATCTCAACTGGTAAGAGCTCTCATGTGGGTCCACTCAAACAGCTCTATAAAAATGACAGCTCCATCTAAAAGCAAACAGATATCAGTCCAAGAGTGTTCTCAATCTTTACAGAACAGAGAAGACTTCTGAGTAAACACATGTGACAGATCTGGATGACTTCTGTCTTTCCCACCAAGGTAGAGATTTCTTTTTGTGAAATAATGTGTGCCTCTAAAAATCCAATCCATCATCTCCAGCACAAACAGCGGGGAGGGGCAGATCAAACACCCACACCGATTCTGTGTGAGGCGCGGGATGTTGGCTGGAAAGCTCTCTTTGAGAGATCCAGATGTACATGAATGAGATGGGACACGCTGGCTTTCCACTCCTAGGAAATCCATGAATAGAGTCCTCTTTCCTGCATGGCTACGCCATCTCTGATCTGTCCTTCATGGCAAACTAGCCTGTCAGCCTGCAGTATAGGCAAAGACAGAAAGCCCTTTACAGTTCATGAGGGAGGCAATACTAGTGTCAAATTAGACATGAAACAAAACTCAAACACACAACCGTTTTTCATGAAGAGAAAAATTCAATTTTTTTAATTGGTCATGAAAATCGATCGTGTGTAGACTCCAGAGCATTTTCCTCAAAGTGAAAAATGGGCATTAAAAATGTAGAACATTTTTTTCTCGTCGTTTTTCACGTCGTGAAAAACGGTCGTGCGTAGGCTTTAACGATGGGGAAAAAAACGTGCATGCTCAGAAGCAAGTTACGAGAAGGGAAATTTGCATAATTAGCCCAAAGGGTGGTGCCAATCGAATGGAACTTCCCAAAGGGAATATAAAGATAGTGCCGTTGTACATGTTGTACGTCACTGCCCTTTGCTCGAGCATTTTTTTTCACGATCGTGTGTATGCAAGGCAGGCTTAACAAAGATCACGACGAGAAAAACATTGTTTTTTCCATGACATTAAAAACGGTTGTGTGTACGCGGCATTACATTTCAGCCAGCAAATATGAGAGAGATCTGTGAAAGTGATGCAGTACCAGCACTACACTCTTTCATAACATACTGTATTTGTTATGTTACCTTTGGTCACTTAGAGAAGGCTTCCAGTTACATTGTGGGTTCTTAAGTCGGCTTCACAACATTCTTTTTTTAATCAAAAAGGTGTTTATTGAGCAAGTAAATAAACAATTTCTAATGTACAAGTACAAAAAATAACCGTTCAACTGCACATTATTGTTATGAAGACATTTGCCTCTCAAGCTTCACATAACCACGTCAGATATCACTCAAACCCCACACAGACACCGAGCGCATCGTTCTAGGTAGAGATTTGGTACACATTACATTACCTCTTATAGACATTGCAAAATTCTGGACATCACAAGCTTTTTGGGCTTAGACCAGGTGTATCCTGCCATCTTGACCATATCCCTTCAAACCTGCCTGGCACCCCCTGTGCTGGTAAATATATTTTTCCATAATAAGGGTGTTCCCCATATGAGTTATCCATTAAGAGTAAGTGGGTGGTGAGGTGGACTTCCATCCCATTAAAAGCAATTTCCTGGCTTGAAACAGCGCCCTAGAGATCGCCACCCGATCAATTCCTCCGGTATCACATCCTCCAGAATCCCCAATATACAACACATAGTGTCAATAGGAACTTAAGTTTGAAACACCAGATTGAGTGTCCCCACCACCTCACTCCAGTATCTGTGTAACTTCGGGCAGCGCCACAGAAGATATATAAGATCCCTGTCATGCCGCTGACATCTGCAGCATACTGGATCTGCCACTCTACCCACCCTATGGAGTTTTACTGGAGTGTAATGCACTTCACAACATTCTTAAAATGTTTTTTTGTTTTAGATACCAAAATTCAAATCCCCATTAGTTTATTTTTGCGATGAACTGGGCGGCACCAATACTGTTCATCCAAATCCAATTGTAATTAATCAGAAACATTTGTTGTATGCAAAAACTTTACAAAATCAAATACATATGGGCCCAAAAACCAGAAAGGCTTGATATTTGCACACAGCATGACGATAAATATCAAAAAGAAATAAATTAGAGCATTTATGTTCCCCTCTGTAGACTCGCAGAATATAAAAGCATTTAAAATAACACGGACTAGAATCTAGAGAAAGTGAGCAACAAATCAAAAAAGTCAGAAACCATAAAAGAAATTCCATCATTGACTTCATTCAAGAATTGTACATTTAAAGTTGAAGTTTTAGATCACTTGTTATAGAACCAAAGCAGTCACCATGTTATATAATGAAGACTTCTCTCCAAAAACCGTCCTTAGTTTATTTTTGTCTGTGGCCCATTAGTGAGATTTCCATTCACTTCTTGTCCATCAATGAGGAGCTCAGGCTTGTACAAACCTAATTCGAACCCACCTCAGCTGTCTTGCCAGGAAGCGGTCACTGAACAGCACCAATCATAGGCATTCACCTGACACATGCATATTTACACTATATTACCAAAAGTATTGGGCCACCTGCCTTTACAACTTTAATGGCACTGTAAATCAGATAAGTGCAGTAATCTTTTGATTAAACTTTAATGACATCCCAGTCTTAGTCCGTAGGGTTCAATATTGCGTTGGCTCACCCTTTACAGCTACAATAGCTTCAGCTCTTCTGGGAAGAGTTCACGAGTTTAGGAGTGTGTCTATGGGAATGTTTGACCATTTTTCCAGAAGCGTATTTGTGAGGTCAGGCACTGGACGGGAAGGCCTGGCTCGAAGACTCCACTCTAATTCATCCCAAAGATGTTCTATCGGGTTGAGGTCAGGACTCTGTGCAGGCCAATCATGTTCCTCCACCCCAAACTGGCTCATCCATGTCTTTATAAAACTTGCTTTGTGCACTGGTGCGCAGTCATGCTGGAACAGGAAGGGGTCATCCTAACTTTGTGTAGACAGTTTGGGGATGACCCCTTCCTGTTTACCTCAACCCGATAGAACATCTCTGGGATGAATTAGAGCAGAGACTGCCAGCCAGGCCTTCGCATCCACATCAATGCCTGACATTACAAATGTGCTTCTGGAAGAATGGTCAAACATTCCCAAACACACACTTAATCCTTGAGGACAGCCTTTCCAGAAAAGGGCGGGTCAACTCAATATTGAACCCTACAGATTATGACTGGGATGCCATTAAAGTTCATGTGTATGTAAAGGCAGGAGTCCCAATACTTTTGGCAATATTGTTTATATACACACACACACCTTTTGTATACACATTATGATTGGCAGTAAGAAGCGACAGCCTACTGGCGGGATAACGGAGGTACAGTGCGGAAAATAAGTATTTGAACACCCTGCTATTTTGCAAGTTCTCCCACTTGGAAATCATGGAGGGGTCTGAAATTGTCATCGTAGGTGCATGTCCACTGAGAGACATAATCAAAAAAAAAAATCCAGAAATCACAATTTATGAATTTTTAACGATTTATTTGTATGATACAGCTGCAAAGAAGTATTTGAACACCTGTCTATCAGCTAGAATTCTGACCCTCAAAGACCTGTTAGTCTGCCTTTAAAATGTCCACCTCCACTCCATTTATTATCCTAAATTAGATGCACCTGTTTGAGGTCATTAGCTGCATAAAGACACCTGTCCACCCCATACAGTAAGAATCCAACTACTAACATGGCCAAGACCAAAGAGCTGTCCAAAGACACTAGAGACAAAATTGTACACCTCCACAAGGCTGGAAAGGGCTACGGGGAAATTTCCAAGCAGCTTGGTGAAAAAAGGTCCACTGTTGGAGCAATCATTAGAAAATGGAAGAAGCTAAACATGACTGTCAATCTCCCTCGGACTGGGGCTCCATGCAAAATCTCACCTCGTGGGGTCTCAATGATCCTAAGAAAGGTGAGAAATCAGCCCAGGACTACACGGGAGGAGCTGGTCAATGACCTGAAAAGAGCTGGGACCACCGTTTCCAAGGTTACTGTTGGTAATACACTAAGACGTCATGGTTTGAAATCATGCATGGCACGGAAGGTTCCCCTGCTTAAACCAGCACATGTCAAGGCCCGTCTTAAGTTTGCCAATGACCATTTGGATGATCCAGAGGAGTCATGGGAGAAAGTCATGTGGTCAGATGAGACCAAAATATAACTTTTTGGTCATAATTCCACTAACTGTGTTTGGAGGAAGAAGAATGATGAGTACCATCCCAAGAACACCATCCCTACTGTGAAGCATGGGGGTGGTAGCATCATGCTTTGGGGGTGTTTTTCTGCACATGGGAGAGGGCGACTGCACTTTATTAAGGAGAGGATGACCGGGGCCATGTATTGTGAGATTTTGGGCAACAACCTCCTTCCCTCAGTTAGAGCTTTGAAGATGGGTCGAGGCTGGGTCTTCCAACATGACAATGACCCGAAGCACACAGCCAGGATAACCAAGGAGTGGCTCTGTAAGAAGCATATCAAGGTTCTGGCGTGGCCTAGCCAGTCTCCAGACCTAAACCCAATAGAGAATCTTTGAAAGGGAGCTCAAACTCCGTGTTTCTCAGCGACAGCCCAGAAACCTGACTGATCTAGAGAAGATCTGTGTGGAGGAGTGGGCCAAAATCCCTCCTCCAGTGTGTGCAAACCTGGTGAAAAACTACAAGAAACGTTTGACCTCTGTAATTGCAAACAAAGGCTACTGTACCAAATATTAACATTGATTTTCTCAGGTGTTCAAATACTTCTTTGCAGCTGTATCATACAAATAAATAGTTAAAAAAATCATACATTGTGATTTCTGGAATTTTTTTTGGATTATGTCTCTCACAGTGGACATGCACCTACGATGACAATTTCAGACCCCTCCATGATTTCCAAGTGGGAGAACTTGCAAAATAGCAGGGTGTTCAAATACTTATTTTCCGCACTGTATGTGTAAAAAAGGATCTGAATGCGCCTGAGCTCATTCCTACTGTCCACAAGCCAACAGGAAGTGAGAAGGAATCTCTACACAAACAATTTTTGTCATTTGAACACATTCAATAACTGTTCTCACCTCTTGCTTTGGTTTCAACTCGAAATTTTTGAATTTGCCATTATTCTCTATCTCTCAGCAACATTTGTCACACTCCTCACATGCCCGCAGTTCATGTAGAGTGTGGTATTGAATTGGTGGATGGTGCCACCATGTAAATCATAGGAAAATAAGGTCTTCACCAACACACCTGGGTATAGTGATAATTTGGTCCTTTATTCACATACAGCAAAAGGCATCACAGGTCGACGTTTTAGGACCTTGCAGGATTTCTTTTTGCAAGGCACAAAAAGGGATCCGGCAAAGTCCCAAAACATTGGCCCCAGATGCCTGTTGCTTTGATTAAATAACGGATAGCATAAACAACATGGCTGTGGTTCTAATCTTTCCCTTCTTTTTGTGAAACGAAAACAAAATGTTTGGGCATTACATATAATTTGATTAGGTAGCTAATTGCAGCATTTATTCCATAAAAAGCAATCTACGAAAACCTTGTTTTACAATTTCTTTCTGAACTCTGACAACCACTCAAGGCCTGTATTGATAAATAAAGTATTAATGTTTAAAAGGAGAAGTCCAGCCTGAGCTTTTTGGGCTGGGCTTCTCGTCTGGGTCACAGGAGTGAATTTCATTTTGCACTCCTGTGACCTGTTTTCAGCGGAGAGCGGTCTGAAGTCCACTCTCCGCTGACGTCACTACCATCAGCCAAGGCAGCGCGTCACCCCGACTTCCAAGTCTGGATTCGCCAGCTGCGTTAATTGATGGCAGTCTCAGCGAGCTGCTGAGACAGCCGCTCCCACCCCTCCAAAGCTCAGTGCGCCAATGAGCGCAGAAGCGATGCTGACTGTTCTGCTCAGGGAGGAGTGAGAACCGAGCCATTGGCGGTGTTTGGTGGCTCGGTTCTCAGTGCAGAGATGCCAGGGGACAGATGCAACATGGGTCTGATGCTGCATCCGCCGAGGTAAGTATGAATAGCAAAAAAAAATCATCTTTAAATCGAATTGAGCATACAGCAAGTCCACTACATGAACAAGTTCCATTCCAGGAGCTAAGTCCAATTTGCAAAGATCAGTGCTTGCAGACAGAGGCTGCGAGTGCTGATAAGTGTGTTTTGGCGGTGGGCGTCCCCCTGTCAGAATACGAAGGCACAGCATGGGAGATTGCTGCACCAACATTGTTTTTGTTGGTATGGCAGTTCTTATTTTGTTCAGCCCACTGGGTTGAACAAAAAGGAACCGAGTGTGTGCATCCTAACAGTATTGGACATATGAACACATGTTTGCATCTTTTTAGATTTGGAAGTTGATTGTTCACATGTAGGGGACATCCTGCACTGTGATTTTGCATTGGCTTGCATCTACAATCATACCAGTGATCTGGGTTGACCCTCATTTTCCCCCTTTATTCTTGGTCTTTCTCCCTGCACTGTGCACATTTTGTGAACTTTCTTTATGAACTCATTATTGAATGTCAAAATTTTAACACAGTAACAATGGTGAAACATGGCAGCATACTGTGTGTTGGCATGGCTTCTTGTTATTCAACTTGGGTGTTTGCAGTTAGGGGGAACTACACCACAGATGGGGAAATGTGCCTGAAAAGCAGTGCTGTACTGCTCATTTTTCCCAAAAAATTTAAGGGCCTTATTTAGCACTGAATGCGACGCTCAAATATTCACTGTTAGTGAATTAATCACACTCATTTAAAAAACACATGCACCAAGCATATTCCCACGCAGTAAATTTTGGTTGAATCTGGGATTTAATGCTTTATAAATATGCCCATAGGGCTTGTACGCACATAGCGCGGCGACTGGTGTTTTTCCACACTGAATAAGGGCCAGTCACCACTAGGGCACATGTTTTTTTCATTATTTCTGTTCGCACTGCAATGCAGCTCAGAGGTATAGTGCAGCATGTTGCTGTGAAATGCAGACATGTAGCACTTTAACACAATGCGGAAGGCACCGCAGTGTCATAACACCACAAAACACACTCTCCTAACATGTGGAGACATGAATGAAAATTCACTTTGTGCACTTCAAATAAAGGTAAAAAAAAAAAAAACAGAAAAGGGAAAAAAAGTAAACAGTGTTATGCTGTGAAATGCACATCAAATTGTGAGATTCACCAGGATAAAAACCCTGGGAATCAATTACCCCCTCCCTCAGGTCCCTTCACTGGCTGCCCATGAAGGACCGGATAACATTTAAGGCATTCTGCCTGACGCACAAATGTGTACAAGGGAACCGCTCCACAATATTTATGTGAGAAAATAAAATACCAGAGCCCCAATCGCGTTCTCCGATCAACCAACCAAAATCTACTTCAAATCCCCAAGCCCCGTTACAAGACAAAAGGAGAACGAAGATTTGCAATCCAAGGACCACAACTGTGGAATGCATTACCAACCAATATCTGAATGGAAATGAATCACCAGGCCTTAAGGAAAAAACTCTAGACCCACCTATTCTGAAGGCCAATTAGAAGGAAATTGATACCAAGCGCCTTGAGGCGATTCAGTTCGCATGCGTAGCGCTAAATACGTTTTTTATTCATTCATTTAAACTGCCCCCTCACAGTGGCTCGCTGCTGCTGCCAAAATCATACAGCTGCCAGCACATAAAAAAAAAAAAGAAAAGTACTTTTGTGTGCGGGTAGTGAAAATAGACCCTAGGTGTTTATGGATTACATACAATTTAAAGTGATTGTAAAGGCTGTTTTTTTTTTAAATATGAAAAAATAACAAACATTATACCCACCTATTGCGTGCCCCCACAGTCAGCAGCGTCCTATGGGGGCACTGGACCAGAATCTCAGCCCTGTGTGCCCATTTAGACATGGCCCCCTGACCTGGCTCTGCCCCTCTCTCCCCTGATCATCTGACTGTCTTTGATTGACAGCTGTGGGAGCCAATGGCGCTGCTGCTGTGTCTCAGCCTATCAGGAGGAGCGTCCGGATGGCTGAGACATTTGTGGACATCGCTGGAGAGAGATGGGGCTTAGGTAAGTAATTAGGGGGTGCTGAGGAGGCTGCTACACACAGAAGGCTTTTTATCTTAATGATAAAAAACCTTCTGCCCAACTCCTTTAAATGATTATATCCATAGCAAGAAAATAATTGATGGTCAGGTTTGCTGGCCAGATAGTACTACATACAGTTCCATTCTTCTTCCAGCTTGTCTTCTGTGCCTTATAATTCTAAAACCTAAAATGTGTTCCACAGTTGTTTGGACTACAGACAGTAAAAAAACAGCTCATCGTAATGCTAAGTATGGTAAACTAAGAAGACAACATACCTGTAGAAATTTGAATATTGCAGCTTTTCCCGTCCTCCTCGTCCAAAGAAATGAACTAGTAATGTAGTATTGATATCATCACTGTCTGACAAGGTCTCCTACAAAGAACAACATAACTTTGGCATTAATGACATTTACAAGGACAGATATTTTCAGTCATTAAACATTGTTATAGCTGGGGTCTGCAAACCAGATATTACTGAAAAAACTAAAATTGTGAAGCCACCTAATAACATTTTGAGAGCCACATCCAGCTCATGGGATGCTTGTTGGACATCACTACAATACATCACTTTCTGGCTTGTCCTTGTCACTCGGTATATGTATAGTCACTAATTTTAGCCTTTTTCAAAAGTGTAGTCCTTTCTTAGAGCCTACAGGAGTCATTCTACCTATGGTACTTAGAGAAATGGAAAAAGACAAAACATTTTGCAAATAAGTAATTGTTCTCCTTCACTGATATGCGCTGATGAAGCTACACTGACTAGCACTGATGAGGCAGCACTGATAATCAGGGTACTGATGATCAGTGCCTTGATTATCTGTGTAAATGTCCTCCATCACACTTGCTGGTTACTGGCTCTCCTCACGCTGTGATAACACGTGAGGAAATTAATGCCGATAACAGGCAAGTGCGTTCACATGTGATCAGCTGTGATTGGACACAGCTGATCACAAAGTAAAGGGCAGCTGCGATTGGCACTTTAACGTGATTTGTGATCAGTTGTTTCTGAAGGACACATCGATCACAGAGTGCATCTGAGGGGGTGAACAGGGGGCGTGGTTCTGGAAGAATGTGCATGGATGTCTTCCCTGAACAAGAATGCCACCCTGCAGCTGTCTTTCGGCTATAGCATGAGTCTGAGGTGGTTAAATGACCTTCAGTGCACACAAACGCAATGAGATACCCAATGTTTGGTAAAATATAAAAGTTAATGTTACAGTGAGTAAATAGATACCCAACATGTCATCCTTTACAATTACACACGCCAGTGGAATGGTAAACTGAGGTACATTAAAATTATCCATAGGCAACATCAAATATCTCCTTAGTCCGTGTTGCAAATCAAAATACATTTATATACATTTCCCGAATACGTGTAAATATGAATCATAAATGCATAGATATCTAAAAAAAAAAAGGACAATAATAAAAAAAATAGAAAATATCTACATCACTGCTGCTGCTTTAACAATACCACAAAAAATATGAAAAAGGATGGAATCGCAAAATGCAGTACCATACATATACCGTAATCTAAAAAGTGTTCAGCTGCAGCTCTGTGATAAAGAAATAAATCAAAAACAAAATAAAAGTGTCCAACTGTGAATCCTCAATGAATCCAAATTATCTTCATAGCCAAATAAACTGTGTCTCACTATCTTCCACCAAAACACCAGTGCTCCCAGTGATTATCCTCTCCCAGTGGCTAGAAAACTCACTATATATATATATATATATATATATATATATATATATATTACACACACTTTTGTAATTAACAGACAAGCTTTAATCCAAGACTCCCAATGAATGTGGGTTTGAAATTTCAAACCGACATTTCAGTCCCACTTTGGGGGCGATTTGAGAGATATCTGTGCTGGTTCATGCACAGATATCTATCGCCCCTGAAGTTGCCAAAAGTGCAGAAACTACTTTTGGGAATCTGTGTAGCGCCACAAAGTCGGTGTCGCATCGATTTGGACAGTGCCGTTGCCAGCAATAGGTCATGACATGTCAAATTGACCCAATGTTAACGTAGTCTAAGTGCAGGTCATGAGAACGCCGGCCACCAGAACGTTTATAGTCCTCCCTTCCTCACTCATGCTTTAGGCTCTGATTTTAACATAAGAGATGGGCAGAAATAATCCAATAATGTTTTAGCAAAGAAAATGTCTGCAACCCATGGACATGGAGTGCTGCACACCCCTGTTAATACTTGGAAAGAAGTGAGAAAATTACCCCTAGGGGCTTTGAGTTGCAGCAAAATGATATGAAAGGAGGTACAATGAGATGTAAAAAAGTATACATTTATTGGGTAACAAAGTTCAAAAAGAGTCTGTGAACAGGACTCAGGATATGAGCTTAAAAGTTACAAAAAATGTAAACACAATTAGAAACAATGGACAATTGAATACGATAACATATATAAATATCGCAGTACTGAATCACGTGCGCTGTATGAGCAAAAGAACCTCCTACGCGTTTCGACCTAACAGTATTGACGGTCTTCTTCAGGGAGTGATATCATTTGTACAGCCGTTTCTATGAAATAGATAATGTAGTTCAAACCAGGTAATTTTAATAAAAAAATGCTACTTACAAAAGGGTCATCAAACATATTGCAATGAGCCGATGGCTATACTGACCACAGCCCCCTGTGGCATAATGATACTTACACTGAACTGGCCAAATTGCAGGAAGTGGCTGGGTGGAAAGGCTACGCGATTACACACGTTAAACATGTATTTCGACATGGGAGACTCAGGCCGTTCGCAAATCTGCGGGCGGAATATGGACTCCCATCCTCGATGAGTTTTCAGTATCTGCTGCTACAACACGCTGTAAGGGCACAGAGTAGGTCCTCTGAATGGCATTTGTCACCAACTCCAGTGTTTGGTCTCCTAGGGGATGCTGTGACCTCGAAGGGATTTATCTCTCAATGCTACACCATCCTACTACAATACTTCTTGGGACAGCATCCACTAATGATGAGGGAAAAATGGGAGAGGGACGTGGGAAGACTAGACAGAGAACAATGGGAGAAGATATTTCAGGGGGTGAGCTCTTGCTCATTAAATGTGGCTCAGCAACAAACTCCGCTATACATTATTTCCAGGGTGTATTATACGCCTTGTAGGCTGCAGCTGATGCGGATGCAAACGGAAGATAAAGGGATTTTTAAATACAGCTTACCTGTAAAATCCTTTTCTTGGAGTACATCACGGGACACAGAGCGGCATATTCATTACTATGTGGGTTATATGGAGTACCTTCAGGTGTGGACACTGGCAATCTTCAAACAGGAAGTCCCCTCCCTATATAACCCCCTCCCCTAGAGGGAGTCCCTCAGTTTTGTAGCAAGCAGTATGCCTCCCAAAATGGTCACCCAAAAGAGGGGTGGGAGCTCTGTGTCCCGTGATGTACTCCAAGAAAAGGATTTTACAGGTAAGCTGTATTTAAAAATCCCTTTTTCTTTCTCGTACATCACGGGACACAGAGCGGCATATTCATTACTATGTGGGATGTCCGAAAGCAATGCTTTAATGAGGGGAGGGAGACATCTTCCAAAGAAGGATTCAATTTAGAGATAAACTCAAATCATAATAATTCCAACTTAGTCAAGAAAAAACTTTTTTTTTTTTTTTTTTTTTTTATAACCAAGGGTGTTTCTGATCCCGAGGATTTCAAACTGCAGCCTGTAGTACTGCCTGTCCAAAGGCAGAATCCGCATTCCTTCTCACGTCTAGTTGATAAAACCTTGTAAACGTGTGGACTGATGACCACGTTGCCGCCTTGCATATCTGAGCCATAGAGATCTGATGGTGTGCTGCCCAAGAGGCGCCCATGGCCCTGGTAGAATGGGCCTTTACCGACAACGGAGGGGGCAACCTCTTCAATCCGTAGGCTTGAATGATTAATTGTCTAATCCATCTCGAGATGGTGGATTTTGCAGCTGCCTGCCCCTTCTTGGGGCCATCTGGTAGAACGAATAACACATCTGTTTTCCGGATCTTTTCCGTAGCTTTAAGATAGGCCTTCATGGCCCGGACAATATCCAAGGTATGCAGCAACCCTTCCTTTCTAGATGTAGGTTTTGGAAAGAAGGATGGAAGTACCAAATCCTGGTTTAAGTGACATTTAGATATAACCTTTGGTAGAAAGGAAGGATGGGGCCGGAGAACTGCCCTGTCCTTATGCAGAACGAGATATGGTTCCTTACACGATAAGGCTGCTAATTCTGACACTCTCCTGGCCGAAACTATGGCGACCAAGAAAACCAATTTTCTTGTCAGTAAGAGTAAAGGAATCTCAGCCAAAGGCTCAAAGGCTGTTTCTGTAGAGTGGACAGGACAAGATTTAAGTCCCAAGGACAAACTGGTGACTTGACAGGAGGATTAATACGCAAGACCCCCTGTAAGAAGGTCTTTACCAGCGAGTGGGCGGCCAGCGGCCTCTGAAACCACACTGACAGAGCTGAGATCTGTCCCTTGATTGTGCTTAGTGCCAGGCCTTTATCCACTCCTAGCTGGAGAAAACTTAACACCCTATCAGTAGTATATTTGCGGCAATACCATCCTTTGGATTCACACCAGCCTATATAGTTCCTCCACACCCTGTAATAAATTACCCTGGAGACCGGCTTTCTAGCCTTAATCAGGGTAGGGATTACCTGCCTAGACAGACCCCTACCCCTGAGAATCAGGGATTCAGCCTCCAGGCCGTCAAATTTAGACGCTGTAATGTAGGGTGGAGGATCGGACCTTGTGAGAGTAGGTCTGGTTGTAGAGGAGGAGTCCAAGGGTCTCCCACTGCCATATTTAGGACTAGTGAGTACCAAGCCCTCCGGGGCCAGGCTGGAGCTATTTAGGATGACTGGCTTGTGCTCCACTCTGATCTTGCGCAACAGGCGGGGGAGTAACTGTAGTGGAGGGAATGCATATAGAAGTTTGAATTGATGCCAAGGGCAAACCAACGCATCGGTTCCGCAGGCCATAGGATCCCTCGCTCGCGACACGAACCTGTCTAGTTTCTTGTTGAACCTGGATGCCATTATATCTACGTCTGGCGTTCCCCACCTTTGGTCAGATTGTCTGAAAGACCTGGGGATGCAGAGACCACTCCCCTGGCAACAGACTCTGGCGACTTAAGAAGTCTGCCTGCAGGTTGTCCACTCCGGGAATGAATATCGCTGAAATGCAGGGTACATGAACCTCTGCCCATTGAAAAATCAAGTTCACTTCCCTTTGAGCGGCCTGGCTCCTGGTTCCCCCTTGGTGGTTTATGTATGCCACCGCCGTGGCATTGTCTGACTGGATTCTCCCCGGGAACCCCTTTAATCTGGAGGTCCATGCCAGAAGGGCTAGGCGAGCAGCTCTGATTTCCAAGATATTGATGGGGAGCTGCCTCTCTGCTTTCACCCAAGTTCCCTGGCGGGAGAACCCCTCGAAGACCGCCCCCCAGCCTGCCAGGCTGGCGTCTGTGGTAACTACCTTCCAGACAACAGGGCTGAAGGATCTTCCCTTTAGAAGGTTCTGAGGGTTCAACCACCAGGCCAGGCTTTGTCGGACCCTTGATGATAGCGTCAAAGGGGACTCTAAGGCATGTGCCCTCTTGCCCCAGGCTGCTAGAATGGCTGCCTGTAGGACGCGAGTGTGGATCTGAGCGTATGGTACTGCCTCGAACGTGGCCACTAGCTTGCCTAGTAATCGCATACACAGGCGAATAGTTGGTCTTTTCTTGTTTATAACCAACTGAACCAACCCCTTGATCGCCCTGATCTTTACAAGGGGCAGGAACACCTTTTGATGTTCTGTGTCTAACCTCATGCCGAGGTATTCCAACTGCTTTGTAGGCTGGAATGCTGACTTTCCCTGGTTTAGAACCCAGCCGAATTCTTCGAGGTACCGAACCGTGAGGTTTACTGCCTTTTGCAGACCCGTCCGTGAGTGATCTATGATTAAAAGGTCGTCCAAGTATGCTAGGACTGTGACTCCTTGGATTCTTAAATTGGCCAGAACTGGGGCTAGGATCTTCGTGAATATCCGGGGGGCCGTGGCCAGCCCGAAAGGGAGCGCCCTGAATTGGAAGTGTCGCTGCCCGACCGCGAAGCGTAAAAAACCTTTGATGCGACTGAAGGATTGGTACATGAAGGTAAGCATCTTTTATGTCTATGGAGGCCAGAAAATCGTCTTTCTGAAGCGCGGCGGCTGCTGACCGGATGGATTCCATCCGGAAGGAACGCACCCTTAGATAACCGTTCAACCTCTTTAGGTCTAGGATTGGCCTGACATCGCCGTTGGGCTTTGGTATGACAAAGAGATTTGAAAATGAGGCGGAGGATACCTTAGAAACTCCAGTCTGTAACCTGTGGTTACAGATACCCGGACCCAATTGTCGGGGATCTTGGCTTCCCAAACTTCTGAGAAGAGACGAAGCCTTCCCCCCACCCGTGAGAGTGGGGGCGCCCCTTCATAAGGCAGACTTAGGGGCTGTCTTTGACGGCTTGCGATACCACGGCTTCTTACCCCCAGGGGTTTGTCCCTGCGATCTACTGTTACCGTTGGATCGTGCAGGCGCCGTCGATACTGCCTGGAATTAGAGGGCCCCGAGACAGGAAAAAGCTGCCTTCTAAATGTAGGAGCCCGGAATGTCTTTTTGACCGGTAAAAGGGTACTCTTGCCCTTTGAAATAGTCTGAATATATTTATCCAGATCCTCTCCGAAGAGTCGTCCTCCATGGAAGGGAAATCCTGCCAGAAGCTTTTTGCATGGGGGTTCTGCCGCCCAGTTCTTTAACCATAAGAGCCTTCTCATATGTACCAAACATAGTGATAAACGAGAAGCCTGCTGGATGGAATCTTTTATAGCATCTACCGCAAAACACAGAGCTCTGGGAATGTCAGAAAAACTCTTCTGCTTGTTGGGTAGGCATGTCCTTTAACATTTCTTTTTGTCTGGTTTTATAATGCCTGACAAACTCCAATTGCAGCCACCGCTGGCTGCACCACTGCTCCTGCCGTAGCAAAGGATGCTTTTAAAAGTGTCTCTAAACCTTTATCAACCGGATCTTTAAACATATGTATGTTTTCCACCGGGCAAGCTAGTGATTTATTCACACATGAAATGGCTGCATCCACTACTGGGAGCCTCCACTTCTTGGAGAATTTTTCCTCCATGGGATAAATGACCGCAAATCTTTTTGGTGGCAGAAAAACCCTGTCCGGCCGTACCCAATCCCGAAAGATCAATTCCTCCAAGAGAGGATGGACCGGAAAAACTGCGTTGCTTAACGGGGCCCTC
The DNA here is from genome assembly GCA_029574335.1 of Rana kukunoris. Classification (NCBI taxonomy): domain Eukaryota; kingdom Metazoa; phylum Chordata; class Amphibia; order Anura; family Ranidae; genus Rana; species Rana kukunoris. Next base: position 99,284,177 of record CM056050.1, on the reverse strand, counting down.
AAAGAGCCCAGAGAGGATACCGGAGGAACCTGAGGTTCTGGCAATGGCCAACTAAATGCCGAGCGGACCATGTCCGTCAAAGACTGTACCCACAGTCTCTCTGTCTGGGAGTCTGAAAATGGTTCCTCAGAGGTAGACCCCTCCATCCCTGAACCCTCTTGGTTCAGGTCCGTTGATCCTCCTGTGATTCTAATTCCTCCGGAGAGAGAATCTCAGCATCTGAGGATACACTCCCTGGTGATGGGGATCTACCCCGTTTCTTACCAGGAATAGCTCTAGCGATCAATGCTGCTATTCTCTCTTCTAGCCCCCCTAGGGATACGGCTAGCATCTCCTCTGTGATAAACACAGGGCTGGGCTGATCTGGGCCAGCCTCCGCACCAGATCCCCCTAATGGCTCATCCAAGGCGCTTCTTAAATTAATAAGCTGCGGGGAAAGAATCGGCATATCAGAATCAGAAAGGGAACCCTTTTGTTTTTTGGTCTTTTTTGTACCCTTTGACCCCGAACCCTTGGAAGCCATAATACAAAATCGAGGGACTCCGCCCACACAACAGACTGTAGTGGCCAGGAGTACAATTCCAGAGTTTAGGGGAGAGTAGATCACTAGTGTCCCCAAAAACTGATGGGCCCGTATGTTGGTCTTTTTCTCTTTTTTTTTTTTTTTTTTTTTTTTTTTAAATAATTATATATTATACCTTATATATTTTCTATGACCATACACAATGCCCCTAACTTAAGTTTGCCAGCCTCCAACCTGCTGTCAAATAAGGGGGATTCTTTGGCTTAACAATAGACATTGGGACAAAGTCCACATGTACTACCCCTTTTCCGCCACCGGGAGTCACTGTTCTGCCGCCCTGCGTCCTCTCTTGAAACAATCAGCCACAGACTGAGCCCTGACAAGGCCTGCTGTCTATAACAGCAGAAGGGCGCGCCCCTGTATGACGCCGCAGGCCCGCCCCCCCCGCCCTCCTGTCTGGATGGCGCGAAAATTCGTCAATAAGACGCGCGCGTGCACGCGCGCGCGCGCGCGTACCCGGAAACAGGAAGAACATGGAGGAGCCGCGCTGCTGGAGATCCATGGCGCAGAAACGGCGGCAGATTCAAAACTCCCGGCCAGGTAGGACTCTTTTAAGGCCCCTAAGGATCCTTTACTAGCCTCTAGGAAGCAACAGCAGGTTAGCTAGCAACACACTTTAGACAGGGGGGCCTAGTGATGGGGGGAGAAAGGGTGTCATCCTGTCTCTAAGACATAGTGATCACAGTTGCCCATGCAGAGCATACTCAGGCTATCCCCCCTTTTAGGTTACCCCGGGGAGCCTGCTGTCGAACCAAGTCCCGCAGGCTCCCCCTTACCTGCTCCATGCTGCAGGATGTTTGACCAGCAAACTGATCCAGTCTTCTCCCATCTCCGTGGGTAGCGTAGTAGACCTTCAGGCCCTGGGGTCCTATGAAGGTACCCACTGTCCTGGACCTATATAGCACCCTGGCAAAACAGGAACCTTATGGTTTTTGCAAACTCCAAGTCCTGGGCCCAGGGTCCAGCCCTCCAAAGAGGAGCATTATAGGCAAAACCCCACGGTTTGGGGCCCGGGTACTGTCCACTTTGGCACTGAGGCTCCTTGGACAGATCCGGTTAGCCCGCCCTTAATCCCAAAGGATGTGGAGCAAAGCTATTCCGTGACCAACACCTAAGACACTGGCGAAAAAACTGAGGGACTCCCTCTAGGGGAGGGGGTTATATAGGGAGGGGACTTCCTGTTTGAAGATTGCCAGTGTCCACACCTGAAGGTACTCCATATAACCCACATAGTAATGAATATGCCGCTCTGTGTCCCGTGATGTACGAGAAAGAAATGTGTACTAGGTGCAAATGTGACCATGGGGATCTCATACATCTCCTGTGGAGATGCCCCAAACTGCACAAATACTGGGCTGAGGTGGTGAGCACCGTTAACTCTGTTTTTGGGGTATCCATACCTGTGGACCCCAAAGTATGTTTACTGGGTGTGTTGGAAGAGCACGTGGAGGGGGTGTAGACACGGGAGGCGGTGCACAGGGTGCTGTTCCTAGCCAGGAAGCTAATTTTGCTCCACTGGAAATCTGAGAATCCTCCGACCTCAAGGGAATGGATTGATAGGATAGGCGAAATGTTACGCCAGGAAAAGCTTATTTATCAGCACAGGGGAAGTAACCGAAAATATGAGAACCTCTGGGCTCCATGGCTGGATACATCTGGGCTTTCGCCGGTGGATCTGGTCATGGACAGGCTGCTGGGATAAGATGTGGAACGCATACTATATTCTGGGGTAATGTGTATTATGGTGGGAGGGAAGTAAACCCGGTAAATGTGATATCATGTTGTGGTTGGTTTGTAAGAGTTGTTCTTATGGTTGTGCTGCGCAGTGTTGACTGTTTTAAAATGTATGCCACTGTTTCTTCATCAATAAAACCTTTTTGTTGGATTAAAAAAAAAACATATTGCAATGGGTAGACTAAGGGCTCATGCACATTACAGCTCAAAGAATTGGCTCCTACAGGCTTTTTGAGCTCTTATTTTTTTTCTGCCTGGAAACTCCCCTCCATGTTAGCCAATGTGTTCATGTACACCATTTTGTTTTCAGGCATATGCTCCTACAAGCAGAACCCCCCCCCCCCCAACCAAACTTGTGTTTTTGGGAGGACCTAATGCCCCCCAAAGAGCTCAAAGTAGCTCCAAAATGTGCAAAAAGGTTTACTATCTAGAATAGTTTGTGGAAAAAAAAAATACTATCTAGGATGGTCTGTGAAAATAAAAATGCTTAGGGCTCATGCACACTGCATCTCAAAATAAAAAGCTGCTTTTACAGGCATTTAAACTTTTTATTTATTGTGCGTGTTTTTATTAAGCTTCTTCAAGCTTTTTTTGAGCATAGGCATTTTTTTCCCTTAACCACTGTATAAATAAAACAAAAAGCTGGAACAAAGGTTTTTGTGCATTTTTGAGCTCTTTGGGGCACTAGCTCCTCTCAAAAATACAAATTTGGTGGGGTGTTTTTTCTGCCTGCAGGAGCATATGTGCATGGATACATTGGCTAAAATGAGTTTCCATGCAGAAAATATAGGAGCTCAAAAGCAATGGCGACCCTAGGGTGGGGCCAGAGGAGGCCCTGACCCCCTGAAAATTATGCTGTGCCCCCCCCCCCCAAAATATATATTTTTTTGTATTTTGCTCGGAGCGCTGCTGGAGAGGGAAAGTGTCCCCAATGAGCTCCTGCAGGGGATTCCTCTCCCCTCCCTCTGCTCGCTGACACTGCATAATGCGAGCGCTCACACAACCATAGCTGCCCGGGCTGTTCCTTCCCCTGCATCCTCATAGGCACTAAGAAAAGAGCGAGTTTCATGAAGGACTCCACGAGCACGGTGGGGGGCCAAGCCTTCATCTTAGTTACTGAAAAAAAAAAAAAGACTGATTTCTCCCGTCCTTAGGACAAGAGAACCAGCCTGTAAATTCCGAGAGTGGTGACTGCAAGCTGAGCCAAATGTCGGTCTATGACACTCTTTCACAGCCCAGCAAGTCCAGCCACCCCCCCCCACTCTCCTCACATATGAGCAGGGAGGAATACAGCTCCTCCTCCTCCCAGTCCCTCCCACACTATCCCGGTGTGCTGTATCTGAAAAGAGGGGATGTGTGGGTGGGAAATATGAAAATCGGCAGCATTTCTGGCTGTGTGTGAATGATGCCTGAGATTCTACCCTGGACCGTGGATAATTGTGTGCACTGCAGTACACTGTAATCACTGAACTGCATTATCTCCATCCCTTCTCTCCCCCATCTGTCTCCCTTCTCCTCTCCTGTTCTTTCAAGACATTCACAATTTACTTTCACTTAGGCAGGTAATATATGGTGCAAATTTCTTTCCTGCATCCACAGATTGCAGGAAAAAAACTTGCATGATTTGCCCATCAACACAGACAGTGGTGACAGGGGAATATCCCTCCTGGCCAGCAATTGTATTCTCCCGACAAACAGTGATTATCACTAGTGACTATACAGCAACCACTAGTGATAATCATAAGAGAATCTGCTCATTAATGGTTCAATTCTCAGCCAGTTCCCACTGAACCAGCTGAGATTTAAACTGTCTATGGCTAGTCTTAGCTCTTAGGCAGCCCATACATTGATCACTTTTTTCATTCAACTATTAGGTTGAATGGAAAAAAAAATCATCCAATTCCCCCATCTACACATTATAAATGGATGGGGGAATCCTCCCAGTGTGGACCAGTTCTGGAACAACCAGAGTTGCTGTGCTGTCCCGGGTATTCACAGAGATGGTCTCTGTCTCCATGGCAGCACATTGGACCCCAGTGCTGGTTACTTTATGGGGCTGATGTACAAGGAGGGCCAGCACAATTAGTTGTTGGAGATGGGCTGGGCATGTTCAAAATTCCACATGCCAGAGCCTGCCAGGAAGCCCACACTGCACAGCGCTAAACATTTCCCGGTCCGCAGCTGCACAGATCAGGACTGTCTCAGTGGCTGTGATTAGCACTGTGGAGTGTTGGCTTCCTGGCGGGATCGGGCATGTGGGATTTCAAACACACCCGAGTCCATCTCTATTAGCCTTCTCTGACATGCTGATTGGGATGCAATCCAGGTAATGCTCCTAGTCAAATCCCAGTGTTAAATATCAGTGATTTTTTTGATCAAAGCCCACACTTTACAGGCATATAGCCCACATGGCTGCTGAACATACGGTTTATTATATATATATATGTGGTTGTACTCTTGATGCTAATAAATACTGTGTTTATTAGATCTGACTGGGAGCATCACCTGGATCACATTCCGATCAGATCAGCATGTCAGAGAAGGTTATACAGCATTACTGCTGCTAGGTGACCAGCTGGGGGCTTGGCTCTTTATAACCAATAGTGCCAGCCTTCCCCTGCATGCACCCATAATGTCACCAGCACTAGGTCCTAATGGACTGCCGCCGCTGCCAAGGAGACAGATGCCAGACCAGCACTGTCAATAGCAGGGACAGGACAGCTGGGGAACCCAACAGTGGCAGGACACCAGGGCCCAGTGGCAAGACAACCTTTGCAACCCTGATAGTTCTCCCACTGCTTTGGACCCTTATATTTTCTTGGTGTGCTGGTGACATATATCTCTTGTTTTCTGCCACCCTGGGGGGCCCCAGTATAGTAGGGAGGGAGCTCACTGCAGAACATGTGAAAGGGCCCAGGAGATATATATATATATATATATATATATATATATATATATTTGCATTTTATAGTTGGCCCCCCTACTTTTGTCCCTGTCCCCCCGTGTGCCCCCCCTAAATATGAAAGCTAGAGATTCCACTCAAAAGCCTGTAGGAGTCTTTTCTTTGAGCTGCAGTGTGCATGAGTTCTTATGCTCAAGTTACGTCATATGAGCTTGAAGAAGCTCAATAAAAACATGCACAAGAGCACAAAAAACACAAGTTTCTTCAAGCTGAATTAAAAGCTAAATTTCCTGTAAAAGCAGCTTTTTTTGAGCTGCTGTGTGCATGAGCCCTAATGCTTCTGCCCAATTTCAAGCCAGGACCCCCTGAAGTTAACCTTGAGAAAGTTGGATATGACGAAACTTACATTGGGATATGACATAGCGGCAAATCGGAAGTGACATCAGGGGGGTCCGGCTTGGTGAGACCAGCAGCATAATTTTAACCATTGCGATATGCTTTTATAATGACTCTTTGTAAGTGGCATTTTTCATAATATTACCTGGTTTAAACGTACACTTCTAAATTATTTCTGTGCATCCATTTGGTGGAAAACAGAATGTGCAGCATTTTTTTTAAATCAACTTCACTAATATCATGGAAATGAACAACATCCATTGCAAAATAAGCAGTGACTATTAGAACTCAGATCTCTCCTCTGCCCCTAAAAGCATCTGATCAAACAGAGATTGGTAATAGCTTGTAAACAACAAACAAAAACCAGAAGTGGCAAAATTCTTGTGGCTTCCGACTTCATTCATTAAATAGGTGGGAAACCCTCACTGTCTGTAACCGGCCACACATGATGCAACAGTCCTGGGCCCCCATATCACACTAGCGAGCCCAGGAACGGTAAGCGGGAGGGGGGCCTGCTTCCGTGTCCTGTAAAAATGATCAGATGGCTGCAGAACAACTCAATCACTTTTACAGGAAAGCCCATCGCCAGTTTTAAATTATAATACCAAGATTATGGCTGCAACTGCAGCCATAATCCTGGTATCACCACTTCCCGATGAGGAGGTATATATTCATACGGTGCTCAGGAAGCTGTTATACAAAAAATATTTCAATTGTATGGTTATCTGTTTAAAAAGCTGTCTAGCTGCTGTTTTCAGCACTGCCCAATTCACATCGGAACTACGCAACACTTCCTCCCCATAATATGAAGAGGTGGGAGTGTTTTGTAGTACCAACACACTTCCTATGCTAAGCTGGCAAAGCTGCTCCTCTCTTTATTAGCAAAGAACAAGAGTAAATGTTGTCATCCTAGTACAGGACAGGGTCTGAGGTCAAAATCAAGAGAAACAATAGCCTGAAAAAAAAAAAAAAAACTATCATCACATATAAGTACTGGTAAGATGTTAATAATTTTTCTGTTAGAAGGTTTGGATCCATTTTAATGCTGGTCATACATTAGTAGAATATTGTTTGAATGTTTCTTCAGACAGTCTGAAGAATCCTTTGTGCATTTGACCTTGTCATCACTGAGTAAACCAATTTTGCCCCCCAAAAAATTGTCAAGACCTGCTACTTGAATGAAATACTAGTTTTTATTTTCTGCCTAGAACATGTGCTTCACAATACGTACAATTTTCCCAAACACAAACCACATTCGTGGTTAGAAATTGGTTAATTCGAGGGGAAAAAAATTCTGTCCTCCTTTGGTTGATTTGACCCCAACAACAATCAGAAAATGGAACCAACGATACAAAAAATAAAAAAATTCTAACACTGTTTAACTTGTGTACAGCCAGCATTAGTCTACAGGGAGAGTAGAAAACTCCTTTGATTTGGTAAATTTAGTGATCTGAGCAGCTTCCAGTTTTAAAATAATATCCTGTTTTTAAATGAGGTCTTTGATTTGTGTTCTGCTCATTTTATGGGGAGAGAGTTTATGTAACTGAACACCTAGTCACACTAGACAGAGCTGCTGATGGGCAGAACATATTACAGTCTGAGGTGAGGTCTGCGGACAGATTGCATGTCAGGCTTCTTAGAGAGCAGAAGAGTCATGGTAAAGGAATGTTAAAGCAGAAGCCTTCCTGAATGACTTCACAGGACTATGCAGTTTGGAAACGACGACAGGGTCTAAGTGCGCTCTCTCTGCGGATGCATACTTGTGTTTATTCTGCTTGAGCGTAGAAGATGAGTCCGTGCAGACACCTTTGTAGTAGAATTTGCACCATCAAAAAGATTTGGAATAAGTCTAGTGGGTTGGAAAATGTCTGTGACCAAATACAGGCATGAGTGAGTGCTATACATGCCGTACGTTGCTCCAGACTCTTCAGCCATAATAAGCAATATGTAATGCTTGAAGTGCACATATGAAGACCAATCGTACAACACTATCTAGCACTTAAAATAGGTCAGTTGAACAAAGACTTCTATTTTAGTAATATGTGATCACTGATAAAGTCACCCAATGGCTTATGTTTTTTGGTTACTCAAACAGGTGAGTTCTCAGCTTCACCCACCTGCTCAAGCCATTAAATGGGAATCTCTTTCGCACTGCTGGAGCTTTACTTTATATTAAAGAAAAGAGACATCAGTCACAGTGGCAGAATTGAAAATCCATGAAGTAGAAAAAGCTCAAGCTGGCAGCTTAGAGAATAAGCTGCAACTGCTTATCAACAAAAAGTTTTTTACACTATATTACAAAAAGTATCGAGACCCCTGCCTTTACATGCACATAATCTTTAATGGCATCCCAGTCTTAGTCCGTAGTGTTCAGTATTGAGTTGGCCCATCATTTGCAGCTATAAAAGCTTAAAGGCGTTTGTAAACCTTCCTGTTTTTTTTTAACTTAATGCATCCTATTGCATAAAGGTGAAAAAAATCTTCAGATACTTGCAGGCCCCCCCCCCAGCCCCCTGGTTTACTTACCTGGGCCCTCGAAAGTCCCGGGTCGAGAATGTGTTGGCTTCTCGGCTCTACATTGGATAGATTAATAGCAGCGCTGCCATTGGCATGCGCTGTTGTCAATCAACTCCAATAACGTGGGCACCGGGGCCGAGTCCTGTACTCAACGGCTATGTAGGCCGAACACAGGACTCGGGAGCGCGCCCGCAAGGTAACCCTCTTGGGAGAGCATTTCCCAGAGGGTGTTATCAGAAGCGAGGAGGAGCCAAGACAGAAGAGGATGTTCGGGGCCACTCTGTGCAAAACGAGCTGCACAGTGTAGGCAAGTATGACTTTTTTTATTTTATATTTGAACCTTTAATCCCACGTTAAACTCTTCTGGGAAGGGTGTCCAGAAGGTTTAAAAGTGTGTCTATGGGAATGTTTGACCATTCTTCCAGAAGCGCATTTGTAAGGTCAGGCACTGATGTTGACGAGAAGGCCTGGCATACAGTCAGTCTCTGTTCTAATTTGTCCCAAAGTTGTTCTATCGGGTTGTGCAAGCCAGTGACATGCTTTCACCCCAAACTCGCTCATCCATGTTTTATGGACCTTGTTTTGTGCACTGGTGTCAGTCAAGTTGAAACAGAAAGGGACCGTCCCCAAACTTTTCCCACAAAGTTGGGAGCACGAAATTGTCCAAAATGTCTTGGTATGCCGACGCCTTAACAGTTCCCCTCACTGGATTTAAGGCGACAAGCCCAACCCCTGAAAAGCAACCCTACACTATAGTCCCCCCTCCACCAAATGATTTGGACTAGTGCACAAAGCAAGGTCCATAAAGACATGGATGGGTGAGTTTGGGGTGGAGGAACTTGACAGGCCTGTACAGAGGGCTGACCTTAAACCATCTCCTTGCTCCCGTTTGCGTCAAAACCTTTAGAACGCTTAGTCTACAACTGTCTCAGCTCCTACCTCATGGACAACAACCTTCTTGACCCCTTTACAGTCTGGCTTTCGCTTGATACATTCCACTGAAAGTGCCGTACTAAAACTCACTAATGAACTACTAACTGCTAAAACCAATGGACACTACTCCATACGCATACTACTCAACCTCTCTGCAGCATTTGATACTGTTGACCATTCCCTAGTTCTCAAAAAACTAAACTCTTGGGCTTCAAGTCTCTGCTCTCTCCTCTTACCTATCACAGCGCTTCTTCAGTGTGACCTATAACCGTTTCCTCCTCTCCACTTCCTCTTTCTGTAGGAGTACCTCAAGGTTCTGTCCTCAGACCCCATCTCTTCTCCATTTACACCTCCTCCCTTGGTCTGGTAATAAACTCCCATGGCTTCCAGTACTACATCTATGCTGACGACACAAAAAACTATCTCTCTACTGCTCATCTCACTCCTTCAGTCACTTCTCGCATTACCAACTTACTGACATATCAACATGAATGTCACACCACTTCCTCAAACTCAATCTTTCTATAACAAAGCTAATTTTCCTCCAGCCCATTTCCCCTTTCGTCTTCTCCATTAAGATCAATAATACGACCATCAGTCTCTCCCCTCACGCCAAGGTGTAATCTTAGACACTGACCTGTTCTTTCAGCGTCAAATCAAATCACTATCCAAATTGTCCAGACTTTATCTCCGAAACATCTCCAAAATATACCCCTTTTTAATCGTTGACACCACTAAGCAACTTATTCACTCCATTTTTATCTCCCGCCTTTACTAATGTGACTCCCTCCTCATGCTATCCCCTCTTCAGTCAATCTATCAGCCACCTGCCCACATCCGCGGAAACAATCCGCCGAGGCCAGTATGCCCATTCTGTGCATCCTGGCCGGGGTCAAGTGCGATTGGTGAAATTTTTTTAGTTGGATCACCCTGTCTCTGGAGGCTATAACGGAGGTCTTAAAAGTATCACAGAACTCAGTCCAGTCATCTTCAGTCATGGTAATATCTAAGGATTCCCACTTGCTCTGCGCTGCCTTAAATCTAGGATTAGAGTTCAGCATTAAGGCTAAGTAATAGGTAGAAATTAGTTTTGTTTGGTCCGGGGAACGCAAAAGCTTCTCTAGGTCAGGAATCGCAAGTGGGTTGTTCAAGGAGCCAAACTGGGCTCACGCGGCATGTCTTAGCTGGTAATAAAAGAATAAATAATTGGGCGGAAGATTAAAGTCATCTCTCAACTGGGAAAAGGACTTAAAGCCTTCTGAGGTATATAGGTGACATAGGTACTTAATCCCCTTAGATATCCATCTCTGAGGGTCAGGTAGAGAATTAAATTCTGGGAGTGATATATTGAACCATATTGGATTATTTGGAGAGGTCATCCAGGATCCCGGAGCATGTTTAAGAGTCACTGTTTTGAACAGGGACAGTGATGTTTGCAGCACAGTCAGTCCCGGTCCTGGGGTGGTACGCCCGCGGTAGACAATGTTGTGTAAGGTCTCGAACGATGTGACCATAGCCCCTTCAGTGGTAGTACACGCATTATTGGAGTCAGGATGTAACCAATCATGAACATTTACCAGTTGGGAAGCTTGGTAATAGAGGTAGAAGTCAGGGAAAGCCAGTCCTGCCAAATGAGAGGGTAGTCTAAGTGTTTCCAATGCTCCTCTAGGGGCCTTACCGTTCCACATGAATGTTATACAGATTGAGTCGATGCTCTTAAACAATGCTTTGGGGATTTTGCATGGGGCATTAGCTAGGACATACAGTAATTTACAGTAATTTAGGTAGGTATATCATTTTTAGGACATTGGCCCTTCCCATTAGATCTAGAGGTAAGTCTTTCCACTGTTTAGTCTGAGACTGCAGCTGTAGTAGCACAGGGCTCAGATTATTGGCAATGTACAGGGACAGGGGTAACTGGACAACAACTCCCAGATATCTAAACAAGGTGGCCACCATCAATTTAGAGTCTGAATGAATGTGAGGAGTAGGTGATTGATCTATGGGATAGATAATGGATTTTTCCCAATTCACTCTGAATCCCGAGAAGTCCCCGAAGTCAGACACCATTTTCAAGACATTAGCTAGTGAGTCCTGGGCATCTGCCAAATACACCAGTGTATCATCAGCATACAACGAGATTCGCTCCTCTATACCATTGATGGGCAATCCCCTAAGAAGTGGGGAAATGCGTATCCTAAAAGCGAGGGGTTCCATGGCCAAGGCGAAAAGCAGGGGTGACAGCGGACACCCCTGCCTGGTTCCCCTAGTAATTTGGAAGGTCTCCGTAATTTGTGAGTTGATACGAATACGAGCAAGCGGCATGGTATAGAGGAGTCTAATCCAGGCGACCATACGGGGGCCAAAACCATACATCTGCAAGACCCGGAACAAGTATGGCCATTCCACATTGTCAAAGGCCTTGCAAGTGTCCAAGGACACCGAGTCGGGGGGCAGTCATGTACATATGACAAGTTATGAAACAGTCTACGTATGTTCATTCTAGTTGACCTGCCCGGGATAAAACCACCCTGATCACTCCCCACCAAGCTAGCAATCACTTTGTTCAAACGATTCGCCAGGGCCTTTTATGAGGGATATAGGGCGGTATGAATCACACTTCAACGGGTCCTTTCTGGGTTTAAGGAGTAGAACAATCAGAGCTTCCCTCATCGAGGGGGGTAGCTCCCCCTCCTTTAATGCTGCATTATAAGTCTTAAGCAGTAGAGGGGCAAGAAGATTTTGGAACTGCCTATACCATTCCACTGGGAACCCGTCCAATCCTGGTGATTTATGAGCCGGCATCTGTAAAAAAGGAAGTGACAGCTCTTCCACAGACAGTGGCTCATCCAGTTCCTCCCTCGCCCTGGCTGTCAGTTTTGGAAGAGGTACCTGAGTCAAGTAGTCATCAAGCTGCGCGTCTGAGTAGTCAGCCCTGGAGGTATAAAGGTCACGGTAAAAGGAAAGAAAGGCCTCCGTTATATCCTGAGGGACATCACTAATGTGGTTTGCTGCGGTTAATATCCTAGGGATAGAGATCGGGGTACTCTCCGCTCTTGTAATATATGCAAGTAGGCGCCCCGCCTTGTTACCAGGTTCAAATGTCTTCTGTGTAACATAGAGCATGCGTTTTTTTAGTCAAGGCTAACAGCCGAAGTTCGTACTTTCTACGATCATGGAGCCATGAGGCCAATGTATCTGCATTGGGACATTTAGAGTATTCAGCCTCGAATAACACCATACCCTGTTCAAGTTCATCAGTGTGTATTTGATTGTTCTTACGCAATATACCCGTGATTGACATAAAGTATCCTCTCAGCACTGCCTTGCAGGCCTCCCAGGCATTGTTGATACCAGTTGAGTCCTGATTGGGGGTCCAATAGTCAACCATAGCTGTTTGACACTCAGCCTGTACTAGCTCGTCCTCGAGCCAATAGGAGTTCAACCTCCAGGCCCTGGGGCCTGACTTTGGCAGGAGGAGGAGACTGACCATTAGGGGAGCATGGTCTGATATACCTCTGGGTAGGTACGTGACCGAATGCACCAAAGACAGTACATCCGATGGAGCAAATGCCATATCTATGCGTGACATAGTGTGGAATGAGTCCGAATGACAGGAAAATTGCCCGTCATCCGGATGTTTCCAACGCCACAGTTCCGTAAGAGAGTAAACCTGAGTCCAATCAACAAATGAGCGGTACGGTCTGCCCCCACCCCGCAGACGGTCCACAGATGGGTCAAGCACAGCGTTAAAGTCACCCACAAAAAGTAGGGGACCAGGAGACCTAGGTAAAAGCATTAGTGACAATTTAGAAAGAACCTCCGGTGAAAACGGTGGGGGGATATATACATTCACCAACGTAAAAATTAAAAGAGCTATACGAAGAGTAAGTATAACAAAACAACCCGCTGGATCTGTTTGTACACTCAGAGTCTCGGCCCCCAGAGTCTTAGCTATCAAGACCGAGACCCCTCTTGAGTAATTGGAGTAAGTGGCATGATACTGTGAAGCTAACCAGGGACGTTTAAGATATTTCAACGTAGGGCCCATAAGGTGCGTCTCCTGAAGACAGAAAATATGAGGCTTGTGTTTTTTCAGATAGGAAAACATCAGGGACCGCTTGTGAGGTGAATTCAGCCCTCTAATATTCCAGGAAATAATTTTAACCGCGTCAGCCATGATTATGTACATGTATGTAGTATATGAGCATAGCAGTAGTGAACAGTCATTACAGCACCCCACTCATTGCAATACTCACAAGATAGTTGACATATGCAGCCAATCATTAATAAAAAATAATAGTAGTAACAAACAGGAGCAAACTTATCCTTCACCTGCCGCCACGGGCAGACATACTCTGCCGAACAATCCTGTGGGAAAGCCTCCCAAACCTCCATCCCTACCCACCCCCCTCCCAGCTCTGCTAACCCCAACATAGCGAGCATTGGATCCCAAAACAGTGTCCCACTCCCTTCAGCAACTGTCTTGGAAGGGAGCCAAAAATGTCCTGTGGCCGCGCCCCCTATTGATAATGGGGAGAGTGGCAGTTCCATATAAGCTCACAGGTGTATTATAATCTTCCCTGAGGTAGGATCAAAAAAATTAGGACATTTCCTAAAAGGCACAACAGTGAACAGTGCATGTGGCAGTATATTAACAGTACCTTACATGTAATGCAACCAGCATTACCGACCTGGATCACAGCAGAATCAACGATCAAGCAGTGGTTTGGGTTTCTCCTGTGGGACATACCACCGACATAGGGGAAATGCAAAGGAGATGTAAAGGGCATGTCCCCCCCTCCTCCCGCAGAACAACCGAGCAACCTAGGCCCAACTCGCCAGAATCCATCTCCCAAGGGATCACTCAGGAAAAAGAAGGAGAGAGGGGAAAATAAAAAAGGGGGGTGTAAATAAGAAATTCCAGGCCTTTAGTCGCAAGATCAATTGGGACGGTGCCAGGGGCGTTTTCCAAATCTTGAATCCAGCCAGGCCATAGCTTCTTTAGGACATGAGCAAAAGTGAGCCTTTCCTTCATGGATGATTCTCAATTTAGCTGGGAACAACATTGCATAGGGGAGACCTTCGTTGCGAAGACGGTCTTTCACTGCAGCAAAGGATACACGTTGGCGTTGCACTTCAGCTGAAAAGTCAGGATAAATGGAGATGTTGTTGCCATTGAACTGGAGAGGGCCTCTTTCTCTTGCCAAGCGTAGAATAGCCACTTATCCCTGAAGTTTAGAAATTTGGCAATGAGGGATCTTGGGGGGGGGGGCCCAGGTTGCGGAGCATGTGGTGAGGTGCGATGTGCCCGCTCAATTTCGAAGGTTCTGGAGAATTCCTCCATCCCAAAAACGTCACGCAGCCATTGGTGCAAGAACCTTTCAGGACGGGACCCCTCAGATTTTTCTGGGAACCACACAAAACGAAGATTGTTCCTTCTGGAACAGTTCTCCAAATCGTCCAGCTTGGCCCTTAGGGCCCCCAACTCATCTGTGGCCGTGCGCATAGTGGCAGACAGGGGATGCACTACATCTTCCACCAGTGAACTGACCCGGCCTTCTACCTCCCCGGTCATTTCCCTTAAATTTTGTACATCTTGCTTCAAGAGGGAAAAGTCAATATGTATAGTTTCCATCTGCACTGTGAGGGATGTTTTAACATCCTTAATGGCCACCAGGATCTCTGCCAGTGTGGGCTCAGCAGCAGGGGGGGGGGGGGGCTCGGGGATGCAAGGTCCTCCGAGTAACCCAGGGATCTGGATGTTTCAGCCTGGGTGCGGAATAGGGCAGGGACAGATCCACTCACCCCCTGATATGAGTCCTGGGCTGCAGATGAAGCAGGCTGCTGCGTGGTCGCGTGTGCTGCTGGAGGATCGGCGCCATCTTGCCTCTGTGACCTGGTCCGCTGCTCCGCCGCGGATTGGGGCGCCGGGGGCCGTATTTGTTGACCATCATGCCTGGATCGGGTGCCCGCTGTGCTAAGGATCAATTTGGTGCCTTTTGGAGCCAAATCGGGTACAGGAAGCCTTCAGGATGGCTGTGAAAAGCAGGAGCTAAGATCTCACGCTGCCTCTCTCATGGAGTCCCGGCCACGCCCCCAAGAAAGAACATTAATTTAAAACGGGCTGCCTACTGCACCATAGCACACCAATAAAATGCATGCACCATATATACCAATGCAACACACACCACAATGCATGTTAGTGTGTTACTGTTCACAGCTGGGAACTCATAATCTCACTGAGAATGCGCAGTGGGGTTGCTATTCAGAACAAATGGCACCACAACTCATAACATACAATTTGATAATGCAATGCGTTACTGCAATGCAACAAAGTGAATCCAATCTAAATGTTTATATCATTTAAAGCTGAACTGCAGGAATTGGCCTTAAGAATACCTTGTATTCATTGAAAAAAAAAAAAAAAGACCCTCCCCTTGAAACGAGATCTTAGATCTCCAAACCTAAACCAAACTTACTCTCCTGGTTGAGGGCTCCAAGAGAAAAAAAAGATATTCCTCAGGCTCCTCTCACTTGCCCTATATTCTCCTTTGGATTTGGATAAACTACTCTCCTATAACATACATGAAAGTATGCAGGCCTACTCTTGCCCCTTTCCTGTCATGCAAGGCACTGGGGAGTACTGCCCACTGTCCCTACTTTTATATACTTAAGTACTGAGCTACTTGCGCACTTCAGGAATCCCCAAACATGTCTGGATTTACAATAGCTGCCCGCCACTACAAATTTAGCCTCTTTGCAGATGAAGACATTTTAGCTAACAAATCCATTTGTTTCAACGTCCAACCGCCACAAAATGTTGTGTTTTGCAGGTCAGCGCTACAAAATCTAGGGCTTTAAACATTTCCCTTTCTTCTCTCTTATTCCATACCCTACAACAAATGCTTCAATGCGTCTAAAGTACGTGTCAGACCAGACAAAACAAAAGAACAAATGGGTGTCCTAAATTTATTGAGATCTTACCATGCTGCACAGATCGCTTCAACTGACTAAATATCAGGTTACTCGGGAAACCAAGCGTTGGGTTAGGTTAGAAGCTATTGATTGCGCTCCCCTATCCATCCATAACTTATTGTAGTTATATCTTTGAGATAGGAAAGCTCTTCTGAATCCTATCACATAGCATTCGCTGCAGCTCTGGTATAGCCTCAAGTACTCAGGAATCCCCAGTGGCTATCTGGAGAGGGCAGATGGGTAAGTACATCTACCCAAGCTGGTCCAAAGTAAAAAAAAAGAAAAAGGATAATACATGGAGCTTTGTTTTGATTATGTTTTTTTTGTACCGAGTGAATATTGGGAAAGTTTTTATTGTTTGGTGAACTTCGAGTTACTCAGTCATCAAAATATGCAGACTTTATATCATTAGCGGATGCTTTCAAGTCAGCCCTTTCTTGCCAGAATGTGGTATTGGTTAAAAAATGGCTGTCTTATCAACACTTTTTTAAGCTTCAAGGTGTAAGAAGAGACATTCATGCCAACAGTAGTTCGGCATTCAGACAGATTTTCTTCTAAGACACAGTTTATGATTTGTTACTTATGTTAGACATAGAATGCTCATTAGATAATGCAGTTATGCCTGAGTGGGCTTTCCACCCAGCACGCGGGTTATGTGTGCTTCTGTTTGAATTTGTAGGCTTTATCTAGACACACACTTTGTAATCTGTGGGACTGTGGCATGTTGACTAGATTACAGCTATCGCAAGATACCATTTTTGAGTTGATCTCACAGGCAAAGAACGGTTTTTGGGTTTTGATGCGTGCCATATGCCAAGCAAATGCATAGTTCACTGTACATGGCACATGCTATCTGCTGCTAATTAGGTGAGCTCCCAGTTACTGCTAGATGTTAGGAGTACGCGCTCCCCTTTCTTAGTGGATGGAGAGCTACTCCTCCGCGGCCTGAGAGCCTCCAGTACAGAGAAATGCAAGTGTTTTTCAGAATTTCCTTTTAAACTGTATATTATCTAAAGACAACTATATTAAGCAGTTAAGAACATCATGACTATTTTTCCTTTACGTTTGTGGGAAAAACTTCACACAAAAAAAATATATCGAATTTTCTGCCTATAACATTTGTTGGGTGGTCTTTACCAATTCATTATTCAATTATATTTAATCACCTTTCAAACTTGCCCTTTGCAGTGTGACTATAGTCCCACTCAACATTTCTCTTGGCTGATCCATCAACACCCATCTTATTTAATAGAAAAAAAAAATATTCAGTGAACCTTTCCATTCAGGCTATTTTATATAGCTGCAATAGCAATACAAAGAAGGTACTTTTAGGTACCACCTAACCCCCCTAAAATACATGTGCTCTGATGTACACAGGGATTTAATTACTAAAACTGGAGATTGCAAAACCTGTAGCTTCCATTTTTTTTGTCAAAGCCTAATTGAACATGGTGAAGTCATTAGCCGACTGCTCAGCTGCACCAGATTTTAGTAAACAGTGCGACTGGCCTGCACCCCTTGCTCCTGAATCCTTCCATTACCAATAGCTAGGCACAGAAAGTGAGAATGAGCAGACAATCCAACACATTTATTAAGAAAAGTTGATATATGCATATTGAGTTTTGCAGCTGCCCAGGGAGCTTGCATTTTGGTAGTGATGTGCAGGCACTTTAGGGCGCCTCTAAGCACAAACACCATTTCAAGACTGTTTGCATTAACACGTCATTCACACAAAAGTGAAGACAACCCAGCACAGACCGCAAAAAATATAAACCAACATTACTGGTTATGTGCTGTCACAGTAAAGTGTCTGGAAATACTAGTACTCATCTTTATCAGTATCTTTGTGTCTGCGATCCTAGGCCTAGAGCTTTAAATGTTTGAAATAAGCCCAACCCATCCCAGGGCTCAACCCCAACCCCAGTTAATCAGCTATTATATTCCAGAGCCTCTATTGCCAACTGGGGCTTTTATTATTTCTCTGGCTCTAACTAATGACCAATCACAATACAATATTATAAAGGGTAGAGTGTCCATTTAGGGTGGGTTACAGAATGAATGTTATAGTACTGGTTACCTATATAGGTTTTTATTTTAATCTTTAAAAGTGGAGTACTTAAAGGGGTGTTTCACCCAAATGTAATGTTTATTAAAAGTCAGCAGCTACAAAAAGTGTAGCTGCTGGCTTTTAATAAACAGACACTTACCTTCTCCACGTTCCAGCGTCTCGCCGACCGGGGCTCCGCTCCTCTCCCCCCCTCCCCGGCCGGCATCCTCATTGCGATTGTGGGCACCCAGCCGTGACAGCCTTCGGCTTCACGGCCGGGCACCCACTGCGCATGCGCGAGCCGCACTGCACATGCACGCGGCCCGCCGCTGATTGGACAGGCGATCGTCTAGGACCTGTCAGTGTCCTAGACGATCGCCAAAGGGAGGGGCTGCAGTAAGGCAATTAGGCCTAATCGCCTTACCAGCCCCTTGGCGGAAGCAGGAAGTGGGACAGGAAGTCCCACTCCTAGTGAAGCCCCCACTCCCCCCCCCAAAAAAATGACATGCCAAATGTGGCATGTAAGGGGGAGTGGAGGGGATTAAGCGAAAGTTACTTTTTAAGGTGGAACTCCACTTTAATAAATTGATTGGCAAAGTAGAAAAAGCTTTATGGAAAACTGCTTAGTGGATATTGGTGATGGCTAGATGCATAATCTTCCCAAAATATTATAACCATTACACTCAAGAATGGATTATATCCTGTTTTTTTTCCCCATTTTACTTTAATTCACCTTTATTTTCAAAGTCATCAAATCTTAAGTGAACAATATTTCCACATAGAGATGTTAGTGGCATTAATAAATACCAAAAGCGTGTCTAAAACAAATTATATGCACATAATTACTAACAAATTATGTGTACATTGTCAGAATATGAGGTAAGAGATCATGTAGTAATAAATCTTATCCTATTATAACATATATTCATAAACAGATGTTGAGCACATACAAGGGACCCCGTTAAATTCTTCAAACACTGAAACCTAGATCTGAAATTTTAGCAAAACATGCAACATTTCATCAAAAGACAAACCACTTGGAAGAGAATTGCAACTTTTCCAGTTATCTGTAAGGCCTCGTACACACGAGGCAATAGATTTGTTCAAATCTGTCTGTCCGACAGATTTGAACAAATCTGTCTGCTGGGATTTTGGTTTGCTCGCGTGTACACACAAGCAAACCAAAATCCCCGCCAGCAGACGGCGCGCTGACGTGTCGGTGACGTTGACGCCGCCACGTCACCGCACCAGGAAGTAAAACACTTCCGCGCATGCGCCGAATCCATTCGGCGGCGGTGCGGGACGACATGTCTGCTGGTAAGTGTACTAACCAGCAGACATGTCGGGCGGACGGATTCCCACCCGATAGATTTCAAAGCATGCTTTGAAATCTGTCGGGTGGCCAAATCCGTCGGCTCGGCCGTACACACGATCGAATCTGTCTGCTGGGACGGTCTAGCAGACAGATTTGATCGCGTGTACGAGGCCTAAGTGTCAAATTTTCCACAGGGCAAAAAAAACAAAAACAAAAAAAATAGTGATGTGGGTGCATTTTAGTTGCTTCCAAACTAATTACACTGATGCCCATCTCCGAACTTGATTTCATTAACTCCCAAAATGCAAAAACTAATGCTCATTCTCTTGATTGGTCTGTGGTCTACCTGGGTAGCTTGTTAAACACACATTTCATCTTTTATGCCATCCTCATTATGGGGACTACCACAGACTTAAACTCTTAATACATACAGTTGTCCAGAGAAAAAAAAAAGACAAAGTTGAGGCAGATTCTGTTGATAGCTCTGCCAGACATAAGGAGATCCATCCATGTGGAATTTTTGGGAAATATTATGAATGCTCTCTATACAGGTGGACCATTTATAAACTGCTTTGATGGCATGAGTGACTGATTGGTGTATGGATATAAATAGTGACAGTGAAAAGCCCTGTCACTGTGAGAGTATAGAAACATGTGACGCAGGATTTACATTCATGGTAAATGCAAAGTTCCAGACTAGTGTTTCTGGGCAGAGAAAGCCATGTATTTATATCTCTCTAGATTCTGCAGTTCTGGATCGGAACTTTCAAATCTGTGTCCGGGTTTTGCTAGACGCCTGCAACCTGGCTGAGTACATAGGAGTGCAGGGTCCTTATCTACTCAGGCCCGAGGATAGCTCAGAGCTTCCAGTTGGAAGACCGCCCCCAGTGCGCAATAAGGTCTCGCCCCCCGGGGTCAGGGGGTCCCAGACAGAAACCAGGAGACAGAAGGTCTCGTTCCAAGAGTCAGATTGGCTCCTATGAGGGAGTCATGAGAACACAAATCCAATGGCCAAAGGTGGGCCGTGTAGCAGGGCACTGTGACTAAAGTCTAGAGAGCCAAGTATCCAGGAGAGCTGGACAACACAGTCAAAGACTGGTAAGAGGTGTAGCGTGGTACTGTAGTTGAAGTTGAGTGAGCTTATGAACCAGGTGGCTTGGCATTTTCCAGTGTTTGTATTCTGCTGGAGAAGATCCCCTGTGTGATAAACTTTATGTTGGACGGTTCTGCTTTCTGCCATTTTAATAAAAGTGAGCTACCAGGTCCTTAAATATAGTTCCTGTCTGCCGTGGACTCACTATATAAAACACATCTACCATGAGAGTTAAAAATATATACTGTAAATAGCCACACAATTCCAAGACAAATAAGTCCCTTAAAGTGGATGTAAAGGCAGAAGTTTTTTTTATCTTAACCACTTAAGACCCGGACCAATACGCTGGCAAATGACCCAAGGGGTTTTTGCGATTCGGCACTGCGTCGCTTTAACAGACAATTGCGCGGTCGTGCGACGTGGCTCCCAAACAAAATTTGCGTCCTTTTTTTCCCACAAATAGAGCTTTCTTTTGGTGGTATTTGATCGCCTCTGCGATTTTTATTTTTTGCGCTATATACAAAAATAGAGCGACATTTTTGAAAAAAATCAATATTTTTTACTTTTTGTTATAATAAAAAACCAATAAACTAAATTTTAGTCAAACATTTAGGCCAAAATTTATTTAGCCACATGTCTTTAGTAAAAAAAAAATCGCATTAAAAAAAAATTAGCTACCTAGCGGGAACAGCGACACTAATACAGCGATCAGAAAAATGATCGCTTAGTGACGCTGGCAATAGGGAGTGAAAGGGTTAACTAGGGCAGTGATCAAGGGGTTAAAACTTTATTGGGGGGGTGGGGGGGGGCTACCCTGACACTAACACTGACTGACTGTCACACTGTTTGTCACACTGACACTAAATACAGTAATCATACATGTATGATTACTGCATTCAGTGACACTGTGACAGGGGGGGGGCGATCGCGGGGGTTAAATGTGTTTGTCTGTGTGTAAGTGTGCTGTTGGTGCAGACTTACTTGGTGTGTTGTGATCTCTCCTCAGCGGCGCTTGAAACAAACGCCGAGGGAGAGATCACGTCGCTTCCTCCTTCCTGTGTTTACACAGGAGGAGGAAGTGACAGGGCGGGCGGGCGCGCGCATTGGCTGGGAGCGATCCGGAGGGGGCGGATGAAAACGGATAGCCGCCCCCACTTGTCGGATCGCTCCTGCAGCCGCGCGGACTGCCGCATGTACGGGGGGGGGTCCGATCGGACCCCCGATCCCCCCCCAAGGCACCAACGTATATATACGTTGATGTGCCTGTCGGTGCCATTCTGCCGACGTAAATGTACATGCGGCGGTCCTTAAGTGGTTAATGCATGCTATGCATTAAGATGTTTAAAAGCCTTTTGTGTGCAGAAGCCCCCCTCACACTTACCTGAGGTCCCTCCCTGTCCACGAGTGTTTCAGCCATCTGAGATTCTCCCTCCTGATTGGCTGAGATACAGCAGCAGCACTATTGGCTGCCACAGCTGGCAATCAAAGTCAGCTAGCCAATTAGGGGAGAGGGGGCGGGGCAAGGTCGGGGCTGTGTGTCTGAATGAACACAGGGAGCTGTGTCTTGGCTTGGGTGCCCCCATAGCAAGCTGCTGGCTGTGGGGGCACTCAATAGGAGGGAGGGGCCAGGATCACAGAAGAGGGACTTAAGAGGAGGATCTGGGCTGCTCTGTGCAAATCCACTGCAACACAGCAGGTAAGTATAACATGTTTTTTATTTTTATAGGAAAACAAATAAGACTTTACAATTACTTTAATGGTTTCGTTCAGGGTGCATGCAGCAGGACCAGCACAGCAGTCCAACATATGGCAAATACACCAAGGCTGCCGCACTCCACGACTTCACAACTTTTTCTCTCTATTTCCAAGCAATAGCCATCTCGTACATCAAAGCAAGTGTTCCATATAAGCAAGCTTTCGGATCATGATAGTGTGATGGCATACTGTATATTTTAATTCTGAGAGTGCAATCTCAGCTGTGAATATTTATGACATTCTATCTGTGCTAATGTGACACTTGGAACACCTCTAAAGCATATCGGATGATTTGTATACATAAAAAGGCATACAGTAGGCTAATGTCAGACTGGGGTCCAGAAGCGTTTCACCCGATGTGTCACCGCTGTCCTAACCAATATGACTGTGATGAAGTGTGGTTCAGTGGATTACAAACACATACATGTGTCATTTCTTTATAACCTAACATTACTGCAATTTGTGGTCCAGTGGATTATCTGTTATGAAAGATAGATTTACAGGATATGCGTGCAGCAATCTGGGGACTGGCCAGAGGATATGTTGTCGTTACAAAAAGGTCATTATGAGCAAGTAACTGCAATTATATATCAGACAGGAGGCTCATATCTTATGCATGATCCTTCTTTATTCATGCCCATAGCAGAAAATTTCCATATTCAGTTATGTAAAAGAGAAACAGAAAACTGTAAAGACTACATTTCCCAGCAGTCCCTAGGTCACCATAACCACTCCTATCCTGTAGCCCTATATAAGGTCTGTGTCCTCCTAGATCCTCCTCTTTCTTTCTGCTCATAGCGACAGATAAGTATATATTGTTTTTTCATAACCATACAGTGGTAAATCTTATTGTTTGAGTACGACTAACTTTTATTGCCAAGACTTAATGCTTATCATTACTGCTTATTATACGCCCCTTCACGGATAATTTTGGTATCCCCGATATATTTTTATTCTGTAACTGTCCCAGTGAGGCCTCCATAATTCGTATAGTACTTTTGACCCCCCTTTTTTTCGCAGGTGTGACTCATCGCGTGCTGTGCGCGCCCACTCGCCCCCTCCCATCCTTGTGACGTTTTTTCGCGTTTACCCCTCACCTTACCTTAGGTGACCGCCGCTATATTAGGCCAATTTAGTCCTCCTCCGCCTCTTCAACACAGGTTTTTTCGCGCGCGCGGGTCAGGGAGGGGCGGAGCCTGTATGAGAGCTCAGTCTCTCAGCTTCCCCAACCAATGGGAATCCCGGAGGCCGTAGTCTCGCGAGACTTCGCCTCGGGAATTCGTTGCTGTACCAGGCTCCCCTCCCATTGCAAGGTTAATCAGCGCTGGCAGTGTCGAAGGTAGGAGCCTGGGATCTTTAGCTAGTTAGGTTTAATATCCACCGCTAGTTAGACAGGATAATAGAGACATCAGGGAAGGAATTTATTCCCCCTATTATATACTTAAGAAACTTTTCAACACTCGGTGTTCAGCGCAGCTGCATAGTCTGTCCCTAAAATCACAGCTTCACATCTAGAACAATTAACCCTATACAACCCCATCTCACCCATACACAGAATGGCTGAGGAGAGGTCTGTTCCCATCAATGAGGAGGAATTAGCGCTAGACACAACGCAATTCCTGAGCACCTCTCAGATTCAAGACCTGATCACAAAATCTATACAAGCTGCACTGGCTTCAGCGGTCATACCCTCAGGATCGCAGCAGATTCTGCCCCTCGCCCCTGTTCCGCTATCCCACAACGTTGAACCGCCAAAAAATAAGGGCAAAGCCTCTTTTAAGAGGAAACGCGTTATGGCGCCCCATGACTCCCCGGCAGGGGAAGTAAATAATGTGCACAAGGCAGCTCCCCACACAGACTGCCGCCCCATGCATCACTCAAACTCCTTTCAACCCCTGAGCCTCGGGGAGTCACCAAAGAGGCATAGATCCGCTAAGCGGACAAAACCAGACTCATATGTAATTTACTCTGGAGAGGACTCTTCCTCTGAGTCTGGCGAGACTGAGGTCTCAGAGTCCGAAGGTGAAGATGAGGAGGATGCTGGGACATCGGCGTTCAACCAAGACGCCACCCCTGAAACTCAGGGCACAACCATACTAGACGCTCTGGGCGAACCACTGTTCCACCCAGATGCTATCTCCCATCCCCGCTCTGGGGACTGGTCCCCTTTACCCCACGTATCAGAATACGTTGAATTTTGGGCACGTAGGCCCATCGAGAGGACCAACCCTAACAAATTACGGGCAGAATGCCCTCGTCCATTTATTCCTAAAAAGGTAGCCCTTACACCCGAGATAGATCTTATCCTATCTAAGTACCTGCTAAAAACAGGGAAATTCCCCAAAAAAGGGATAGACCGCTCCTTCAAAACCATCCAGGACCGAATCCTTGACCTCCTTGGCCCACTGACAAAAATCTTAAACCTGTCAGAACAAGCAGCGGCATCTGACCAGACGGTCAACATAACCCAACTACGTGGGTGGGCCCAGAGGGCCATATGTCTGGTGGGCAACGCCAACACCGCCTGCTCTGTCAAACGCAGATGCTCCATTTTGATGAGGCTCGACCCACAATTGGCACATCTGGCAGAGACCGAACCAGGTCCAGCAGCGGAAGGGATGCTATTTGGTGAGTTCTTAGTCAAGGACATTAACAAATTTGTGGGGCTCTTCAATAGCCTCGACAAAGCCCAAACTTCACTCAAAAAGACGGGAACGAGTAGGGTTTTTCCCCGGGCCGGCAGAAGTAGGGGCCGTTCTGCCGGCCACAACAACATGTTCAGACCATTTAACAGGGCAACTGCCCAACATCAATATACCCAGGCTCCCCCTCCATACACCACAGTGGCACAGCCAGCGCCGTTTTTCCCGCCCCGTGGTAGACCGTGGACAGGACGTGGAAGCAGAGGATATCCCCGCTCCCGACCATACACCGGTGAGTATTACCTTCACTCCACTCTCTCACACACCTGTGGGGGGACGAATAAGACATTTTACCCACAATTGGTCTGCGATTACGGCAGATTCGTGGATACTAAACACCATAACAGGGTTCCACATAGACCTTCTGTCCTCGCCGAATCTGGGTGTCATCCCGCCCCCTATTCATTTTACAAAACAAAACGTTGCTCTTATAGACAACGAAATACGAGACCTGATCTCCAAACAGGCAGTGGTCGAAGTCGATCCATCATCCCCGGGGTTTCTCAGCAACCTTTTCCTGGTCAAAAAGAAAGGGGGAGGCTACCGCCCAGTAATAAACCTTCGGGAATTGAATCAACATGTCGCATATCGACATTTCAAGATGGAGGGTATCCACTGCCTCCAAGATCTCCTCCAACCAGGAGATTGGTTAGTGAAAGTGGACTTGAAAGACGCCTACCTTACAGTCCCCATGCACCCAGACTCCCAGCATCTACTCCGCTTCATATGGAGAGGATACACTTGGCAGTTTACATGTCTCCCGTTCGGACTGTCCTCCGCTCCGTGGTGCTTCACCAAACTTTTGAAACCGGTCGTAGCATCATTGAGGAGCAGGGGTGTACGTCTGATCATTTACCTAGACGACATCCTCATTATAGCTTGCTCCAAAACACAAGCATATCGCCATATGGTTTGGACGACCTCTCTGTTACAAAAACTAGGTTTTTTGATCAACCAGGAAAAGACAATTCTTTCTCCGGCTCAGGAAATGGAATTCCTGGGTTTCCTGGTGGACACCAATCAGGCGGTCCTTCGTCTGCCAATGGCGAAACTAGCCCTGATCCGCAAGGAGATCAGAGCAGTGCTTCGCAAGAATTATATATCACTACGCGTACTGGCCCGCCTAGTAGGCCTGCTTGCGGCGTCCATACAAGCCATATTTCCGGCCCCTCTTCACTACAGGGCCCTTTAACGACTCAACATCCTTCACCTACGACAGGGTCTCAGATCCGCAGACATAGTACCTCTCTCTACAGAAACCAGGGTAGAATTGCGGTGGTGGCTTTGACATGCCGTCGAGTGGAACGGCAAGACGATATTCAACTCGTGCCCGGACATCATCATAGAATCGGACGCGAGTCGTCAGGACTGGGGCGCTCGCTTAGGGGAGTCCTCGACGGGAGGTACCTGGTCAAACAC
The DNA here is from genome assembly GCA_029574335.1 of Rana kukunoris. NCBI lineage: Eukaryota > Metazoa > Chordata > Amphibia > Anura > Ranidae > Rana > Rana kukunoris. The sequence continues at coordinate 99,257,803 of CM056050.1, read as the reverse complement.
AGAGTCCCTCCTACACATCAACGCGTTGGAACTTCTGGCGGCCTTGTTCGCCATCCAGAGTTTCTTAACGGAGAGGTCCAATTGCTGCGTATTATTGCGCATGGACAATATTGCAGCGGTGCAATACATCAACCGCTTAGGGGGCACCAGATCCAAAGTTCTTGCGGACATCGCCAAAGAGTTTTGGCTTTTCTGCCTTTCCCGCAATATCATCCCTATGGCAGAATACATCCCGGGAATTTCCAATACCATTGCAGATTGGAATTCCCGTTACCTGGTCGACTCCAGCGATTGGCGGCTGGACCGATCGGTTTTCAATCAACTGAATCAGCTTTGGGGTCCTTTAGGCATAGATCTTTTCGCCTCTCGCCTCAATCATCAACTGCCCCGATTCTTCAGCTGGAGACCGGATCCCGAGGCCTCAGCAGTGGACGCTTTCCGCCACTCTTGGGCGGGGGAGAGACGCATTATGCGTTTCCCCCATTCTCGTTGATCCCCAGAGCATTGCTCCAGATAGCGAACCAGAAGGCGACGGTGGTACTCATCACCCCATGGTGGCCGACACAACCATGGTTTCCTCTCCTGTTGGAGATGGTCATCGACTACCCCAGACTTCTACCTTCCTCTCCGCATATTCTCTCTCACTCAACCAAAGGCATTCACCCTCTGGTAGCGGAGGGCTCACTAACTCTTCTAGCGTGGCTGGTTTTGGGGTGCCAACCGCAGACAGTGACCTTTCTGAAGCAGCTAGGGATCTTCTCGCCCTGGCCTGGGCCCCCCGGGACTCGATCGGCATATCGATCAGCCTGGAGACTCTGGGTGCGTTGGTGTGATCAACGACAGGTTGATCCCGTAAAGGCCCCTGTATCGGTAGTAATAAACTATCTGGCAGATTCTTTTGAGTCTGGTAAGTCATACAGCTCCATAAACGTGTACAGATCAGCTATATCAGCTTACCATTGCCCAGTGTATTCTAAGCCAATCGGTAAACATCCTCTAATTTGTAGACTGCTGCGGGGCATCAAATTCAAACGGCCACCCCGTCCTAAATATCAATCCACCTGGGATGTCTCCAAGGTGCTGGACATGTTCTCTGCTTGGGAGGACAACGATACACTATCTCTCAGGCTACTATCTTTTAAACTCACGGTCCTTTTGTGTCTAGTCTCCATCAAACGAGTCTCCGACGCTAAAGCCTTGGACGTTTCCAGACGTCAGTTTTCGCCTCAAGGGGTGAAATTCTTGGTGGTCCGTAGGACCAAGACAGACCTTCATTCCGGTATGTTACCCTTATTTCCCTACGCATCCACGGCTCTGTGTGGTTAGATGCCTTCAAGCTTATGAAGCGCGTGTTGCCGACCTACGCTCTCCTGATTTCTCCCAACTATTGGTATCTTACGTCAAACCTCACCATCCGGTCACTTCCGCCACTCTGGCACGTTGGGTTAGATCAACCATGGAGATGGCGGGCATTGATATATCCCTGTTTGGAGCACATTCTTCCAGGGGAGCTATGGCTACCAAGGTCGTTACGGCGGGAGGGTCTCTCGCAGATCTCCTACTGGCAGCCAACTGGTCCTCTGAGACCACATTTCGTCATTTTTATTTTAGACCGGAAGAACATGTATCCAGGTCTGTCTTATAATCGCTATATTACATATATAGGTATAGAGTGTGTGCAACATATAAGTATCTTTGTTCTTATCAAAATATACTGTATAAGCTTTGAACCTGCATAAGATATGAGCCCCCTGTCTGATATATAATTCAGGATTATAATTCGGGATTTTCCTAGCTTGTGACGGAAAATAATAATTATATGAAGACAGGAGGCGAGTATCTTCCCAACCCTATCACGATTTTGCATTTTCTTCCAGGTTATTGATCGTATCCACAGTTCCTGTGTACAGGCAACCCGTTTATCTGGAGGAATTGTTTCCTGTGTACGGTTGAAATGTTCGACAAGGACGTTCCTTGCTAGTCCCCGTTGGGACCTGTTCCAAATACCCAGCCGTTTCCAGAAGCTGAGACGTCAGGCCGGCCGGCCGAAGATCCCAGTGGTTATACCGTTCAATTGTTGACTCCTGACTCCTGTTTGGGAAGGATACGCATGAAGAAAGAGGAGGATCTAGGAGGACACAGACCTTATATAGGGCTACAGGATAGGAGTGGTTATGGTGACCTAGGGACTGCTGGGAAATGTAGTCTTTACAGTTTTCTGTTTCTCTTTTACATAACTGAATATGGAAATTTTCTGCTATGGGCATGAATAAAGAAGGATCATGCATAAGATACTCGCCTCCTGTCTTCATATAATTATTATTTTCCGTCACAAGCTAGGAAAATCCCGAATTTACCAAACACTGCTGCAATCTGTGGTCCTGCAGTTTTATCCATAATATGTACAGCATTCTTGCCACACTCTTTTTTCCAGTGGATTACAAATTTAAAATGTGTACATTTTTTTTTCAATACCATTATAACTCATTGAAACTGTACTTAATTTCTCGTTAAAAGTGATGAAATTAAAAGCAATTGTCCTATGTACTGTATACCTGCATGCCTTTTGTATGTCATGGAAAAAAAAAACATGAATAGAGGTCATATATTGTTTAACCACTTGAGCTCTGGAACATTTTAACCCCTTCATGACCAGGCCATTTTTTTTTTTGCTATAGGGCACTGCAATACATTAACTGGTAATTGCACGCTCATGTAAAGCTGTACATGAACAAAATTTATAAAATTTTCACACAAATAGAGGTAAATTTTGGTGCTATGTGACCACCAATGGATTTTTAATTTGTTGCGATATAAAGGAAAGAACTGAATTTTTTTTTTCCATGATTGTCATTTATAAATATTTGGGTGTTTGGATCAGCAATTTCATTTTGATCTATCGAATAACTGAAGGACACAATAATATTTCAGTAGTGAAATGAGGTTTATTGGATTAGACAGGTGCGTAAATTTGGGCACCCCAACAGAAAAATCACATCAATATTTAGTAGAGCAGAAATAACAGCCTCTAGACCAATGGTTCTCAACCTTCTAGTGCTATGACCCCTTGATAAAATTTCCCAAGGTGTGGGGACCCCTAACGGTAAAATAATTTTTGTAGGTTGGGTTGTCAGCACCCAAGGCAAGACAAGTAATTTGCGGCCCTAACTCGCAGACATTTAGCTCTTCCCGAGTCCTTTTGATGGCAACCATAATCACAGGTAGTGTTACTCATTGTGTCTCCAGCTTCACTGTGTCTCCGATTTTGTGGTATCTCATAGCAGTGACACCTATGCCAAAATCAGGAGATCGCATGACCTCCAGCCCCTCCCACTTCACATTCCTAACCAGTCAGCTGACCTCTAGTCTCTGCCCCCCAGCCATGCCATGAACTGAATGGGCGCCTGCGAAGAGGCTGAGCGGGAATAGCCCAGCTGGCCGGCCACAGGCTCCAGGGATAGCCCTGCTGGGCGGTCGCAAAAAGGCTGGGAGTGCGGTGCGGGCTTCAGGAACAGACCAGGATTCGGTGACCCCCAGGTTGAGAACCACTGCTCTCGACACTTCCTATAGCCTGTAACAAGTATCTGGATTCTGGATGAATGTATTTTGGACCATTCCTCCTTACAAAACATCTCCAGTTCAGTTAGGTTTGATGGTTGCCGAGCATGGACAGCCTGCTTCATATCACCCCACAGATGTTCAATGATATTCAGGACTGGGCTGACCATTCCAGAACATTGTACTTGTTCCTCTGCATAAATGCCTGAGTAGATTTTGAGCAGTGTTTTGGGTCATTGTCTTGTTGAAATATCCAGCCCCGACGCAACTTCAACTTTGTGACCGATTCCTCAACATTATTCTCAATAATCTGCTGATATTGAGTGGAATCCATGCGACCCTCAACTTTAACCAGATTCCCAGTATCGGCACTGGCCACACAGCATGATGGAACCTCCACCAAATTTTACTGTGTTCTTTTGCAGCCATGCATAACGCCCCTTGTTATGACCAAATAACTCAATCTTTGTTTCATCAGTCCACAGCACCTTATTCCAAAATGAAGCTGGCTTGTCCAAATGTGCATTTTCATACCTTAAGCGACTCCATTTGTGGCGTGTGCAGAAAAGGCTTCTTTTGCATCACTCTCCCATACAGCTTCTCCCTGTGCAAAGTGCGCGGAATTGTTAAAGGATGTTTTTGATCGTTTTTACCATCCTTCGTCTTTGTCAATATTTTATGTGGCCTGCCACTTCTGGCCTTAACAAGAACTGTGCCTGTGGTCTTCCATTTACTCACTATGTTCCTCACAGTGGACACTGACCATTTATATCTCTGCGATAACCTTTTGTAGCCTTCCCCTAAACCATAATGTAGAACAATCTTTGTTTTCAGGTCATTTGAGAGTTGTTTTGAGGCCCCCATGTTGCCACTCTTCAGAGGAGAGTCAAAGAACAACAACTTGCAATTGGCCACCTAAATACCCTTTCTCGTGATTGGATGCACCTGTCTATGAAGCTCAAGGCTTAATGAGCTCACCAAACCAATTGTGAGTTCCAATTAATCAGTGCCAAGTAGTTACAGGTATTCAAATCAACAAAATGACAAGGGTGCCCAAATTTATGCACATTTTCTGTTAATCCAATAAACCTCATTTCACTACTGAAATATTACTGTGACCGTCAGTTATTTGATAGATCAAAATGAAATTTCTGATCATAAGACACCCAAATATTTATAAATGAAAATCTTGGAAATTGTCAGGGATTCATAAACTTTTGCATACGACTGTATTTCAGAAAAAAATTGTCTGAAAGTGTATCTAAAACCCAGGACAAAAATGTATTATATTGCAGCTTACCAATCATTAGATGTGATGGATACCATATTTTCTTATTCAAGCTTTTTTTTTAATCTGGTGATTATGAGAATTACATACCACACTTACACCTCCCTATATCTATGAAGAGAGCCATGGCTGCCACCCAGGCTGGATCTCAAACATGTCATCTTTTGTTATATTATATAAAGGCGGGGAGAGCAGTCATTTACAGAAGCAAGATAACATTGTTTTTGCTTTCAGTTCATTTATCACAAAGGACTTAACAAGAGTACTGCATTCCTTAACAAGGGTACTGCATTCCTGGCAAGATAAACACGTTTTTTCACTACTTACTGAAATGTTCTTCGCTTAAAAAAAAGAAAACAAATGCAGCCACCTCAATTAAAATCTGGTAACACGGCAATATATTTAATTTTTGTTCTTGGGTTTAGTTAACCTGTTTCATGTACAGGCAGTCCCTGATTGCAAACATCTGACATACATACAACTTATACTTACGAACGGAGGGAGGCGACAGGAAGTGAGAATAAATCTACCCCTAAGAAGGGAAATTCACTCATGTAAGAGTCACCCTGGAAAAACAGTGTCTCCACTCAAGCTTTATCACCAATCCTTGTTTCCACAACAGTCAAAACATTTAAAAATACAAATTGTCACAGCGACAGAAAGTGAGGTAAAATCTTTTGAACAGGGGCACAGACAGCAAACAAACTTTACAGGGGTGTTAACCCTTCACTATGCTTTCCACTTGTTTGTAACCCAGGGACTGACTGTAGAGGTACAATGTAAAGTAGAGTATAAAGTACCCAGAAAGCAGTCTTTCTATATCAACAAGGTCTAATTCATTCAGAAATTTCATGGTAGATAGATTTTGAGGCTGTCCAAGCCCTTCTATTAGGAGCACAAACATACCAGCAGTATGAGGAAGGAGTGCGTTAAACATTGGTAGAGGAATTCAACTTGCTCACTAATACATCCTTTCAACCAGGGTGCCCAGACATCATGGGGGCATTGGTAAAATGCATATAAATTGTCCAGAAAGTGTATACAAGCTTGCTGGGTCAATCATGTCAGCCTTTAGTTACACAAAATTTTCTCTGTGTACCATTATAACCACTGCTGGCTTCCTAACAACCAATGACGTCATTGGTTGGACAAGGAGGGCATAGGGAACCTTCCCCTGCCCCACTCCATCACCACTGGGGTCACATTAGCTGAGTGGGGGAGATAAACTGAGGAAGAACAGTAACAGTACCAGTGTGCAAAGGTGTATTTGCTTTAGAAGAACAAATCACCTCTATTGTTGGGTGTCCTATGTGTGTGGGGGTTGCTGCATTGTGGAAATTTGCATTTGTTTTTTACATTTTAGAATGGGGCGCCTCAAGATTGTTTGTCATTTTAAAGGGTGCCTTGGATAAAAAAAAAAGGTTGAGAAATACTGCACTATTCGTAGGTTACTTGTCAAAATGATCAGTAAATTTATGGATATTCGTAAAAGTCCAGCCTAAGCTTTTTAGGCTGAGCTTCTCCCATGGATCACAGGAGTGCAATTTGTTTTGCACTCCTGTGACCCGTTCTCAGCGGAGAGCAGTCTGAAGTCCACTCTCCGATGACATCAGTGGAATCAGTCCAGGCAGCGCATCATCCTGACTTAGGAAGTCTGGATCTGCCAGGTGCCTGGACTGAAGGCAGTCTCAGCCTCTCTCAGTGAGCTGTCAAGATGCCCGCTCCCTGCCCCATCCACAGCTCAGTGCTCTAATGAGCGTGAAGGAGCAGAGCAGGAGAGATGCCGACTGACAGGTAGCATTTCTCCGCTCGGGGAGGTGAGAGAACTGAGCCATCGGCGATGTTCATTGGCCTGGTTCTCAGTTAAGAGGCAACGGGGGACAGATGCAGCATCGGTCTGATGCTACATCCACCTAAGAATGAATAATAAAAAAATAAAAAAAACAAAAACATCATACTTCTCTTTTAAGTGTGTATGCAAATCTAAACGTAATCTTGGTCACTCTCTTCCTACCTTCAGAGCCTCCCTAATCCATTACATTAAAGAACCAACAGTGAAGCATGGGATATGGCAGCACATCTATATTTGCATATAGTTTTAGCTGCATTGGTTTTTCTACATGTTCTTGTCACTGATCTTATCCTATACTAAGGCTGAAACGGTTACTAAAACTGTTTAGAACCACCACTCAAATTGTTTCAATGATCCAAACCTGTGAAAAGCTACATTTTCAATTCATAAAAGTAAATCAACCTTCTTAAACCAATGCAAGAATGATTCTCACGATTGAAAAAAAATATTCATAATAAAAGGTTAAGACCAATAGTGAATTTCTCTCGCCTTTACATGCTGTATCTACGTGAGGATTTTATATATAAAAAAAGTGCAATCCATCCTAAATCTCTGAAAGCCTACAGTCACACAACATGCCCAGGGACCCAGCTTTTACTCTGTCACCACTTGCATCACAGCGTCCTTTGAACCCTACAAAAATACTACCCAACATAAAGAGACATTTTTGTTTTGGAGAGAAAAGGGGGAGGGTTATGAGATTTCAACAGAACTATTCTTATGACATCTAAATAGCCCCTGTGTCTCTTATCCTTCTGAAGAGGTAAGATGAAAGATGAGCATTTTTCATGAGACTTAATACTAATGGCTATTTAGCTTTCAGCATATCTTAAGTAACCAAACCCATTAGTTCAGTGTAGGTCTTCATGCTTATTGCATATGTGACATTTCAAATATTTTATAGCCTGGCCTCTTCCAGTAGCAGGGCGGAATTAAGTGCTCACATTTTACATGAGGTTATCGCTTAAACAGTGCAAATACCATAATGCATGCAAACTGTATTGCTTTTCTGAAGTTAACTGACACTCTCTAACCCTTTCCTTGCTAAAGGTGGCTATATTACATCACCAAAAAGCCAAAAGGAGGAAGAAGCCTGCTGCGGCTTGCACGGATTAATTCTGGATAACTTTTTAGAATATAGAGGTAAAGAATTTAAAGTTGTAAGAGCGTGTCTAAGGTATTAAACGTATATTTGTTGATGCGGCTCCATACGTGAGTCAAGCTCTTTTGTGTTGTTCGGAAATCTTGGCTGATTAGCAGAACATTCTTGTAATAACACCTCTGAGCTGGGGCACAAGGAAGCCTCTCAGAGCTCTCCAAAACATTGATGGGAAGGAGACACATATAAACAATACATATCGCAGCTTATCTGCAATGACAAAGCCTATCCCTGCTTTTATAATAAATATGCACTGACTTGTTTGCGAGTCACTTTATCAGCTGGGATTCCAAGGTGGGATTGGAAAGGCGCCAAAAGTACAATGTTAGAGGGAGTAGCAGACCATATTTAAACTCTACAAAATATAGCCATCTTTAAAACAAGAAAGGGAAAGGGGGGAAACACACAAGAAGGCTGCTGGGAGGGTTGCATATAACCTTAAATGAACGCACATTCCTTCTTAATGTTCTAGTTTAGCTCATTTACCTGAAATATGCTCAGTGCCAGCCTTGCTTGGTAAGGTCACTGATCAATATTCCTAGACGCGTTGGTGGTTACAGAGTCAGGGGGCTTCAAGGCGTCTTGAGGATGTTTTAGATACCCATAGCAAAAACATAATTGCTACATCTACAGTGCCTTTGCGAAAGTATTCGGCCCCCTTGAACTTTGCAATCTTTTGCCACATTTCAGGCTTCAAACATAAGGCTGCATTCACACCTAGGCGTTTTGTCGCCCGACGCTGTAGCAGCCTGAAATACGCTGGAGGGGCGAATTTACATTGTCGGCTATGGAGATGGTTCACATCTCTACGCCGTATGCCGAAACGCCGTACGCCTGAAGCTCAAAACAAGTCCCGAACCCTCCGATTTCATGTCGCCGCAATACGCCGCATACCGCCTACGCCTAGGTGTGAATGCAGCCTAAAGATATAAAACAATTTTTTTTGTGAAGAATCAACAACAAATGGGACACAATCATGAAGTGGAATGAAATTTATTGGATATTTCAAACTTTAACAAATAAAAAACTGAAAAATTGGGCGTGCAAAATTATTCAGCCCCTTTACTTTCAGTGCAGCAAACTCTCTCCTGAAGTTCAGTGAGGATCTCTGAATGATCCAATGTTGACCTAAATGACCAATGATGATAAATAGAAATGCACCTGCACTGTGATAGTCTCAGAGGTCCGTTTAAAGCGCAGAGAGCATCATGAAGAACAAGCAACACACCAGGCAGGTCCGAGATACTGTTGTGGAGAAGTTTAAAGCCAGATTTGGATACAAAAACATTTCCCAAGCGTTAAACATCCCAAGGAGCACTGTGCAAGCGATAATATTGAAATGGAAGGAGTACCAAACCACTGAAAATCTGCGAAGACCTGGCCGTCCCTCTAAACTTGCAGCTCATACAAGGAGAAGACTGATCAGAGATGCAGCCAAGAGGTCCATGATCACTCTGGATGAACTACAGAGATCTAGAGCTGAGGTGGGAGACTCTGTCCATAGGACAACAATCAGTCGTATACTGCACAAATCTGACCTTTATGGAAAAGTGGCAAGAAGAAAGCCATTTCTTAAAGATATCCATAAAAAGTGTCGTTTAAAGTTTGCCACAAGCCACCTGGGAGACACACCAAACATGTGGAAGAAGGTGCTCTGGTCAGATGAAAGCAAAATCAAACTTTTTGGCAACAATGCAAAACGTTATGTTTGGCGTAAAAGCAACACAGCTCATCACCCTGAACACACCTTCCCCGCTGTCAAACATTATGGTGGCAGCATCATGGTTTGGGCCTGCTTTTCTTCAGCAGGGACAGGGAAGATGGTTAAAATTGATGAGAAGATGGATGGAGCCAAATACAGGACCATTCTGGAAGAAAACCTGATGGAGTCTGCAAAAGACCTGAGACTGGGACATAGATTTGTCTTCCAACAAGACAATGATCCAAAACATAAAGCAAAATCTACAATGGAATGGTTCACAAATAAACATATCCAGGTGTTAGAATGGCCAAGTCAAAGTCCAGACCTGAATCCAATCGAGAATCTGTGGAAAGAACTGAAAACTGCTGTTCACAAATGCTCTCCATCCAACCTCACTGAGCTTGAGCTGTTTTGCAAGGAGGAATGGGCAAAAATGTCAGTCTCTCGATGCGCAAAACTGATAGAGACCTACCCCAAGCGACTTACAGCTGCAATTGCAGCAAAAGGTGCCGCTACAAAAGTATTAACTTTTTTTCAGTTTTTTATTTGTTAAAAAGTTTGAAATATCCAATACATTTTGTTCCACTTGTTGATTCTTCACAAAAAATTACAGTTTTATATCTTTATGTTTGAAGCCTGAAATGTGGCAAAAGGTCGCAAAGTTCAAGGGGGCCGAATACTTTCGCAAGGCACTGTATAGGCTTCCTACTGAGAATCTAAGATAAGAATATTTTCTGGATTTCAGTTAGCACTCTACAAGCAAACACACCATCATTTCGAAAACCTTACCATTTTTGGCACATATTAGTCATATAATGTCAATGGCCAACTTCAAGCCACCAGTAACCATGAGCAAGTCTTCTCATAAATATTGTTTTTATTTCTTCCCACATAGATCCAAGAGAATGGGGCTTTTAAAATATGCAGTACCTTTTCAATATAGCAAGGCAAATTAAACAGGTTATATGTACAGTAAAACCTTGGAGTGTGAGCATAATTTGTGCCAGAAGCTTGTAATCCAAAGCACATGTACTGTATTTGCTGGTGTATAAGACTACCTTACACTTAAAAAAACTGGCCAAAAAGCAGGGGTCGTCTTATACGCCGGGTCAGCTGCTCGAATGCTTGCTGGATGTGCGGTAATACTGTATGTAGCTTGGGCTACATACAGTATATACCGCTTAGCCAATTCCAGTGAGCGATGTATTCAAATGAATACAGAGCCTGCTCGGATTGGAGTAACAACCATTGCCAATCCAAGCAGGCTACATACAGCGTATAAAAGAGAAGAGAGGCGCCTCTAAGTGAAGCAATATGGTTACATTTAATGGTACAACATTTAGCAACTCACATAGCTGATTAAATAGGCACATCTAAGTATGCAGGCATTCAGGGTAAAGAGATTCACATAGACCATCCTTCTCACCGCCGACTCACCACTGTCAGTCTGCAATCGTGACCGGGAACAAAACCTTGTAGTATAGTGATCTGAAAGCAAGGCTTGAAGTGGAAGGGACGACGTTAATAGTGGTGAGGATGGTCTATGTGAACATCTTTACCCCGGATGCCTGCATACTTAGATGTGCCTGTTTTAATCAGCAACCATATGAGTTTCTAAATGTTGTATCTTCATTAAATGTAACCATACTGCCACACTTAGAGGCGTCCCTCTTCTCTTTTATACGCAGTTGTGACATGACACTACTCTTATATCAAGACTTCGCTTGTATATCCCAAGTTAGAACTTATAAAAAAAAATTAGCTTGTCTTGCAAAATGGTCTCAAACCAAGGTTTTACTGTATTGTGTTTTCATTTTCTTAGCCCATATAAATCTCATTTGGCCTCATGCACACTTCTGCCGTTAAACTAATATTTTTGTCGTTCAGTTTAGACGTATTTCTTTCCAGCCCTTGAAAAAATGCAGCCCAAGCGAGTTTATACAGTGATTACGAAAAACCAGTTCGGATGAGGCTTTAAAGTGGTTGTAAATCCTTAAACCACTTACACACGGACAGAATGTCGGGAGACATTTGCCGGTACAAAAAATACAGGCCCATATTCTGCCCTTGTGTAGGTCGATCTGTCTGACAGAAGCTGGCTGTTCTGCTGGCTTTTGTCTGATGTGCATGCTGGAAAACCAGCAGCCGACTGACTCCCGATCGGCGCTCTCAGCCCCAATGGCATATATTGCTAATTGGAGTGTTCTGGCGGAGGGCTGTCCCCCTGTCAGAACACAACAGCTCAGAGGCAGGGGAGATCGCTGGACTAACCTTGCATGGTTAGTGAAGCATCTCTGACCAGAGCTGACAGTTTTTTTCGTGCAAGCATGGTTGCGTGAAAAAAAAAAATGAAAAACAAAACAAAAACTAATAGTGTGTACCCAGCTTTATATATACCCAGTGAAGTGACTGGCCTAAAGTGATACACAGAGATAAAAAAAAAAAAAAATCCTACTACATAAGTTGCATACTGGTTTATTTGCAGTCTTCTCTTCTCTACAGACATTCAAAGTGCAGAATCAAAAACGGTTTGTCTGAACTGTCAGGGGGAAAAAAAGGGGGGGGGGGAGCTTAAGTCAACTTCTGCAGAGCCAAGTGTGGAGAATTCTGAGAGCCGATTGGAGGAAAGGGGCACACCCCCTTCACACAGGAACAGAGCCGTGACTCTTAATCAGCTGGAGCTCCCTCTCCTGTCACCTTTTTTTCTCTTGGTGTCAGAAAAAAATCATGCAGTTAGCAGAGGAGTGAAGCAGCAGACATAAATGACACATAATGCTCTTAATTTAAACAAGTACACAATATAGAAGGATATGCTTTGTTTATATTTCATGCACATTGCTGTATCGAGATGGAGCTCAGGTAAGTAAAGGTAAGTAAAGGGGGGCTGAGGGGAGAGCTGCACCCTCTTTTTTTTAACCTTCATTTACAGAATGCACCAAGGTAAAAAGCCTATCTTTAGATTCACCAAGTTTATCGTCATCAATCTTACAAACATGAATTAAAACAGGTAGAGAGTAATAGAAGATAAAGCATATTCACATCCATTTGGATGCCAATGAGCCTGAAAGCTCTCCCACAACTGGAGGTCACATGATTGCTAAGCTAAAATTAACTGTTTTTTGTAGCCTACCTTCTCTGTTTTTCTGAACAAATGCATGCTTCCTGACGCTGTACTGAAGGCATGACCTGCTTGGAAATTATTTCATGGCTTTTATGACACTGAATCTAGCAGTTATGAAGAGCATTACACTTTTAAAGCTGCAACCCCACTACATTATACATATTGCTATTACTGTTGGCATAATTGGCACACCTGGCATTGTCTGATAGCTCCCAGGCATCTCCTGCAAATGAAGACCTTTGGGTCGTTTTGGTGTTACTGTATTAGAGTCTCAGACATCAAAGGAAGGCACAGACTAAAAGTTACTTAACAATAAAGCTAATGCAATATTCTGATATTTATTTTATGGATAAAATGTAAAACTAATACATATCAGCTGTCCCTCACCAGTGGTTTAGAATACACATGTGCCCCCCAGCAGCCTCTTAGGTCAATACATTACTGTCTCAACACCTGTTGCATTATCAATTTTCATTAGCACAAAGCCAAACACAGGCCCTAATCATACCATTTAATTCAAATGTTTAATTTCTTTGCTGAACAAAGTTTTTGTAGTATCCTTGTTTCATATGCTTTCTTCATAAATACCTTCTCATTAAAGTTACCAGTCTCCCACCCAGATATCATTCTCGATCCAAGATTATGACATTAAAAGAACTCAAAGCAGATGCAGAAGAAATACAAGTCCAGAGAACTGTTAAATATAAACCGATAATGATTTGCCGTCTGGGTCTGTGCAACAATAGCACACAAAGAATATCCTGTGCACGATCAGTCTTTATTATAAACTGCCCAGTTGGGTGAGAATCTTGGGCGGCAAAAGATTTTCCCTTTCCTTTTTCCTGAATTAAAACGTCTTGACTTCTGCCACATCGACACATCCTAGAAACACCTGTCTATGACCTACATGGGCCTCCTGAAGGAACCTAGACCTCTGTCTGGAGTGGACTCCAGCCAGGGTCATATAAGGGTAAAATCGCATACAACACTGAAAGACAGCCAGAATCTACTCTTGTGGATTGGCTATTTGTTCAGCAGAGAGAAGTGGTGAAAAGTGCAAGCTGGGACCTTTTCTTAGAAACGTGTGTAACGAGGGACAAAACAACACAAAAAAAAACATCCTGCAGAAAATGAAGACTGGATATCACTGCTATAAAGACAGAGCAGTGTGTGTCCAGCCCCTGGACTCTGTACCAGACTACAGATCTTTTAGCACATTTTACTTTGATTACAAAATTGAGCAAGTAGTTACATATACTGTTCTACATGCCAAATGGAATGGCATGGTTTTATGCAAGGTCTGTTTTAAAGTGTACCTGTGTCCAGACTATTCATAGAAATTTACATATTTTTTTAACAGATATTAAAAGCAATTTTAAACCAAGCCCTTGCTCGCCTCTGCAGCTATATGCACTGTAGAGAAAATGATCTTCAAATTCACAACAGAGGCACTAAAATCACAACTCCTTTTCCCTTTATTTTGCAAGGAAGAATCATTTTGGCAGCCTTTTAATGTAAGCAAACCCCAGGTATTTCTAAAGCCAGCCATGGATTGATTAAATTTTGGTCAGTTCAACAGGGACGGGTCAAGATTCGATCCACCTATGGGCAGGCTAATTGTATCCAGCTCTATCCATCGATCAGCTTGGGGACAATCAGCACGTCAGATTTGTGACGTGATTATTGCCAGTGGCTAGAGCCCCTAGCAGTTATAACTCTGTTCTCCTGGCAAGGACGACCTTCCGTGCCCTCCCACCAGGAGAACACAATAGCTCTGCGGGAGGGCACCGACCGTGGTTGCAGGGAAATTGCATTAATCTATGGCCTGCTTTAATTGGGTCAATGTACACTTGGCTGAAAAAATGCCAGAACCTCTGGTAGAAAAAGCATAAACTGCTTTAAGAGTGGCTTGTATTGCACAAGATTTTATGTGCATCTATTGGAATTTTATTGGCCTTTATAAGCATGTATTCCCCAAAACATTCCCCTCTGCTCATTTTCCCACTATAATTAATGTACATGTATAAACGGCAAACGCTCCTAAATGTGTTAGGCATATTATTGTTTTTTTTTTTTCTGCCTGAAATCTTTCAAAAACACAGCCTGAAAATGCTCCTCCGCAAATATGCCTGTAAGTCCCAAAATGTGAGTGGACAAAAAGGCTGCAAAGATACAAGTTAAATACAATACATCATGGTCCCGACTTTGGAGGCGATTTTAGAGACTCATGAACCCGTCTAATTTCCCCCAAAGTCAGGCTGAAAAGCCGGGTTGAAATCTTGCGAGTTCAGCTTATACCTCAGTGCCAGTTCCCGATTTGTGGAAGAGAACTTAATTGCATGGAACCCTGTCTACAGTATATAGAACAGCAATAACCATCTGTCCTCATGGACAGCACAGTTAAAGTGGCCTATGGAACATTTGACCAAAATACAGCTCAAGGTGCTAGGTGCAAATGCTCCCCATTCCACCTTCATAGTTCTGTCTGGATTCCAACACTTTTGTGACACTACATACATTTAAAATATTTTCAGGATTTTTCTCTTATATGCTACATGCATAAATCTAGTTATTATGACATACTTGTACCTGTGTAGAGGCGGTCATGAATTCATCTTTTGTGCCCATAATTTTTTGTAACTAAAAAAAAGCAAAAAAAGCTGTTATTTACCATGCATTTTATGTTCAGGGTGTTCTGTACTTATAAAAAGACATGGCAACTTTTACATGTATGAATTCAATTTACAGTTTTGTTCCATTACTGAAATCTCTTTTGTAGTTTGCAAAGAAAATTTATTAACCTGTTGAGATCCGTGCTATAGCCGAATGACGGCTTCAGCGCGGATCTAAATATCCAACAAGCCGTCAATTGACGGCCTGTCACTAGCGCGCTCCAGAGCGCACCACGGGGAAATTCTGTGTTGGCCGTATCCCTTGGACACAGCCAATTACAGATCGCCGTGAACGGCCAATCAGAGTGGCCGTTTGCGATGCGATCTGTGCGGCCAATGAGAGATGATCTCATATGTAAACATATGAGATCATCTCTCATTGCCGTTTTACACAGAGACAGCGTCTCTCCTCTCCAGAGACAGCGTCCTGTCTCTGGAGAGGAGACCGATCTGTGTCCCTTGTACATAGGGACACATATCGGTAACCTCCCCCAGTCACCCCCCCTCCACAGTTAGAACACAATGTAGGGAATACATTTAACCCCTTCCTCACCCCCTAGTGTTAACCCCTTCAATGCCAGTCACATTTATACAGTAATTAGTGCATTTTTATAGCACTGATTGCAGTATAAATGTGAATGGCGCCAAAAAATGTGTCAAAAGTGTCCAAAGTGTCCGCCATAATGTCGCAGTCCCAATAAAAATCGCAGATCGCCGCCATTTCTAGTAAAAAAAATAAAATAATAAAAAATAATAATTCTGTCCCCTATTTTGTAGGCGCTATAACTTTTGCGCAAACCAGTCGCTTATTTCGATTTTTTTTTTTTTACCAAAAATATGTAGAAGAATACGTATCCCCCCAAAATGAGAATTTTTTTTTTTTTTTTTTTTAAATTGGGATATTTATTATAGCAACAAGTAAAAAATATTGTATTTTTTTTAAAAATTGTCGCTCTTTTTGGTTTATAGCGCAAAAAATAGGTGATCAAATACCACCAAAAGAAAGCTCTACTTGTGGGGAAAAAAGGACGCCAATTTTGTTTGGGAGCCACGTCGCACGACCGCGCAATTGTCAGTTAAAGTGACCCAGTGCCGGAAGCTGAAATTTCACCTGGGCAGGAGGGGGGTATATGTGCCCAGTAAGCAAGTGGTTAAGGTAATATTGAACCAAACCTGATAAAAACTGTATTATATGTTCAAATTACAGTCGTTCTGGAAGATCTGGACTATTGACCAATGCCCAAAGGAAGGGCTCCTATTTTAACCATGGATCTTGGATTCTCAAGAACAGAAACCCACATCCCGGATTCAGCTTCCTACTACCACAATCATCTAAAATACAGTACAACATGCAGCATTTGTATAGGGCTACAGTTTGAATCACGCCCAATGACTAGATTACATATGTTCGTCTCCAAAACTTACTCTAGAATACAATGCAATGTAGTTGGTTACAAAAAGAGCAAAGCCAGTACAGAAGGGCATCATCATTAACATGTCCAGTACATCCTCCAAACGTGGCCCTGGCCGTAGCAAGTGCAGAAGTAAATCCTACATATACATTTCAATGTATATGAATCTATGTATAGAAAGACAGGACTATTTGCATAATACATGTTTATAACAGCTACCCAAGTAGATTTTTCTGTATTATATTTACGGTACTACCACAAATTATACTTAGTTACAGTCCCTAAAGAAGCCTACAGTAAAGTGGGCATCCACTGTAACAATTTCTTGTTCAAATATTTTACTGAAACAACCGGTACAATCATCCGGAATCGAGAATGAGAACAATCTAAGCATTAGTAGAACACAAAACAATCACATTAAGGATAGTTTGTTGATAGTTATAGTTAATAATGCCCAAATACTGAAGTAAGTCGAGGTAATACTTAAACATAACTGGGAGAATAGTGGTTTGCCTGTGCCAGAGTGTGTGGGCTTAACGTGGATGTCCCAATTGCTAATTATCAAGAAGGGCAAGGAACTGTGTGGTTAAATGTCAACCTGGGGGATGATTGGGTTTGAGATATGTAATGGCTTTAGTAAACCATAAGAGGAGGAGACATGGTAAGAAGCATTGAGCCCACTGGAACAATTTAAAAACAGCATGGCTGTGCGGGGCTCCTCCAACACAGCCGCACCATTCATTCACAGAGCTCTGTGAATGAATAAACAACATCTACCACCTTCCATTGTGGCAGACAGCTCTTGTGAGCGTCCTTGTAGTTCATTGATCGTCTTGCTCTTCAGTAACGTTCTACCCATACAGAAGGTATGGCCAGAAAGATGAACAGAGTTTGATGGAGCCTGCCATTGGACTGTGATCTACTGATCATGGGTGCAATGCTTTCCAAGCCCCAGTGGGAAAGAATAATAAATGTACATTCTTTTTCTGCAGAAATATGTGCATGAATTGTTTCCCTAAAGGGGAACTTGGCCTTTAAACCCAAAACCAAACTTGTAATATATTGCAACTTCAGCTTACCAATCATTAGATGTGGTGACTGCATTCATTTTTACATTTCTTAGGGTACTTTCCGACTGGCCAGTAACATCTCCTATATTAGAGTGACCCCCACTCTTGATGAATGAACATAGGGGCACCTTGGACAGCTATAGTCAGTCTGGGGGGTGGAGTGTCATATAAACTAGCAGATTCAAATACACTAACAAAAATTTAAGCCAAACTGGCACACGCTTTATAGCAGTTGCAGCAAACAGTTTTTTGGGATAAAGGTTTTACATGAGTATATAAAAACTGATCATTGTAAGGAGTTTGTTCTTTTGAAAAACAGACTTACTAGCCAGATCATCAGGTAAATATAAAGGAAAGAAAGCCTAAAAAAGAAAACCAATCACATCTAAGAATTAATAAGCTGCAATATAATGTTTGCTTATGGGTTTAACCACTTACGGACCCCTTCACGCCGATATACGTCAGCAGAATGGCACGGCTGGGCACAAGCACGTACCTGTAAGTGTCTCTTTTAGACCCAGCAGTTGGGGCGCCCGCGACCCGGTCAGAAGCTTGGTGACCATGCCAGTGGGACCCGATCGCCACTGGTGTCCCGCGATCGGTCACTGGAGCTGAAGAACGTGGAGAGGTGTGTGTAAACACACCTTTCCTGTTCTTCATTGTGGCAATGTCAGTGATTGTCTGTTCCCAGATATAGGGAAAGACGATCACTGATGTCACACGTCCAGCCCTGCCCCCCTACAGTTAGAAACACATATGAGGTCACACTTAACCCCTTCAGCGCCCCCCTAGTGGTTAACTCCTAAACTGCAATTGCCATTTTCACAGTAAGCAGTGCATTTTTATAGCACTTTTCGCTGTGAAAATGACAATGGTCCCAAAAATGTGTAAAAATTGTCCCATGTGTCCGCCATAATGTCGCAGTCATGAAGGTCCTTAACCTGCATAATGGTCTGGGTCATAAGTGGTTAATTGCACTTTAATCAATGGGTAATGTGAAGCGTACTAATGTGCCTGCTTGTATCGCACTTTAAAAGGATAATACATTTGCTCTGTCAGTTCTAGGAGATCTTGTGCATAAACTATTGAGTGAACTGTATTCTCTGCTAGTGATAGAACCATATGGTTAGAGTCATCAGCTGCTGAAGCCTGGAATCCTGTCTGGCAGACAAGTACCAACTGGTTGGGAGTATCAACCCGTTGAACCCTGATACATGAATGGACTTGGGAGACCATGGAGAACATTCGGTTTTATCTTTTGTTTTTCCTGTAAACTTGGTTGCTGTGGGTTATTGCCACTAAAGTCATGGACTACTGCTGTTAAATTAAGCGTTGGATCTCCTGGAACTGAATTTCATTTTACCATTTGCTTGTATCTGTGTTCTTGACATTAATATAACCTCACAATTATAGTTTGAATTATGGATATGCATGTTTATTCTTACATCTAATTTATTAATCCTACCTGGAAAGTAGAACTAAAGGCATTTTTTTTGCACTTTGGATAGCGTAACCTTGTCAGCCATATATGTCCCATTAGGGAGATTTCCCTTCACTTTTCTGTTCCATACCAAAACAGGAAGCGAGAGGAAATCCCCCCAAAACAAGAAAATACCTGGCTGTCACCAGGGTCATCAAAACTAGTGTCCCCATTGGAAGATTTCCCCTCTATTACTGTTCTGATGTTAACCCAAAATTTAGGATTTTCTTTTATTTCCACTTGCAGTGATTACAGTAAACATGATAAATGTGTGCGAATCTCCGTAATGGGGGCACAGACGGCAATAAAAACCTGACAGGTGACACATAAGATATGGGAGAGTGCGTATTTTCATAAATGCCAGAGTAAGCTCTATAGGATGCTTGGGAGGGAGAGTGGCTAATAAGAATCCTAATATTTCAGCCTACTCGGGTGGTTAGGCTCCATGCACACTGTATGTAATGTAATGTCGCGTGCGCAACAACTTATATTAGCATGGGGCGTGGTCACCAGGTGATGTCATCCGGTGACACCACCCCTTACGATGTCACCACCCAGGGCATGATGGGACAGTGACATAAGGGGTGGGGTCGCCAGATGACATCACGCAGTGACCACGCCCCATGCCAATATAAGTCGTTGCACACAGCATTACAGCGAGAGACAGCGTTGCGTCAACATTGGAAGAAGAGCAGAGAAAAGAAGAGCAGAGGGAAGAATACGACAGAGAAGACCAGGCAAGACCTAGCAAAAGAGCGGGCAAAAGAGCAGAAGATAGCGTAGGAGCCCGGCAGAAGACCCGGACAGTTGGAGACGAACTGAAGAGAGAGCGAAGAAGAGCCGGAGATGGGAGAAGAAACCAGAAGAGACCCCCGAAGCTGCCTAATAAATTACTTTAAAAACCAGTGTAGTGTGTTTGATTTTTGACATTTTTTTTCCCAGGTGAATGGGTAGGGGCAATGTACCCCATAATTATTCTTGCTGGAATGGTCAACTCCTGGCCTTAACAGCGTTCTCCAGCCCACTGGGTTTGCTCACTTTACCCAAAACTTGAGAAATTCCTGCAGCCCTCCCAGCCCCTCTCTTGGTCTCCTACGCCCTTGTAGGCCATCCCAACCTTCTCAGTCCTTCAGACAAGACGTTCCCCCTCATGTTATTTAATGCTCATGTTATATGAAAGTTTGACTAGTATCCTCAACTATGCTGCCAGGTTTGCTGACCGTAATGCTGGGTACACACAGGCTGAAACCGGTCTGTTCGGCAGGAATCGGCTAACTTTTGGCCCGTGTGTACAGCACCCTGTCTGACTGAAGCCAGTTTCACAACCGGCTTCTGTCAAAAGAACATGCTGGAAAACCAGCATCTGATCAGCGTGTTGTGCAGGGGGAGGGACATTCCCCCTGTTGGAAAACAATTGTTCAGCAGGGAGGTCGCTGCATTAACATTGCATGTGTTACACCAGTGATATGTAGAGTTTTTCTTTTCATTCAGTCCACTTGGTTGAATGAAATTTTTTTTAGCGTGTACACAGCTTAAAATGGTTAACCCAACAGTGTATCTTTACATTATCCTCTACATTAAAAAACAATGACCCCTGCAACTATGCTTTATCAAAATAATGAGCGCTGATCTGTGCTCATTGACCTGCCGCCTATCTTCTCTCTCTCGGCCCAACAGATACAGTGGGCAGGGCCTGGGATCCCCCGCTGACATCAGTCAGGAGGGGAGGAGGAGAGAGGCTGGTCAATGAGTGCAGATCAGCACTCTGTAAACACGGTATATACAGCATTTTTTTTTTATTAAAGCACAGTCACAGGGAACCGCTACATTAAAAAACAGAGGATTATATTAAAAATAAAATTTGATCAGCAGGATGAGAGGGTGCACTATGGACACGGAGCAGACAGGCAGAGAGGGGAGGAGGAAGAGGATGGAGGAGAGGACACAGGAGACAGAGGAGAGCTTTGGCTGACAGAGGCACGTACGCTTACAACGGTGTCAGGGCTCAGCAGCCCTGATATATCCGAGTCAGAAACTAGCAGGATCAGCCAGGTGCTACAGGGGGCCAAATGACACAGCACAAGCACTGTGCTGTATAACATGCTTTAAAGGAGCAGGATCTTTATTCTTTATTTAACAAACGCTTTAAGCCATCTACAGACCTCCACAAATACAAAAGTAATTTTATCAAAGTAAAACATCCCCAGCATCCCTCACCCTCTGATGGATACAGTCTGAAATTCCTACAGGGAGGAACAATCTGAAAGCACCTTTAAAGGGATTCCATGGATACCCTCATTAAAACAAATACAAGCTGTCTACCCGTCCTTTCCATCTCAGCAATGGTTCCACCTGTTTTAAGCACCCAGCTGCCATCAACAGCTGTTTCTCAGGAATTTCTGAACTGCAGCAATTATGATTTTAAGACTGTAAATACTTGGAATGGCTGACAAGGGTAAAAAGTGATGTAACATTCACTGTTTACAATGAAAGTGCATTTATTCTTTAAAGTGGCACTCCAAAAGATCAATTTTCGGTTGCGATTGAACAGGAAATGATTTGTCAGATTAGAAACTCAAAAACACCTAGAAAAGTTAAGCCCTGGACACCCAATTTAAAGCAGAGCAACATTACAAATTGAGTTCTGCTTTAATTTTCTTAAAGTGATCTTACAATGTAGAGCAAACACAAGAAATTATAAAAACAGATCACATACCTTCCCATGTTCATGTCATTCCTCAAAGGCCAGCAAGAATAAAAAATTGTCTTGAATTAAAACTTATTATAAAAAAACTTGCATTATGCTCCCAGAATTATTTTTTCCAGTTTCTATTAAAATGGGGGGCGGATCTATTTGAGTTAAATATAGAGCCCCCCTCTCATATTTAGAATCCCCATTGCTTCATTAAAGCACTATAAACATGCTAGTACAGGTAGTTTTGAAGTAACCTTTTCCTCTCTCCTCTTACAACCTCATCAGTTCCACACTTTCCCCGTCTCCAACCTTCTTATGCCTCCAACCAGTAAACTGTTACCTGTAGAAACCTTCACCACCTCGACTCTCCCCTTCTTTACTCTGCTACTGACTGCATTTATGACATAAATCACACCCCTGTCTTGAGTGTGGTGTAAAACCAAATCCCTGCAGGTCTTCACCTCTACAAATCAGGCCCTTCCTTCTCAAATACAACTCCTTCCTCTGCACTGCTAACAAAAAACCCTACTACGACTCTCTATCAAAACCCTCTCCTATAATCCTCATAATTTCTTTCTACCTTTAATTACCTACTTCACCCTCTACTACCTCCACCCACTGACTTTACCGATTTACTGCCCAGGAGATTGCC
The DNA here is from genome assembly GCA_029574335.1 of Rana kukunoris. Lineage (NCBI taxonomy): Eukaryota > Metazoa > Chordata > Amphibia > Anura > Ranidae > Rana > Rana kukunoris. Next base: position 99,235,142 of record CM056050.1, on the reverse strand, counting down.
AATCATTTCAAATAAAGATCAATACAATTTGTGGTGAGATCTTCAATGTCCAACTTTCTTCCCCGACACCACACTAATGTACTAAAACTTACCAATGACCTACTAACTCCATTACTTGTACTCTGAGCTTTTTGCTGCTTTTGACAATCGGCCACCTACTCCTCCTCCTATGTAAATGTTTACATAGGAATCTCCCTGTTCTGCAGCTTCGTGACACAATTGCGAGACATCGGAGGACCTAGACTCCACGGGTCCCGCAGCCACGTTCACAGAGCTTGCGGTAGGTACATTCCTTTGCGCAGCCGTGTCATCTTGCCGACGTAAATGATCGTGCAGCCGTCGACAAGCGGTTACTGAACGATGCTATAAAACAACTTATACACTCCCTGGTTATCTCCTGCCTTGACTACTGCAACTGCCTCCTCACTATCCTACCTTTACATAGGCTAGCCCCCTTTAGTCCATCCCCCTTTAGTCCATCATGAATGCTGTTGCTATACTTATACACTTTACTAAACGATCCATGGCTGCTGCCCCTGCCAATCCCTTCACTGGCTTCTCCTAGCACAAAAAACTAACCACAACATATAAAGCCATCCACAAACACTGCTCCCAGCTAACTCTCCAGTGGCGGCCCACCCCTCCACTCTACATTTGAGTGAGACACCCCAAATATCATAACAGCAGCAGCAAAACATGAACATCTGATTTTCAGCACAGAAGGGTACTGAAAAAGCCCTTTTGGGCATAAAGAATAAATAGTAAATCCTATTGAAAAGGCAATTATTTTGTTACTCTGCCTTAAAGGGATCCTGTCAGGATATAAATAATAGAAATATGGGAGCAGTCATTACACTGCAAAAAAAGTCAGCAATAGCGACTTATATATTTCTATCCCAAATGCAATCAAGAAGAGGATTTCAACAATATTTCACGATCAGAGTTAGAAAAACAGATACTTGCAAAGTGCACATAGTAACCAATGTCAGTTTAAGTTTACTGCATTTAAATCAGTGAAGACAGAACTCCAATAGCCACAGCAAGGTCAGAGAAGGATTGCAGGGTCTCAGTAATATTGGAGAGGTACTGGCATAAAAGTAAATGCTTACCTTGAAAAACTCTCTCTTTTCCACCTGTTCATTGCCATCAGTATCCAGCATTTGGAATGCAATATCGAACCCGGTCTTTGGTTCTGAAACAGGAAAAATACTCTTAATGACTACATAAATACCCTTGCTGAATTAGACTGTAAAGTGAAAAGCCCATCATCTGCCGCCTATGCTTTAAAGGAAATGTCATCTAATCTTTTCTTACATCAAAACTGTTAACACAAAAGTGTTCCCCCCTTTTTATGACTGAACTAGATGAACTTGTGTCTTATCAACTCAACGATGTAACATAATGCTTCGCTTTAGGTCTCTGCTTAGAAATGTACTACAAGTGTGGTATAAACACAGGTTCATACATACCACCCACATAGAAAGAAAAAAAATGATTACAAGATAAAATTCACAACCACCTGCCTAAGTTCCTCCATCCAGGCATGTACTGGCCATTGGGACTACAGGGAGTTTCCCGGTGGGCCGATGGCTCAGTGGGCCGGTTTCAGAGACAGCCTGTCAAAGTAATGGCTGCGCGGCTCACCCTCCACTTCATGCAGTGATGTGGCAATGATTATAAAAATACAGAGGACAATAAGTGAAATAATAAAAAAGAGGTGAGTGAGGACTCCTTATGTTATGCTACTTAAGTTTTTTTGCACAATAGCTTATAGTTTACATACTGTTTTTATGCTTGTTTGCAAAATTAAAAGTGGGCCGCTCTGGATGAAGTCCAGGGCCAATTTTTTTTTCTCAGTCTAGCCCTGCCTCCATCTGACAAATTTTGCCCTTGCTTGGGCTAGTCCTATATTAAAAAAGAGCCATGGGGAGGGGGTTAAACACAAAATAACTGCTACTCCTCCAGTGGTAGGGGAAGGTACTAACACAGGATCTTAAAGTGAACCTACTAGAAAGCCTGCATTAAAAAATTACCAAAATATACAGTAAAAGTGTAATTTATTATTAAAAAGCAATCCTTGAATTCCAGTTAACACCTTGCCAAGCCAGAAGAAAGGAATCTGGGAGACTAATGTAATCAGTCTTCTCCACGCAGCATTTCCTCACTCGCCTCTCCCCCAGTGATCAGACTGCAACATAATAACTTTGTAGGAATCATGCAAAACAACAGCCCAAGGCACTCTTAGGGCAGGCATTTAAACATACACCAAAGTCTACACCACTGGTCCCACTTTGATCATCAGTGTTTCTCAAATTGTTCCGTATATAGATCACATTTTCCAGACTTCCAGCTATGAGCACAGAAGTATTAATTGGCAAAAGTTTGATGGAAACACACTTATGAAACGCAAGTCTGTGAACAGAGACATAACTAAAAGCAACCTGGCTCCAATGAAATGTGGGTTCCCACACATGTAATACACAAACTCAGATTATCCTTTTGACCTTTTATTAAGATGGGACCGTGGTGTTTTTGTTTCTATATTTAAATGTTTGTTGTATTTTCAATAAGGATAGTTTTACTAAAGTTTCCAGATTCTGGCCTGGCCTTAATAGCAAAATATCGTGCATAGGATAGCAGGTTGCCAAAACAGAAGTACTGTATACTGCGAGTTAAACAAAAAAACAGTAAGACTGTCTTTTGCCTGCTAAGGGCTCAAAAATCTGTTATCCTAAAAAAAAAAAAAAAGGCAAGAAAATGTATTTTATTCGGTACAGTATATGACTGCAGTTATGCTTGAACACCGCGACAATTTAAAAAAAAATGCAATATTTTTTACTTTTTGCTATAATAAATATCCCCCAAAAATATATAAAAAAACATTTTTTTTCCTCAGTTTAGGCCGATACGTATTCTTCTACGTATTTTTGGTAAACAAATCGCAATAAGCGTTTATCGGTTGGTTTTCGCAAAATTTATAGCGTTTACAAAATAAGGGATAGTTTTATTGCATTTTTATTAATTTTTTTTTTTACTACTAATAGCGAAGATCAGCGATTTTGTTCGTGACAGCGACAATATGGCGGACAATTTTGACAAATTTTTGGGACAATTGTCATTTTCACAGCAAAAAATGCATTTAAATTGCATTGTTTTACTGTGGAAATGACAGTTGCAGTTTGGGAGTTAACCACAGGTGGCGCTGTAGGGGATGTGTGACCTAATGTGTGTGTTTACAACTGTAGGGGGGTGTGGCTGTAGGTGTGACATCATCGATCGCGTCCCCCTATTACAGGGATGACGCGATCGATGCTACGGCCACAGAGAAGCACGGGGAAGCCGTGTGTACACACGGCTCTCCCCGTTCTTCCGCTCCAGGGATGGATCGGCGCACTCCAGCGGCGATCGGGTCCGCGAATCCCGCGGTCCCGGAGCTTCGGACCGGGTCGCTGGCGCGCGCCCGCGACCCACAGCTGGGTACTAAAATCAACGTATATATACGTTGATGTGCCCAGCCGTGTCATTCTGCCGACGTAAATGTGCAGTAGGCGGTCCTTAAGTGGTTAATAAAGAATACAATTATTTTTCCTTCATAATGAATTCTACACGACGGCCCAATAATAAAATGATCTAAAGTTTTGGCAGAAAGGATTTGTTTAGCATTCCGAAGTAAGTGAATCAAAAAATTACATAACTCAGTTATGCCAAAATATAATTGATATACTGTATTTAAATTTACATATCCTTTTAAACAAAACAAGGACCTTGATTCCTATTAAAGGGGTTGTAAAGGATTTTTTTTCCCCCTAAATAGCTTCCTTAACCTTAGTGCAGTCCTCCTTCACTTACCTCATCCTTCCATTTTGCTTTTAAATGTCCTTATTTCTTCTGAGAAATCCTCACTTCCTGTTCTTCTGTCTGTAACCCACCACCGTAAGGCAAGGCTTTCTTCCTGGTGTGGGGAAAGCCTTTTGAGCCGGAAGGGGGCGAGCAGGAGTGTCAGGACACCCACTAACACACAGCTCCTTTATCTGAAAAGTAGAGAGTGTCCTGACTTGCCTGCTCGCCCCCTCCCCCCTCAAGAGGCTTTCTCCACACCAGGGAGAAAGCCTTGCGATACTGTGTGGAGTTACAGACAGGAGAACAGGAAGTGAGGATTCCTCAGAAGAAATAAGGACATTTAAAAGCAAAATGGAAGGATGAGGCAAGTGAAGGAGGACTGCACTAAGGTAAAGAAAGCTATTTAGGGAAAACATTTTTTGTTTCCTTTACAACCCCTTTAATAATCAAAAAATAATAATTAAAATGTAGACTATCTGCAGCCTATTATTACCAATGAAGAATTTAGAACATTTCTGAAAATTGACACAATGGATCAATTCATTAAATTTGATGTTATTTCTGCCCTGTTCACTGTTTTTCTATATAATTATCTGTTAACATCCACAACATGGAAATATTGTTTAGGAGCAGATTTTCTTCTTTTTTTGCCACATGAAACTGAAATGTAAAGAGAACCCTGGTAGCAGGCCTCAAAAAGGAGCAGGCAGGTTCTTAATTTTCGTAGTATTAGCTTAGTTCCATAGTCCGTTTAACTTTTGCACTCCTCAATTTGCTCTTCTGTTACAACCGTTATAAATTCTAAAATCAGGGACCATACAGGGAATGTCTGTATATATCCAGGATGTAGGCCGTGCATCCTTAAGGACTGTGGCCCTCAAATTCTAGGGCAACCGACTATCATGCTTACATTTTAATCCCCTGGACATACTTTCTATGAACATGTATAATATTATATGGGAGTACACCACTCTAAGACAATTGCCTTTCCTAGAATCAGCTGTCTCCACAACAAAATGGGTGCCCGGCTCGGTTTGCAACAGAGATATAGAAACAAAGATACTCTGGATCCAATATTTACCATTTTCTTGTGTAAAAATAAATGTAACACATAATATCTTGGCTGTATGTGTTTATGTTAAAGACTTGCTTTAGCTGTGGCTGAGGAATTGTACCTTCTGTGTATCTTTTATATACTCACCTGTATCGGTGTGCTAAATAAGAAAAATAAAATAAAAAAAATAAGGCCAGGCAGAGGGCAAAGTCTATCCACCGGTATTACTTGTGGCCTCCATGCAGCTAATCTTAACACTATTATTATCTCGCTGTATGGCAGCCATCTTGGTAGAGCAAGGGCTTTGCTTTCGTAATTTAGAAGCCTGCAGTGAGGAAAACAGCAGTACAGTACTGAGGTTATCCTGAGACTAGCAGTCAGATACCAGTCTAATGGCCCATACACACGATCCGAATATCGGACGAAAACGATCGTCCGATGATGGATCGTACGATTTTCGGATCGTGTGTACACTACTTTCGACAGCCGATCACGACCGTTCATCCGATTAAATTCGATCGGACAAGCGCGAAAATTTTTCTCGTCCGATGTCCGATCGTCCGATTTTCGTTTAGTCAGTACAGCCGTCGTCCGACAATACAATACAAATACATTACAACACGTGACATCACTTCCGATCGTTTTTTTCTATCGTACGATAATTTTCGTCAGTTTAAAAACCCATTTTATATTACTTGCGATTATTAAGCGAAAAAAGTCGTACGGTCCGTCGGCCGATATTCGGATCGTGTGTATGGGCCATTAGATTTTCTCCTGCAGATAGAAACTGTAGGTACAGGAATGATTACACATACTCTCACACACTAGAAAGCGCACTACAATGCTCCAGGAGGATTTCCTGAACTATTTCTAGATGTTTCCAAAAACATCATCTTTACTGAGTTCAGGTCCACGACAAACTGTTGAAGGCCTATTGTCAAATGGCTATGGTATCAATTTTCCAGATTGCTCTTTTTCCATCTCACACTTATTGTTGCCTAAAAGTAAGAATATTTTAACCACTAAAGGACCGGACCAACATGCTGCTAAATGACCCAAGGGGTTTTTACAATTCGGCACTGCGTCGCTTTAACAGATCCGACATGGCTCCCAAACAAAATTTGCGTCCTTTTCTTCCCACAAATAGAGCTTTCTTTTGGTGGTATTTGATCGCCTCTGCGATTTTTATTTTTTGCGCTATATACAAAAATAGAGCGACATTTTTGAAAAAAAATCAATATTTTTTACTTTTTGTTATAAGAAAAATCAATAAACTAAATTTTAGTCAAACATTTAGGCCAAAATTTATTTAGCCACATGTCTTTAGTAAAAAAAAAAAAAAAAAAATCTCAATAATTTTTTTTTAGCTACCTAGCGGGAACAGCGACACTAAAACAGTGATCAGAAAAATGATCTCTTAGTGATGCTGGCAATAGGGAGTGAAAGGGTTAACTAGGGCGGTGATCAAGGGGTTAAAACTTTATTAGGGGGGGGGGGGTACTGGGGCTACCCAGGACCTAACACTAACTGACTGTCACACTGACACTAACTGCAGTGATCATACATGTATGATTACTACATTCAGTGACACTGACAGGGGGGAGGGGAGGGGGGGGTGGGCGATCGGGGGGGTTAAATGTGCCTGCGTGTAGTGTGTCAGTGTAGTGTTGTGCAGACTTACTAGGTGATGTCTTCTCTCCTCAGCGGTGAGGGGGGCGCGCGCATTGGCTGAGAGCGATCCGGAGGGGGCGGACAAAAACGAATAGCCGCCCCCTCTTGCCGGATCGCTCGTACAGCCGATTGGACCCCCGACCCACCTCAAGGCACCAACGTATATATACGTTGATGTGCCTGTCGGTGCCATTCTGCCGACATAAATGTACATGCGGCGGTCCTTAAGTGGTTAACCAGAGCCCATAGGACGTGACTCAATTGACCTTTAAAAAATCAAAGGTTTGCTTTGCACACACACAGCCACAATATGTAAGCAAAAAAGAATAAATAACATACCATGGCCCAGCTTTTAAGGCGTCTGGGAGGCAAGGGAATCAGCATGGCCCCCCAGGAAAGCTGAATACTTAAATCCCAGCATAATGCACGTTCGCATAAGCTTTGCTTTTGGTACTGCAGGGGAGTCACAGAGAAAAACAAAATCTTAACATCCTCCCTGTTTTTCCAACCCCCTCTGTAGTGGACCCTCCCTCACCAATCATCTGGCATTCCTCCCCACAGTGCTGTTGGTCAGCTTTCCCTCCCCTCCTGCTGGGTGCAGCTGCTGCTGGGGCATCAATGTGGGAGATCGATGTCAGAGTGGAGGGCTAGTAAATATGTGTTTACCAACCCTCTTTTTGTTTTCCGAATGAACACAGTGAGCAATTGGTACAAATCGCTCCTGTTTTCATCCATCACTGAAGCTTGTAAACTGTGTCTACTATGCTACAATGTATAAATGTATATGAGCCTCTAACAGAGACTTTTATTTATTCCTATGCAGATGTGTAGTGAAGATTTCCCTACACACACAGTTTACATTTGGACTTCTGCATTCTGCACCAGTCACAGATTGTGTACATCTTTTTCTAGGAGGTCTATACACCTTGCATGACGGTAATCTACATTTGAGGTTATGAAAGCATCAATAATGGTTAGCAGATCTTATGGGCCTATGTACACAACATTATAGTAATCACCCTGCCATTTTATAGAAGTTTTGGTTATGGTTGACAGATGTTCTGGAGTGGATATGACCACTACAAAAGCAAATCAACTTGTGTTTTCTTTTTTTTAATTCAAAATGCCACAAAATACCCAACTCTCAATGGTGCTTGTTTCAATATCTGGAGGGCAAGATGGATAAATCTGGGTACAGGACTATAAAATATATTCAAACTCCCTCAGCCCAGTTATTCAGAAAAGAGGTCTTGAAATGATTTTGATGTATATATTACACACAACAATACATATGTAACTGAGGGCAGAGCTTTTCTAGAGGTGACATAGATAGTGATGTTAAAAAGTATGTATGGAAATGTACTTTTTCAATGCATTTGAACAGGCAAACATTAGATCTTGATTCAAATAGTACTTCTAGGTAAAGGTGATATAGTTGTACAAATGCCACATTAACGAGATGTGGTGTATTCATTTTCATGAACTGAATTTACAAAAATGCTAATTTGTCATATAGAAAAAGTAAGCACACCACTAGATTTGACGCTATTCAAATACATGAAAATAGAATCAGGCGTTCCAATGGGGGATAGGATAAGAACCTCCTTTGGCAGTATGCAGGTGGAAGTTATCTTATTTAAACCTCAAATATCTATGGTCTGGTGTTCTCTTTGCTACTGATGTACACAGCATCATCATGCCAAGATCAAAGAAGCTCTCTAATGTCCTCAGAGAGCAAGTTGTGGATGTCCATGAGCCTGGCAAGGGATTTGAAAAAAAAAAATAACCGAACGATTTAAAAAAAAAAATCAATCATTCCACGGTAAGAAAAATAATCTACAAGTGGCATAGCTTTCAAATCTGCTAATTTGTCTAGACTTGCCTGGACCTTCAAATAGCAGCGCAGCCATTGGCTTCACTGCTGTCAATCAACTCCAATGACACAGGAGCCGGGGGCGGGGCCGAGTCATACACTGGACGCTGAGTGTATGATACGGGAGTGCAGCCGCAAGGTAAGCCCCTCGGGAGAGAGCTTCCCAGAGGGGGACCCCAGTACAGGAGGATCGGGCCACTCTGTGCAAAATGAACTGCACAGTGGAGGCAAGTGTGGCATGGTTGTTTTTTTATTTATTTTTTTAAACGGGAACCTTTACAACCACTTTAACCACTTCAGCCCCAGAAGGATTTACACCCTTCCTGACCAGGCCATATTTGCAATACGGTACTGCGTTACTTTAACTGACAATTGCGTGGTCGTGCAACGTTGTATGCAAACAAAATAGATGTTCTTTTTTTCACCACAAATGGAGCTTTCTTTTGGTGGTATTTGATCACCTCTGCAATTTTTTTTTGCGCTATAAACAAATACAAGCGAATATATTGGGGGAAAAAAACACAATATTTTTTACTTTAATAAATACCCCCCCCCCCCAAATAAATAAATAATGCTTCCTCAGTTTAGGCTGATATGCATTCTTTTACATATTTTAGATAAAAAAAATAGCAATCAGCGTATATTGATTGGCTTGCGCAAAAGTTATAGCGCCTGCAAAATAGGCTGATTTATTGCATTTTTATTATTATTTTTTTTTAACTAGTAATGGCGGTGATCTGCGATTTACATCAGGACTTCAACTTTATAGCGGTCAGATTGGACACTTTTGAAACCATTGACATTTATACAGTGATCAGTGGTATAAATAGCCACTGATTACTGTATAAATGTCTCTGGCAATGAAGGGGTTAACACTAGGGGGCGATCAAGGGGTTAAATGTGCTCCCTCACTGTGTGTGCCAACTGTGAGGGGAGGTGACTGACTGGTGGAGGAGACCGATCGGTGTTCCTATATATTAGGAACACACAATCTGTCTCCTCTCCCCTGACAGAATGAGGATGTGTGTGCTTAAAGCGGAGTTCCACCCTTAAAACCACTTTGTTTCATCCCATCCAGCATACTGGCGTTAGCGCCAGTATGCTGTTTTTTTTTTTTTTTTTTTTAATGCATGTACTTACTTTATAATAAATCATTTAATTTTGTGCGCACCGCGGTATGTCGCCGCTATAAGGCGTCACGCCTTCCGGAAACAGCCGATTAGCGTTCGGCTCTTCTCGGCGCCTGCGCACAGACCCAGAAGCTGACTGCGCAGGCGCCGTATATAGCCGCGTCACGCCCTCCGAAAAAACCCGAACTAGGACCGGCTATCTACGGCGCCTGCGCAGTCAGCTCCTGGGTCTGTGCGCAGGCGCCGAGAAGAGCCGAACGCTAATCGGCTGTTTCCGGAAGGCGTGACGCCTTATAGCGGCGACAAATACCGCGGTGTGCACGAAATTAAATCATTTATTATAGTAAGTACATGCATTAAAAAAAAAAAAAAAAACAGCATACTGGCGCTGACGCCAGTATGCTGGATGGGATGAAACAAAGTGGTTTTAAGGGTGGAACTCCGCTTTAAACAGACAGACCCCCCCATTCCTGCTCTGTCAGGAGCAATCGCCAGTGCCAGTCAACGCAACGGCTCCTTAGTGACGTGTCGGGCACGTGCCTCCTATACCCCGTACAGCTACGGCAATTTGCGCAGGGGAGCCATTCTGCCGGCAGGCAGTCAGCATGTGGTTAAAGAGAGGTCTTCCAACAGTTGGGATCAATGTGCATGCATGTACAATCAGAAAGAGATTGCATCAATTTAACCTGCATGAGAGGTGTTTTAAGAAAAGGGCACTGCTCACTGCTGTCCAAAGAGAATAGAGCAAATCTACAGTTTGTCACTGAACATACAGGCAAAGACTGGGCCTTTTGGAACAATGTGCTGAACAGTTATCAAATACATGCTTCCCTGCAAACCAAGGACATGACTTTAGGAGCAGAACCATGACTTCCTCTGCACCATGGTAAAGGAAATTGCAAAGTTTGGGGTGCTTCATAGTTGACTTGAGCTCATAGTCCCCAAGTCAACTATATAGTCTGCATCATATCAATGTGGGAGTGATATGAGAGTGAGGTAACTGAAAAAGCTGAACTGGAAATTAGTCTTTAACACAATAATAATCCATAGCACACAAGCAAATCCACCAAGGAATGTCTCACAAAGAATAAGGGGGTTATGGACTGCTCTAGTCAAAGCCCTGATGGGGGATTTTTGGAATGGGTAGCTCGTGGAATTTTGCATGATGTAGAATGGAGAAAAATCTGACTGGTGGGCAGTTGTACAAAATGCCTACAAGAAGTCAATTAAAAAGGCAATTTTCTCTTGTGTTTTTATTCGAGTATATAACCTTTATCTGAAGACAATATTTGAATAGGAGATCAAATGTTTGCCTGTTCAAATATGCCGAAAAAGTCCACGATTTCCATGTGATTTTACAGTAATTTTTCACTTGACTGTATAAAATGCAAAATTGCACAAGGCAGCAGAAGCCTCTCCCAAAAATGTGCAACACCACCACAACAAAAGAGAACAGCAAGCACATAATCCATTTATGGTTAATTTTAGGATAAATCAATGTAAATTACCTAAAGCACACCATTAATACCTACTGCCTTATCAGACACATTAACTTTAAAAATAGTATTTCCAGGAATCTTACACAAATGTTGATTTAAAAACTTATGATATCCTATTGAGTTGAATTATGGCACTTTTTAATGTCACATTGAAAACATTTATCCTCAAAATAGTTATTCTGCAAGAAAAAAAAGAAAAACGCTAATTTTTAAACCGCATACCATTTTAGCTTATCTGGTGTGAAAGGCCAGTTTTCAGCCTTTAAATTTGTCCTCAGACACCTAATGTTCATCTAGCAATCTTCATAAGAAGTGCATGCTCCATAAAACCAACCACAAGTGAGAGCCAGAAATTAAGAGCTGCTGGAACATCCAATGTAAAGAATATTCTCTCTCAAAAATGATTTTTTCCTTCTTGATGGAATGTTGTTCTAAGATTTCTTAGATATTGGTTGTATTCTGATGCCTCCTGAGCTAAGTGAAGTGGATCGGTATGAAATATAATTCCCAGGCACAGACAGAAGATGTTTGTTTCTAACAAGGGTCTTGCAATCTGTTACAAAGGCATGAATAGAAGCAAGTACAATGTGTCTCACAAGAAAAGGCCACTGGGTTTACAAGGGGCCCGTCATAGGAAAATGATGGTTAGCATGTGGTAAGGATATCCTATGCTCCGTAAATTATTCTTTGGGTTCAATTGACAGCAGTAAAAAAAAAAAAAAAACTTTTGGATTATGCAGACAGCATTTCTAGGTAACCATGGGTTTTAATTATCTTTCAGAGGTGTACAACTAAAGGATGGGACTCAGTCATGCCATTTTTTTTTCTCAAATAACTTTTTATTGAAAAGAGAAAGGTTGCTTACAACATACAGGAACATGTGATACAGTATAGGGAGGGGCATAGGGAGAGAAGGCACATAGTTGCCCGTGTTACAGGTAGTCAGGTAGAAAATAATGTGGGCCTTCTACATGCCCCTAGACAATAGCAAGCGCAGAACTGAGGTTAAGGTTGGCATATCATAACATAGATTAGTACACTTCAAAACGTAGGGCATGGGGGAAATCACAGGGGGACCTCTGAGAGGAAGAAGAAAGGGAGAAGAGGCGGAAAAAGTAAAATAAATAAAATAAAAAATAAAACAAGAGATAAAAATAAGAATAAAGGTAAGATGGGGGGGGGGAAGAGAGAGGGAGAGGGAAGGGTCATCGTGTTAGCTCGTTTACCTGGTCATAACTGGTCCTCCCAGAGGCGCCATGGCTCCCAGACAGTGTCGTGGGCCTCCAATCTGTCCTGCATCCTGGCAGTCATTCTCTCCATCAGCTCCACGTATTTGATCCTAGCGTGCAAGGCTTCCGGGGTAGAGGGTCAGCTTTTTGTAGGACGTGGAGGTCCTCAGGGGGGATAAGCCCAATAAGAATAATTTGGGGGACATGGGGACCTGTGTGTCCAACAGGTGGCTCAACAATCGATGCACCGCGGTCCAGTAGGGGGCAATCATTGGGCAGCTCCAGTAAATGTGAAAGAGGGAACCCTTGTCTCCCTGACATCGCCAGCAGCGATCAGAACTAGTGGGGCATATGGCGTGCAACACGTCAGGGGTCATATACCAAAATAGTAGGACTTTATACATGTTTTCTGTACAAAGCGTACAAAGTGAGCTGCCTGGGACCAGATAATCCGCCATTGTTCTATGGGTATGACCTCGTTAAGGGCTTTTTCCCAACGGAGCATGTAATAGTGTTTACCCTGGGATTCTAAGGGATAGGCATTTTGTAGATATCAGAGATTAGGCCTTTCTGGGCTGACCCGGCCAAGATCAGCCTCTCAAAAGGTAGTTGGAGGGGAAAATTGCAGGTTAGGTGCTATGGACAGGGCGTAATGGCGGATATGCAAGTAACTGTAGAATACCTGCCGAGGGAGATCGAATTTAGTTTGGAGGTTAGAGAAGGGCAGTAGTTTGCCTGAGAGGGGGTCTACTAGGTTCCCAAAATGGAAAAGATTCTGGGATGTCCATGGGTGGGACATTAGGTGTGTGAGGCTACAGTACCCGTCCGAGAATGTGTTTCCAGCACGACAGCATCGCGCTAATTCTCGGCTACAGGGTGCCGACATCTCGCGCTCACTGGAATAGACAAAGCACATTCCAGCGAGCACGTCATAGAAGCGATGGGGATCCGACTTGGATTCCCGCCAAATCTACACGCAGCGTTTAGTATGTATCATGAGGGGGAACTCCACGCCGGATTTTTAAATAAAAATCCGGCATGGGTTCCCCCCCAGGGGACATACCAGGCCCTTAGGTCTGCTATGGATTGTAAGAAGACCCCTCCCATATGCCGAAAAAACAGCGTGAGGGTCCCCCCACAATCCATACCAGACCCGTATCTAAAGCACGCCGGCCGGGCGGTCAGGAAGGGAGTGGGGGCGAGCGAGCGCCCCCCCCCCCCCCCTCCTGAGCCGTACCAGGCAGCATGCCCTCAACATGGGGGGGTCAGGTGCTCTGGGGCAGGGGGGCGCACTGCGGCCCCCCCACCCCAGAGCACCACATGGGTAGGTACCGGAGCATGATGGGACTGCAACATCACAAGATAGGCCTATATAAGTCGCTGGGAGCCGCGCGCCCGGCATTACAGCGGGAGGAAGAGAGAAGAAGAGAAGAAGAGAAGAAGACGTGACAGAAGAGCGGACTGGCCGTCGCTAGTAATTGAGCTAACACAAAGATAGCGGCGGCTAGTCCTGAAGAAGAAGAAGGCACGGAGAGCGTCGAGTCAACAGCGGAGAGCGAAGAAGACCCCGCCGGAGAGCGGAAGAAGACCCCCCGGAGAGTGGAAAAAGACCCCCCGGAGAGTGGAAAAAGACCCCCCGGAGAGTGGAAAAAGACCCCCCGGAGAGCGGAAAAAGACCCCCCCTGGTAAAAGAGCTAAAGAAGAGATTCATTCACCTAGGGTGGGGGGCCGGTATCTGGGGGCCCCCTTATTAAAGGGGGCTCCCAGATTCCGATAAGCTGCTCACCCGCAGACCCCGACAACCAACGGCCAGGGTTGTCGGGAAGAGGCCCTGTCCTTAACATGGGGACAGAGTGCTCTGGGGTGGAGGGGCAGCATGTTGAGGTCATGGTGCCTGGTACGGCTCAGGAGGGGGGGCGCTCGCTCGCCCCCACTCCCTTCCTGACCGGCCGGCGTTCTTTGGATACGGGTCTGGTATGGATTGTGGGGCGAACCCCACGCCGTTTTTTCGGCGTATGGGGGGGGTCTCCTTACAATCCATAGCAGACCAAAGGGCCTGGTATGTCCCCTGGGGGGGAACCCATGCCAGATTTTTATTTAAAAATCCGACGTTGAGTTCCCCCTCATGATACATACTAAACGCCGCGTGTAGATCAGACCCAAGTCGGATCCCCGTCGCTTCTATGACGGCTTTGTCTCCAACGCGGCAAGCCAGCTCGGCGCTGGCTCCCGCAATGGGGCTCGTAGGTGGTCAATCTCGCTGAGAAAGAGAGCGAGATTGACACAATATCGTGGTCACCTACTGTATCCGGCACCTTGGGGTTATACATGAATGAGGTCAAGAGCGAACACTCCGAGGACAGTCCACACGGTCGCGACAGCCGACGCCAAAGTCGCCGAAGTTGAGACACGGAGCCCAGCAGGCGTTCAGGGGGAACCTCCACGTCCGTGCTCCAAAGCAGGTTATTAGGGTGAGTCAGGGCCAACCACAGTTTTTTTGTGATTCCAGGTGAATTTAAGTAGGTCAGGCTGAAGTTTTCTCAGGCGTTTATAGGGGACAGGGATGGGCAACGTTTGAAAAAGATAAAGAAGCTTCGGGAGTATCGTCATTTTAACTGAGGCTATCCAGCCGAGTAGGGAAATATGGTGTTTCTTCCATTGCATCAGCAAGGATCTCATCGAGCGGAATAGGGGAGGAAAGTTTTCCTGGTACAAGGTAGTGAAACTTGGGGTAATGTGTATCCCCAGGTATTTCAGAGAAGTTGTTTTCCACTGATAGGAGAAATTGGCTTGCAAATGAGCGACCTCTGCTCCAGGGACATTAATTGGGAGGGCCTCCGGCTTGGAGGCGTTAATTTTGTAGCCAGACAAAGCTCCATATTAGGCCAGCTCTGCATGGAGGTTTGGGAGGGAGATCCTAGGATGTGTCAGGGAGAGGATGATGTCGCCGCGAACAGAGAAAGTCATGCCATTTAAAGGCAAAGTTTACCTTTCAGGAACATGTTTTATCCTTGTGAATAAATGATAGCCTTTGCGGCTATCAGCTTGTAGTTTTCAATAAAACTACCAGGGTGTTGAGCGCTCGAGTAGTTCATTGAGTCTCCCTGTCTTTGTGAAACTGCCTGCCCATATGATGTACAAGCAAACAGCTCACACCGAATGTCAGAAGGAGTCCTGCATGGCACAGATCATGGCAGAAATGCTTTCCAGGCTCCTACAATAACTGTAAATGCACAATTTTTTTTTTTTTTTATTGTTTATTTATTCATAACAGAAGACTGGTCCACACGACCTACAACAATGGTACAACGGATTAGCATCACAAAACACAATCACCAAAGAGGTAAACACGCAGAGATTCCAGCTTTAGTCGGTATTTAACATGTGCAATAACATACTCCGCCAGGGGCTGGACGTGGGCAGCGGAGGTATTACCCCCCGCCTCCACCGCGCCCCCGTCAAAGCCCTCAGAGCGATCTTGTGTGCATTCGTAAGGTGCTTCGGGTCACTGCAGTCCTGCGGGCCCAGCCTCCCTAATTTTCCGTTAACTAAGCGTGAGAAGAGAGAATAGGAGCGCAGCAGAAGTCCAAAGGACAATAGGAGGGGGAAAAAGAAGAGAAGAGAGAAAGAAAAGAAAGAAGGGGGTAGAGGGTGAATGAGAGAGAGAAGAATGGGAGGGGGGGAGCTCGCGGGCATGGACAGCCGCCACCTCCAGGCGGAACCACCCAAGGGGCGGCCGGCCGGGTGACCCATCTATCCTCGTGTCATGTACCCCATCGGGGAGCCCTAACTACCTCTTCTAAGGGCTTGGCCCTCCTCTGAATATGTAAAAATGTTCCACAATTGCCAGGTCTGGGAGTAGAATTCACTCCTCTCCTGTTTTGTCAGGATAAGGTCCTCCATCTTGTTAATCTCATCCACCTTCCGTAGCCACATGGCTACCGTTGGCGGGTGCGGCGATTTCCAGCAGAGCGGAACACATGCCTTGGCAGCATCCATTAGGTGGCGAATGACAGATGTTTTGTATATGCGTGTGGGGGTGTCGGTCACATGCAGGAGAAAGTACGCTGGGTCATCAGGAATTATGCGGTCTGTAAATTTTTGTGAGATTCGCCTGATCTCTTTCCAGTACATCCGACTGGCACCTCCGACTTTGTCCGACTGGCACCTCCAACAGAGGTCCGACACTGTCGGGAAAAGTTTACTCAGCAGGGCAGGGGTCCTGTACCACCTTGTCAGGATTTTGTAGTTGGTTTCTTGTATTTTAGTGCAGACCGACGATTTGTGAGTGAACGTCAGAATCCGCTGTCGCCTCTCGGCAGAGAACTGACAGTCCAGGTCTCGTTCCCACCTATCGAAGCACGGAATCCGATATCCCTCCGCTGGCGCAATTAATATTGTGTGCATCATGGACAGGGCATGTGGGAACGTGCCCGTCTCCGAGCATAGCTCTTCCAGGGTCGTGAGTGGTTGGTCTGTGTTGGCGGGGATTTTTTACCTGGAAAAAACTTGCCCTTATTTATTTATTCGACCCTTAGGTTGAGAACCACTGCTTTAAATTGAACTTATCCTTTAAAGCAGTGGTTTTCAACCCGAGGATCCTAGCCTTTTTGCGGCCAGCCAACTGGGCTGTTCCTGGTCCTGGAGCCCGCGGCCGCCCACTCAGCTTCTTCACGGCCGCCCATTTAGTTCACAGTATGACTGGCGTGCAGAGACTAGAGGTCAGCTAACTGGTGAGTAATGTGCAGTGGGAGGGGCTGGAGGAGACCCTATCTCCTGATTTTGGCATAGGTGTCACTGGTACGAGATACAGCGAACCGGAGAAACAGCGAAGCCGGAGACACAGCAAGTAACACTACCTGTGATTATAGTTGCCTTTAAAAGTCCCCACTACAGATCAGCAGATGACCTTGATCAAGAGCACCCAAGTTGGCTGATCAGAACTCCCTGCTAGCACTGTCAATCATCCCATTCCCCCCACCCCCCAACCGAGTAAGAGAAGGAATCAAAATAGAGAATACATGGAAGGGAGAGAAAAAGAGGGGGATGGAAGAAAAAGAATAAGAGAAAGAACAAGAAAGACGGCTAGAGACAGGGATAGGGGGAAAAAAAATAAAGAAATTAGGATAGAGAGAGATAAAACTGAAAGAAAGGAGAACAAAACAGAAAGTGTGGTACATCCTAAAAAGGACCATAAGAGATTTTAATACTGTACGAGTGGAGGGGACTCAGGGAGCACTAAATGTCCGTGGGTTAGGAGCTCAAATTACTTGTCTTGTCTTGCGTACGGACAACCCACGCTACAAAAATTATTTTACTGTTGGGGTCCCTACTGGGAAATTGTATCAATGGTTCACGACACTAGGAAGGTTGAGAACCATTGCTTTAAAGTGTCAAAGTGAGAATGGCATGTGTAGCTCAGCCAAAATTTTACCTTGACATAAATGGCAGGAGGATGAAGGCGGTGGGACTGAAAGACTGCTGAACAATACAAACCATACTTGTATTCTGAAACTGATAAACAGGGTCCAACATTCATTATATTATTTTTTGAGGGGAAGGGGGACCCATTTTTTGTGGCATGAGCCAAATAAAAAAAAAAAAAAGCATGGAATACAAACTCTATAGCGGACTGAATGAGAGTGAAAGGTACATGCATGGGTGGTCCTGGTCAGGAGATTTGGACAAGCGTCTGTGCAACCTCATTAGCTAATCTCAGGGACAAAATAGTACAAGACTGGCAGAGGGGCTGGGGAAAATATGGGGGCTTATTCTGAAAGAGGCAAAGTGGATGAGGATCAGATTTGAGATTTATGGTGCTCTTTTAAAAGGACACTATCAAGAAATTTCATGAGACTGGTCACCCAAAACATATATATAAAATAAAATAGTTATAATTTTTTGACACTCATTTAGCCATGAACCTAGCATATTGGGAAGGAGGGATGCAGTGACAGTATCCATACTTTTAAGTCACAAGTGGTATTGGTATACACTAGCTCCCCCCACCCCCATTTCTTATTTCTAAACAAATACTTTAAAATACACAGTTAAATGATGTCGCACAATTTAATAAGTATAACCAATAAATGGCGACAGAAATTTTCAACACAGTTAAAACAGATATCTACTAAGAATCAAATCAGTTATTGCTTAGAGCCTAGAATGCTAAAGACTATTAACAAACTAGTGCTGAAGCCTATAATATAATAAAACTTAAATACAGCACAGTAATAAATGTAGAGACCACAAAACCTATAATGAGCATATACATTATAAAATATTGATAAAACAATTTAAAACCATCTATCGGAAAAATAATAATCAATGGGGCCCTGCCAAAGAGCAAAAGCCTAATTTTGCAGCAAAACATTTATATATTCTGTAAGGCAAGACCCAAATAGCCATTTAATGGATTCTGGTGGAATGAATCCCTTGGCTAGTAATTTCTTCAACATTTTAAGCCTGATGCCCTGCCCATCATACCACAAATTTGTTTAAATGGGTTAGCTCAACCAACCTAGCAGGCCATTCCACTGTCTCAGTTCTATCCCATGCCTATCTAGCGATGTTAGGGATACACTATGATATTGAATACCTCCCAACTTTTTGAGATGGGAGCAAGGGACACCTATTAGCAAAATGTATGTAGGCATAGGACACGCCCCCTGCCACGCCCCCATTAAATGAGAATTATACAAAAAAAGAATATATTAGTTGAACCCACAAGTGCTTTATTTTTACCACTACTATTCCTTTATATTGGCTTTTCAAGTTTACAAATGCAGCAATTTAGTAATTGGATGAAAGATTTAGCATTGCAGTGCATTCTATATACAATCTCTAAAATCAGACCAAAATGAGGGAACAATAAGGAGGAATGATGGACAGAGGGACATTGTTTCAAATCAGGGACAGTACCTCGAAATCAGGGACAGTTGGTGAAAAAAGCATTTTCAGGGTTTACAGTTTACTGTCTAGCCATTAAAACACATTGGTCTACAATCAACAAGGACCAAGCATTATGACTCTCCAGAAAACATCACTCTAGGAGAAGCTGTTCTAGCACAGCTTTCACATATGGGTCAGCCTTTGCTCCTGCTCAGTTTTGGATCTGCGTCTTTAGTCAGATTGACATGATATCTGCACCTCAAATTTATTTGTAAATTGATATATTGATATCTGCAGAAGCACCAGTTTCAGCTCCTTTACAGCTGAATGCTTCTTCCCCCATTACTTTAGTTTGTTGACATAGGTAAAGAGGTAAAATAGTGAATTGGGGACCTACATAAGCCTGATATTATCAGAGAGAGGATATGATTCCTGTTAAACCCCTTTCACATGGGGGGCACTTTTCAGGTGTTTTTGTGCTAAAAAAAGCACCTGCAAAGCGCCTCTCAAGCCACCCTAGTGTGAAAGCCTGAGTGCTTAGACACTGGTGCTGTGTGCTTGCAGGACGGGGGAAAAAAAAAAGTCCTGCAAGCCGCATCTTTGGGGCAGTGCGGGAGCGGTGTATACACTGCTCCCAAAACGCTCTGCCCATTGAAATGAACAGGCAGCGCTGCTGAATCGCCTGCAAAGCACTCTGGCAGCGCTGCAACATAAGGCTCTATTCACCCTTTCTTCCATCGCTAGCGGGAGATAAAGGAAACCCTATAGTGTCGTCTAACAAGTAAAGGTGGCAGAGATAAGTTGGTCATCTATCTGCAATCTGCATGCAAAGACTCTAAGCCAACACAACAGCTCACCCTCCTTCAGCACACAGAAGGTAACTCATAGGCTCAGCTCTATGTTTTTCTATGAGCCCGTTAGAGGGGAGTGTGTCCCTTACGTCCATTCAGCAATCAGGGAACTCTCTTCTCTATGCTCTGCAGTGTGCGTATTGTGGGATCCCTGCCTCCTGGTTTCTAGAGCCAAGTATAATCATTTGATCTGCGTGTTTTATAACAATGTACAGGAAAAAAATGCTGCTTATAAAACAGGTACAACTTATGTAGGAGGACTTGTTTCATCTCTGTGTATAAAATGCAGGGCTGTTGATTAGGGGGTACCACCAGTCCTCCTGTCCTGGGCCCGGCTTTGCCACCTAAGCATGGGGGGCCCAGAGGTAGAGCAAGGACTCCCAAATTCTGTGCACCAATGTAGTAATCTGCCTCCCGCAGCTTTTAAAACTTCCCCCGGGCCCTCTGTGTCCAGGGGAGCTGAGGGCAGAAACCATACTATTTAACCACTTTCCGGTTTAGGCAAAGTAATCTGCAGCAGTACGCCTGACAATTACATCGAAGCCCGCTCTTTTGTATTAATACACCGGGACCATCCAGGTCTTAATTGTCAGGAGCACTGCTGTAGATTACTTTTCCTAAACCGGAAAGTGGTTATTAATTAGTATAGTTTCTGCCCCTGGGGGCCAGAGGAAGTTTTTTCCAAAAATAGCTGCAGAGCAGGGGAATTCCCACATTGGTGCACTGAATTTGAATGTCACTGCTCTACCTCTGGGCACCTCCTACTGAGTTCCCACCAGCTCCAGTTGCCCAGAAGAAACACATGCTAGCAGTAATCAGCTCCTGGCTGGTCCCAGGCTTCCAGCTTCAAAGGATCCACCTGCAGAAGCAATGCATCAGGCCCCAGGTAGCAGAAGCTGGCCAAACCAGGTGCTGGGGGAATGGGGCAAGACCGACAATGCTGCATTTGAACTCTTGATCAATCACCCAGCCTGCTTGCAGTTACACATCTGATGGGCATTATTGCTGCGGATTAGTGTATACTAGTGTCACCCTCTGTAGAATAATCCACAGCGGATCACTTTTTAGAGGGTGTTAGACAGCAGGGCCAGATTAAGAACATCATGGGCCTGGTGCTGATGGTTTTGGTGGGCATTTTATAAATTCTAGATAAATAATTACAAATTCAATTAAAGAGAGAGGGAGGATGAGAAAGAGAGCGAGGATGAGTGAGGGGTGAGGGGTAAGGAATGGAGGATGAGAGAGAAAGGAGGGGATGAGAGAAAGAGGATGAGCATGCATGGGAATGACATCAACGCAGCCCAGCCAAGGCAAGTGACCGAAGGCACAGAGCCCAGAAGGAAGACCGGTGAAGATGGAAGCGCCCGGAACCCGCCGGACTGATCACAGCGCAGCACTGGAGGGCTCAGTCTGACCATTTAAGTGTACCCTAATGTGCTAATATGCTGTGCATATTTGTACACTATGACATAACCTACCTCAGGGCCCTTAAAAAGTATACATTTTAGAGAAATTTACCAACGCTTTATTATCACAGGATCCCAGGAGCCTCTTATGGGGCCACATACTGACCCGGTGGCCCTTGGGCAGTGCCTAAGTGCATAGTTGCCAACATTAAAAAAATATTTTAAAGTGACATTTTTTTTTACGTGCTATATTTAAGTGCTATATTTAGGGTAGCTGAGATCCACTATGTACCTCTATACATCACAGTAGTAATCACAAAATTAAATGAGTACTAATAATGGGCAGAACAAATATGAGGACTAAGAAGATATCCTTTAGTTGAACTAACAAAAGTGTGCCCATTCTAGAGCTGGTAACATTAAGGATTTTTGGTATAATTTTAAAGAACTGTTTTTGTGGGTAAGAGGCGTAGGAGAGGAGTATAGACTATATAAAACTGGGAAGTATGTGCAGGTGATGGAGAGCAATGTGGAGGGTCTAACAGTGGGCACTATGTACAGGAGAGGAGTGTGGAGGGTATGACAGTGGGCAGTATGCAAAGCAGAGGAGTGTGGATGGTATGACAGAGGGTGGTATGTACCGGAGAGGAGTGTGGAGGGTATTAAAGTCGGCAGTGTGTACAAGAGAGGTGTATGGAGAGTATGACAGTGGGCAGTATGTACAGGAGGCGTGTGGAGGGTATGATATGGGGCGGTGTATGTACAGGAGAGGAATATGGAGAGAAAGATAGTTGGCAGTATGTAGAGTGTGGAGGGTAAGGTTGGGTTACAGTATGTACAGGAGAGGAGTGTGGAGGGTATGATACTGAGCAGTATGTACATTAAATGAGTGTGGAGGGTAAGACAGTGAGCAGTATGTACTGGAGAAGAGTGTGGAGGGTGTGACAGTGGACAGTATGTACAGGAGAGAAGTGAGGAGGGTATGACAATAGGCAGTATGTGGAGGGTAGGAGAGCGAGCAGTATGTACAGGAGAGGAATATGGAGAGAAAGATAGTTGGCAGTATGTAGAGTAAGGTTGGGTTACAGTATGTACAGGAGAGGAGTGTGGAGGGTAAGGTTGGGTTACAGTATGTACAGGAGAGGAGTGTGCAGGGTATGACAGTTTGGAGGGTATCACAGCGGGCGGTATGTACAGGAGAGGAGTGTGGATAGTATGATAGTGGGCAGTATGTACAGGAGAGGAGTGTGGAGGGTATGATGGTGGCAGTATCTACAGGAGAGGAGTGTGGAGGAGTGTGGAGGGTATGATGGTGGGCAGTATGCACAGCAGAGGAGTGTGGAGGGTATGATAGTGGGCAGTATGCACAGGAGACTAGTATGGAGGGTATGACAGCCGGAACTATGTACAATAGAGGAGTTTATGAATGTAGGCAGTATGTATGTGTGTGGAGGGTATGACAGTGAGCATTATGAACAGGAGAGGAGTGTAGACGGTATGATACTGAGTAGTATGTACATTAAATGAGTGTAGAGGGTAAGACAGTGAGCATTATGAACAGGAGAGGAGTGTATACGGTATGATACTGAGTAGTATGTACATTAAATGAGTGTAGAGGGTAAGACAGTGAGCAGTATGTACTGGAGAAGAGTGTGGAGGGTATGACAGTGGGCAATATGTACAGGAGAGGAGTGAGGATGGTATGATACTGAGCAGTATGTACATGAGATGAGTGTGGAGGGTAACACAGTGAGCAATATTTACAGAAGAGTGGGGAGGATATGACAGTGGGCAGTATGTACAGGAGAGAAGTTTGGAGGGTATGACAGTGAACAGTATGTACAGGAGAGGAGTGTGGAAGGTATGATGGTGGGCACTATGTATAGGAGAGAAGTGTGGAAGGTATGACAGTGAGCAGTATGCACAGGAGAGGAGTGGGGAGAGTATGACGGTGGGCACTATGTATGTATGTATATCTATGTAGGATCTCAGTAAAAGAAAATGTTCTTGTTTAGACCTTTAATAGTTATTACTGTAAGGAAACTCTAAAAGGAGGATCAAATTTAAAGTGATACTTGCATTAAGGTAAAAAACATTTCCTATTTATCTTCCCCTCCCCTGTTGAGAAAAGATCTAGTGCTGTGAATGGCTGCATCCCTTATGCCGCGTACACACTATCAGAAATTCCGACAAGAAAAGTGCGATGTGAGCTTTTGGTCTGAAATTCCGACTGTGTGTAGGCTGTCGGAATTTCCCCCAAGAAAAATTTGAGAGCTGGTTCTCAAATTTTCCGACGGGAAAAGTTCTCCTATCATCTGTATGCAATTTCGATGGAGAAAAATCCTACGCATGCCCGGAAGCATTGAACATCATTTTTCTCGGTTCATCATAGTGTTGTAAGTCACTGCGTTCTTGACGATTGGAATTTGGTGTGACCGTGTTAATGCAACACAAGTTTGAGCCAAAATTCAGTTGGAAAATAAATCAATGTGTACGCGGCATTAGCCCCTCTCTTCCTCTTCACACATCACTCGAGAATCAGAAGGAGCCATCGGCTCCTGCTGCTGTTAATCAAATGCAAAACAGCAGACATCGCGTGTCCCTAAGCGGCTTGCTATGGGAACACACAAAGGGGAGGTAGCCAGGATTGTTGCTGATAGACCCAAGAAGATGAGGATCAGGGCCGCTCTGTGCAATACCATTGCACAGAGCAGGTGAGTATAACATGTTTGTTATCTTAATGAAAAAAACAAAAAAAAAATAACTTTACTTTAGTAAGTGAAGCTACACCCAAAAGAGGAAGCTCCGCTTGTCTGCCTCCTCCCCACGGCTACATTTGACACCTTTTGGGGGGTGGGGGAAACAAGTACCCGGTTTTGAAAGGTACCTGCTCTCACTTTGGGCTTAGTTCGCATGACAAAGCAAGGCAGCAGTTCGGCCCCTTCTTTCCCCCCTCCCTACAACAGGCCCATTGAAAAGACACAGTAGGAAACCGGCTGTGAATCATTAGCCAAGGTGGCAACGGCAGCACCCAAGAGTCGATTTAAGAATCGGCTCGGGTGATGACACCGCTGGATGTCTGGACAAGTAAGTACCCTTAGGCCCATTTCACACGTGCGGATCGCTTGCCCGCTTTTTTATCCATCGGTTTGTGGATGAAAAAGGGACATACATTGGTCCCAATGAGATTGCGGGTGTCAGCGGATGAACATGAGGCAAGATAACACCTACAAATATTGTGCTGTTTGTTGTGAAAAGCAAAGCTGGCCACTTTTACATTGCAGCATCCAAGTATCGCTCAACAATTTGTATGTAAATATATTTAAAAAAAACAATTACAGAGCAGTCTCTCCCCTTCCCAGAAAAAGGTGCCATTTGCTAATCCAACGGTTTAGAAAAGTTTCCTAGTAACAGGTGATAGGAATTCTACAATGCCTAGGTATTAACATACAGTACACAAAATAAATAATACAAATGGCAGGTTTCTACATTTCCAGCGGTCAGTGATTAATGGCATCTTCAGAACAGTAAGCAGTGATGTCATTTGCATGAGTAAATCAGATTAGGTACGCCCTCTGTGTGTGCGTCTTCTCGCATTCCTTAATACTCCCTTCTCCTCCTTTAAACATCCAGACTGTCAGGACTGCATAGCTGTATTTCTTATTGGTTTGCCCTGACTTCTTATATTTGAGAAAATTTACCTCCCATGTGCTGTGTTTAGATTTTTTGAACATTTGTATAGTGATAACCTCCTCTATATTTAAGTAGAAATTGTTACAACAAGCAATCTGGGCAGGAGAACTGAGTCTACATATGCCAAAAGTTCTGTGGTTTTAAAGGGATGTAAATAAATGTAAAATACAAGCTCACACACAAAGTCGTTTTTCAGCTCAACTGCAAACAGTCTGTGTATTCCCTGACAAGAAAATTGTAATTCTATCCTGACAGTCTTGTGATCCAAGCACCCCTGCCAGAGAGTGTAGTCAGGACCAGACCCCAATTGTTTTCTGCTATAGATAAGCAGTGCACCTTATTCCGGGGCCTACCCCCATCTCTAGAATAAACAATAAAAGAGCAGGATCAATTCAATCATGCTGAAAACAAAAAAATGCAAACAGGCAGGTTCCTTATTGCATTGCTCTTCTGCAATACAATGCACTTACTTGCCTGTTTACAATCCTCTGCAAAATGAACATAGCATTGCAGCTCCATTTACATTTTCGCAACAGTGCCATTGTGCCGGGATGAATGATAGGTATAACTGCTTGCTATGGGGTCACTCAACAGGGGGAGGAGCCAGGAACAACGGAAGGGGACCATTGCACAAAGCAGGCAAGTATAACATGTTATTTAAAAAAAACACTCAAATCAGATCAACTGTTAAACCTATTTTTAAATTCCAGTCACAACCATTTGATCTATTTTTAGACCTTATTCACAAGGGTGTATCTAATTGTACACCTGTGTGAATGCACAGGCGTTCCATGTATCCTGTGCAGGCAGCCCAATTTCCATATGAACACAGTCACTGTCTGTGTTTAAGGGCAAGTACCCGCACGTCTGCCAAATTGGGACCAGGGGCTAGGTCTGTATGAGAGAGACTTCCTGCATGTAGATACATGCAACACCTGTGCATACTGTGCAGGATTGTGGGTACTTTGCATGGGTGTACACACAGATAGATGTGAAGGAGGTCTTAAATCCTGGGCTTAACTGGTCATTCTGTTTTTAGATCCTGGGTTCAACTGCTCAATCAATTTTTTGATCCTGGGCTAAACCGCTCAATTCTTAGATCCTGGCAGTTTGATCTATTCTTAGATCCCTGGGCTCCACTGCTCAATCTATCCTTAGATCCTGACAGTTTGATCTATTTGTAGATTCTGGGCTCAATTATTCATTCTATTTTTAGATCCTGGGCTGTTATTATCCAGTGAAAAAAAGGGGTGAACTTAACTTAACACAATAGAATCAGTACAAAGCAGCTAGCACAGTTTGTAGATAAACAAAAACAATAAGAGTCCAATAGTGCAGCGCTCCCGTGAATAAAAAATAATGTGAATAATAAAGTCCATCCAAGTATGATCATCAATAAAGTTGAAATAAAGGACCTCCACCAAGACTTCAGTGTGCAGACAAGGATGCTTACCAGAAAGACATCATTATGGGCATGGAAATCAAATAATGCATAGGTCAGTGGCAGTCCCACTCCCAACAGGATGTATGGGTGAAAACTATTGTCCAAACAGCATCAATGGTAAAGGACGTCCAGAACTCACAAGGACCCACAGGTATACATTGCGTTCATCAGCAGGAGTATAAAAAATGCAGAGAGGAAACAGCAATAGTGAAGCCCGTAGGTAAAAGCAACATGCAAGTTATTGTATGGTATTTACAGGAACAAACAGGCAAACAGGCATCAAAACATAAGAACTCTGCGGCTCGTTGCGTACTTGTATCGGCCAGCCTAACATGTTTTATCCTATGTGGATATCATCAGAGGCGTGGCCAAAGATACAAGCACGCTCAAATATATATACAAATGTTCCAAAGCCATTCAGGCCCATGATAGGCCCGCATGGCAGCAAAAGCAGCTGTGCACACTTCCTGACATCAAACACTCCCGCTCGCGCATGCCCAGTGAGATCGTGCTAGTGGATGGTCTGGAAGTGTAAACAAAAAGCGTAGTCACGCATGTATAAGGCATCCGCACTAACCTGATAGTCAGGGAATGAGGAGGACCCAGCAATCACCACTTCCGAGGTGATGAATGACGGCTGCCCTCACGCATTCGCGCCAATAGGAAAAGCCTGAAAGAGGAACCAATGTGTTCCAACGACTCGTCCGGGGGGCGGAACAAAAGCAACGCACACCGGAAGTGACGCGAAGGAGATGGTCAATGATGGAAGGCACATCATAACATCTGGGACATGGAATGAACTCTGTGTGACCGGAAATACAATCAAATCCCGGAAACGGCTGAATGTTTGCGTTCCAAACACCCAGAACCTAAATGAATACATTTAAAAAGTGTATAGAATACTTTAAACACATGGACAATATAATACATAATAAAAACAAATGCAGCATGAATAAACATGTATATAAATGAAAATCATCATAAAAGGAGAATGGAAAAAAAGGAGGCTCCTAACACATGATCAAACTGCGATTAGTTTAAAATAATAAAAGAAATAAAGCCTGCAGTAAAAAAATACATAAAATATAAAATAAAAAATAGTCAAACCAACCAGTGAATTAACTGTTATTGATAAAACAATTTATATCCCAATCGTCATTCCAGCCGAAAGGGGTATAACATTTTAGGTCGTAAATCCAGCGAGTTTCAAGCTTGGAAATTCCTCGCGTGGACGTACTGCCTCACCTATGAGGATTGAACCTGTCAATGGCTATAAAGATGGTTTCCTCATGGATCCTTCAAATAATGTCGGGAAACGGTGTGCTTCAAAAATCATTTCCTGATATTCGTAATATGTTCCTTGACCCCGAACATGCATGGCACGTGTAGTACGGCCAACATATTGAAGGCCACATGGGCAAACCAGCAACTAAACCACATTAAGAGAAGAGCAAGTGATGAAGGTGTTAATATCATAAACACTACCCGTGGTGTGAGATTTAAACCAACATATTTTCCTACTTCTATCCTTGTTAATAACACAAACATTACAGTTGTGACAAGGATAGTATCCCTTAGATCTTTGGAAAAAGGACACTCTGTTGGGAGCGTCCAAGATGTTAGGTGCTACTTGAAGCCTAAGGCCTCATTCACACGGACGGACCGTTCGGGTCCGCCTGTCAGTTTTGACGGTGGACTTGAACGGCCGCTCCATGCATCCCTATGGAGCGTCGCATGACAGCGGAGACACGTCCGCTGACATCCGACCTGATCCGATCTGCTAAAAATAGACGTATAGGGGCCACGTCCATATCCGTCATGGATGCTGTCCGCTTTCATCAGATCGCTCCATAGGAGACAGCGGTGCCCGACAAGCCCCTCCCCGCTCAGTGACCAGAGAGGAGCTTGTCATCCGTCGGCTCAGTGGAGATCTGCGGACTGATCTCCCGCTGAGCTGGCAGGAGATCATGTTCCCTGGGGTGGGAGCAGATCGATGTTGAACAATATAATGATCATCATATTCCTGTTCCTCATAATCATCATGATAAGCTCCCAAAGGTCCAAAATGATTGGAGGTTGGGATGTCCTGCCGATACTCATAATAGGAGCGATCCTGATTTGTATAATGATTAGGCCTGAGCCTGATTAACAGAATGGTTACATTTATTAAAAGGGGGTCTAGGCGGAAAAGGTTTCTAATTATTCGGAACCCTCCGCCAATCACCCCTAGGTGTGTTAACTTGATAATTCTCTCTGCGATTAACCTGAGGCGCAGGGAGAACAGAAGTTCTGGGGTATAGCAGGCCAGGATGTTATCCACCTAGAAGACCCCAACAATACAATCAGGGTCCTCCGCATCATCCTGGCCCATCTACCTCGTCTTCTTTTTTTTCCAGGGTTCCACAGGGAAACAGAAAGAGAGGGGGAGAACGAGGAGAGGGACCAAAGGGGGGAAGAGAAATCGATCGAAAAAGGCGAAGAGTGTAATGGCTGCTGTGTTTTTTAAGCTCAGCAGCACAACACTCTCAGATAATGAAAAGTTTGTGCTCGATCATGGGCTCAAGTTTGCTCCAGATAAACCTCTCAGCAAATTTGGGGCCTTTATTGATGTACAGAAATACATCAGGAAAATTAATATCAAAAGATATTTTTTGTCCAAAACTGTTACGACTAGTGTTGGAGAGGCAAGTGAAGTAAGACATTCGGGCCTAATGCTTTCCCCTTTAACCCCCTGGATTTATACCACCGTCTACCTTTGTATTTAAGGAATTTGTTCTGAAAGATATCAATAAGCTCAAAATTAAAAGGAGCTATCGTGAGAGACTGGAATCTTTGAAACTGAGAAATTATATCATTATCCGTCCCGCGGATAAGGGTGGTGGGATAGTGGTGATGGAGAAGAACGCCTATATCTCTGAGATGAACAGGAACTTATCTGACACCGACACCTATATACCGTTGAGCTATGACCCTGTTTTTAGGTTTAAAAAGAAATGTGTTGGCCTTGTTGATAAGGGTCATTGTATTAATTTACTTAATAAAAAGGAGAAAGAATTTTTAGTTCCTTTAGCTCCAAGAAAACCCATTATGTATTTTTAACCAAAGGTACATAAGAGTTTAACCAACCATCCGGGGAGACCCATCATTAGTGAGTTGGATTCCATTACCTCGCGAGTCGGCAAATATATAGATGGCTTTTTGCAGCCTTTGGTGTCTGCTACTTCGTCATATATTAAAGACTCTGCACAGGTAATTTGTAGTTTTGAGGGAATGGTGTGGAAGGAGAATTACATCATGGCCACTGCTCATGTGGCCTCCTTGTACACCATCATCTCTCACAGACACAGATTAGGGGCTGTGGATTTTTTTTCTCAATAGAGATTCCAATTTGATTCTCTCCCAACAGGAGCTCATTTTGGATTGGATTATGTTGTTATGATGTGCCTTCCATCATTGGCCATCTACTTTGCGTTCGTGTCACTTCCGTTGTGCGTTGTCTTTATTCCGCCCGCCGGACAAGACGTTGGAACACATTGGTTAATCTTTCAGGCTTTTCCTATTAGCGCGCATGCACGAGTGCGGCCAACATTCATCACCTCGGAAGTGGTGATTGCTGGGTCCTCCTCATTCCATATCAGGTTAGTGCGGACGCACTGTACATGCGTGAATACCCTTTTTGTGTACACTTCCTGACCATCCACTAGCACGATCGCACTGGGCATGCGCGAGCGGGAGTGTTTGATGTCAGCAAGTGTGCACAGCTGCTTTTGCTGCCATGCAGGTTTATCCTGGGCCTGGATGGCTTTGCAACATTTGTATATATTTGGGTGTGCTTGTATCCTTGGCCACGCCTCTGATGATATCCACATAGGATGAAACATGTTAGGCTGGCCGATACAAGTACGCTATGAGCAGAGTTCTTATATGTTTTGATGCCCGTTTGTTCCTGTAAGTACCATACAATAAACTGTGTGTTGCTTTTGCCTAGGGGCTTCACTATTGCGGTTTTCTCTCTGCATTTTTTATACTCCTGCTGAAGAACGCAATGTATACCTCTGGGTCCTTGCGAGTTCTGGACGTCCTTTACCATTGATGCTGTTTGTGGACAATCTTTTTCACCCATACATCCTGTTGGGAGTGGGACTGCCACTGACCTATGCATTATTTGATTTCCATGCCCATAATGATGTCTTTCTGGTAAGCAGATTGATTGCACGGTAGTGTGGTGCGTTTCCTTGTCTGCACACTAAAGTCTTGGTGGAGGTCCTTTATCTCAACTTCATTGCTGATCATACTTTTTTGGACTTAATTATTCACATTATAATTTTTTATTCACTGGAGCGCTGCACTATTGGACTCTGTTATTATTAGGGGTGCAACGGATCACGGTTGATCCGTGATCCGAACGGGTCACCCCCTTCGGATCGGATCGCTATGCGATCCGGACTACCGCCGCGGGCATAGCATTAGGAAAGGCCGCGACTTCGGCCTAGCTCCGGAGCCGCGGCCATCTTGGTACACCCGGCGGCGGCCCCTCCTCTCTGATTACACCCACAGAGGAGGAGGAGACCGCGCTCAAGGGACACACATGCCCCTATCTGATCTGAGGTCTGAACCGGGGGGGGGGCCTCACTGTTTGCCTGTACTACAGAAGGGGGGGGGGTCACTGTGTGCCTGTACTATGGTGGGAAGGGGGTCACTGTGTGCCTGTGCTATGGTGGAAAGAGGGTCACTGTGTGCCTGTACTATGGTGGGAAGGGGGTCACTGTGTGCCTGTACTATGGTGGGAAGGAGGTCACTGTGTGCCTGTACTACGTGGGGGGGGGGGAGGTCACTGTGTGCCTGTACTACTTGGGGGGGGTCACTGTCTTTTTTTTTTTTTTTGCTGATTCGAAAAATGATCCGATCCGTGACTGCCGATCCGAGGAACGATCCGAACCGTGAGTTTTTTGATCCATTGCACCCCTAGTTATTATCCAGTGTTTAAAAACGAAATAACCAAAACACTGTGGAAGAAGGGGAGGATCAGGGAAGACAGGATCAAACAGCCTTTTTAAACAATGCAGAGGATTAACCCCTTAGTAAGTATAACAAACATGCTTTACTGCATATACAGACCGATTTTACTGTAATGGGTTGAGTAACACTAACTTTAGTTGCTAAAACAAGTATGCAAATATGATTGACTATACTCTGTTTTTCCTTATTTTATTAATAAAGTATAGTTGGCACTCATAGGACTTCCAAACGAGCATGATGATGGTGTAAAAGTTGGCTTTAGAGGTTATTTAATGTGCGCTCGTTGCCTTGAGTAAAGCCTTGAGTAAAGCAGGTTGCGACTTGCCCAAATGGTGGCTTGATAAAGCAACCTTTGCACTATCCTTGTGCTCCAATAGAAGTCTTATGCGTGCCTAATATACTTTTATATTACCTCATCTGTGTGGAGCAGTGTGTGTTTGTGTGTTTTATATATAAATCAAACAAGCGGGTGAGGTGCACTTCTCTGTGCAAAGGGTACTGGAAATGGACAAGCTCTATACGGTTAAATCAGCATTTTCAAGAAATTTACAGCACTTCAATGCGAGTTTTGTATTTACACTTTCGTGGCTAATGTCCTTGTACATATACAGTGTCTTGAAAAAAGTATTCATACCCCTTGAAATGTTCCACATTTTGTCATGTTACAACCAAATATGTAAATGTAGTTTATTGGGATTTTATGTGATAGGCCAACACAAAGTGGCAATTGTGAAGTAGAAGAAAAATTATAAATGATTTTAAATGTTTTTGTTACAAACATCTGAAAAGTGTGGCATGCATTTGTATTCGGCCCCTTTGAGTCAATACTTTGTAGAACCACTTTTCACTTCAATTACAGCTGGAAGTCTTTTTGGGGATGTCTCTACCAGCTTTGCACATCTAGAAAGTGACATTTTGTCCCATTGCTCTTTGCAAAATAGCTAAAGCTCTGTCAGATTTGATGGAGAGCGTCTGTAAACTGCAATTTTCAAGTCTTGCCACAGATTCTCAATTAGATTTAGGTCTGGACTTTTGACTGGGTCATTCTAACACATGAATATGCTTTGAGCTAAACCATTCAATTGTAGCTCTGGTTGGAGGTTTGGGGTTGTTGTCCTGCAGGAAAAAAGGGATTTTTAATAACAGCTTACCTGTAAAATCCTTTTCTTGGAGTACATCACGAGACACAGAGCGCATAGTCATTACATATGGGTTATATGGGTACCTTCAGGTGTGGACACTGGTGTAATCAACTTCACAGGAAGTTCCTCCCTATATAACCCCCTCCCACTGAGAGTGCTTTAGTTTTGTAGCAAGCAATTTCTCTGAGGTTACACAATGTTCCCAAAAAGAGGGGTGGGAGCTCTGTGTCCCGTGATGTACTCCAAGAAAAGGATTTTACAGGTAAGCTGTTATTAAAAATCCCTTTTTCTTGATCGTACATCACGGGACACAGAGCGCATAGTCATTACATATGGGATGTCCCAAAGCAATGCTCCATGAAGGGAGGGAGACCGTAAGGCCAAAAATAGCCAAACAGAAACTATATCAGGAGGTAAAATAGCTCCACCAACAGAAAAAGGGGGCGTGAACCGGGCCAGAGGATTCTATACTGCTGCCCGTAGGACCGCCTGCCCAAATGCTGCGTCCGCAGCCTTTGTGACGTCCAACTTATAAAATTTAGTAAACGTATGTACGGAAGACCAGGTTGCCGCTTTGCAAACCTGTGCCATAGAGATCTGATGGTGTGCCGCCCAAGAGGCACTCATGGCCCTCGTAGAATGGGCCTTAACTGATAAGGGCGGTGGAACGTGCTTCAGACCATAGGCCTGAAAAATCAGCTGCTTAATCCACCTAGCCAAGGAAGACTTGGCAGCCGGCTGACCCTTCTTGGGGCCATCCGGAAGAATGAAAAGCACATCTGTTTTCCTAATCTTTTCTGTAGCCTTGAGATAAACTCTCATGGCTCGGACCACATCCAAAGTATGAAGCAATCTTTCCTCTCTGGACTGGGGAGTAGGAAAGAAGGATGGTAGGACTAGGTCCTGATTCAAGTGAAAAACTGGAT
The DNA here is from genome assembly GCA_029574335.1 of Rana kukunoris. Taxonomy (NCBI): domain Eukaryota; kingdom Metazoa; phylum Chordata; class Amphibia; order Anura; family Ranidae; genus Rana; species Rana kukunoris. Next base: position 99,201,474 of record CM056050.1, on the reverse strand, counting down.
ATGACCTTAGGAAGGAAAGAAGGCTGAGGCCGCAGAACCACTCTGTCCTTATGCAGAATAAGGTACGGTTCCCTGCAAGACAAGGCTGCCAGCTCGGAGACCCTTCTGGCCGAAGCCATAGCCACCAAGAAAACCAACTTTCGGGTTAGCAGCACAAGAGGGATTTCTGCCAGAGGTTCAAACGGCTGCTTTTGTAAAGCTGACAAGACCAGATTTAAATTCCAGGGGCAGAGGGGAGCTCTAATAGGGGGATTTACATGCAAGACCCCCTGCAAAAAGGTTTTCACAAGCGAATGTGTGGCCAAAGGCCTTTGAAACCATATCGATAAGGCAGACACCTGCCCCTTTAGAGTACTAAGAGCCAACCCCTTGTCAACGCCAACCTGGAGGAATCGCAAGATCCTGTCAAAAAACTTGCGAGGATGCCCTCCTTGCGACTCGCACCACTCCACATAGGTTCTCCAGACTCTGTAATAGATATTTCTAGAGACTGGCTTTCTAGCTTGAATTAACGTAGATATGACTTGGGCAGAGAGGCCTCTGCCCTTAAGAATTAGAGATTCAGCCGCCAAGCCATCAAATTTAGCTGCTGTGAAGCAGGGTTGTAGATTGGGCCCTGAGACAGCAGATCTGGGCGCAGGGGGAGTGGCCACGGTGCCCTTACTGACATCCTCACGATGAGTGCGTACCAAGCCCTTCTGGGCCAGGCTGGGGCCACCAGGATCACCGGCCTGCGCTCCACCCTGATCCTTCGTAGAAGGCGGGGAATCATCTGTAGTGGAGGGAACGCATACAGGAGAGAAAAATGGTGCCAGGGGCAAACCAACGCATCGGTCCCGTAGGCCGAGGGGTCCCTGGCTCGGGATACGAATTTGTCCAATTTCTTGTTGAATCTTGTTGCCATGATGTCCACATCGGGAACTCCGAATCTTTGGCAAATCTCTTGGAATACCTGGGGGTGAAGAGACCACTCTCCCGGGAGTAACTGTTGACGACTCAAAAAATCTGCTTGAGAATTGTCTATCCCTGGGATGAATACTGCTGAGATGCAGGGTACATGGGCTTCGGCCCATGCAAAAATTAGGTTTACTTCCCTTTGAGCCGCCAGGCTCTTTGTGCCCCCCTGGTGGTTTATGTATGCCACCGCCGTGGCATTGTCGGACTGTATCCTTACTGGCAGACCCTGCAGGGGGAGAGTCCAGGCCACCAGGGCCAACCGAACAGCTCTGATCTCTAGGACATTGATGGGAAGCAGACTTTCTGCCTCTGACCACTGTCCCTGCTGGGTCCGTTTTCCTAAGATTGCCCCCCAACCTGTTAGGCTGGCATCTGTGGTTACTATTTTCCACGAGATGGGGCAAAAGGTTTTCCCTTTTGATAATTTTTGAGGGATCAGCCACCAGTACAGGCTGTGCCTGACTCCTGGAGAAAGAACTAATGGACGGTCTAATGCCTGTATGGACTTGTTCCAAGCAGAGAGAATAGCTGCTTGCAGAATTCTGGTATGGATCTGGGCATAGGGCGCTGCTTCGAAGGCGGCCACCATCTTCCCCAGCAGTCGCATGCATAGGCGAATAGTCGGCTTCTTTTTGCCTAAGACTATTTGAATCGTTTGAATCAACGACCTGATCTTCTCTTGAGGTAAAAATACCCTCTGGCATTCTGTATCTAACCGAAAGCCTAGATATTCCAACTGTCTTGTGGGTTGTAACCTTGATTTTTCTTGGTTCACAATCCACCCGAACTCTTCTAGATGCCGCACTGTGCGGACTACTGCATGATTGAGGTTGGAAGCTGAACTGTCGATAACCAGGAGATCGTCCAGGTATGCTAGGACCAAGATGCCTTCTGTCCTTAGGACGGCTAGTACCGGGGCTAACACCTTTGTGAATACCCGTGGAGCTGTTGCCAACCCGAAAGGGAGGGCTACGAACTGGTAATGACTTTGGTTTATCGTAAAACGAAGAAACTTGTGATGTGCTGGGTAAATCGGCACATGCAGATATGCATCCTTTATGTCTATAGATGCTAGAAAGTCGCCCTGATGTAGGCTGGCTGTCACTGAACGTATGGAGTCCATACGAAAGGTCTGAATCCTTAGAAAGCGATTTAGGCGTTTGAGGTCTAATATAGGCCTGACGTCGCCATTGGGTTTTGGTATAACAAAAAGGTTGGAGTAGAATCCCAGACCCCTTTCTTGGGTTGGTACTTCTACAATTACTCCTTGGAGCAAGAGGCGATCCAACGCCTTTACGAGAGAGGCCCTCTTTAACGGGTCGCTTGGAAGACTTGACCCCTGAAAATGAGGAGGGGGGATTTCTCGAAACTCTAGTTTGTAGCCTGAGGCTACTACGGACCGAACCCAAGAGTCGGGAATTCTGGCCTTCCAGACTTCGGAGAAAAACTGAAGTCTTCCCCCCACCCAAGAGAGTGGGGGCGCCCCTTCATGAATCTGATTTGATGACTGGTTTAGCCGGCTTGCGAGACCAGGGCCTCTTGTTTGCCGCGGCTTGTCCCTGTGGGCGGCTATTAACTGCTGACCGCCCGGGAGGCCGTCGATACTGACGGGAAGTCGAAGGGGCCGAGCCTGCAATGGCCTGTCGTTTAAACGTGGGCCCACGCGGTCTTTTCTTGACCGGTAAGGAAGTACTTTTTCCACTTGATATGGTGTGGATATATTTATCTAGGTCTTCCCCGAATAGTCTTCCCCCATGAAAGGGAAACCCTGCTAAAAGCTTTTTGCAGGGTGCCTCTGCTGACCAGTTCTTTAGCCACAAAAGACGACGCATGTGAACCATCAGTAGAGATGCACGGGATGCCTGTTGGATGGAGTCCTTAATAGCATCTACTGCAAAGCAGAGAGCCCTAGGGAATTCTGCTAATTCATGAGTATGCTGAGCCGGCATGTCCTTCAATATATGCTTTGCCTGATCCTTCAAGGCCTGACAAACACCAATGGCTGCTACTGCTGGCTGAACCATGGCACCTACTGAGGTGAAAGCTGCTTTCAGTAGGGTCTCGAATTTCTTGTCGACCGGATCCTTGAACATATGGACATTTTCAACCGGACAAGTCAGGGATTTATTCACGCAGGAAATGGCTGCGTCCACTGTAGGGAGAGCCCATTTCTTTACATATTCCTCTTCCATAGGGTAGAGAATAGAGAATCTTTTAGGAGGGACAAAGATTCTATCAGGTCGAGCCCAATCCTGGTAAATCACGTTCCGCAGAAGGGGGTGCATTGGAAAAGATGCACCAGTTAATGGAGCCTTTAAAGAACCCAATGAGGATACCTCCGGGGCTACTAGTTCTGGCACTGGAAGTTTAAAGGCAGTGCGAACCATATCTGTCAAAGACTGGATCCACAGGCCCTCCGCTTGAGAGGCCGAAAAATATTCATCTATAGTGGAATTTTCCCTGTCTGAACCGTCGGGACTTGGGTCTGCCTGATCCCCTTGTGGGTCCCGTTCCTCTGAAGAGGAGACCTCCGCATCTGAAAACCCCACACTGGGTGAGGGGGATCTAGCCCGCTTGCTTTTTGGGCAAGGACGGGAAAGCAACGCAGTTAACCTTTTCTCTAGCCCACACATGGTGGCTGCTAGCATTTCTTCCGTCACGTAAATGGGAATGGGTGGATCGGGGGCCGCCTTTGCCCCCAGCACCCCCAATGGCTCTTGTACTATGCCACTCGGTGTCCTGACTGGCGAGGGTGGGGCCGTAGAAGCCTGGCCCAAATCCTCTGACCCCGATGGAGACCCCTTTTGCTTTTTGGCACCTTTAGCAGCCTTGGCTGGTCCAGATCCCTTTGGAGCCATTGTACAACCTTGGGTCACCCCTATAGCCAACACCTGACTGTTGCAGCTAGGAATAACCAATATGAGGGCAGGTATGAGAAAAATGAAAAAGAACTAATTTCTCTCTTTTTCTTTTATATTTCTCTTTTTTTTTTTCAAAAATTTATTTTTTTTTTTTTACCCCCTGGGAGGTGGCAATACCGAGGAAACCTGTGAGTATTGACACACCAATGCCCGTTAGCCGGAGTCCAAGGTAGACTCAGATACTGCTGGATCTAAGGCTGAGTCCCTTTAAGCAAAGAAAATTTTTTTTTTTTTTTTTTCTGGTCAATAGTGGACCTAAGTCCTAGACCTGAAGATCCACAAAACCGCCACTAGGTGTCCCTGTGTGGCCAAAAGACCCAGCTGCACGCTCTGTATCCTTTCTTCCTCTGCCTCCAGGAGGGAAAGACCAGCCAGAGAAAAGTTTTCCCTTTATACAGACCCTGACGCTGCTGGCCCGCCCCCCCCCCCGACGCACGCCGACGCTATAAAAGGCGGCGTGCACGCGCGCGCACACACGCGCGCGCACACAATCGCGCGCACCACGCTGAAACCACATGGAGGAAGCAGAGCAGAGGAACAACATGGACCAGCGTTATGCAGCACCAACAGACACCAGGTAAGCACTAATCTTATTGTAGTGCACACACAGCGAGGAAGCTGTCCCCATGGGCTTCCTAAGAAACAGGAGTTTTTTACCAGCAATTTCCTCTTTAAAACATGTGGGGTTGCAGTATCAGTGTTAACAGGCAGACCTGGGGTGAGTAGCAAATATATAACTTACACAAGTATACATATATTTACATATTATCTGGGTAAACATTAGAATCCCATCCTGCCTCAACAGACATAGTGGAGATAGTGGCTGATGCACCAGCATACTGTTAGCCAACCCAGAACCCCCAGGGGGATACCTACTGTCGAACCAAGTCCCGCAGGTTCCCTCTTATCTGCTCCACGCCGCAGGGTATTGCAAAATGCAAGAGGCCCAGCCTTCCCCCATCTCCGTGGGTATTGTCTTGGACCTTCAGGGACCGGGGTCCTGTGTTAAGGAACCCACACCCCTGGACCTATATAGCATCCTGGCATCAGTAGCGTTTAGTTCTTGGAAGAGACTAAGGCACTGGAGCCCAGAATCCAGCCCTCCAAGGAGAGGCATTATAGGCAAAACCCCACTCCAGCAGGGCCCGGGTACCGTACATCTTGGCTCTGAAGCACTTCGGACGGATCCGGCTAGCTATCCTGGGTCCCGAGACCTCCGAGGGACAGCTAGACGTGACCAACACCTAAGACACTGGCGAAAAAACTAAAGCACTCTCAGTGGGAGGGGGTTATATAGGGAGGAACTTCCTGTGAAGTTGATTACACCAGTGTCCACACCTGAAGGTACCCATATAACCCATATGTAATGACTATGCGCTCTGTGTCCCGTGATGTACGATCAAGAAATTAACCTCTGCCCCAATCTCAAGTCTTTTGCTCCAATCATCTTCCCATCAACTGACCAGCTTCCCTGCCAAACAAAAGCATCCCCACAACATGATGCCACCACCATGTTTCACGGTGGGGATGGTGTGTTCAGGGTGATGTGCAGTGTTCATTTTCTGCCACACATAGCGTTTTGCTTTTAGGCCAAAAAGTTAAATTTTGGTGTCATCTGACCAGAGCACCTACTTCCACATGTCTGCTGTGTTCCCCACTTGGTTTCTCGCAAACTGCAAACGGGACTTCTTATGGCTTTCTTACAACAATGGATTTCTTCTTGCCACTCTTCCATAAAAGGCCAGATTTGTCAAGTGCACGACTAAAAGTTGTCCTCCAGAGTTACCAAGGGACTCTTGGCTGCTTCTCTGATGAATGCTCTCCTTGCCCGGCCTGTCAGTTTAGGTGGAGGGTCATGTCTTAGTAGGATTGGAGTTGTGGCATTCTCTTTCCATTTTCGGATGGTGAATTGAACAGTGCTCCGTGAGATGTTCAAAACTTGGGATTTTTTTTTTATAACATAACCCTGCTTTAAACTTCTTCACAACACCTGTCTGGTGTGTTCATTGGCCTTCATGATACTGTTTGTTCACTAAGGTTCTCTAACAAACCTCTGAGGGGTTCACAGAACAGCTGTATTTATACTGAGATTAAACTACACACAGGTGGACTTTATTTACTAAGTAGGTGACTTCAGAAGGGAATTGGTTCCATAAAATTTTAGTTAGGGGTATCAGAGTGAAGGGGGCCGAATACAAATGCACGACACACTTAAGATATTTGTAAATTGAGGGGCGCATGTGCGGCGCGATGCTGAGAGGACTCGCCTGAGCCATGCTCTACGAGACCCGGGCTTTCTGGGTTGATTGCCCGGGGCTTTTTATCACTATCAGCTGCGATTTTACTGTGCACCCCCGTGGGAATACCTAGTGCATGCCACCTACTAGGAGGAAGCAGGATCGGAGCCCCGTTCATACCCTCACTAACTTTCTCCTTAACATGGAGCAGAGAAACAAGAAGGGGACCCAAGATGGCGCCGGCCAGCACGAGGAGACCTAGGACTGCTCTCATCCACCCATGGCTCTCCCGGATCACCCCAACAGTGAGTACAACTCCCCTCTCTCAAAAGAAGATCTGGATGCTAGCCTAACAACCATGTTTAATAAGTCATAATTCAACAGCAGCCCTTTCCCAGGAGATAGCCAGCATTGGCAACCGCACAGATCTCCTTGAAACAAAACATGATGAGCTCTCTATGGCTCATAACGACCTAAGAAAAGACTATGAGAACTTAGCAGACAACTTTGCCTTTATGCAGGCACAAGTCGAGGACCTCGACAATAGAAATCGCCGCCATAACATTAGACTGCGCGGGGTCCCTGAAACAGTCACAGATCTGATGCCTGCAGTATCAAAGTTCTTCCATGAACTTTTACCAGATAAAACATCATCTGCCTTTACTTGTGACAGGATCCATAGAGCGCTTCGCCGCAAACCCCCCCTGATAATCCCCCAGGAGACATTATTTTGTGTATGAGAGACTTCCTGGTTAAAGAGGACATCATGCGCGCCTCTAGGAATTCCCGCAACCTCACCATGGAAGGCAAGAGAATCCAAATTTACCCGGATATCTCTCCTGCGACTCTGGACAGAAGACGCAGGATGAAAGAAGTCATCAGCATCTTACAAGCTGCCAGGATCAGATATCGCTGGGGATTCCCCTTCAAGCTTACGATCCCGCACAATGGATCGACATACACGGTATACAATGTCATTGAGGGTAAGGAACTGCTGGTAAAACTGGGCCTCTTAACCCAAGACCCACTTGTCCGTCCCCCCACCACTCCTAGGCCTTCCCCGATTTGGTCTACACCATCCACCAGACGCAGTCAGAGAGACCAAAGAAGATTGTTTTAATCTCTTCAAAACCAACCTTTTTGAGTCCATACGGATAATATGCAGTTATGTTCAAGTTTTTTTTTTCGCATTTATGCCTCTTTACTATTTGACCCCCTCATCAGAGTTTGCTGCTGCAGGTGACACCTCAATATCTCATTCCTCAGAAGATCAACTGACAACTCATTCTTTGAGACTCACCCCGTCTACCCACATGTTCTGGATAGAATATGGGAGGCTCGCACAGCTACCATAAATCCATGGCCACATTCCCCACAAGCCCCCTTGATACTCTCGAATGTTCAGATCGCTCAGGTTACCAAGTCTACAGCACCGTTGACCATTCTTTTATATGTTGGTGTCTTTATTTTCACAATGTGATCTCGGTGCGACTGATTCACATCATTACACTACTCAATTTGATGGGAGCTCCTGCCTTATCCTCCTTATGCACTTATCAACCTTATATTACTTAACCTTTGTTTTTTCAAGATCCTGGAGCATTCGTCGTCGCTTGATTGACCCCACCCCCACAGCCATACTCGACTGCTGCTCCGTTCTCGAATGGAGCATCACTCGTGCGGTATGTGGGCCAGGGACATTTTTGTCCCATACCTTGCTACATGCTTTTGTTGTATGTTTGACAGGCCTTTTCCTGTCCCCAAAGTTTGTTCATCAATCTTGTTCATTTTATGGTTCACGCTGTTAGCCAACATTGCTACTATATTGATAAGCATAATTTTTGACAGTCATAAGATTGATATTTTCACAAGGTTCCATCACTCATGCATTGTATTTTATGTTGTTTCATTGCTCTATATCAGATATGTACTCCAAATCTATACCTCCTCCTATAATGTATCCTGGTCTATACCTTTAATTATCACATTTAAATCTCAATCAAAATGTTATAGCTTGGGTCAAGGCCCCGGGCTCCACATCTGTTTGGATTTTCTTCTGATGATAGAACCCACACTGACTACCCATGGGACTTAGAATTATTTCACATAACACACAGGGCTTTAACTCGCCTAACAAACGCAAAAAGGCATTCCAACACTACAAGACACTGGGAGCAGATATCATCTTACTCCAAGAGACTCATTTTGCCTCGAATAATCATCCCACATTTTTCAACAGATCATACAGTCAACATCATTACACTACGTTCTCCAACAAGACCCGAGGAGTGGCGATATTTATCCGCAATTCCGTTGTTTTCGATATACAACACATATTTAAAGACCCTGATAGTCGATATATCATCATAAAAGGCATTATTAACAACAAAGCGATTACAATCGCGTCTGTGTATGCCCCAAATGATTCCCAAACTACCTTCTTTTTTAACTTTTTTAACACCCTAGATAGATTCCACTCTCCCCATATAGTCCTAGCTGGAGACTTTAATTTAACGGCACACCCTGCCCTGGACAGAAGCAAAAACTCCCCCTCCTCCAAGTCGTTCTCCAAAACAATTGACAGACATATCAATAAACTACAACTCATTGATTCCTGGAGAGCCCACAACGTAGGGATTAAAGCATATACACATTACTCCCACCCCCACGATTGCTACGCCAGGCTCGATTACATTTTTTGCACCCCTGTCTTGCTGGCCAATTCATCTCAAGCTCACATACATCCATGCCCTTGGTCTGACCATGACATTATCTCTTGATATATCACATATAGGCCTCTCCCCCTCAACATTTACTTGGCGACTTAACGATTCCCTCCTGACGGACCCAGATAAATAAAAAAAAAACATCTTAACTCACATTGAAAATTATTTTTTAGATAACATTAATGACGAAACACCCCCTACCTCCCTTTCGATCGCTCACAAAGCAGTCCTAAGAGGTCACATAATCAAACTCGCAGCAACTAAAAACAAGGAAAGACTGGCAGATATTAAATGTCTGACAAATGATTTAAACCATTTATATAACAAACTGCAACATTCGACATCTCCAGACATCACTCAACAATTTCAATCCAAACCCAGGGCCCTCGATCTCGTTTTATCGGCCAACACAGAAAGATCCCTTAGGTTTTCAAAGGCTAAATTCCTTTTACACAGCAACTCCCCCTCGGCAATGTTTGCCAGGAAGTTGAATCAAGACACAAACCCCACACACGTTTACAAACTACGAGACACCCAGGGGAATCTCATCACACACCCTCAAGGAGTACTCAATATATTAACTGATTTTTACAAAAAGTTATTATCTGACCCATATACAGGATCTGATACACACTCCAACTCCTGGTTGAACAACCTACAACTCCCTTCCCTAGAACAACATCAAACTGAATCCCTCAACAGACAATGTACGGTTGAGGAGATTTCCCATGTAATCAAAACTCTTAAGGTGTCCACGGCCCCGGGCCCAGATGGATTCACAACCTCCTACTATAAATTTTTTTCCCCCTACTAGCTCCTAACCTTATGAAACTTTTCAACCATATTCTAGATGGCAACCAGTTCCCAGATTAGATGCTATCAGCTAACCTTTCCCTGATCCCTAAACCCGATAAGGACCATACCCTCCCCCAAAAGTTTCACCCAATATCGGTATTATATAATGACCTAAAAAATTTTGGCAGGATCCTAGCAGACAGGCTGGCCAAAGTTATTTCACTGTTAATACATCATGACCAATCTGGCTTCATGCCAGGGAGACAGATAGTGGACAACATCAGGTTAGTAACTAATATTATCCAAGACGCTAATTTGAATTCCCGACAAGCCTGTCTCCTGAGTTTGGACATACATAAAGCTTTTGATAGTGTGAGCTGGTCCTATCTAAATAAGCTTCTCCCCAAGTTTGGAATCTCAGGCAATTTTTTACAGGGCTTCAATGCTCTTTACCATTCACCTCAAACTCGCATTAGGATCCCCGGCAACAACTCAGAGTTCTTTCCACTGAGTAGAGGCACAAGACAGGGGTGTCCCCTATCCCCACTCTTATTTGCCCTGGCCATAGAGCCCCTAGCCCATGCCATTAGGACCAACACGGATATTCAGGGTTATCTTAGGGATGATCGGGAATTCAAGATTAGTTTGTATGCCGAGGATGCCCTGGTATTCCTTACGGAACCTCTACTATCTATTCCAGTCCTTCTTGATACACTAAATACGTTCCATGCTCTATCAGGTTTTAAAATTAATGCTAATAAATGCTCAGCCCTCCCACTCAACTTACCCCCGGACTTACAAGATTTGCTTAAAAAAAACTTCCCATTTATCTGGTGTCCTCAATCTTTTAGATATCTGGGAGTCAATATTACCTCCTCACACTCACTATTATTCAAAGCTAATTATCCCCCCATCTTTACACGCATAAGCTCCCTCCTAAACACTTGGTCCACTTATCACATATCCTTTTTAAGCAGAGTATGTGCTATCAAAATGAATATTATCCCTAAATTATTATATTATTTTCGTTCCCTCCCTATACTTGTCCCTAAAACTAAAATTGAGGGCATTCAAAGTATCATCAACAAATTCATTTGGGCGGATAAGAAACCTAGATATAGCTTTGCTCTCTTACACAGATCGCAATCAAAAGGAGGCCTAGGCCTTCCTAATCTCTGGCAATAATGTCTGGCCGCAAAACTCTCCCAGCTGTCCCAGTGGTTCTCCCCTTTGCAGGACTTGCCATGGAAGAAGTTTGAAACTATATCAATTCTGCCATACCACCTTCAGGGCATACTATGGTCTAACAATGTGCTATATAGAAAGCTTTCCAAACTTAATATAATTGTTGCCCACCTCTTTCAATTATGAATGAAAATAAAAGACACTCACATACTCTCCTTCCCTATCTCCCCGCTTACATCATTTTTAGGTGACACTAGACTCACTTTAGCCTTCATAAACAGACACCACTTCTCATATTGGATTAACAATAACCTTATCACACTGTCCTCACTACAATCTAAATGGGTATTCAAACCCTTTGCAACAATTCAAAAGGACTATGGTCTCCCCCAGTCAGAGGTAGAGAATTACGAGCTAATAAAGTCCTTTTATACACAACACTTCTCACTCTCCACCCCCTCCACCAACACCTTGTTTGAGAGGATATGCTTATCCTCCTCAAGAGATAGAGGGATGATATCTCGCCTATACAACTACCTCAATAACCTTGACCTACAAGACAAATCCACTCAGATGCTCCACTGGGAGGAGGATCTAAATAGTTCTCTCTCTCCAGAATCTTGGTATATTATGGCAGAAAATCTCCATAATGCAACAAAGCTATATCTTTCAGGGAGACACCGATCAAAATATTCTCTAGATGGTACTTTACCCCTTCTAAGCTACATTTTTTCTACCCTGCAGTCTCCCCAAACTGCTTCAGGGGTTGCGCGGAGCAAGGCACACTACTACACACATTCTGGAGCTGCCCCCTCTTAACCCAAATATGGAAGCTGGCGGCATCTAGATTTGAAGAGTCTTCTGGCTATAAGATCATCCTCACCCCTCAAATTTGTATATTGTATGCTGGGATCCCAAACATCCCTATGCCTTGTACCAGGTTATTCCACTCTCTCTGTAGCTCTGCTCTATCCAATGGATGGTTGCACTCAACTGGAGATTTAGCACCATCTCCTGGACACAAGTTTTGGACCGGATGGAGACTCTCAAACTTTCTGAAAGAGTCTACCACACTCTTAACGATAGCCTCCACATATAAAACTCCAAATGGTCTAATTGGCTCACCCTCCAATAGTTTCATCCCCCTCTCTTTTATTTTGTTTCCTGTCTTGCCTAACCTAGATTTGAGCAATGTAATATAATCTTTCATTCATCTGTTATATAATGCTATCATACACTGATTGATGTAATCTTTATAATTATACCTTGCAGAATTTGTACTATCTATATTTCATTATCTGTATGCATATTCACTTTTATATTTTCAATAAACTTTTGTAAAACAAAAAAAGATATTTGTAAATTGGTCTATCACATAAAATCTCATTTCCATTTTTAGTTTTAACATGACAAAATTTGGAAATTTTCAAGGGGTGTGAAAACTTTTTAAGGCACTGTACTTACACTCACGTGGCACATTAAAGTGGATGTAAACCTGATTCATAAAATTTGAGCTGGGCTAATCTATATGCAGTGTTTTTTTTATCTCTTCAAAACACTAAATCCCGTAGGTTTGTCCTGCTCCGTTCTTCTGTTAACAGCCTGATGACTTTTACTAAGCTCTTCGAGACGGGAGCCTAAAGTATGTGCCGGGGGAGGTTGCTATAAATAGATTAGCACACAGCTAAACTATTCACAGGCAAACTCTGCATGTGTGTGGAGGGGGAGTGTGCGCCTTTCCTCCAATAAGCTGTCACACAGCGTATAGCAATAAACCACTCCTACAGATGAATCCGGAAGAGAAAATTCAAACAGGACGTGCACTTTCTAAACAATGTATAAAAGGAGAAGGCAGCAGATATACATGTAAAACTTATGTAGTTAGATTTGTTTCATGTCTGTGTATCATCTAAGGCTGTTCAAATCACTGGGTATATGTAAGGGTTTACATCCACTTTAAGAAAAACCCATGGAAATTGTTGACTTTTTCAACATATTTGAACAGGCAAGCACTAGATCCTTATTTAAAAAGTTTCAGAAGAAGTAAACAGATAAAGGAGTTAGCTATTGATCTTACAATAACACAATAAAAACTTGCCTTTTCATTAATTTATTCAACAAAAATATTGATAGATGCAATGGTGTAGCGAGGGAAAAATAAGTACACCTTTCACATCTAAAGTTGTAATTTTTCCTTGAAATAGAAACAACTTCTAGTAGGCGTTTTGTATAACTGCCCCTAGTCCCTGAGATGAACTTTGTAACATTTTTAACCACTTCTCCATGTAAAATTACTTCAGCTGCAAGAAGTTTGAGGGTTTATTTGCATGAACTGCCCATTTTAACCCCCCCTACAAAATGTTAATGGGAATGAAATAAAGGCTCTAACTAGGCCAATCCAAAACCCTTTGTTTCTCAATACCTTGGTAGATTTGCCAGTGTGCTTTAGATCATTTTGTTGAAAGACTAATTTCCATTCCAACTTTAGCTTTTAAATAGATAGACTCCCATTCTAATCAAGCACACTTTGATGTGATGTAGAATGTATAGTTGACTTGAAGACTGCAACCCCAAAGAATAACATTTCTACCACCATTCTTCACAATTATGGGGTTCTTCTCCTTAAATATGGTCTTCAGTTTATGACAAACATGTCTACCATTACCAAAAAATTCTTGCACTTTGCATTGCTACAATCTTTTACTAAATTGTAGATCCATGCACTTAACTTTACCCCCGTTATGACAAAAGTTACCTGAACACTCCCACCCAATGACATTTTGGGGTTCTTGGAGACTCTGCATCAAATGGTCAGCTCTTGGGGTGGTCAGTATTGGACAAATAAGCAGTTTGTAATCTAGGCCTCTGCCAGAGTCATATAACTTTCTAAGAGATCTGTACTGATCTTGGCATGTTAAAACAACACATCAATAACAAAGAAAACACCAGACCCTAAATATCTGAGGTTTAAATAAAGCAGGTCTTACCTGCATAATCATTAAAGTGGAACGCTAGGTTCCACAATGAAAATAGGTGGGCAGACAAGATTTTTACTGCAGAAGAGTCATGCTTTGTCTCTTCTGCATTAAAGCTACTTACCTGCCTGTCCGCACTGATGTCATCTAGGTCTGGCAGACAGCCACCTGAAGATGTCAGAGGCTGGCGATGAGTTCTGGGTATGTGCATCGCTGGCGTAAAGTTCCGCTTTAACGGAAGCTAATCTGGATGTGTACATGTTTTTTCCATATGTCAAATCTGTATTTTTGTTCATTTAGATCATATAAATGACTACACCATGTCAGTTTTATGTGCCAATTGTTTAAGTAAATCACTTTGATCTGTAAGCACTATTTGAATCAAGATCCAACGTTTGCCTGTTCAAATACAATCGGTTAAAAAAAACAAAAAACTTGTGTACTTTTCCAGGACTATAAAAATCGATATATAAAAATCGATAGACAATGCATGCAACCATTTAAGAACTACATAAAATACATACTTGTAAGGATTGTCAGCAGGAATAAATACTCTGTGTAGGAGATGAGGCCTGTAGGACAGAAAAGACAGAGGATTAGACAACAGCGTTCCTTCTCGGTAATCAGAGTCACACGACACACCGCAGGCATTACAGCTCATTTTTATTAGTGACATTGCAGTTTATATTACTATGTCACATTTACACAAATAAAAGCAAGGCAGATATGTTTCACATTTTTCATTGTTATCATTAACACTCCCAACCGAGCAAAACAAGTTCTTATGTTTGTAAAGCACAGAAAGTGATGCAACAAGAACATGTGTTTTTTTTTACATTTTGAACGCAATAAAAGTCATATTATTTAACAATAAAAATATTTCTATTTATCACTTAATGTACTGTTTACACCAAGTATTTAGTTCAATCATTTTAAAGCCTTTTAACTTCTCACAAAAAATAGTTTATGTCGTATTTGGCAGTCCTTAAAATAGTACCTAAAAGAGATCAAATTGTTATGTTCATCGGTTAAAGTATGGTTATGACGCTCTACTTGCCTCCCCTTCCACTTTTACGGCCATCATAATGAGAACTCCAACTGACACCAACGTGGACTTGTTTGTATGCTTCTGCTCTTTTATATGGAGCTTTGTTTTATGACTTTTTCATGTTAACTGATGAAAACTTTAAATAAAGATTACATTAAAAAAAACATGCAAACTTGTAGTGCTGCATAGAAGACATCTGCAGGAGCTTGCTTTTACCTTCCCAGGTATTCCTGTTGGTCCTCTCTAAGTAGGCCCTGTGACCAACTTAAAAAAAAATAGCAGGGAAAAGCACAGAAAATCAAGTATTTTAAATCCTTACTTGCGGTAAAAACCTACTAGAAAATGTACTTACTTCTAAAACAGTTAATTTGCGAGCAGAGCCCCTCCCTCTATATATCAGGCAGTGCTATCATTGCTTTTTGCTAAATTACTGTTGAGAACATAAACTACAGCACAAGCCACCTAAGGCCTATTGCTTTAACTAAAAGTACATTAAATGAGCTCTGCAAGACTGCCTGTTCCCCACTTAATCCTACAGAATTCCGGAAGGAACCCTTTTTAATAATCAATCTCTATAGCAGAGAACAGTGTGGACACAAAGTATCAAAAAATGGTTCTGTGCTAGGACACTGCCAATATTAAAAATGCAAGATACATATGGAATGTTTTAAAGTTGGAATTTTAGATAAAAGTAAACCCTAACAGCCTCTTTCAGCCACTTTCCATCTACATGCACTCCAGCGATGACAGAATGTTCTTTCTTAGGGCAGGTTCCCCGATTGTGACAATACAGAAGAATTGGAAGAATGGGACAGTGCTTTGTCATCCTATAACACAAAATTCTTGAACAAGGCCTTAAAGCAGAACTCTGGGAAAAAATTATTATTATATATAAATACAGATGCTTCCATAGCAGTCAATAAATTGTCAGTGGTATTGTATTTAGTCCTGCTGTCAGTGAGAAATCAAGCATTCTTTACTGCATGAAAGACTCGCTATCCCTCGAATATCCCATTTACAAAACTGGTGGCCGATATGTCCTTTTTCCTCCCAATCACTGGTCTTGTACATTCCCTCATTGCCCAGCCTGATCTGCCTCTACTTGGTCTGTCCTGTCTTTTATGACAGAGTGTACAGCGAAGTGTGTGGGGCGGTGTCTTATTTGTAGAACACTACTGATCCGCCACACATACACCCATAGTCTCGCCCACTGTAATTTCAGTGAGTGACATTGGCACTTCTGAGATCCCTCTTCCCAGAGCCCAGGGAATTGAGAAGCTGGGCACAAAATTACAACAGCACCTCCCACACTCCAGGGCTGTCCCCGGCTGCAGCAGCTCTTCTCTCTTTCAATATTTAAAGGAATGCGCCAAGAGCAGCCAGACAGCTGTCAGACAAATCCTGTGGAGGGGGAGCATGGAGGCATGGCCAAGCCAGGCTGTGTGTGTGTGTGTGTCTATGGACACAGCCTGCCTTCAGAGTGCGCACACACTTGGAAATAGATGCAGAGGACAGTGCCAGTACCTCTATACTTACATCATTGTACAGCAATCAAAGCTCATAATTGTTTCCTTTTGCCCCAACCATTCATTATTCCTGTACTTGTAAAATAGCCCTAAGATGATTTTCATGTAATGATTTGCTAATAGAGGTTGTTAATCACCCACCTAATGTCAACTCTCCCTACCCCCCCCCCCCTCAATCCTTAAACCACTAACCCAGTCTGTCAAGTCTACATCTATCATAAACCCAAAAAACAAGCCCACATCTATGTCTATGAGCCCCCCTATTTCCTTCTGAGCACAAGATATACAACATGACTGTATCCAAACACTTCTTTTGTTCTCTCTCTATATTTACAAATTAAATCCCCCCCCCCCCCAAAAAAAAAAAAATCTGAATATTTTATGTAGCTGATGGGAAATCTCTTCAATGAGGGCAGAGACAGTGGGAACATTTTACTTTTTTATAGGGTGAGGAAGGTTGAATTGTTGTATGCTGTCTGGGCCTTCCTATCTTAGTGACCCACTAATGACTTCTTCTGGGAGGGGAAATATCCCCATGTAGTTTCAGACAGCAGCAATAACCTGACAGAAGTTTCATCCCATTCCCACTTTTTTATTGAGAAAATGCGTTTCTAATTAGGTTTTAATTAAGATAAAAGATGTGTTAATTAATATAGGTTATTAAAAAATTGTTGCATGTCCAAATGCTCTTTGCAGATTTCCATGAAGCTAATAATATTGGAAAGAAAATCCTTTATGGGCTCACGTACATGGATGTTATGTTTGTTGGGATGTTGTCCTAAATTTAAAGGCTGTGCAGCCTATTTCACTAGTGCTTATTAATTTTGTTTATGATGCCTATAAGCCATATGCATATACAACCCCAAATAAGTTGCAACGCTGTGTAAAATCTACTTGAAAACAAAATGCAATCATTTGCAAATCTCATAAAACCATTTTCAATTCCCAGAAAAAAATAGGAAACAAATCAAATGTTTAAACTGAGAAAATGTACTATTTTATGAATAAAATAAGCGAAGGTTTAAATTGATGGCACCAACGTGTCTCAAAAAGGAATGGGCCATGTTTATCATGGTGTAGCATTCCCTCTCCATTTAACAACACTAATGATGCCTTTTCAGATGTGTAAGCTGCTCATTCCATACGCACTAATGCACCCCCATACTATTAGAGATGCAGGATTTTGAAATGAGCGATTATAACAATTCAGAAGGAACCTTCCTCCTCTTTAGCCCTGAAGACGCGGCTTGCATGGTTGCCAAAAAAAGGTAAAATTTCGATTTGCATGACCAAGAAAACAGTTTTCTACTTTGCAACAGAACATTTTAAATTAGCTTTGGCCAAGAGAAGAGACCGTGGCATTTCTGGATCATGCATTGATGTTTATCACAGAATAATGTCTCTCTCTAATGCGGTGCCGTCTAAGAGGCCGAAGATCACAGGCATTCAATACTGCATTTTGACCTTATTCTTTGCGTACAGAGATTTATCCAGATTCTCTGAATCTTTTGTTGATGATGTAAATGATGATATATTTAAAGTCTTTGCATTATTCTGTAATTCACAGATTGGTCAACCTCTGCTCAGCTTTACTTCTGAGACACTGACTAACCACTTAAGGACTGAGCCCATTTTTTTTTTAGATGTGTTGATCACAAGTTAAAAACAAGGGCCCAGATTCACAGAGCGATTACGCCTGCGCATCAGGAGATGCGCGGCGTAAGTCGAAATGTGCGCGTGCGTTTCGATGCACGGCATCCCCAGAACGAGATACGCAAAAAATCTACTTTTTTTTGTCCAGCGTAATTTTGTTAGACTGGCGCATCCGTCCGCGCAAAAGTGCGCTAGACAGACTATTGATTTGCTAGTCAAATATGCTAATGAGGGACTTACGGGGATCCACAAAAGAACGTTGGGGCAGCGCAGGCTACGCAGTGTGCGCAACAGCAAAATGTCCTGTCTAAAATTAGAGCATATAAAAGCTGGTCTAAAAAGAGAAAAAAAGTCTACTTGTTAGATAAAGCAACACTGTTAGTGAGGAGCTCAGCAGTCACACGTGTTGCACAACAATCTGTATGCCAACATGCCAGGGGCATCGTCGCACATAGCTATACTACTGACTTTAGATGAACAAAGAAGGATGAGGGCACGGAGAAGGGCACGCGAGAGGATATACTGCACCCGCATAGACCTGTTTGGCATGAGTGATTCTGAGGTGTATCGCATCTTCAGATTCACCCCTCATGTCATCCTGGAATTAACCACAACCCTGCAGAAGGACATCACCAGCCCAACACAACGCTCACATGCAGTGCAGCCACTGGTCAAGGTCATGGCAACACTCCATTTCCTTTCCAGTGGCTCTTTTCAGCGTACAAGTGGAGTGGTGGCTGGGATGTCACAATCCTCCATGAGCAGATGTGTGCACCAGGTTGTCCCTGCAATCCTTAGACGCATGGCCAACCAAATCATCAAACCCACCACTGAGGAGCTGCAGCTGAAGGCAATGACAGATTTCTACAGAATTGCCAGATTCCCACGCACCATCAAGGCCATTGATTGCACACATGTGGCACTCCAGCCCCCCCAGGAGACCGAGCACATGTACTGCAATCGGAAGCATTGGCATTCCATCAACGTACAGGTGATAGTCGATGCCCAAGGCCTCATATGGCACGTCCCTGCCAAACACCCAGGGTCCAGCCATGACAGCTACATATACAATCAATGCCACATCCGAATGGAATTCGATCAGAACGTCTATGGGGACACCTGGCTGTTGGTGAGTGACATGGGAGTCAGGCAAGACTATCCCCTCCCATGATGCACACATCACAAGGGGCACATGCATGACTAACATCCTCCTGTCTTTTCCCTTACAGGTGACTCTGCATATCCACTGGGACCCCATCTCATGACTCCTATCCGGAACCCCCAAACCCCAGGAGAGGAAAGATACAATCAAGCACATGCCCAAACACGTGCAGTGGTGGAGCGCATCTTTGGCCTCCTAAAGTCACATTTCAGATGCCTGGATAAGTCTGGGGGTACCCTCTTGTATTCCCCAAACTTTGTGTGCCAGATCATCGGTGCATGTTGCATGCTGCACAACTTCGCAGAAAGAAAGGGCCTGCAGATTGACCTACGTGATGACCTGACCCCTGAACCAGACAATCCCCCCCTAACCGAGGGTCCCCGTCTTCTGAGGGAAGAGCAGCCAGAAGACAGCTCACATTGGGCATCTTTGCACGTTAAACACACACATTAATCATGGCACAATGAGAATGCATGCATGCACACCACTGTGGTCCCTAGCACACACACCCCACATCCTCATCAAATTGGATTGGCACCAGTCCACCATGCAGGACTTGTGAGCAGCAACGCCACGCCAAGGCTCCAATTATGTCACTGTACATTCATACACCATTCACACGGACCTGGGGATCACTTCTCTCTGGTTCTGGGGAACCCTTCTCCACCAAAATTGAGGGTGACACCACTTTTCCAGCAGGAATGTCACCCCCACATTCAAACAGCATTCACAACCCAAAAAAAAAAAATTACCAGCAAAAAAAAAAAAAAAATAATCAAAAAGGGGGAAAAAAAATTATTGCCCTTTACGTGAGCCACGCCTGGGGCGCCCCCGGCCACGGCCCCGGCTCCTCAGGGGAGACTCATGGGGGAGGGGCAAAACCGGGGAAGGAGGAGCAGCCCCTGATCTCTGCCCACCTGGCGGCCTGCCCTCCAAGGCCACGGCTATTCTGTCCAGGGCAGCACCAAGTGTTGCCGTGTTGGCCTGGATAGC
The DNA here is from genome assembly GCA_029574335.1 of Rana kukunoris. Taxonomy (NCBI): domain Eukaryota; kingdom Metazoa; phylum Chordata; class Amphibia; order Anura; family Ranidae; genus Rana; species Rana kukunoris. The sequence continues at coordinate 99,181,296 of CM056050.1, read as the reverse complement.
CTGGGTGAGGGCCCTCACATCCTGCCCAACGCCTGCTGATGTAGTCTGCAGGTCGTTTAGGCAGGTTGTGAAAGCCCGGGAGTGGGAGTCCAGGTTCCCCAGCGTATCCTTGGAGGAGGACAGGCTCTCCTCCATCCGCACCGATGTCTGGCTGACCCTGTCCCAGATGGCGGGTCTGAAGGGCCTGGTCCCTTCTCAGAGTGGCGGGCAGGAGATCGGCCAACCCCCTGGTTTTCTGGGACGAAATCCTGCCTCCAGCTGATGCTTGTGGCCGGGGAGAAGGGGAGGCCCTTGGAAGGGGAGCCATGTTGGGGGAGGAGGGGGGAGGAGGGGGGGGGGGGCTCCCCCTTAGGGAGGGCTGCCTGCTGCCAGCCAGAGGGGAAGAGTCCTCAAAAACCAAACGTCCAGTGCCTGACATGGACTCCTCCTCCTCTTGAACCTCCTCCACGGACTCCGGCCTTGTTGGGGGGGCCTCATTAGGCTGCTGTCCTGGGGATGGTGCGGTCAGGCCAGATGGCCCTGCACCCTCCTGCACATATGTGGATGACACAAAACATTCACAGGTTGGAGGATCCACACACTTGCCACATATTCCCTTTCACCCCCTCCCCCACACATGCTACACACCTGATATTAAAAAAAATACTTACCTGGCACCACGGGCTCCGGACTTGAGTCAAAGCCGGGCAGGCCCTTAACTTCATGCCGATGAAAGGTCAGGGCCACCGCACGTTCCTCCGCTGTCAGCCATGGTGGGCCCCCTCCTGTGCCCCTGGCATGGGCATGCATTTTGGACAGCTTCTGTTTGACCAGACGCCGGAGGTCATACATTTTTTTGTCAATCCCAGACCGGGTCCGTGTCTCCCCCTCCCCCGCTGAATTGACCTGCTCAGTGATGAGGTCCAAAATCTCCCTCCTCCTGGCCGGGGTGGTGTTGGCACTGTCTGGGCCGTGGAGGAAACGCCCATAATCGCTAATGGCCCGGGCAAGAATTCTTTTTTCCCCCACAGTAAAATTGAGCTTTCGCTTTCTCTCTGTCATACTTCCAAAAAAACTCACTCCCAGTCAACAAAAAACACTCACAAAAACAAGCACAACCAATCAAGAACACACACAAAGAGAAAACGAACACCCAAAAAATCACACAAGCACTCAGCAAGAAACAGTCACAAAAACAAACAGCAAAAAATCAGCAAGAAAACAAACGAACAGAAATATATCAAACAAACAGTCTCTCAAACACTTATCAAAAAACACTTTCAAAGACTTGATCACACAGAACACTAATCTGACAACTACAAAACGCAACGAACAACAGGACAAAAGCACTTGGTTAAATGGGAAGGGACAAAGGGATGTACTTTTGCAATGCAAGTGCGTTTGTCTATTTATGCTGTTTGCGTAGTTCACAACATTGCACTAGTCCATTTCCAATTTCACTGATTGCGCCGCTCCCGAGTTGTAAGCATGCGCACAGCGGAGCTGACCATGGTCTCCTTCAAGCGTGCATGCGCGAGCCGGCCGGCCCTTCATTTGCATGGGGTCACGGCTCATTTCAATGTAACACGCCCACGTCCTTCCCAATTTGTATTACTCCGCCTTACGCCTCTGAATTAACGTTAAAGTGGAGCTCCACCCTCTTTTACTACTTTCTTTAAAAAGTGAAATTGTGGCCGGAACTCCGCTTTAAGCATGCGCAATTTTCTGCGCAAAAGCTACGAGAATAGGGTGATTACGCGGCAAAATTGCGCAAGTCTAACGTAAAGGCGGTGCGCTACGCCGGTCCAATAATGTGCAGATGTACGTGAATCTGGGCCAAGTTTTTTTGCTAGAAAATTACCTAGAACCCCCAAAAATTATAAAAAAAATCTAACACCCTAGAGAATAAAATGGCGATCATTGCAATACTTTCTGTCCCGCCGCTGAAAACGGTGATCTTGCGGTGAATCCACTGCAGAGACCACTATTATCATAAACCGGACCGCTGCCTGAAGACAAGGATATCTGGATTGTGGCAGCTAGCTGCTGCCATGACAGATATCCCGCTTCAAAGTGCCAATGTATATAGTCGTGCGTCGGTCGTGAAGTGGTTAAGATGCTGTTTTTATATCCAATCATGTTACTGTTCTGTTGCCATTTAATCAAATTAGTTGCAAAATATTTTTTCAGCTCTTCCTTGTCAGTACCACTTACCTTGCCAGCTTTTTGTTGCCAGTCGCAACTTTTTTGAGATGTATTGCTGTCCCCCATTTCAAAATGACCTTCTATTTTTCTAAAAATTGTACATTTTTTCAGTTTAGTTTGATATGTTTTCCATTGTGAATAAAATTTGGGTATATGAGAATTGAAAATCATTGCATGTCATGTGTTCTCCGTCTAAGAGGTACTCACATGGGAGTTTTTGGACGATGCCAGTTCATGGTGATTTTTATCAGACCCCAGAGACATCGAAATGCAACTTTTTCTGTGCGCATATGCTAGCTGTATTCTGCGCATGCACCAACCCTGCGGCATGTTGATTAGTGAGCTGGGTGGGGTTGCTGGGCAGAAATAATGTCATTGCCAAATTCATGGCTTACCTTGCCACTCGCATGGCATTTCCAGATTTTGAGGTATTCTTTACACTTGTTTTTCTATATGGATAATTTCTTTGTATATACCAAATTTTTAAATGAAGCACTGAAGTTTTTTTTTTTTTAGATGGAATTATATCATTATGACATTACTGGGGATGGGTATTTGGTTCTGTATTTTCACTTATATACATGCTTCATTGCATTACGAGCTGTCACTGTGTCGACTTGAGGAAGGGATCATGCACGGCCACGAAATGTTGGCCTACTTGACTTGCGTGACATTGCAGTAATAAAATAATTTAAAGATTTGCAACAGAATGTAGGCGATGTCTGATTGTTTTACTGTGTTTCTGCATGTCAAATACAGTTTGATCAAGTTGAAGAAACTAGCAAAGATGTATGCATGACAATTCAGAAGTCTGTTTGTCCTGCTTTGTGTTGCGCCACATCTCTTTGGACAAAGCACATCCTATTAGGGTGTGTTTAACCACTTAACCCCCAGAACCATATTGCTGGTCAAAGACCAGAGCACTTTTTGTGATTCGGCACTGCGTCGCTTTAACTGACAATTGCGCGGTCGTGCGATGTGGCTCCCAAACAAAATTGGCGTCCTTTTTTTCCCACAAATAGAGCTTTCTTTTGGTGGTATTTGATCATCTCTGCGGTTTTTATTTTTTGCGCTATAAACAAAAATAGAGGGACTATTTTGAAAAAAATGCAATATTTTTTACATTTTGCTATAATAAATATCCCCAAAAAATATATAAAAAAACATTTTTTTTCCTCAGTTTAGGCCGATAGGTATTCTTATACATATTTTTCGTTAAAAAAAAAAAAAACGCAATTAGCGTTTATTGATTGGTTTGCGCAAAATTTATAGCGTTTACAAAAAAGGGGGTCGTTTTATGGCATTTTTATTAATATATATGTTTTACTAGTAATGGCGGCGATCAGCGTTTTTTTTCAGTACTGCGATATTAAGGCGGACACATCGGACACATTTTTGGGACCATTGGCATTTTTATAGCGATCAATGCTATAAAAATGCATTGGATTACTATAAAAATGCCATTGGCAGTGAAGGGGTTAACACTAGGGGGCAGGGAAGGGGTTAAGTGTGTTCCTGGGTGTGTTCTAACTGTATGGGGGGGTGGCCTCACTAGGGGAAATCACTGATCTTCTGTTCATACATTGTATGAACAGGAGATCAGCGTTTCCCCCGCTGACAGGAACGAGAGCTATGTGTTTACACACATAGCTCTCGTTCCCTGCTCTGTAACAAACGAGCGCGCGTGCGTGCGTGCCCGTCGGCGATTGCGCCCGCCGGGCACGCGCACGGGACTCGGGGACGAGCGCCGGCGCGCGCGCCCCCTAGCGGCCGTTAAAGGTAGGACGTAGAGCTACAGTGCCACCATCAGTGCCACCGTCCCGCCGTATAACTGTGGTGGGCAGTCGGCAAGTAGTTAAACTGCAGACAGTAGGAAAATCAGCCTCTCCTTGTCAAACACTGTGCATTTGAATGAAAATGGCTATGTTTAGCAAACATATATACAGTGCGGAAAATAAGTATTTGAACACCCTGCTATTTTGCAAGTTCTCCCACTTGGAAATCATGGAGGGGTCTGAAATTGTCATCGTAGGTGCATGTCCACTGTGAGAGACATAATCAAAAAAAAAATTCCAGAAATCACAATTTATGAATTTTTAACTATTTATTTGTATGATACAGCTGCAAAGAAGTATTTGAACACCTGTCTATCAGCTAGAATTCTGACCCTCAAAGACCTGTTAGTCTGCCTTTAACCACTTCAGCCCCGGACCATATTGCTGTCCAAAGACCAGAGCACTTTTTGAGATTCGGCACTGCGTCGCTTTAACTGACAATTGCGCGGTCGTGCGACGTGGCTCCCAAACAAAATTGGCGTCCTTTTTTTCCCACAAATAGAGCTTTCTTTTGGTGGTATTTGATCATCTCTGCGGTTTTTATTTTTTGCGCTATAAACAAAAACAGAGCGACTATTTTGAAAAAAATGCAATATTTTTTACTTTTTTCTATAATAAATATCCCCAAAAATATATAAAAAAAAAATATTTTTTCCTCAGTTTAGGCCGATACGTATTCTTCTACATATTTTTCGTAAAAAAAATCGCAATTAGCGTTTATTGATTGGTTTGCGCAAAAGTTATAGCGTTTACAAAATAGGGGGTAGTTTTATGGCATTTTTATTATTATTTTTTTTTTACTAGTAATGGCGGCGATCAGCGTTTTTTTTTCGGTACTGCGATATTATGGCGGACACTTCAGACACTTTTGACACATTTTTGGGACCATTGGCATTTTTTTAGCGATCAATGCTATAAAAATGCATTGGATTACTATAAAAATGCCATTGGCAGTGAAGGGGTTAACACTAGGGGGCGGGGAAGGGGTTAAGTGTGTTCCTATTTGTGTTCTAACTGTATGGGGGGGTGGACTTACTAGGGGGAATCACTGATCTTCTGTTCATACATTGTATGAACAGAAAATCAGCGTTTCCCCCGCTGACAGGAACGAGCGCTGTGTGTTTTCACACACAGCTCCCGTTCCCCGCTCTGTACCGAGCGATCGCGTGTGCCCGGCGGCGATCGCGCCCGCCGGGCACACGCACGGGACTCGGGGGCGACCGGGGGGCGCGGGCCGCCGGCGGCGCGCACGCGCCCCCTAGTGGCCGCGAAAGGCGCGACGTAGAGCTACGGGCTCTCGCGCACCCGTGCCGACCTGCCGCCGTATAACTGCGGCGGCTGGTCGGCAAGTGGTTAAAATGTCCACCTCCACTCCATTTATTATCCTAAATTAGATGCACCTGTTTGAGGTCATTAGCTGCATAAAGACACCTGTCCACCCCCATATAATCAGTAAGAATCCAACTACTAACATGGCCAAGACCAAAGAGCTGTCCAAAGACACTAGAGACAAAATTGTACACCTCCACAAGGCTGGAAAGGGCTACGGGGAAATTGCCAAGCAGCTTGGTGAAAAAAGGTCCACTGTTGGAGCAATCATTAGAAAATGGAAGAAGCTAAACATGACTGTCAATCTCCCTCGGACTGGGGCTCCATGCAAAATCTCACCTCGTGGGGTCTCAATGATCCTAAGAAAGGTGAGAAATCAGCCCAGGACTACACGGGAGCTGGTCAATGACCTGAAAAGAGCTGGGACCACCGTTTCCAAGGTTACTGTTGGTAATACACTAAGACGTCATGGTTTGAAATCATGCATGGCACGGAAGGTTCCCCTGCTTAAACCAGCACATGTCAAGGCCCGTCTTAAGTTTGCCAATGACCATTTGGATGATCCAGAGGAGTCATGGGAGAAAGTCATGTGGTCAGATGAGACCAAAATAGAACTTTTTGGTCATAAGTCCACTAACCGTGTTTGGAGGAAGAAGAATGATGAGTACCATCCCAAGAACACCATCCCTACTGTGAAGCATGGGGGTGGTAGCATCATGCTTTGGGGGTGTTTTTCTGCACATGGGACAGGGCGACTGCACTGTATTAAGGAGAGGATGACCGGGGCCATGTATTGCGAGATTTTGGGCAACAACCTCCTTCCCTCAGTTAGAGCTTTGAAGATGGGTCGAGGCTGGGTCTTCCAACATGACAATGACCCGAAGCACACAGCCAGGATAACCAAGGAGTGGCTCTGTAAGAAGCATATCAAGGTTCTGGCGTGGCCTAGCCAGTCTCCAGACCTAAACCCAATAGAGAATCTTTGGAGGGAGCTCAAACTCCGTGTTTCTCAGCGACAGCCAAGAAACCTGACTCATCTAGAGAAGATCTGTGTGGAGGAGTGGGCCAAAATCCCTCCTCCAGTGTGTGCAAACCTGGTGAAAAACTACAAGAAACGTTTGACCTCTGTAATTGCAAACAAAGGCTACTGTACCAAATATTAACATTGATTTTCTCAGGTGTTCAAATACTTCTTTGCAGCTGTATCATACAAATAAATAGTTAAAAAAATCATACATTGTGATTTCTGCAATTTTTTTTTTTGATTATGTCTCTCACAGTGGACATGCACCTACGATGACAATTTCAGACCCCTCCATGATTTCCAAGTGGGAGAACTTGCAAAATAGCAGGGTGTTCAAATACTTATTTTCCGCACTGTATATAAACTCTGATTTTATATAGTCACATTATATAAGCTTTAAAGGAGTTGTTAATAAAAAAAAAAAGTTTGCTGAAATTATTGTTTACAGGGTATAGAGACATAATAGTTAACCGATTTTGTTTAAAAACTATTAAAATATAGATAAAAATCAATCATATAATGTACCTGTAGTTTCTAGTTTCGTTTTTGCAGAGCAGAGTCAGAGAGCCATACAGGACAGTGATGGTTTGGAAAACTAAACTGGAGGTGCTGTGGGGTTTTAGATACACAGTAATCACACCTCATTGATTAGAGACCACATAGAGAAAGCTCCCAGCACTGTGGTTATCAGGAAACAGATAACCAGGAAGTGTGGAGATCAGAGAAGAATTACAGCAACTTGAGAGCAAAAACGAACAATGAGGACATGAAAACACCACTGCATTAAGGTAAAGGAAGCTATTAAGATAAAAAAAAAAAAAGTTTTTCCTTTACAAACCCTTTAAAGGTATATAAAGTCTATTTAAAATATAGTTCTATCTACTGATGTCAACACATCAGTATTTATTGTGGACACTACAGCTTTCCTGGTCCCCTTGTCCATTCTGTTATGCCTCTTGGGCTTAGTGGAGGGCCCAGCCATCGCAGTGGTGTATAGGACATTGTTGAGCGTTCTCCTATTTTATGCTCATAAAGCAATTTTGTTACATTGAAAAAATTCTGTGCCTCCCCCTCGCTGTAGTTTTTGAAAGGTTTGGTGAATGCAGCATTACCTTTTTTTATAAAGCTACATATCCAAATCGAGGTTGTCCATGACATTTTTAAAAGGTTTGGGGTAGCTGGATGTCAATGGACCTTCCTTCAATCTTTTCCATTATCTTTTTTTTTGCTACCATTCACACAGATCTTCATTATCCGAGATCGTGAAGCAATGTGACCCTGCTATTGAATTTCCCTTAGGGGTCCTATCTGAATAATCTATGCCTTTTCTGAATAGAATAGTGCTTATTAGTTAGGCATATTTTCAACTCAGTAAGCCATACTGTGCATTTCATGTTAGACATGCTTTTACTATCCTGTTAACTTGGGAGGGGAGTTGCATACAGAGGTGGGCTGGGGTTAGGGGTGGATTTTTGCACAAGGAGGTGTTGGCCCTATGCTATTATGTATGTTTGTTCTTTAGGTAGTCCTACCTGACCAAACTCGTGGTAGGCTGTGGCCATTTCTCTTGAATTTTTTTGATTGTATTTGTATTGTTGTATTTACTAGAGGTCAACTGATACATCGGCCTATTTTTGGAATTTAATTACTCAGCATTGGCCAGTTGTGCTGCAAATTAGGCCTATACTTGCAAATGACTTTTGTAATAGAAGTCAATGCAAGTTGCCTGAAGTCTCCCGTCGGAGTGACTTGAGTCTCTCCTATCTGGGCAGCCTGCCAAGTCTGAGAACATCGCTGATAAAAGAAGCAAAGAGATACAATGTTTCTACTTATCAAAAGGAATGAACTCCAGTATGTAGAAGATCTCAGTTTAACCATAAAGACTAACTCTTTTCTGACATGTGTTGCTTACAAGTAAAAATCCAGTATTTTCTGCTACAAAATCACAAATCACTTAGAACCCCCAAACATACACACACATATATATATATATATATATATACATATATATATATATATATATATATATATATATATATATAATGTGTGTGTGTATGTATGTATATATATATATTTTAGCAGAGATCCTAGAGAATAAAATGGTGGTTGTTACAATATTTTATGTCACAAAGTATTTGCGCATAAGTCTTTCAGATGCAATTAAAAAAAAAATACACTATAATGAATAAAAAAAAAAAAAAAAAACTAAACAGTAAAGTTGGCCCATTTTTTTTCGTCCAAAAGTTGATTACCTGTTTTTGTGTATTTAATATTTAAGATACATAGTTTTCTTTTATCCAAATTATACATACACGTGCACTGATTGGAGGCTGGTTGTGTTTAATAAATGTTTAATTTAAGAAATTGTCTGCATCACTGCTCATTACTTAACTTTTAGATTTTATAAGATGAAGGAAAAGAAAAAAAAATTGGGCCAACATATCGGTCCAAAAGAAATCGGCATCATATATCAGCGATTGTGATTTCGAAATATTGGCATCTGCCAGAGAAACACCCATATCAGTCGACCTCTAGTATTTACCCTAAAAACTTTTAACAGAGTTTTCAAAAATATAGTCTACAAACAGGAAAGGGCAACGAAAATAAACAAGACTGCCACGTTACCTTACTGTAATAATAGGATTGCAGGTCCAGCACCAAATAGAGCCTCCCTCTGTTGCATGATAAAATAATTTTTTCAAGGTAAATACCTTTCAAATGACAACTGAATAAAAAATGGAGCTAGGTAATGCACAGGTGTCGTTCTCATAGAAAGTACTGACTTTTATTCCAGTCTTAAATAAACAGCCCTGTATTCACTGTATCCAGAGTGTAAAGTAAGGGGCTGGGAAAGGCAGGCCTCATCCCCAGTCTGTCAGGGCATAGAGACACATTTCAAAGCCTCACAGGCACTAGTGGGATTAATCACTCAACTGAAGCTTATATAGTACAGAAAACTTTTCAGTGTGGCACAGTTTATGGAAAAGTAAACATAATTTACCAACGTTTACATTGAGCCAAATTAATAGACACAAAAATGGCAATGGCTTCTGACAGCAAAATAAAGTATGCATTTTTAATTAGGGAGTAGCAATAACAATTATAATGTCATAAGAAAAGTTAACTCAGATCTTACAAAAATGTATCCCTAATATTTCATATTAAGGGTCTCCCGATAAAATAAAATAAAAACTATTGCGGAATGGCATTAGTTAGGGTTTCTCATAAACTGTAGTCGATTGCTCCTGCTAGTGGAGTTGCAGTAGGCATAGGAGATTGTTACACACAATAAAATATGGCTAATGTGATTTCACTTACTTTCCAAAATCTTTTGCCAATTGAAACTTAATTTGTAAAAGCAATGTGAATCAACTTTTTTTTTTTTTTTTAAGGTAAATACTTGTTCTAAAAAAAATCATCCCACCTACAATATGCATGCACTCCAGTAATAGCTGCATAGCATTTTCAGGGCAAGTGAGCAACAGTAGTCCATGTTCGCATAAAAGTCTGTTTAAACAGCCACTTTGATACTCTTTTGCAATCCCTTGTCACAGGATGACAACACAGAGCTACAATTGGTAGACAGGGACTGGGCATTGTCACTTTATAACAAGAAGTGTCTGAATAAGACCTTCATGTCAGCATCACCAGAGATTATTTTGATGAAAGTTGCAGACTGAAAAATATGGAAGAGTACTTTTGTACCAAGTTACTAAGTTACAGCTTACATATGGTTTTTGTTTGAGCCTAGGTTCACATTGAAGCGATTTGTCATGCGATTTGAGAGATCAAATCGCATGACAAGTCGCAGCCTATTGTCGGCAATGGCACTGTTCCAATCGGTGCGACACAGATTTTGCTGTTCCGCACCGATTTCCAAAAGTAGTTCCTGCACTACTTTTGCGATTTCTATAGACATCTGTGTATGAAGCCACACAAATGTCTATCAAGTAGCACCTGAAATCGCGCCGACCTTGCTACATTGAAATTGCGCTACTTCAAGTAAAGTGGCATCAGTGTGAACCAGGGCTTAGACTGGGTTTACATATCCATCCATAGAATGCAGGTATAAAACCTTCTTTCTTTGGAATCAAAGTACTGCAGCACTTTTTTTTTTTTAAATGAGGGCCATAGTTCTACTTTAACGTGCGTTACTACACCACAAAGATAGGAATCCAGCCTAAGAGTTCAGGGATCTCTTGTACTGCCTCTTGTTCTTGAGAGCATAATTGCCTGTCTTATGGGAACATATGCTGCACCGCTGCATAAATGTGAAACCAAGTGTATATTCTGAACTGTACAGACATGGGTAGAAAAATGTGGTAACACCACCACCGCTTTGATGTGAACGAATGTGAAGAGAGATGTCAGCACCGGACAATCTTCCACAGGAATGTGTGTTTGCAGAGCACAAAGATTTAGTGAGAAGGCTGCTGATCATGGACTATGGTAATACACATACAGTATAATGGAAGCACCTGACAAAGCGAGACTATTCGGAAACAAATGTGGAACAACTTCCAGTGTTTCTTAACACCTGTTCTGTTCAGAATATAATAGCAGCTAGGACTTGACAGGAACTGGTGAGCCGAGCATGAGGGGGGCTGAGCAATATGTTTATAGTTTTGCTAATTTTCTGTACAATTCTGAGATCTTGATGAAATATATAAAGCAGAACTCCAGTTTAAAAAAAATAAAAATAAATCAAGACTAACAGCAAGATTGTAGGTTTAAGATAACGTACACCCCTATTTCATGAAAGATTTGTGCTCTTGTATTTCGAAGCCATCGTTTCTAATTTTTAGACACTCTTTAACCACTTGCCTACCAGGCACTTACACCCCCTTCCTGCCCAAGCCATTTTTTTAGCTTTCAGCGCTGTAGAACTTTTAATGACAATTGCACGGCCACGTAACACTGTACCCAAATTTTTTTTTTGTAATTCCTTCACACAAATAGAGCTTTCTTTTGGTGGTATTTAATCACTGCTGTTTTTTTTTTTATATATATATATATATATAAAAAAAATGTTTTCTACTTGGTCACAAAATTAATTTTCCGCCTTCACTGATGTGCGCTGATGAGGCGGCACTGATAGGCACTGATATGCTGAGCTGGTGGGCATTGATGAGGTGGCACTAATATGTCGCACTTATGGGCACTGATAGGCGGCATTGATGAGCACTGATAGGCAGCACTGGTGGGCACTGAGGGGGGACACCGATGGGCATCGATTGACAGCAGTGCTGGGCATTGATGGGGAGCACTGATAGGCGTCACTGATAGACAGCACTGACTGGCATTGCGAATGGTCACTGATTGGTGGCACTTGTGGGCAGTGATGGGCACTGATTGGTGCCACTGGTGGACACCGATTTGTGACACAATGTATATACTGTACACAGAGTTATTATCTTGCTTATGTGTAAAGCATTAGTAAGACCTCCCCTGAAATGTGCAGTTACATTTTGAGTTCACAAAAAGGAAGTTGAGGAACTGGGGAGCAGAGAATAGCAACTAGATTGATAAGAAGCATGGAGGACTACACTAAAGCACTACATAAATATGTTGTTTATTATATCCTGACCCATGGAGTGTATAAATTATGTTCTAACCCTGACCCCTGCACTGTACAGTACAAAAGTTTTAGACAGGTGTGAAAAAAAATGCTGCAAAGTAAGAATGGTATCAAAATCTAAATCAATTTTAGATGTGGTGTGACTATCCTTTCGCTTCCAACCACCATCAAATCTTACTATTTGGTCAACCAAAGAAACTTAATGCAGCAGATGAAAGACATATTATGTTTATTTCCCTTCAACATCAGAAGATGTCCAGCACAGAATTTGCGGAAACCAGTGGGACCCAGAAGTCTGACCAGAAGCGGTCTTCATAAAAAAATCGACAGCCAAAAAGCCATACCGCCGATGTGGAAACAAGGTAAAGCAACACTACCATACATAAAAACATAGGCACTGGGGTGTAGAAAAATGTCAACATGTGCTCTGGACTGATATGTCAAAATTTGAAATATTTGCTATAGCAGGAGGCAGTTTGTTCACCAAAGGGCTGGAAAGCAATACAATAATTGACAGCAGCAGGAGCCAATGGCTCACAATGCTACCTCTATGCCCTGTGAGAGATGAGAGAGGGTAGAGATGAGAGAGCTGCTGCAGAGCTGGATCAAGTGAGGGCTCAGGTACGTTTCAAGGGGGTAAGGAGGCAATACTGGAAATGTTTTTACCCTAATGTAGGTAAAAAAAAAAAAAAATATTTTAATGTTTTCTCATTAAAATCATTTTAATTTAGGAATGTAGTCTTGATTTAATTAAAGTCTTAAATTCTACTATTGTTGGATAATTTTCTCTTTCAAAATATGCCGTTTGTTTATACCAGAGAAAAATAAATTCTGTGACAGATAATGGAACTGGAAAACACATGGTATAGTGCTCCTGTCATTCTCACCCCACATATTATATTTTAGTATTATTCTGAAGTGAATGGTAACAAGTGTAATGTAAAAGATTATTCCTTCCCATTTGATAGAGATAGAAATATATATATATATATATATATATATATATATATATATATATATATACACACACATACACACACACACACAGTACAGACCAAAAGTTTGGACACACCACCTCATTCCAAGAGTTTTCTTTATTTTCATGACTATGAAAATTGGAGTCAATCTGAAGGCATCAAAACTATGAATTAACACATGTGGCATTATATACATAACACAAAAGTGAAAACTGAAAATATATGTCATATTCTAGGTTCTTCAAAGTAGACACCTTTTGCAGAAGACACATCTCTAGAACAACTGTTAAGAGGAGACTGTGTGAATCAGGTGCCGTACACACGGCAGAGAACCTCGACGGGCAGAACACATCGTTCCGCCCGTCGAGGTTCTCTCCCGGCCGTCGAATTCGGCGACCCGCCCGTCGGGAATGGCAACCAGCCATTCTTCCAGGCGGGCCGTCGAGGAAATAGAGAGCGTGCTCTCTATTTCGGCTCGACGGGCTTCCCGACGGGAAGCTCGCCGAGACCGTACACACGGCCGAGGTCCTCGCTGGAATGTGCATTCCAGCGAGGTTCTCGCTGATTTTCAGCGAGAACCTCGGCCGTGTGTACGGCGCCTCAGGCCTTCATGGTAGAATATCTGCTAGGAAACCACTGCTAAAGAAAGGCAACAAGCAGAAGAGACGTGTTTGGGCTAAAGAACACAAGAAATGGACATTAGACCAGTGGAAATCTGTGCTTTGGTCTGATGAGTCCAAACTTGAGATCTTTGGTTCCAACCACTGTGTCTTTGTGCGACGCAGAAAAGGTGAACGGATGGACTCTACATGCCTGGTTCCCATTGTGAAGCATGGAGGAGGAGGTGTGATGGTGTGGGGGTGCTTTGCTGGGGACACTGTTGGGGATTTATTCAAAATTGAAGGCATACTGAACCAGCATGGCTACCACAGCATCTTGCAACTTGGTTGACAATTCTGAGCCTGGTCACATGGTTACATATAATTTATTTTCCATGTTTATATTTAATTGCATATTTGCTAAAATCGCATCTCATTCAAAGTCCCACTTTTACCATTTTTATCCACTTACAGGGATGGAGGCCTATGGCAAGATTGCTATATGCCTCATTCAAAGTCCCAACCCCCCTCTTTAAATGCTATTCCATCTGGTTTGCGTTTAAGTTGGACCATCATTTATTTTTCAACAGGACAATGACCCCAAACACACCTCCAGGCTGTGTAAGGGCTATTTGACCAAGAAGGAGAGTGATGGGGTGCTGCGCCAGATGACCTGGCCTCCACAGTCACCGGACCTGAACCCAATCGAGATGGTTTGGGGTGAAGCTGGACCGCAGAGTGAAGGCAAAAGGGCCAACAAGTGCTAAGCATCTCTGGGAACTCATTCAAGACTGTTGGAAGACCATTTCAGGTGACTACCTCTTGAAGCTCATCAAGAGAATGCCAAGAGTGTGCAAAGCAGTAATCAAAGCAAAAAGGTGGCTACTTTGAAGGACCTAGAATATGACATATTTTCAGTTGTTTCACACTTTTTTGTTATGTATATAATTCCACATGTGTTAATTCATAGTTTTGATGCCTTCAGTGTGAATCTACAATTTTGATAGTCATGTAAATAAAGAAAACTCTTGCAATGAGAAGGTGTGTCCAAACTTTTGGTCTGTAATGTATATATATATATATATATATATATATATATATATATATACACACATATACACACACACACACACACACACACACATATATATATATATATATATATATATATATATATATATATATATATATATATATATATATATATATATATATATATATCACACACACGCACACGCACACACGCACACACATATATTTATGGTGAATTTCTAGCTCAGTGGTAGAGGTGTTCTCCAGTGAGTCTATGGCAGTCAGCTCTTAGGTTTAGGGCATGGCAGCCCATTTTTTATTAAAAGGTACAAAAAAAAAAGTTCATACATAGATTACCCACACAGGGGTTCCTCTACAGTCTATAGTATATACAGCAAATGAAAAAAGTACCAAGCCACCTGGTTCTTAGGCTCACTCTGCCCCGATTTGCAGTTCCTTGCTGCACAGGCCTATTCCTAGCCTCAACTGGATCCTCCAGCCACCCCTGGGTTTGCTCACTTTCCCCTCTTTAAAACTTTCTCCAGCCCCCCTTGGACTAGCTAGCCTCCTCTGCTTTCCCAGCCTCCCAGACCTGTGTAGCTGTCCTGACCTTCCCTGTCGGCCAAGAAATCCCTCTCGCCAGGCATGCAGTCTCAGGCATGTTTCCTGACAGGGCTCAGATTCCAAACAGCTTCAACTGCCACCACCTACTTTTTCCTGGCCATTTCCATAGTGACAAAGCCCCACCACATCACTAACTCTGTACTGTGTATATACTGTATATACATATAATCAGTGTTGCTCATCTTACTTTAAAAAAGTAATTAATTACAGTTACAAATTATTTCTCTGAAAAAGTAACTGTGTTAGTGACTCAGTTACTACATTGAAAAAGTAATTAGTTACTCAGCAAAGTAACTGACTTTTTTTTTATATTCTACAATGCAATGCCTCACTGTGCCATCTGTAAACATGCCTCGCTGACTGTGCCATCTGTAACATGCCTCGCTGACTGTGCCATCTGTAACATGCCTCGCTGACTGTGCCATCTGTAACATGCCTCGCTGACTGTGCCATCTGTAACATGTCTCGCTGACTGTGCCATCTGTAACATGCCTCGCTGACTGTGCCATCTGTAACATGTCTCGCTGACTGTGCCATCTGTAACATGTCTCGCTGACTGTGCCATCTGTAACATGTCTCGCTGACTGTGCCATCTGTAACATGTCTCGCTGACTGTGCCATCTGTAACATGCCTCGCTGACTGTGCCATCTGTAACATGCCTCGCTGACTGTGCCATCTGTAACATGCCTCGCTGACTGTGCCATCTGTAACATGCCTCGCTGACTGTGCCATCTGTAACATGCCTCGCTGACTGTGCCATCTGTAACATGCCTCGCTGACTGTGCCATCTGTAACATGCCTCCCTGACTGTGCCATCTGTAACATGCCTCCCTGACTGTGCCATCTGTAACATGTCTCACTGACTGTGCCATCTGTAACATGTCTCACTGACTGTGCCATCTGTAACATGTCTCACTGACTGTGCCATCTGTAACATGTCTCACTGACTGTGCCATCTGTAACATGTCTCACTGACTGTGCCATCTGTAACATGTCTCACTGACTGTGCCATCTGTAACATGTCTCACTGACTGTGCCATCTGTAACATGTCTCACTGACTGTGCCATCTGTAACATGCCTCACTGACTGTGCCATCTGTAACATGCCTCACTGACTGTGCCATCTGTAACATGCCTCACTGACTGTGCCATCTGTAACATGCCTCACTGACTGTGCCATCTGTAACATGCCTCACTGACTGTGCCATCTGTAACATGCCTCACTGACTGTGCCATCTGTAACATGCCTCACTGACTGTGCCATCTGTAACATGCCTCACTGACTGTGCCATCTGTAACATGCCTGGACAATCTCCCTACCTTCTCCTGTTTACAGAGGTGTCAGACGGCGGCCATCTGCCAAATAGATTTCCTGCACCAGCAATCGAGGCTTCAGCTGTCTGCCCCGGAGAGCCACACGTGTGTGCACTGGACCTGCCGCTGCCGCCATCTTGGTCTCCATAGCGGCACTGCACCGCAAAAAAATCCGGCAGTTTGTGCGGCTGTTTGCTTGTCTTTCCTCTTGCGGGATGGCATCCTGTTGTGTGCCCCCACCTAAGTGCCCCTTTGTCACTGTGAAACCTGTGGTCGCTGCTGTACTCCCTGAAGGTCCAGCTCTCTTAGCAAGCATCCATGCTCTCCCCCGGCCATCCATTATTCAAAAGCCGTGCCTCCTCCTCAGGCTGTTCTGTGATAGGCGGAACAGTAATTTTCTCAGCAGAGCCTCTGTTCAGTGTTACGCCCATCACGGATGTCCTCTCGTCCGAGCCCGAGGCTGAGAAGGCATCTGTGATAGGCTGAACACTAAACAGAGGCTCTGCTGGAAAAATTAGTGTTCCGCCTATCACGAAACAGTCAGAGGAGGAGGCGCGCTTTTTAAAAAATGTATGGCCGATGGCGGGCTGACAGACAGGTACATGTAATTGTGGTAACGCCGCCCAAGTAATGGGCACGGCGTTACCACGAGGGGAAGAGTAGATAATAAGGTAGATTACTCGTTCCCCTCAAAAGGGGCTGCGTTAGGTAACGGCGTTTATTTTAACGCCGTTACTTACAACACTGCATATAATTATCTATAACCATTCTCTATCTCCTTTAATTAATCAAAAAAGGCACTTGTTCTTTACTAGAGTGCATTTTAAATTGTAAATATACTTCACAATGTTCACCTAAGCAACAGTGCAGTTGCTTCAGAGACGACACTGAACCACACCAAATGACAAACACATAGAATATGAAGTGACCCTACAGAAGACAAAAACAACTCATTGGAATGAAAAAATAAAAAATAAATGCCTTCAAGCCATGTCAAATGCATTTGTATATGGTGGAACCATATATGGACCCATCAGGGATCCCTGTAGCTGTAAATAAAGTAGCTAATCTCCAAAGTTATCCAAAAAGGTCTACAATAAACTCATTTGGTGCCTTTGTATGCTCTGACTGTACCAATAGAATATTGGATGCCTCAATCGACAACTAGTAATCAATACATATGTACAAATTTGATATACAGTATCCCATGTGACTAATATTGTGTCACACCAGACAGGACAATCTTAAACCTTTTGTAGGAAATGACCAGAGTTTCAAAAATAAGGAGTCTAAAAGATCAAAGGGAGTCATATTTCTATCATACAATTTTGCTAAAGGTAACAATATTGAATCTACACTGGTTGGTCATCCAGGCAGAGAAGCAGAATGCTTATAAATAGTGCAATATTCTAAGACTTAAAGCGGAGGTTCCGCGGTTTCTCAACTTTTTCGTTTTGGGTTCAATGCATAGTAATACAGATATCATTGTAAGACTCACTTGCTAGCCGCTTGTATTAGCATTGCACTGTCAGAAGGAATACGTTTTAAAATTTCATCCAGGGCTTTTCCATATTGCTTGTGGGCATTTTGAATCCCACAAGCAAAGACTTCCGGGATGCGGTGTTCTTATCATGCACCACAGTATCTCGCGCATGCGCTGTGTTGACGCCGTGCATTGCGAGCTGCGCCGTCAACACATCCTTATTACCATAACAACGTGTGACGTCAGTTCACATACACGAGAATAAGATACACGAGATAGCGCGAGAATACTGTTACAGCTAGTATAGATCGTCTCCTGGGAGTCTTCACACATCACTCCCAGAAGACATTGCGCACAGCTCCCATCACACACTGGGCCATCGGGGAAAAGAAGCGACACGTCCCCTCCCGCGGGGAACAATACCCAGAAAAGAGATGTAATCCATCAGAATAAAGGTAATCATAGACCTCCGGAAAAAAAATAATTGTGGATTCTACATGTATTAAGGCTGCAGTTCTTATTAATATAAGGTTAAGATTTAGGGTGAACCTCCACTTTAATAACTACGTGATAATGATGCTAAGGCACACTAAAAAATGTTAACTCCTTCAAGCCGACTGTACACAAACCGTACTCCGGCTTAAAGGAGTTGTACCGGAATGATGCCTGCATCTGGCATTCGTGGGATAACAACCGATGCCCCTTCCGCAGCTTGCCTGGGCTTTCCTGTCCTACCAGGAGGTCCGAGCGACCAGCCTGCACGTCCACTGGCTGGCCGGAGACCCGAACAAAGCCAGAATCGGCTTTGATCGGGTCTTGGATTTGGTAACCCAGAAGCGATGTCATGACATTACTTCCGGTTTACAGAAGGCACCAAATAAAAAATGGCAGTATTTAAAACAGCCAAACTTAGCGTTTTGAATGCTAAAAGTGCAAAGGAGAAATTTGGGGTCTTATAGAGCCCAGATCCCTCCATATTATATGCCTATTACTATCACAAGGGATTTTTACGTCCCCCATGCCCACGCGCAGAACACATACGTAAGTTGCGACCGCAAATGTAAACAGTGTTCAAACCACACGTGAGGTATTGGCTAGATCGTTGGGAGTGAGAGCAATAATTCTAGCACAAGACCTTCTCTGCAACTCTAAACAGGTAACCTATAGAAATTTTTTAAATATACGATTTTTAAGTACCGTTGTTTTTCGCCATTCCACAAATGTGCGCAATTTTAAAGCATGACATGTTAGGCATCTATTTACTCAGCTGACATCATCTTTCACATTATGCAAAACAATTGAGCCAACTTTACTGTTTTTTTTCTTTTTTTTCCCATGAAAGTGTATTTTTTCCCAAAGAATTGTGTTTGAAAGACCATTGCGCAAATACTGTGTGACATAAAATATTGCAATGATTCCCATTTTACTCTCTAGGGTCTCTGCTAACAAAATATATATAATGTTTGGGGTTCC
Source organism: Rana kukunoris (assembly GCA_029574335.1). Classification (NCBI taxonomy): domain Eukaryota; kingdom Metazoa; phylum Chordata; class Amphibia; order Anura; family Ranidae; genus Rana; species Rana kukunoris. Next base: position 99,161,843 of record CM056050.1, on the reverse strand, counting down.
AAGTAATTGTCTAGCAAAAAATATGGATTTTAACTTGTAAGCAACAAATGACAGAAAAAGGCTTTAAGGAAGAGGTTAATTACAGAACATCAATTACTCCTGTAATATATGTACATTATAAAGTACATAGGAATTTTACTTGTTCACCTAGTAAGCTTTCAAAGAAATGATCATCATACTGTAACATCTATGGAAAGACTTGAAACATGCAGTCTGGAGAAATTTGCTCAAGAAGAGAGGACCAAACTTCCTGTTGGCAGGTGCAGAAGTCTCAATCAGAGCTCCAAAAATCACTTGGTTTGCAGTAGTTGCATGTAAAGGTTAAGTTAAGGGTTCAACCATTTTTGCTCATGCCTTTTAATTGGTTTTCAATTATAAATAATACAAAAAAAAAATGGAGTTACTTACCGGTAACATCCTTTTCCAGGAGTCTTTCAGGACAGCACCTTAGAGAGATCCCGGCTCCTCCCCTTCTAGGAAACACCGCCTTCTTTAGATCTTTAAAGCCTCATCCTCCCACTGGCCCTTCAGTTCTTACAGAGTACCTCCGGCCAACTGGGGAGACACAAGACAACGTTATACAAGAATACTTTATCTTACCTGACGTCCTCATGTGATGAGTCTTCCAATCTTCAGACCCTGGGTGGGTAGCGGTGCTGTCCTGAAAGACTCCTGGAAAAGGATGTTACCGGTAAGTAACTCCATTTTTCCCTAGTTCGTCTTTCAGGACAGCACCTTAGAGAGGATAAGCGAGTACCTTACCTTAGGGTGGGACTACTGCCTGTAGCACCTTACGACCAAAGGCTTGGTCCTGTGCTGACAGCAGGTCTAGTCTGTAGTGCTTTACGAAGGTAGCAAAACTCGACCAAGTCGCTGCTCTACAGATCTGCTCCGGAGAAGCACCAGCCCATTCTGCTTGTGACGTCGCCACTGCTCTAGTAGAATGTGCCCTGATTCCCACTGGAGGCTCCATCCCTTTTAACACATAAGCTTGACTAATAGCTGCCCTAATCCAGCTCGCTATAGTACGCCTGGAGGCTCTAGAACCCTTTCTAGCCCCTGAAAATAAAACAAAAAGGGAATCTGATTTTCTAAACTGTTTGGTGCATTCCAAATACTGAAGGACGCACCTCCTTACATCTAGGTTGTGAAAAATAAATTCTTTTTCCCTCACCGGGTTTGAACAAAATGTTGGCAGAATAATTTCCTGGCCTCTGTGAAACTTTGAAGCCACCTTTGGCAAAAAGGCCGGATCGGTCTTAAAAACAATACGATCCGGAAAAACTTGAAAAAAAGGAGTTTTAATTGAGAGGGCCTCGAGTTCACTTACTCGACGTGCCGTCGTAATCGCTACCAAAAAAACTGTTTTGAGAGTGATTAACCTCAAAGAGCATGACCCCAATGGTTCAAAAGGATCTCCCGTAAGGGCCTGCAAAACTAAGGAAAGATCCCACACGGGAAAAGGGGTCACACCAACTGGCCTCTGCCTACTCAAAGATTTAAAAAATCTTACTATCCAGGGATCCCCTGCTAGATTTTTCTCTAAGAATACACTTAGGGCTGACACCTGCCCCTTCAAAGTGCTGAGAGCCAATCCCTTATCTGCCCCCGCCTGTAGGAACTCTAGTACTGCTATGGAACTGCGTACACTGAAGGAGCTTTCAGAGCACCATGAATTGAAACGTCTCCACACTTTGTGGTAGATGGTTTGCGTTTCCTTTTTCCTACAATTTAGGAGGGTCGCAACCAAGCGATCTGAAAACCCTTTTCCCCTTAGTAACTCCTCCTCAGAAACCAGGCTGCAAGTTTCCACCTGTCCACGTGAGGGCAGCAGACTGGACCTTGAGTGAGAAGGTTGCTCCGAGCTGGTAGAAGCCAGGGGGGCTCTACAGCCAGGTTCTTTAGGATTGAAAACCACGGTCTCCTGGGCCAATACGGGGCAATTAGAATTAAGGTTGTGCTCTCTTGTTGAAATTTCCTCAACACCGCAGGGATCAGAACCGGAGGGGGGAAGGCATAACACCTGGAAAATTCCCATTTCTGAGCTAGTGCATCTATCCCTAAAGCTCCATCGTATCTGCTTAGAGAAAAGAACCTGTCCGCCTTGGCGTTCTGCCTGGAGGCAAAGAGGTCCACGCATGGCGGCCCCCATCTCTGGGCTATCATCCTGAAGACCTCCTGACTCAGAGACCAATCGCCCTCCCTCAGCGTTGTTCTGCTGAGGAAGTCTGCTAAGCAGTTCTGATCCCCCTTCAGATGTAAGGCTGACAGGGACAGGACATTGATCTCGGCCCATCTGAAAATGGCCTCTGTCAACAGCCAGAGGGGGCCGCACCTTGTGCCCCCCTGCTTGTTGATATAAGCCACTGCCGACGAGTTGTCTGTTCGGACTCGAACATGGTGACCCCGCAGATCTTCTTGGAATGAGACAAGGGCCAGTGACACTGCCCTCAATTCCCTCCAATTGGAGGACTTTGCTGCATCCACTAAGGCCCAGGTGCCCTGCACCCAGCGAGAACCCAAATGTGCTCCCCAACCTGTGTTGCTGGCGTCGGTTGTGACCGTCTTGGATATGGGTAGGACCCACTCTAGGCCTTGAGACAAGTTTGCCCCCCTTCTCCACCACCAGAGGGACCGTTTTACTTGACTTGGGACAGAGACTAGGGAATCCAATGACCCCTGGCTGTGGTCCCACACCTTCAAGATGAAGAGTTGAAGGGGACGGAAATGAAGGCCCGCCCACTGTACTGCTGGAAGGGTGGAGGTCAGCAACCCCAGAGCGGACATGGCCTTTCTTATAGAGACCTGGCCACTGCCCTGCAGAAACAGCATGGCCTTGTCCACCTTTTGCACCTTTTCTGGGGGAAGGAAGACCCTTTGGACTGTTGAGTCCAGAATAAACCCCAGGAAGGACACCCTCTGTGACGGGATTAGGTTGGACTTTTCTGGATTTATGAGCCAACCCAAACTTTCCAGAATGTTTCTGGCTGACTGTAAGTCCTGACTCAATTGTTCCGGGGAGGGGGCGAACAATAGAAGGTCGTCCAGGTATGCGACTATCAGAATTCCCCTGAGTCGCAGGAAAGCCAAGACCTCTGCCATTACCTTTGTGAATATGCGGGGGGAAGATGACAAGCCGAAAGGAAGGGCTCTGAATTGTAGGTGCAGTACCTGATCCCCGGTGTTTATTGCTAGCCTCAGGAACTTCTGATGTTCCTCCGCTATAGGGATATGTAGGTAAGCGTCTTTTAGGTCGATCGAAGCCATAAAGCAATTTGGAGGGAGAAGGGCTTTTACGGAATGGATCGAATCCATTCTGAACCTCTTGTACCTGACCGAGGCATTTAAAGGTTTTAGGTTGAGGATAAGCCTGAACTTTCCCGACGGCTTGCGGACCACAAAGATGTGGGAGTAAAAACCCCCACCTATCTCCCTGGTTGGGACCTGAACAATGACCCGCTGCTCCTCCAATTCCTGAAGTGAGGATAGGAGGGCACAAGACCTTTCCACACACTTCGGAAGGTTGGTAATTAACCGCCTGAGGGGGGGAGGGGTTGAGAATTCTAGCTTGTAACCCCTTCGGATGATCTCCAAGATGTAATGGTTGGAGGTGATCATCTCCCACTGTGGTAGGAAGACCCCCAATCTTCCTCCCACTGTTTTGGAGTCAATTGGTCTTTCTGGGGGGTTCAGGAGGGCGAAAAATTGCTCCCCCTCGACCCTTCCCCTTCTGTCCCCAACTTTTCTTCTGGGAACCTGACCTGGGTGTCTCTGATTTCCCACGAAATCGAAACCTCTTTTTTGGCTGCTCCCCAAACTTCTTCTTAACGGGGAACGCCTTCTTTTTGTCGGCGGTCCGGTCTAGGACTGCTTCTAAACCAGGACCAAACAACAAATCCCCCGTAAGCGGGATACTACAAAGTTTTGCCTTGGACGCACTGTCTCCCTGCCACGTTTTGAGCCACAAGGCCCTTCTGGCTGAGTTGCACAATGCTGCAGACCTTGCGGACATATGAATAGACTCCGCTGAGGCGTCTGCCAAGAAAGCTACCCCCTTCAGTAGCATGGGGAAAGAGGAGAGGATTGTCTCCTTTGCTGTACCCGCCTCTATATGGGATTTGATCTGAGTCAGCCAGTACTCCAAGTTGCGGGCTACCACTGTAGCCGCCATTGCTGGCCTAAGATTACCCTGGGAGGAATCCCAGGTTTTCTTTAACAGGGAATCCATCCTTTTATCCATGGGATCAGAAAGTACCCCCATGTCCTCAAAGGCTAGGTCTGTGTGTCTGGAAACTTGGGAAAAAGCCGCGTCAAGTTTAGGCGTCTTATTCCAAACTAAATTTTCTCCCTCCTCAAAAGGAAATCTTCTTTTCAATGCCTTTGAGAGAAAAGGTTTCCTTTCCGGATCCTGCCATTCCTCTTTTGATGGCATCGACCAGAACGTCATGGACTGGGAAAACTTTCCTTTTCTGTTCCCCTAAGCCTCTGTACATTTGGTCGTGCAGGGACAGCGGCTTCCTCTCCTCTTGAATCCCTAGGGTGGTGTGGATAGCCCCTAAAAGCTCCTCAACCTCCTCTAGAGAGAGTTTGTAACGTGAGGGTTTAGTGGACTCCCCGTCCAACCCCTCTTCATCAGATTCTCCTTGAGAATCAGAGGGAGTGCTTCCTGCTTCTACCTCAATTTCCTCTGCTGATCCTACCGGTTTCTCTGCACCAATAGCGAGGGGTACCGGTGGATCAGGTGAAACCGCCTGTTGTACTGGGGGAGGGGTGCTCTGGGCCTGGGGCAACTGAAAGTTAGCAAACAGCGTTTTAAATGATTGGAAAGTGCTTGAAAGCTCCTTAACAGATGCTGCCAGATCTACCCCCTATTCTGCTGTCTGCTCTCTCACTACCGCATCCATACAACCCCTACAGAGAGTCTTGTCCCAAGTCTCCCCTAATGTGGACCTGCAGACAGGGCACTTTCTCTTAGAGCCATGGAGCGATTTGCTTGTGTATTTCTGAAACAAACAGAAAACATAAAGAGCAGCAGTATTAGTCAGAACCCCCCAGCTGAATAAACAGGGATCACCAGGAGTGCCTAATCCCCAGGAATGACCACCACCAGGGACCCACTCCTCTCCTACCGACCACCTGGTAGGGAAAACACACCCGTGGAGCTAACAGGGGTTTTGTGAGTCAGGGAACACCACCCCAGGGTTCCACTGACCTTTGCTTGGCTGGTGTCCTTCTCTCCGGGAGCGGTTTTAGAAGCCTCTGCCTCCGACATCCTCCCGCACGTTAGCGGTGGCCTCTGGTCCCAAAAAGTGCTGTCTCTACAGCTGAATAGGTGACCGCACCAGCCGAGTGCTGGTTCCGCCTTTCTAGGCCGCGTCCGGAACCGGAAGACGCGGCCTCGTGTATCGAATCCGCCCCTTCCGCCGGAACTGACGTCACCCGCCGTCCGACGCAGCCACTGAGTCTCCAGGCTGAAGTGGAGGGGAAATCGATTCGATACACAGCGCCACCCTAGGCGCACGAAAGAGCGGACCTCCCAGCTGCCATCCTTTCGCCAAGGAGCGCTTGAGATGCACGGCGCCTCCACAGGTAAATTAAAACGCGCTCGTTTTTTTACCTGGCGCCAAATACGAACATAAAAAAGAGCACAAGGAACACCAGGCAACTCCCGGGTCCTGCCCTTCTCTGAAACATAGCCTTAGCCTCCCCAGCTAACAGCCCTGGTTCCACAGCAGTGTCTCCCCACCGGAGGAAACACCATAACTGAAGGGCCAGTGGGAGGATGAGGCTTTAAAGATCTAAAGAAGGCGGTGTTTCCTAGAAGGGGAGGAGCCGGGATCTCTCTAAGGTGCTGTCCTGAAAGACGAACTAGGGAAAATTGCCAAATTGTGGAATCTGTTTTCATAGAAGGGTAACAACAGATTTGTCAATGTCTGTTTGTATCCCTGACAGCCTCGCTGAGAACTGTTTTGTACTTTTGTAAGGCCTCTTGCAGAACATTGTGCCCAGAAACAATCTGTACGCCATCACCTGCCAGAATTTTAGAGGTCTCCAGAGCGCTACTACAGGGGCCAGGGCTAAGCACTTTCACATAATGAGCTGTGACAGAGGTGGGTACAATGAATCCTCCTTTATTTGCCAGCTGGTACAAAACAGGCTGTCTCTTATAAGGGTCCTTCTCCCTCTTCCCCTTGAGAGAGAGAAATGTCCATGGAAAGGAACGCTTCCCGTGTGTAACCTATGTGCGCAGGGAGCTTCTTAGGGCTGAAGCACAGGCCTAGAGCATATGATCCTTTGTCCAGGCTCTGTGCCTGGAGGTCATTCAGAGTCCTGTTGAGTCAAAGTGCTTGAACAAAGTAAGGCTAACCATACACACATACAAACAATCCTCTATCTACACTAAACATGACTGGCTCCCTTGAAGGCGATTGTATTCATTCAGTCAGCCAGTACCCATGACTGTCTGATCATCTGAACAGTGACAGCATCTGATCGGATGCAGTCACTGTTTGATCGACAATTTTCCACCCGTCTCCACTGAGTCTTCCTTTGAAGTTTGTCAAACCAGGTGGTACCAACTAGGCTACCTACAGCCCAATTTTACATTCATTTTCACCCATGTTGCTCTGCACAGTAATCCAGCAGATAGGCTTTTTGGCAGCTGATATCACAAACTATGTCAGTCACCACTATGTGATGCTCACTGGGCAGCTCATATAAAGTAAATGCTTGTGCTGCGTTATAGCAAAAAAAAAAAAATTGTGATTCCAAACTACCCAACGTTGAGCAAGGGCAGAATGACTGCAGGCTAGCCATGTCTACAGTAGACAATATACTTCAACACTCCAGCTTTTAAAAGATACTTTCCAAGAGAAAGGGTGTTTTCTCGCTGGGAAATAAATTGCCCATCAGATATATTTTATAATTACAGGATTAGTCGCCTGTAAACTGAAACCGCACTTATCTATAGAATGCTGACTAATTTGTGACCTTTCTGAGTGTGAAATTTAAATATGCACAGATGTACGCAGAAAGGGGGAACAAAAGATAACCTTTCAGAAAAAATGAAAGACTATTCTGTTACATGGCCATTTACAGCCATTTGCACTTTAACCGTTTCTTTTCAGTACAAGACACTGCTCATTTTAAAAGAAGAGAAATCATAACTTGTTTGTATTAGTAATCCAATGGCACTTCATTAGCGGGGAGTAGGAGTGCAGAATTCCAGAGAGAGCAGCCATCTTAAAAATTATTCTGACAACAGAAAAGACAAAGAAAAAAAGGATTTAATGGCAGGCAGCTGGAACACTGCAGGTGTATCGGTATTCTGAGTCTGACTGTCCAGTCTTGCTTAGTCCTGCCACAGAGAAACTGCACTAAAATCATCAGGGAACCATAGGGTAAAAAACTGCGTTGATCGAAAAAAAATATACTATCAAATTAAGTGGATGAACCAGTCCAAACGCAGCAATTAAACGAGCAGGTGGCTATAATCCAGCCCAGGTCTTTTAATCTTGCAGGAAGACACAAACTGCCATGTGGTTGTTGCAAGCTTCCCATCACTGGTTTAGCGTTGACTCCACAGGTGGTGATTAATATAAAACCAAAGGGAGAGATGCATTTACCATAGCGTAATATTGTCAAATTATTCAATTGCACTTACAATGTAAAGGACAAAAAAAGAATGAACAAAAAACACCCAGTGGATTAATCACATTGAGTGAACCGCCACCACACACAGAGCGCCTCCTTATCAGATGGCAAAACAAAAATGCAGGTGTCTCTAGGTCAATAGATCCTCTGCTGGATACAAGCATGGAACCAGTGAGTGGATGGAGAAACTCCCGACAGAAAACCATGCATTTCGTATATATCGTAGGTATTGGTTGATATTAGCCCAAAGAGAAGATACAACAGACCATAGCATGATAACGCCTGAACTTGGTTTTAATAAATAAAAAAGGTTGCACTTACAAACACACACGCACCTCTAACCTGCCTCGCTAGTGGGCACCATATGTGGCCTCCTATTACCTTGTACATTACTGCCAACAGCCTGATCCACCCTGCTATTGCCAGGTTCGGGCACACATGGACCTTTCAACTTCCCCCTTAAAATGCTGTGGCTGTTGTCTGAGCAACCAATTTGGCAAGCCTAAGCTCTGTCACATGGGTAGAATAAGGAGATGCAAGCAAATCCTGACTTTCAGAAAGATTTATTGGGGGCTGTAGCAATTGATTATTTTTCTATACTGTATTGCCATGAAAGAAATTGCGGTTACAGGTGATAAGATCAGCTTTTTAAAGTGATACTAAACACACAGTTTAATTTACATTGGCCCTTCTAGTTCTGTATAATGTATGGATGATGGCACTGTAATTATTTTAATAAAAAAAAAAAAAATCGAAGTACCTTTTTCCTAATATACAGCCCAGGTCTTCCCCAGCCTGTCTGCAGGGAAACAAGCAGGAGGAGCGTCTAGTCCTCTGCTGCTGGTCACACAATCATAATAAAAATAAAATTTAAAATGGCCTTTGGAATACAGATTATTTGGGCAATTACGTGGTGTGGGTGGATTTCTGCCTGTCACATCCTGTCTCTTAAGCCTCGTACACACGATCGGATTTTCCGACAACAAATGTGTTTTGGCAGGGTTTTGTCGGAAAAATAAGACGTTCGTTCGCTCCATCGGACAATTATGTATTTTATAGCATGCTTTAAAACTGTCCGACAACAAATGTGTGCCGTCGCATTATTCTGATCGTGAGTACACAAGTCCGTCAGAAAATAATCCAAATTACAAACACGCATTCTCCGAACCAATGCCAACCATAAAGACAACATTAGCAGAAGTTGCCCAAAGGGTGGCACTAAAGATCTGAAAAAACATGTAGTACCGGTACGTCACTACGTTCGTGTTTGTTGGCTGACAACGTTTTGCCGTCTGTGTATGCAGAACAAGTTCATGGCCAACGCCCTTCGCACAAAATTCCACGTATTTGTCCGATGGAAATCCGATCATGTGTACGAGGCTTTAGAATAACAGGGAAGTGAAGCCTCTATTATTCTACATGTAAAATCTAATTGTGTTTAGCTGGTTAGTGGGCATGGGGGAGGGAGGGAAGGAGGGAGGGAGGGAGGGAGGGAGTGGGCTGTAATTTACCACCGTTTATACACCCACATGTGTGACTCTATAATCACATGGGCTGCTCGGATGTGATAGGGAAAAAATGCTCAATGAACACTGAGCATGTGCAGAGTTGTCACCAGTTGCAATATCCCTAGATAAATTGAGGACATGAACACAAGGGGGAGATAGGGAACAGCAGGATTAACCATTTTTTTTTCAGAATACAGGAAATGAATCCCATAGTGACTGAGTGAGTACACTCAGTGTACTGAGTAATATGTAATATAGAATTTATCGATAGTTTTTATGATGTGGGTTTAGTGATACTTTAAGCTTCTACAAACAGGTGAGAGGAAACTGTCTGCCCGTGTATATGTTGCAATGCAAGTGTGTACTGAATGGAAGGGATGGAAACTCCAGTTGTGTTAATAACATCAGCCTATGAGTCTCTGAGAATGATCTGCTCCAGTTTAAACTACAATTTCTAGAAGATATACAGTATGTACAATCACAGGTTACTTATAATTTAAATGTGAAATTTTACTTCCTTTATAAATGTATTTATTATCATTCCAACTGACTGGCAAAGCTCAGGGTGGAAGCACAGACATTTTGTTTTAAAAAACAAATGACGGACAGACGACCTAACAGGTAGTCCAATGACTATAAATCTTGTATACCCAGATTGTAAACTAGCAGACCTTTATAGGCATGTTGGGTTCTTTAACCACTTGCTTACTGGGCACTTAAACCCCCCTCCTGCCTAGACCAATTTTCAGCGCTGACGCATTTTAAATGACAACACTGTACCCAAATTAAATTTTTATCATTTTTTTCCCAACAAATGGCACTTTCTTTTTGGAGCTTATTTTTTTTTAAAAGCCCGAATTAAAAAAAGAAAATTATATATTTTTAAATTTTGTTATAACATTTTGCAAACAGGTAATTTTTCTCCTTTATTGATGTACGGTGATGAGGCTGCACTGATGGGCACCAATAAGGCGGCACTGATAGACGGCACTGAAGGGCATTGATAGGTGGCACTTGTGGGCACTGATAGCTGGCAGCAATGGGCACTGATGGGCGGCACTGCTAGGTGGCACTGGTGGGCATTGATAGGTGGCACTAGCAGGGGTTACTTGCAGCACAGTGGAGGAAGATTTTTTTTTTCTCTATATACAACCTTTGTCCAGTAATCTTCATGTCACAGGTCATCTTCTTCTGGTAGGAGGCAAATACTAAGGGCTGGATTCACACCTATGCATTTTTGTGCTTTTTGCAATTTGCACTACAGAATGTGTTTCATGGGAAATCATGGTAAATGGACTGTAGTACAAATCTGAAAAATGCAAAAAGCACCAAAAATGCATAGGTGTGAATCCAGCCTAAATGATGCAGAGAGCAGCACTATGTGATAAGTCCAGGTCATGCAGAGTCCTAATTTCCAGTCTGGCAGAACAGGAAGTGAGGACACATGGCTCTAATAGACACCTGAACATAAGTAACACCTAACAGGAACTCTTAACCTTTCCCACTAAATCCAAAACGAAAAAAAAAAAAAAAAAAAACTTTTGACTGAGCAAATAACGTATGTGATATTATAGCCTTACTTTCAAGCAACTGATTTAATCACTTGCTTTGTATGCAGCTTCTTTATTTTTTAAATCCTTGCCTTTATTAAGTTTAAGATGACATGATGACTAATTCTTCCTATTTTAGGGCGGGTCCTTTCCCTTGCAGAATCCTACCAAGTAACCCTTGCATCCAAGGGAGTAGTGTTGTGCCCTCCTACATTGTATGCGGCAATAGAAACACACAGCCCTATAGCCTATAAAGGCAAGGCACTCCCCTGAGCCTCCCTCCTCATCTTCCAAATTGGATCAAGTCTGCACTCTCCACTATTAACTCTTTTTAATGCAGACCAGACGTTCAGAGAAGCATCAGTGAGGAAGCAGAAGCCTGCAGCACTAAAAATTGTAAACTGCTGGTGTAAGAATTGTAATATTTTGTTGACTTAAAAAAAAAAAAGAAAAAAATGGATCCTGTTCCCTTAAAGCATTTTATACTGCACAGTGCTTGTCCTTTGGATGCCTGTAACAACTAAAAAGAACTGCCTTATGCTGCCAGTTTATGCCCTCCCCTTTGTAAACTGACCACAGCGCATTATGCCTGCTGAGTCCCGACACCGTGGTCAGTTTATGAGCCCCCATTATCCGCAGCTCTCCTGTCCTGTTTACCGCTCATGTGACCCATCGCCTCTCTCCTCCTCCCCTCCAGACTGACATCAGCGGAGGAATCTCAGCCCTGCCCTGCTGCATTTGTCATATGGGGAGAGGAGAGGGATGGTGGGTCATGTGAGAGCTGACCGACGCTCTGAAATGAGGTATAATCATAATTTTTTTTGTAAAACACAGACACAGGAACACCTATACTTAAGAGACAAGGAGGATTGTAAAAAGTACTTACAGTGGGGTGGTGGGTCACGTGAGCCTTATGTCATGTACACACGATCATTTTTCAGCTTGTAAAAAATGAAGTTTTTCAGCATCTAGAAAAAACGTATTTTTTTTTCCAACTTCATCATTAACCACTAGCCGACCAGCCGCCGTGGTTCTACGGCGGCAGGTCGGCTCTCCTGGGCGAGACCCCGTAGCTCTACGTCGGGACTTTCGCGGCCGCTAGGGGGCGCGTGCGCGCCGCCGGCGGCCCCGCTCGCCCCCGAGTCCCGCGCGCGTGCCCGGCGGGCGCGATCGCCGCCGGGCACGCGCGCTCGTTCGTTACAGAGCTGGGAACGAGAGCTGTGAGTGTAAACACACAGCGCTCGTTCCTGTCAGCGGGGGAAATGCTGATCTTCCGTTCATACAATGTATGAACGGAAGATCAGTGATTCCCCCTAGTGAGTCCACCCCCCCATACAGTTAGAACACAAATAGGAACACACTTAACCCCTTCCCCGTCCCCTAGTGTTAACCCCTTCACTGCCAATGGCATTTTTATAGTAATCCAATGCATTTTTATAGCATTGATCGCTATAAAAATGCCAATGGTCCCAAAAATGTGTCAAAAGTGTCCGCCATAATATCGCAGTACCGAAAAAAAACGCTGATCGCCGCAATTACTAGTAAAAAAAAAATATTAATAAAAATGCCATAAAACTACCCCCTTTTTTGTAAACGCTATAAATTTTGCGCAAACCAATCAATAAACGCTAATTGCGATTTTTTTTTACGAAAAATATGTAGAAGAATATGTATCGGCCTAAACTGGGGAAAAAAAATGTTTTTTTATATCTTTTTTGGTGATATTTATAATAGCAAAATGTAAAAAATATTGCATTTTTTTCAAAATAGTCGCTCTATTTTTGTTTATAGCGCAAAAAATAAAAACCGCAGAGATGATCAAATACCACCAAAAGAAAGCTCTATTTGTGGGAAAAAAAGGAAGCCAATTTTGTTTGGGAGCCACGTTGCACGACCGCGCAATTGTCAGTTAAAGCGACGCAGTGCCGAATCACAAAAAGTGCTCTGGTCTTTGGACAGCAATATGGTCCAGGGCTAAAGTGGTTAAAACAACGTTGCCCACACACGATCGTTAAAAAAAAAAAAACACGTACAACGGCACTATAAAAGGGAAGTTCCATGCAGAGGACGCCACCCTTAGGGCCGCTTTAGCTGATTTTGAATGTGCTTACTCCATTACGAACAGTAGTTTTACCAGAACGAGTGCTCCCATCTCATAACTTGCTTCTGAGCATGCGCTGGTTTTTCACATTGTTTTAGCCCACACACGATAATTTTTTACAACCCGAAAAACAACATTGTTTAAAACGTTGTTAAAAAATGCAGCATGTTCACATTTTTTTTTTTTCGTTTTTCAGAAGCCGAAAAATGATGTGAAGCCCACACACGATAATTTTAAATTACATTTATAAAAACCGTTGTTTTTTTACAAGCCGAAAAATTATTATGTGTACGCGGCATTACAGTGGGTTAACCACCACTTTAAGTTATCTTCTAATAAAAGGGTAGATTATCATTACATACATACACAATGTACACGTGTCCAGATCATGCACATTAAAGTATTCACATATTCTAACAATATAATAAAAAAAATTAAGCCTGGGTTCACACTTGTTTGGTGTAAACCGCGATTTGCACAGGTGTGGCACCTGATTCCTGTGCAAATCACATGCGATGTCTGTGTGGTGCTATGTGAACCATTTATTTTTTTATGGCTCAAATTGCACCACATGCACATCATAATGGTGAAGGACCCTTTTTTTTACTGCACCTGAATCAGTTCAGATTCTGGCAATTGCACTGCGATTTGCGAGCTGTTTCAGGGTGTTAATTTAACATCGACACCCGCAGGAGATGAACGGAGTGTGATTTCAATGCAGTGTGGGAAACGCACAGGATTTGCTGCGTTTCCGACATTGCATCAGTGTGAACCTAGGCTTAATCAGGTCCACTCACTCTGCATCTATAAATATTGAGAAGAAATTTCTTGAATATGCAGGCACTGAAATTTAATTGTAATTCTATGGAAAGCAGACTTTGGCAGATTGATGATCCTCTACTGCAAATACGCAGAAGATGTTTCTAGACTGTTAGAAGCGGACTAAATCTCGACTTCAGAGTCTTTGTGGTGATCTTTGAGGATGTTTGGGAATAAATAACTTCACATTATAAGGAGGTGGAGAGTTCAGGGATGGCTTGTTGTTAAAGCTATTTTAATGAATGTTAAAGTGGTTGTAAAGTCAGGTTTCTTTATCTTAATGCATACAATGCGTTAAGATAAAAAACCTTCCATGTACAGCAGCCCCCCAATACTTACATGAGCCCCATCTCAATCCAGCGATGTTGTACGAGAGAAACTGTCTGGTATTTCTCCCTCCTGATTCGCTATTACACAGCGGGAGCTATTGGCTCCCACTGCTGTCAGTCAGTGAGACAATCAGAGAAGGGGGAGGGGCCATGATGCGGCTCGAGTGCCCCAATAGCAATCTATTTGCTGTGGGGGCACTCAGCAGGGGGTCATAAGCACCAGTGGGGGACCCCGAGAAGAGGAGTAGCTGGGCTAAAAATGGTAAAGTATGGTGGTGAAAACATTGATTATTCTACAGGATAATGTCAGGGTGGTTGTCCGCCAGCTAAAGCTTAGTAGAAGTTGGGTGATGCAGAAGTACAATTACCTTAAGAAATGAAGTAAATCCACCACAGACAGGCTTCAGAAACAGAAATCGGTCTATAAGAGAGGCCCGGACAGAACCCAGACCTTACCCCATAGGGATGTGGAATGATCTTGAGAGCCGTTAACACCAGACATCCTACAAATGTGTCTGAGCTGAAGCAGCTTTGTAATAAGAAATAGTCAAAAATTCCTCCTGAATGTCGTGCGGGTCTGACCTGGAGCTACAGAAAGCCCTTGCTTGAAGTCATTTTTGCGAAAGGAGGCTTGAGCAGCTATAAAATGAATTCTCAGTTGTGCGATTAACTACTTTTAATTCCGGAAGCATTGTTAATGCATTATGTGTAATTTTATCTTTGCTTAGAAAATAAGTTTATTAAAGGGGTTGTAAAGGTAATTTTTCCCCCCTAAATAGCTTCCTTTACCTTAGTGCAGTCCTTCTTCACTTACCTCATCCTTTGATTTTGCTTTTAAATGTCCTTATTTCTTCTGAGAAATGCTCACCTCCTGTTCTTCTGTCTGTAACTCCACACAGTAATGCAAGGTTTTCTCCCTGGTGTGGAGAAAGCCTCTTGAGGGGGGAGGAAGCGAGCAGGCAAGTCAGGACACTCTCTACTTTGCAGACAGAGAAAGAAGCTGTGTGTTAGTGGGCATCCTGACACTCCTGCTTGCCCCCTCCACCCTCAGGCTTTCTCCACACTAGGGAGAACGCCTTGCATTACTGCGTGTAGTTACAGACAGTAGAACAAGAAGTGAGGATTTCTCAGAAGAAATAAGGACATTTAAAAGCAAAATCGAAGGATGAGGTAAGTGAAGGACGACTGCACTAAGGTAAAGGAAGCTATTTAGGGAAACATTTATTTTACCTTTAAAACCCCTTTAAGCTATTAGGGCATGCCCTTCGTTGGTCTGTTGTTTAGATTGTGCACAGTTCTTGCTTTGGCAATTCAAGGGATGGCTGCAAAGAACGTGATACAGTGAAGGCTGTAGCA
This sequence comes from Rana kukunoris, assembly GCA_029574335.1. Lineage (NCBI taxonomy): Eukaryota > Metazoa > Chordata > Amphibia > Anura > Ranidae > Rana > Rana kukunoris. The sequence goes on along the minus strand of CM056050.1, from coordinate 99,146,527 downwards.
CTGGTGTGCTGCTGTTTTTGTCTGAGCACAAAAGTAGAATAAATGGAGATCTGGTTAATAAAAAATGGGATGATTTTTGTGACTGTGATTCAACATCCAACAGGTATTGCTCCCACATAAAATTATCCCAATTGTTTAAAATCTTCATTGTGCTATTCAAAAAAGGGATTTTTAAATACAGCTTACCTGTAAAATCCTTTTCTTGGAGTACATCACGGGACACAGAGCGGCATATTCATTACTATATGGGTTATATGGAGTACCTTCAGGTGTGGACACTGGCAATCTCAAACAGGAAGTCCCCTCCCTATATAACCCCCTCCCCTAGAGGGAGTCCCTCAGTTTTGTAGCAAGCAGTATGCCTCCCAAAAATGTTCCCCAAAAGAGGGGCAGGAGCTCTGTGTCCCGTGATGTACTCCAAGAAAAGGATTTTACAGGTAAGCTGTATTTAAAAATCCCTTTTTCTTTCTCGTACATCACAGGACACAGAGCGGCATATTCATTACTATATGGGATGTCCGAAAGCAATGTTTTAATGAGGGGAGGTATACTCAAATAATAATAATAAATCCAACTTAGTCAAGAAAAAACTTTTTTTTTTTCTTTTACAACCAAGGGTGCCCCTGATCCCGAGGATCTTAAACCGCAGCCTGTAGTACTGCCTGCCCAAAGGCTGAATCCGCATTCCTTCTCACGTCTAGTTGATAAAACCTTGTAAACGTGTGGACTGATGACCACGTCGCCGCCTTGCATATCTAAGCCATAGAGATCTGATGGTGTGCTGCCCAGGAGGCGCCCATGGCCCTGGTAGAATGGGCCTTTACCGACAAAGGAGGAGGCAACCTCTTCAAACCGTAGGCCTGAATGATTAATTGTCTAATCCATCTCGAGATGGTGGATTTTGCAGCTGCCTGCCCCTTCTTGGGGCCATCTGGTAAAACGAACAACACATCTGTTTTCCGGATCTTTTCTGTAGCTTTAAGATAGGCCTTTATGGCCCGGACAATATCCAAGGTATGCAGCAACCCCTCCTTTCTAGATGTGGGATTCGGAAAGAAGGATGGAAGTACCAAATCCTGGTTCAAGTGAAAATTGGATATAACCTTTGGTAGAAAGGAAGGATGGGGCCGGAGAACTGCCCTGTCCTTATGTAGAATGAGATATGGTTCCTTACACGATAAGGCTGCCAACTCTGACACTCTCCTGGCCGAAACTATGGCGACCAAGAATACCAACTTTCTTGTCAGTAAAACTAAAGGAATCTCAGCCAAACGGCTTAAAGGGTTGTTTCTGTAGAGTGGACAGGACAAGATTTAAGTCCCATGGACAAATTGGTGACTTGACAGGAGGATTAATACGTAAGACCCCCTGTATGAAGGTTTTTACCAGCGAGTGGGTGGCCAGCGGCCTCTGAAACCACACTGACAGAGCTGAAATCTGTCCCTTGATTGTGCTTAATGCCAGGCCTTTATCCACTCCTAGCTGGAGAAAACTTAACACCCTATCAATGGTATATTTGCGGGAATTCCATCTTTCGGATTCACACCAGCCTACGTAGGTCCTCCACACCCTGTAATAAATCACCCTGGAGGCCGGCTTTCTAGCCCTAATCAGGGTAGGAATTACCTGCCTAGACAGACCTCTACCCCTGAGAATCAGGGATTCAGCCTCCAGGCCGTCAAATTTAGACGCTGTAATGTAGGGTGGAGGATCGGACCTTGTGAGAGTAGGTCTGGTCGTAGAGGAAGAGTCCAAGGGTCTCCCACTGCCATCTTCAGGACTAGTGAGTACCATGTCCTCCGGGGCCAAGCTGGAGCTACTAGAATGACTGGCTTGTGCTCCACTCTGATCCTGCGCAACAGGCGAGGAAGTAACTGTAGCGGAGGGAATGCATATAGAAGTTTGAATTGATGCCAAGGGCAAACCAACGCATCGGTTCCGCAGGCCATAGGGTCCCTCGCTCGAGACACAAACCTGTCTAGTTTCTTGTTGAACCTAGATGCCATTATATCTATGTCTGGCATTCCCCACTTCTGGCAGATTGTCTGAAAGACCTGGGGATGCAGAGACCACTCCCCCGGCGACAGAATCTGGCGACTTAAGAAGTCTGCCTGCAGGTTGTCCACTCCGGGAATGAATATCGCCGAAATGCAGGGTACATAAACCTCTGCCCACTGAAAAATCAAGCTCGCCTCCCTCTGAGCGGCCTGACTCCTGGTTCCCCCTTGGTGGTTTATGTATGCCACCGCTGTGGCATTGTCTGACTGGATTCTCACCGGGGACCCCTGTAATCTGGAAGTCCATGCCAGGAGGGCTAGGCGAGCAGCTCTGATCTCCAAGACATTGATGGGTAGCTGCCTCTCTGCTTCCGCCCAAGTTCCCTGGCGAGAGAACCCCTCCAAGACCGCCCCCAGCCTGCCAGGCTGGCGTCTGTGGTAACTACCTTCCAGACAACGGGGCTGAAGGACCTTCCCTTTAGAAGATTCTGAGGGTTTACCCACCAGGCCAGGCTCTGTCGGACCTTTGATGATAGCGGCAAAGGGGACTCCAAGGCATGTACTCTCTTGCCCCAGGCTGCTAGAATGGCTGCCTGTAGGACGCGAGTGTGGATCTGAGCGTATGGTACTGCCTCGAACGTGGCCACTAGCTTGCCTAGTAATCGCATACACAGGCGAATAGTTGTTTTTTTCTTGCTTAAAACCAACTGAACCAACCCCTTGATAGCTTCGACCTTTACAAGGGGCAGGAACACCCTTTGCTGTTCTGTGTCTAACCTCATGCCGAGGTATTCCAACTGCTTTGTAGGATGAAACGCTGATTTTTCCCGGTTTAGGACCCAGCTGAACCTCTCGAGGTACTGAACCGTGAGGTTTACTGCCTGTTGCAGACACGGCCGTGAGTGATCTATGATTAAAAGGTCGTCCAAGTATGCTAGGACTGTGACCCCTTGGATCCTTAGATTGGCCAGAACTGGGGCTAGGATCTTCGTGAATACCCGGGGGGCCGTGGCCAGCCCGAAGGGGAGCGCCCTGAATTGGAAGTGTCGCTGCCCCACTGCGAAGCGTAAAAATCTTTGATGCGGCTGAAAGATTGGTACATGAAGGTAAGCATCCTTTATGTCTATGGAAGCCAGAAAGTCGTCCCTCTGGAGTGTGGCGACTGCTGACCGGACAGATTCCATCCGGAAGGAACGAACCCTTAGGTAAACGTTTAAACTCTTTAGGTCCAAGATTGGCCTGACATCGCCGTTGGGCTTTGGTATGACAAAGAGATTGGAATAGAAACCTAGCCCCTGCTCTTGGGCTGGTACCTCTATTATCACGCCCTGGCAAAGTAGGTGATCCAAGGCTGCCAGCATTGAGGCCTTCTTTGCTGGATCTTTTGGTAGCCTTGACTCTTGAAAATGAGGCGGAGGAAGCTTTAAAAACTCCAGTCTGTAGCCTGTGGTTACAGACGCCCGGACCCATTTGTCGGGGATCTTGGCTTCCCAAACTTCTGAGAAGAAACAAAGCCTTCCCCCCACCCGTGAGAGTGGGGGCGCCCCTTCATAAGGCAGACTTAGGGGCTGGCTTTGTCAGCTTGCGATACCATGGCCTCTTACCCCCAGGGGCCTGTCCCTGCGATCTATTGTTAAAGTTTGATCGCGCAGGCGGCCGTCGATACTGCCTGGAATTTGAGGGCCCTGAGACAGGAGAGAGCTGCCTTTTAAATGTAGGACCCCGGAATGTCTTTTTGACTGGTAAAAGGGTACTTTTGCCACTTGAAATAGTCTGAATGTATTTATCCAGATCCTCTCCGAAGAGTCGTCCTCCTCGGAAGGGAAACCCTGCCAGAAGCTTTTTGCATGGGGGCTCCGCCGCCCAGTTCTTCAACCATAAGAGCCTTCTCATGTGTACCAAGAATAGTGATAAACGAGAGGCCTGCTGGATGGAATCCTTTATAGCATCTACCGCAAAACACAGAGCTCTGGGAATGTCAGAAAACTCTTCTGCCTGTTGGGTAGGCATGTCTTTTAGCATTTGTTTTGTCTGGTCCTTTAACGCCTGACAAACTCCAATTGCAGCCACAGCTGGCTGTACCACTGCTCCTGCCGTAGCAAAGGATGCCTTTAAAAGTGTCTCTAACCGTTTATCAACCGGATTTTTAAACATTTGTATGTTTTCCACCGGGCAAGTTAGTGATTTATTCACACATGAGATGGCTGCATCCACCACTGGGAGCTTCCACCTCTTCGAGAATTTTTCCTCCATAGGGTAAAGGACCGTAAATCTCTTCGGCGGCAGAAAAATCCTGTCCGGTCGTACCCAATCCTGAAAGATCAATTCCTCCAACAGAGGATGGACCGGAAAAACCGCGTTGCTCAAAGGAGCTTTCAAAGAGCCCAGAGAGGATACCGCAGGAACCTGAGGCTCTGGCAATGGTAAATTAAATGCCGAGCGGACCATGTCCGTCAAAGACTGCACCCACAGTCTCTCTGTCTGGGAGTCTGAAAATGGTTCCTCAGAGGTAGATCCCTCAATCCCTGAACCCTCTTGGTTCTGGTCTAGTTGATCCTCCTGCGATTCCAATTTCTCCTGAGAGAGAATTTCAGCATCTGAGGATATACCTTTTGGCGATGGGGATCTAGCCCGTTTCTTGCCAGGAATAGATTTAGCGATCATCGCTGCTAATCTTTCTTCTAGCCCCCCTAGGGATACGGCTAGCATCTCCTCTGTGATAAACACAGGGCTGGGCTGATCTGGGACAGCCTCAGCACCAGACCCCCCTAATGGCTCATCCAAGGCGACCCTCATGGGAATAAGCTGCGGGGAAAGTATCGGCATATCATCAGAATCAGAGGGGGAACCCCTTTGTTTTTTGGTCTTTTTTGTACCCTTTGACCCCGAACTTTTGGAAGCCATAATACAAAATCGAGGGACTCCGCCTACAACAACAGACTGTAGTGGCCAGGAGTACAAAACTAGGGTTTAGGGGACAATAGCTCACTAATGCCCAAAAACCGATGGGGCCCCGTATGTTCTTTTTTTTTTTTTTTTTATAATATATAACTTTTTTTTTTTTTTTTTTAAAACATACAGCGTCCCCAAATTTAGTTTGCCAGCCTCCAACCTGTTGCAAAAGGGGATTTTTTGGCTTAACAGAAAAGCATTGGAACAAAGTCCAGCATGTACTACCCCTCTTCCGCCACCGGGAGTCACTGTTCTGCCGCTCTGCGTCCTCTCCTTTCTAGATCAGCCTCAGACTGAGCACTGACTATAGCCTGCTGATTATAACAGCACACAAGGCGCGCCCCTGATGACGCTGCAGACACGCCCCCCCCACCCTCCCCTCCGAACGGCGCGAAAACGTCTATAAGACGTGCGCGCACACGCGCGCATGCCGGAGGAGGAAGCACATGGAGGAGCCGCGCTGCTGGAGACCCAGGACTGCAGCTTCAGGCAGCAGAATCAAACCCCCGGCCAGGTAGGACTCTCCAAAAGGCCCCATAGGGGTCCTTACTAGCCCTGGGAAGAAAGCAGCAGGTAGCTAGCAAACACAATCGTTTCTTAGACAGGGGGACCCAGTGATGGGGGAATGAGATCATCCTGTCTTCTCAGACATAGTGAGCAAGGCTGCCAATGCAGAGCATACTTAGGCTACCCCCCTTTAAGGTCTCCCTGGAGAGCCTGCTGTCGAACCAAGTCCCGCAGGCTCCCCTCTTACCTGCTCCATGCTGCAGGACGTTTGCCTAGCAAAACGGTCCAATCTTCTCCCATCTCCGTGGGTAGCGTAGTAGACCTTCAGGCCCTGGGGTCCTGGACCTATATAGCACCCTGGCAAACAGGAACTTATGGTCTTTACGAACTCCAAGTCCTGGGCCCAGGGTCCAGCCCTCCAAAGAGGAGCATTATAGGCAAAACCCCACGGTTTGGGGCCCGGGTACTGTCCACTTTGGCACTGAGGCTCCTTGGACAGATCCGGTTAGCCCGCCCTTAATCCCAAGGATGTGGAGCAAAGCTATTCCGTGACCAACACCTAAGACACTGGCGAAAAAACTGAGGGACTCCCTCTAGGGGAGGGGGTTATATAGGGAGGGGACTTCCTGTTTGAGATTGCCAGTGTCCACACCTGAAGGTACTCCATATAACCCATATAGTAATTAATATGCCGCTCTGTGTCCCGTGATGTACGAGAAAGAAATAGTATTTTTTTTTAATTCTGAACCATTTAATTTCATTGGGCCCACGGCCGGTTACTAAATCACCTATGTGGCCCACAATCTTCAAAAGGTTTAGCACTCCTACTACAGATAATGAATTACAGCTTTTGTCTGCCTTGTCTCTCAAGAAAAGCACCTTGGGAGAAGGACATTACCTAGTAGGTTGCATTTTCTCAGCAATTCCTCCCAGACTGATCACTCTGTTAAGTGTAGTATGCTAGCAATCAGGGAATGGGAGTAATCTGAGAGACAATGGCGGGGTGGACTGACCTGATGTGAGTGTTATTCATTTTTACACTAGTTAGTCACTGAGAGGCAGCAACATGGCGCTAGGTTTATTAGAACATATTATACAAACACAGGCAAGAAGTCAACCAATCTTGTTCTAGAAGTAGTTACTGAGCCAGGGGGATACCTGGACAAAGATGGTGCTGCCATTGTGAGCTCTGTTAAAGAGCCCACAGCACCTATTTAGGAAATAAACCAACACTGGATAAATGAAATAAGAAAATAAAATCTCACCTTTATCACCCAAGTCTCTGAAAAATGCTGGACCTGGTTTTGCTTTAGCTGCCTGGGTAAGCAAGGCATCAAATTCCTTTGAAAACAAGTGAATTTAAAATTAGAGAGCAAATAACCAATTTATATATTTTTTCTTTATGCAATATAATTAATTCATGTTTTTTAGGCATTTTTCTTTTATTTTGCTTGGAAACCTGGCCAGTATTTCGAGTCTTGGGGTGTCTCCACTGTGGACCGAGGAGCAACGGAGACAACTAAGGAGAGGGTCGTGTTAGGCCTAGTTCACACCTAAGCATTTTTATGAGCGTTTTAGAATACATGCGTCAGAAAAATACATTGAACTTAATAAGATCGTTCACATCTGCTTCTTCTTGCCTTGCAATGCTTTAGTAAAAAATGGGCTTGCCTATGCATTTTTATGTAAGGTGATGTATGGTGATGCCAAATAGGTGATGGTGACACCAAATAGAAAAAGAACAATAGGTGTAAAATGCACAAGAACACAAATTAAAAAAATGCACTACAAAAAAAAAAAAACAGACAAAAGAACTTAGCCTTAGATGCACTAGCACTTTTCCCCTTTCAGGACAAAGGTTTTACATTAACGAATAAGGCTTTAGGTAAACTAATAAAAAGGCGACCATTGTTGCCCCGACAGCTGCCCCACACTAAGCCGCAGTGGTTCCTTTTTTTTTTTTACTCAACTTTATTTGAAGTGTACAAAGTGACACTTCATGTCATTGTATCAATTCCTGTAGGCAGTGTTTTATCTTACTGCAAGTTTGCCTTTCAGCACAGCTCCGAGCTGTGGGAATAGGACAAATCCTAGCGGCAGGAGTGCCAACCTCCCGCAACCTTTTTTACTGACAGAACATGGAAAAGACAGAATTCCCTTTGGAAACTAAAATAATCAATATTTAAACAGTATAAACACAAAACCCATAACAGGTAAGGCAATTTTCTGGTACAGCTTTCCTTTGAATTTACCAAAACCAAATAATATCAGGTCAAACATAAACGCGTTCAATTTGGATGCAATCAGGCAGACCCTTGCACTACAAGGTTGATGGTAAATCTAAAGAAAATTGAATAAGAAAATTGTATGATGTACGGCTGCTTAATTTGCTTTGTTTACATTTAATAAGTCAAAACAAAACAACAAGTTATCGGCCACCCTGCTAGGATACAGTTGAAAAAGAAGTTCTGTTATGCATACCAAAGAGCAATAGATATGACCAGATTGTCCAATAGTGGGAGTGGCCTAAAAGAGGATGAGTAAACAATGACCATCCCTACCTCTAAATGAACATAGCAGCTGCTTGAGAGTACACATTGCCATGCCCTTGATGCTTAGCTTCATAGTGCAGAAATTTTAACTCGATATGTCAAATTTTATAGGCAGCATTGCCTGTCAAACTTACCCATTGAGCTCAGTGCCAAATGCTGGACTTGCAGTTGCTACAGTATTTCAATGCAAAATTTCCCATACAGGGTTTGGGCTTGTGCGGGGGTTCGGACGTGCACTGTGTATACACAGTGTAGAGTGCAGGGTTCAGGTTAGCCCTTTGTACAAAGTCCAGGGTTCAGGTTATACCTGCATACAGAGTGCAGGGTTCAGGTGTGCACTGTGTACAGAGTGCAGTAATACACCCTTTTACCACAAATCGTCCCCTCCCCCAGTACAATGCTCTTCTTCCACCCCAAATCCCCCTCTTTGACAGTATCTGAAAAAAAAAATGTGGCTGCAGAAGAGCAGGATAGGTTACTCAGGAGGAGTGTGTAGTGTAGCTGTGGGTCATGTGGGGCCATGGGCACAGGCTTCAGAAACTGTTGCTGCCTGACAAGCACCAGGTTTCAACTACCTATCTAGGCAGACAGGCAGCAGGCTAGGAGTATAATCGGAAAATGCGCCTGCCTGCTCCTTCTGTTGTCAGCTCCAGCCTAGCTGAGCCAAAACTAACCTGCCTGAAAAAAAAGAGAAATTTTATGTCAGTATAAAATCGGTCCAACAGACATTTACCGACAGCTCTAACAAAATCCCTGATCTTTACAAACTGTCAGTAAATCTGACAGTTGGCAACCTTGCCTAGCGGTAACCGGGGTTCCTACCGTGAGGAAAAACGCTGGTCGCCATAACTAGTCATAAGCACCCGTCAGTGATAACTGGTTTGTTTCAACCCACTAACTGCCACTTTTTCTGGAAGCTTGGCCTGGGAACCAAATCAGCTTCCAGGTTTTATTGCCAAAGCCTAAAGAAAAAGTCCAGCCTGAGCTTGTTTGGCTGGACCTCTCCTATGGGTCACAGGAGTGCAATTAGTTTTGCACTCCTGTGACCCGTTTTCAGCAGAGAGCGCTCTAAAGTCTGCTCTCTGCTGATGTCACACAGATGAGTACAGACACAGCGTCATACTGACTCTGAGAGTCTGGATCCGCCAGGTGGTCCGATGCTGCATCCACCTATGCAAGTATGATTATGGGGAAAAAAAAAAAAAAAGATTCCCATAGTTCTCTTTTAATTGAATAATCTGAGGTTAGAAGCAGATTGGCAACAATGCACAGTTGCACTAGATTCTGAGTGTACCAGTTTTAGTAAATCTATCCCCATTTGTCTTTCACATATAAATGCCATTTTAAAAATGTTATCGCACTAATTGGACAATTTACATCTTCAGCCATGTAAATTGAGGTATTGACACCTATATAGACTACCTTGTAACCACTGGATGGGATTATATAACTAGCACTGGGAGGTTTCAAAACTTTTTTATCTCCCCTCCTTTTATTGGACAATCAACATCTGTCTTGACACAGTCTGTGGTGACTTGGCAGAGGTGACCGCTACCTGTGTGGATATAGATGGTGGGGTATGTTCCTGACACTCCCTAGAACTGAAGTGTCTTGGATGAGCAAGGAAATGCAGAAGAAGTCCAGGTGAATGTCGAATACTAGCTATACCATGACTTGCATAAATGAGAACCTTCACAGTGTTCCCAATATTTAGAACATGCTGAAAATTATACAGCTAGATTTTTTTCCCCTAGTATAAACCTCACTTCATAAACCTTAGACTACACTAAAATGGAACATATTTAAAGAATTTTAGGCCATGATGAAATTAGGTATTAGTCATATAAAACGTCATAGGAAATGTGACATTCTTCTCATGTTTTACTCTTTAGTCAACTTCTGTTTACCAGGGCGGTATGGAAGGAGCATCCTGTATTTCCTTCCTCTTATCCGATTTGTAAGATGACATGGTGAGTATTATAAATATTTATGGTAAAGGTAGAAAGGTAAAAGCCTATTAGCACACAGCATGCTTTGTAGATTCAACTGTTCATACCTTTTTCGTCAAGATTCTACTGCCCGTCCTGCCTGAAAAAAATAAAATAAAAAATCTATTAGATATGCATAACACACAAACTATACTTATTTTGATTAAAGACTATAACAATAATCGTAATCATCACATTGTTCATCTACTAATTACAGCAGACCTGATTATAGTTTATTTTATTAAATCCCCTACACCTTTGCCTTCCTAGGCACAAACTGCAACAAAAGGCAGGGCATACTTCCGTTTCTTGGATCCCCATAGTGGGTGGTCACGCGACCAAATGTCTAGGTATTTAGAAAGGTGATCCTTCTACAGGGGTTGATTTGCCAGTATAAACCTCATATTTTCTATGCAGTTTAAAGCACTCCTGGCCATTGCACTCTGTGTGTTAGTTAAAACTGGCCATACATTATAACATTTTCCTGTATTTTTTTTTTAGATTTACCGAAATCATATGAGGTCAAACCTAAACACTTTAAAATTTTATGCAATGGGGCACTACATAGCTGAAGGAAAATTGAACAATAAAATTGTATAACGTATGGCCAGTATGGACTCTTGTCCACTGCACCTTGTGCATCACTCACCTCTTACCCCTGTACTCTGTGGTTTGTACACCGGATCCCAAAACTCTGCATTATGCATACGTGACCTAGAGCACATGATTGGTGGTGGAAGCATATGCTGGTATGCTTGAAGTGGCCTCTGGAGGATACATTGGGGGCTCTTTATATGCAGTATCCAACAGCTTGGACGTTTACGCGGAACTAATATAGAGCTGTCCCGGAATTGTATCAATTTTGGAATATTCAATGTTATAGATATTATAGATTGTCCGAGTGATGTTTGATACTCCTCAAATTATTTTCCTTGGGACCATCTTTGGACCCTTCCAAGTCTTTATCGCTCACCAATATCTGCTGCCAAATCCCTTCCACCTCAGAATAACATTCAGACTACTCATCGCTATTACCAAGAATACAAGGTCCCGATTGCAAAATGCGTCGACCTTTGTTTGATCCCTTGGTTTTAATATGGACACAATAATTGTTAAGCAGTTATTTTCTGGTTAACATTGCCGGTTCCAATGGGATCGAACAGTGGTATTTTATTCTATATGTGTTTAACCAGAAAACAAGTTTATTGAGATGTAATCAAGGCATACAAATATACAGTACAGTACAGAAAATCCACTGTATTCTAGGCATACAAAAAGATAAACATATACAAAGCCACAATTTCTGGAAGGAGACTTCTACTCTCTGCAGCCTGTCTCTAAAAGAGCATCTGTTTAATCATACAGTACATGTTTCCCCGTCCTCCAGCCACCTGTCCCAAACACTGGAAAACTTTTGTGGGCGCCCCCTGTAAATATAGATCATTTTCCTATATGGCAGGACAGCATTTATTTCCTTCTTCCAGTCCCTCAATGATGGGGCAGCCGCCTACATCCAGGCCTTGGCTACTACCCTTCTGGCCAGGAACAGATACTCGTATATAAATATAGCCTGGTACTTGTCTATCTCATTATCTGGCAGTAAACCCAGCAGACAAAGTTTTGGGTCAATTCCCACAGGAGACCCCATACTGTCATGCAGAAATTGTGTCACTTGCAGCCAATATGCCTGCATGTCCGACAATTGCCCCAACAGATGATAGAAAGTGCCTTCAGTCAAAGAACACATGGGGCACAAAGGGCTCCTTGTAGGTTGAAACTTTGCCAGTATCGGGGGTATAAGGTATGCCCGGTGAAGGATATACAGCTGTGTCATTCGATCCGATAATTTAGGGGAGACAGTTTTAACCCCTTTCAGGATTTCACCCCAATCTGTTTCCTCAATAGGTCCCACAACCTGATTCTATATGTAGTTTTAAATTTGTAATTAATTCTAGGTATTTTCATACACTGACCCACTTTCAACCCGGGGGGAACACCTGAGCTTGGCCATTGAGTATATGCACATGCTTACTTTGATTCACCAAATGTGAGTTACCAATTAATTGTGCTTTTAATAAATCAAAGTGTTTTTATTGCTGCACTTAGTCTGGTGTCCCCTTTGTCTTTTCTTGGTATCTACTACTGAGTTGCTTCACTCTAAGGGTGCTGCCGTAGGTGCTCCGATCCTCCAGCCAGCCTTCCACTTTTTAAGATCCCAAATTAAGTTTTATGAACTTTATACAGAGACTTGGTTCTAATAGCCCTCCAGCGCCATTTGCATTGTGTTTATGTGTTTGCCCTCTTTTGTACCAGTAGAGTCCATATTCAAAACTGTTTTAGATATGACCTAGAGTAAAATAGGCCCAGGTTCTCTTTAACGATGCCCCTTTAAGACTCTCAACTGTTACTATAGTTTGGTCATATCCACAATTCACATTAGTGCACCACATCAGTTGTGTATGCATGGTGTCTGAGGTATTTTGTATTTATAACTTGAATGTCTTGTTCCAAAATTCTGCGACAAACTGTTTCAGGGCGTGTTAAAATTGGGGTGTGATTTTTCAGCTATGGCTACAAATAGGTAGGTGAGTTAGGGTGTTATACATTGGTATGGTTAGTAGGGTGTCCCCGGATTTCAAACTGATGGGTCAGGCATGTATTTATAAAAAGCAGAAAGTTGCAGGTCTAGAAAAAGTTGCGCATGACTTGGGATTACACTTAAGAACTACTCCAGGTACTGATATATGTACATTGGTCCAGATTGCAAAGCAATTTTGGACTGGACTAGGTGGAGAGGGTGACATCACTGTATCCTTTTTCCACCCTGCAATCATTGAACTCTTTGGCCTAGATTCACAAAGCGATTACGCCTGTGTAAATGTTGTTAGACAGGAGTAATTTCGATTTACGAGCGTTTTTACGCTAGTCGAAATCCTCAAACCATGAAAAGACACCTGCGTGCTAAATTTCGACTTTATTACGTGTTAGTACGCCTTCAGATCTACGCTGCCTGAAAATTGCGGCCACTGGGCGGACTTCCTGTTGTTTTTCACCTTCATGGTATGCTAATGAGCTTTTGCCTGGAATCCACAAAATTTCGCTCTTCAAACGCAATCTCTTACGGCACCTTTAGTCATCTTTTTTTTCCGTTTCACTATACCAGCTTTTTGCTGGTCTAATATTAGACAGCCCATGTTAAGTATGGCCGTCGTTCCCGCGTCGAATTTCAACGTTTTTCGATTTCTTTTATTATTTTTAACGTAAGTCGTCCGGGAATAGGAATGTTCGTAAACGCCGCTACTCAAACAACGAATGACGTCACGACGTGATTTCGCGCAATGCACGGCGGGAAATTCCTGAACAGAGCATGCGCAGTTCGATCGTCGCGGGGACGCGCTTAATTTAAATGCTTCACGCCCCCTACTCACGTATTTCGATTGCGCGGCGGAAAAAAAATACGATACAATAGCGTACGCGCAAAAAAACTACCTGAATTCGGCGTAGAGTCTGGTGATAGACGGCAGCGTAGCGTATTTCGATTACGCAGCGGAAGATTACATCTATGTGAATCTGCCCCCTTGCATTTATTGAGAAAATTAAAATAAATCTCAGAATGGAGCCATTGCCTAGTGGGCAACCTCCTGTACTCACAATGCAACAGGACAAGAATGATGTAGGATGAAAAAGCAAGCCCAATATCACACTTATATTAAAAGAAACAGACAGTCTTCACTTACAACTGAAATATTACTTTTAGATGCAGCAAGCATTAAACCACTTATGTCAGGACATGCCAACCAAAAAAAATAAAAAATTTGCCCCTAATTTAACCAATCTTGACAGAACGATCAATTTTGTTTCAGCCTAGAGAACATTAGGTTTCATATTGTCACTATGGCTCATCTCAAATAGTTTCCCCAGAGACTGTTAACCTAAATTTCCCTATCCCAGTTAAGGCTTTTAACTATAAGAATAAAATGGTTGTTTCAGAGTGAGTACACTAGCTTAATTTGACCTATTGCCTTTCCAAGCTCTGATGTCAGCCCAAATTTTCCCCACACTGTTCCCCATATTCGTATGGATCATATGGATCATGGAAAAACATTTCCAGCCTCACAATTAGGTCCGACGTGAAACCACTTCTGCCCGTGGCAAATCACAGCTGAATCAGCTGCACTCTGCAATGTTTTTTTAGTTACGCTTATCAACTAATTTTTCCCAATCTAGCCGCAGGATAAGTCTTTTCTGAAGCTATCTGAACATCATTATATTCTAGAGAAGCTCAGCTGGTGTGGAGATGTGGCCCTTTGCCTGTGACATGAAGTGCTTGTAGCTGGTTTGCGCCTTCTCAGCCTTATAAACAGAGCATGGAATATTTCAGATAGGTGGAGGCACGCTGAGGAAAAAAATGTACTAAATGGTGGAAGCCAAAATTCCATCAAAGGTTTTGAGATCTACTGAAAAAGAAGTGTTTTTTGATCTTTAAGACTTCTAATAAAAGCAGAGCCAGGTTTTCTTAAGCTCTACACTTCAGCAAGTAGCACGAAAAGGGCATAAAAAATTGCTTCTTATTTAACCCAGTGTGGACTGAACACAAGACTCAATATACAAAGGGGAATAAAAATCAACCACTGCATAAAGTGTTTATTTGAACATTGCTGTGAAGCTCTATAGTTTTATTAACATCACAAGTTGCAAAGCCTTTAACCTTTTGAGTACCACAGGTTTTATAGCAAAGTCCTGAGAAATTTCCACGGTCAGCGCACCCTGCCTTGGTTTATTTATGAACACATTTTGAGCTTCTTGCAATACCAAAGAGAATTTTACCATAATTTCCAAGCCTAGACAGGACTTCATTTTGGTGTTCTCTTTATCCTTGCAATCTTTCAACTTTAAAGCGGGGGTTCACCCTTAAAACGACTCTGTGTGATCCCATCCAGCATACTGGCGTAAGGGCCAGTATGCTGTTTTTTGTTTTTTTTTGATCTTCGTACTTACGGTTTAATTGATAATTTTATATTGTGAATGGCGCGTCTATGGAGCGTCACGGCTTCCGAAAATAGCCGACTAGCACTCGGGTATTTCCGGCACTATACAGCGGCCGCGTACAGATCTAGGAGCTGACTGTGCAGGCGCCGTATATATATCCGAGTCCTATTTCGGCTTTTTTCGGAGGGCGTGAAGCGCCATAGCCATTGGACTCGGATACATACGGCGCCTGCGCAGTCAGCTCCTAGGTCTGTGCGCAGGCGCCGGGAATACCCGAGTGCTAGTCGGCTATTTTTGCAAGCCATGACGCTGAATAGACGCGCCATTCACCTGCGGTAGGCACAATATAAAATGATCAATTAAACCGTAAGTACGAAGATTAAAAAAAAAAAAAACAGCATACTGGCGCCGACGCCAGTATGCTGGATGGGATGATCACACAGAGTAGGTGAAGGGTGAACCCCCTCTTTAACCCAAGTCCAACCCCAAGAGCCCCCATTTGTACTGCCAGCATGACCACAGTAGTGGTAAAGCGCCACTGCTTCTAGCGGCGCTTTGCTGGTTATGGCAGCACATTTTAGCCGCTAGCGGGTGATTTTAACCCTGCTAGTGGCCAAGGAAAGGTCTAAAACCACCCCCAAATCGCTGCTGCTTAATCACTTTGCAGGCGCTTCGGCAGCACTGCCCATTGATTTCAATGGCAGGGGTGGTTTAGGAGCGGTGTATACAGCGCTCCCGCACTGTCCCAAGGATGCTGCTTGCAGGACTTTTTTTTTGGTCCTGCAAGCGCAAACCCCCAGTGTGAAAGCTCTTGGGCTTTCACACTGGGAAGGCTTGAAAGGCACTTTTCATGTGCGATTTTTAGCGCTAAAATGCCTGAAAAGCACTTTTAGTGTGAAAGAGGTCTTCCACTATTTAAAATTCTAGCCTAAACAAAAAAGCGTATGTGTAGCCAAGCAAAAAATGTAAGTGATAAGTGAAAAAAAAAATATCAAAAAAATCATACGTTGTTCTCACCTTACCTGTAATAGTTTTGCACAAAGCAGCCCTGATCCTCATTTTCTCAGGTCCCCCACTGGCGCTCCTCCCCCTTGACAAGTGCCTCTAATAACCAGCCGCTTGCTCTGAGGGGAATGGTGTGCGTATTCGCTCCCAAGCCCGGCTCTCCTACCTCTCTCTACTGGCTGTGATTGACAGCAGTGGGAGCCAATGGTTCCCACTGCTGTGTCTCAGCCAATGAGGAGAGAGAGATTCAGGACAGTCGGGGCTCACGTGCACATCACTGGATCGAGAGGGGGCTCCAGTAAGTGTTAGGAGGGGCTATAGGTAGAGCAACACACAGGCATTTTTTTTTTACCTTCATGCATTAAGGTAAAAAACCTTCAGCCCTTACAACCATTTTAAATGATAGGGGGACTTCATTTTTTACTTTTTCCAAAATTAAAAACTTATACATAGGTATTACACCCAGCATTAAAGAAGGACTCTCATAAGCATTACAATTGAATACAGGTTCATACATTCATATATAAACATCCCTAATAGCGTATCCAATAAAACAGTTTTAAAATGTGAAGGAAATCCTGTCTTTTTGACTTGCTTTTCAGCTTCCATGCCCTGATAGAAGACAAATTTGTAGGCATTACCAAGGTTGCGCTCAGCTGACACCACATCATCCACCACTCTCTGCCTTTTAATTTGGTAATAGGACACAGGCAGCCCATACTACCCAATGTCCTTGGTTGCTGTGTTAGCCTATGTGTCCATGCACCTTTTGGCGTTTGCAGGCCTATTTGTAGAGAAGAGTTTACAGGCTCAAAAATAAAAAAACCATCACAAGTGCGTTTTTGAGAGGAGCTTCGTCAGAAACATTTCCTGTAGTGTTTTTGGGGGAAACCACTTATAAAAACGTACAGTATATGCACTTAAACACACATACAATATGCTTAATAGGAGCTTTTTTTTTCTGCCAGCAGTTCTGGCATTTTTTCTGCTGCCTAGTGTGCATGGACCCATAAAAGTGGAAGTAGAAAATGATTAATGAACAATTGCAGGTTATCTATTGGACAGGGTTTGGTAGAAGAACAATTCAGAATTATCCGGTTACCACCTGCAGCAGTTAAAATTCCACTACCAATCACTTGGTAATGTTTGGCTTTAATCATATTCAGGTTTGCTTTGATAACAGACATGGGACTAACAGTAGGGCCTCATGCACACTGGACTCTAGAATAACCTTATAAAAATGCCAGTAGCCTTGCAGTGAGTTTTCCAACATTTTTGCAATAGTGTTTTTTAGTGTTAGTGCTTTTTTTCAATGGGTATAAAAACTTTAAATACAGGTGAGCTGCATTTTTGAGCGTTTATCAGCTTTTTTGGCTTTAGAGTATTTTTACAGCCAAAAACTGTTAACTACTTTACCCACTTTAAGACGAACCTGAAAACTCATCTCTTCAGAGAAGCCTATCTGGTCCCACTTAACAACTGTACATTTAATTTCTCAATCAGCACACCCCCACAGTTATTACCTTTTGACCTTCCCTCTTGGATTGTAAGCTCGAAGGAGCAGGGCCCTTTGATTCCTACTGTATTAAAGTGTATTGTATTTGTACTGTCTACCCTCAAGTTGTAAAGAGCTGCAAAAACTGTTGGCACTATATAAATCCTGTATAATAAATAATATAATAACTGCCTGTGTGTGCATGGACACAGGATAACATGCCGGAGAGTTTTACTGTAGAAAAAAACATCTGAAGCCAAAAACAGCAGCTGTAAAAACGTCCAAATACATCCAGTGTACATAAGGCCCAAATGATCCAAATATGGTTTCCTTGGTATATACATATATTGGGAGTTAGAATGCTGAAGTCCAGGAGCCATTCACAAATAAGCTAAGAAAGTAGTGTTTGTGTACATTGGAATACGAATCAGTAGCAGGTCAATGGCAAAAGTATAAAAACATGATTTTGAGGTAAATGGATTGCCTGGGATGCATTCACAAAGTATCCAAGATGTGTTTACTTTACAATGTATCTCCTGTGTCTTGAACAATGGCAAATGACTACAAAAATTAAAAACAAAACACATCGATGAGAGATAACTACCGGTATATAAAGTACATTTTTAAATTTCAAAAAGGTGGCTTTGAATCCCAGGGACCCATTTACTTTTATGCAGTGCATTAACACACCATTTTTAGAAAAGCAGCGCACCACAAATGTGGTAAATTGTATCACAACTGATGGATGTTACTACTTCCTATCCAATAAGTAACTTCACAGATCAGGTTTTTAGCAAAGATAAGAGCAATAAACTGTTAATAGGTGCACAGACTGGCAATGAGGTGGGAGGATACCCTGTGCCAGGAGGCAGATTACTGGTATTTACACAAGTAATAAACAGAGGCTGGTAATCACATGAAGCATCAAGACTGTTCACTTGGCACCTGACCTCTCCTGCATTTCAGTTCATGGCATCGACTGTATAGGAGAAAAGCTTTCAATGTGATAAAAGTTAAAAGAGGCAATTAAATCAAGGTGTTTGCAGGCAAACCATGCGCAGAAAAAAGAAAGAAAGAAATATGAATGCTGTAAAAGCTATTTGCCTGTCAAAAAAAAAATAGCAAAGTGCATTAACATAACTAAGGAGAGCCCATACATAGCCCTGTATTTGGAAAGGATATGACTGATTAGAACACTACATAGCACAGGTCGCAAAGGGGTAAATCTCAAGATTGAAAGCACTTGTGAGTGCTACCGCTATGAATATAAAATGCTTGTAAATTCATTTAGACACTGTGCGTGATGGCAATGGAAATAGAATACTGGTACCTTCAGACATGGTAAAATCGTTAAATACTTATTAAGTTGTAGTATCTTCAGCTGGTTTTGTGCTCAATAGCTTTGAGCCCAAGTTTCATTCATGTATTAAAGCTAAATGTTAGCTTAAAGACATATAGCCAAAGCTCTTTTGGCCATACTTCTGTGGATCACAGGAGTGCACTTAATTCTGCACTCTTGTGATCCAGAGTCAACTGACGGCGAGCTAAAGCCCACGGTTGGCTGACATTATAGAGGCGGTCCAGACTCTGTAGGGATCTCAACATCCCTCACCACAGTCTGGCACTTCAGTGCACTAGATGGGCAAAGAACAGAGCCGTGACTGACGGTCACTGATCTGTGCTCAGAGCGATCCTGAGATAACTTACCCAAGTACCCACCATGAAGTATGTCCCATGTCATCTTAATATTTTGTAGACATTTTCTGTGTCAGGATGTTCAGTCCTCTTCATGTCTTTGTAAAAATGCTTCTCAAAGGATGAGAGGGGAGGAGGGGGCGGGTCCTTGTCAAAAACTTTTTACACAGCAGCTTTCAGAAGACCTGAAACCAGCAATGGCAGCAGCACTGTACTGTCTGTACATTCAGAGACAGGAAGAGGAGGCAGCTTTCCTGTTGTAAAACTTTCTCCAGGAAGAAGTTGTGACATGGGATGACATTGGACATGCTTGATAACAGGTAAGAGAGCTCAATAAACCTGAAGAGAGCGATTTTTATCGGTAAACTTCAGCTTTAAACTTTACTTCCAGTGAAGGATATCAATAACTGCATACCCCACCCATTTTTTTTATGGAGAGGACTTTTTTATTTTGGCTACCATAAGAGGATTTTGTTAGAGTTCACTCTTGCTAATGTTGTCAGAGGTTCCATTCCTTCCTCTACTAAAACTTGTATTTGTCTGTGTGCCCATTGGAGAGATTTCCCATCACTTCCTTTACGGAGGAGAAAACTCTCCAGTAGGGTCAGAGATCGCCCTAACACTCAGAACACAGGAACTAACTATTCCCTGCTCCATTTAAAACTAAGAAGTTTTGCCTGACGTTGAGCCTTAAACTGATCAATTTTGCAAAACCCACTGGATCTAGTTCCCCCAGACTTTATTTGATACTATTAGGATTTATAATCATACCGTGTCTGTTACCGGTTCCAGAAACAAACTGCATAATCTGTATGGCTTGTTAATTAAAGGAGTTGTTAAGGAAAACATTTTTTTGGGGCTAAAAATTATTAAAAATAGATACAAATCAATCATATAATGCACCTACAGTTCTAGTTTCGTTTTTGCTGTTGTTTCCTGTCTCTCTGATGTACAGAGCCAGAGAGCCAATAGAGGGCAGTGATGCTTTGTAAAACAAAACTGGATTGGTACTGAGGGTAGAGTAATCACACCTCCTTGATTAGTGACCACAATGAGAAAGCTCCCAGTACTGTGGTTATCAGGAAACAGACAACCAGGAAGTGTCCAGAACAGAGAGGAATTACAGCAACATCAAAGCAAAAGCGAACAATGAGGACATGAAAACAGGACTACAGTAAGGTAAAGGAAGCTATTTAGCTAAAAAAAAAATTACACTTATAATTCTTTGCACCTAGGGCACCCAAGATTGCCCAAACCAGACTTACTAACGTAGGACAAATGGATTCAAACCATTAGGGCATGTATTCTATCAGCACACAGATTCAAACTGGGAAAAACAAAAAACAAAGGGTGTAACAAAAAAGTTTGCATGGCTATTTATCCAGAGAAAGAAATGTGTTGTATGCAAATGGAGTAACATTGAATGTTCCTCTTCTATTTCCTCTACAGGTCAAATGCTATAGAAAAATACTATATTACGGCCATTAGATGGCACCAAAGATCACAGGAAATAACTATAATCCTCAGCTCCATCTAGTGGCAATAAAGCTGTATTTTCGAGAAGACCCTATTTATAATAAATTAATAATATTCCACCTGTAGCAGCAATATAAGGAGAGCATTGTATTTTGCTCCATTCACACAGAAATAATATTTGCTGGAATAGTAGCTATGCAAACTTTTTTTTTTTTTTTTAAACATCCTTTCGTGCTACTGCTACAGGGCCTTTTAATCATCTATGATGGACATGCATTTTCTGCATTATTATTGGGAACAACTTTTAAGGTCCTTTACCATCTTCTAATGGGTATGCTCATACATTTGGCCCAAAATGGTGGATTGTAGTCAGAAGTTTTTTTTAATCTTGAGGCATTCAATGCCTTAAGATAAAAAGTATTGTGTGCAGCAGCCACCCTCACACTTACCTGAGGTCCCTCTCTGTCCAGTGAGGCCCATGTGTGTCTCAGTCATCCTGTCAATTAAAGTCAGCTAGCCAAAAAAAAAAAGAGGGGGCACGGGGTCAGGGCAGGGCTTGGTGTCTGAATGGACATAGGGAGCTGTGACTCAGCTTGGGTGCCCCATAGCAGGCTGCTTTCTGTGGGGGGACTGAACAGGAGGGAGGGGCCAGGATAACAGAAGAGGGACCCGATAAGAAGAGGATCAGCACTGCTCTGTGCAAATCCACTACAACAGAGCAGGCAAGTATAACAGGTTTGTTATTTTTATAGGAAAAAAAGTGAGACTTTAAAATCACTTTAAAGCGGTAATAAAAGCAAAAATATAATATATTGCAGCTTACCAATCATTTTTTTTTTTTATCAAACTTTGTTTATTTGGTTTTCTGCACATACAAAAGCATAAATAATATGGGCACAATACCCCAACATCAGGTATAATTCACATAGACAACATCTTAAAGACAACAGCTTACCAATCATTAGATGTGGTGGCTGCATTAGTTTATTTGTCCCCCCCCCCCCCTGTTTTCACCAAGATCTGGCCAGTGACACAACTCCTGTATAAAGCCTCGTACACACAATCGGATTTTCCGATGGGAATTGTGTGTTGACAGACTGGATCTTGGATATCTTGCTAACTGTCACATTGGTTTTGCTCTCAGCCAAACTGTCAAACCATCCAATGGCTGGTGTCATAACTGATAACACGTACAGCATCATGGCAGTTGAAGATTAAACATAGGCCAAGATGGCAGCTTCCTTGCCTGAAAATCATAGGTGGGTTTACTTACACTTTAACTGAACAACCTAAAGTTAGATGTTGATTGGTTACTATGCACAGCTGCTTCAGATTCTGTCTGCTCCAGTTTTGATAAATTCCAACCAGTATTTGTTCTTACCAAATCTCTAACATCTAGCAAACCCCCCCCCCCCCCCGACCATTTTAGAGGGTCTGATTTTAAGTGTATAGACCCTCAAAGCCTGCTCTTTCCAAATAACAGAAATGTGTGCAGAACACTTGTCTGATACAGCACAGATGTGTAGTGTGGATCAAGTGGATACTCTTCCCCTTAGACAAAAGTACTAACGTTATGAACCAGATGCCAGAGCACATAGCCCACACTGTTTATAGCAAGTCAGTACGCCTTGCTGAGTGTTTTATGTGGGTATGAAATTTCATTCTCTCCACAAAATAAGAGAGACTCACTTTCAGTTTAAGTTCTGCGGTGTTGTGGTGCATTAATTCATTCAAGCTACATCTAAAAGAACTTGAGTTGTAAAGCATGTCTGATTACCGTCTTAAAATAAACCTTTCCTTTTCTAAACTAGCGTAAAGTAACCACTAGAATACAATGCAGTCACTCTCACCAAAGGTGTTTAGATATGCCAAATTCTAAATCAAGGGTTGCCCCCCCTCAAACACTGAGGCTGCTCATCATCTGCATAACCAATGGATGCAAGTATAGCAGGATTTAAGAGGGATAGAATAGACCTAAACCTGTTGGACAAAATTTTAACATAACAAATTCCTTGAGCTTAGAATTTCCTGGGGCCCCTAACATGCAGAAGTGAGGTAAGTACAGGCAAGTTGAAGGTGCCTACGCTGAATTCTGCATGTTACTTTACACAGATTTAGAAAAGGAAAGGACCTAAACCGTGGAAGCTGTGCCCACATAAAGGCAGATTTTTTTTTCCATGTGTTGCTACGTACTTTGCTATGCGTGGGCAGCCATCTAATTAGGGGAGATGCAGTGCCTCTTACATTGCAGATATACAGCTATGAAAATGTAAGAAAAGGTGTTCCCTAGGCAAACTAAAAGATGTAAGGGTAGTGCTTATGCACAGTTAACTTTCCCTATAAAATTCCATCTTTGCATGATCTTTGTATCTCCCATTCCTTCAACATACTTGTCATTACTGAAACCTGGCTTCAAGAATCTGACTTCACCTGCTGCCCTCTCCCATGGTGGCCTCCACCAGATTCACCCACCCAGGCCCAGTGGGCAGAAAAAGAGGGGGCGTTGAATTCCTTCTCTCTCCCACTGAGAACCTTTCACACCTCTCCCTCTTCTCTTGAGACCCACTGTATACATGTGTTTTCTCCAATTTCTGTAAAGGATTGCAGTGATTTATCGGTCTCCTGGACCAGTATCGCACTTTTTTTGTGTACTCCTCTGCCTGGTTACCATAAATTCTCTTCCCTGAAATACCCACGATTTTTCATGGCGAATATAACATCCCTATTATTGTTAACAGTCTGGCAACTTAGCCTCATCTTTTAACCCAATATAATGAACGCACACTTCAACTCATTCTGATGGTAACACCCTTCAACCTTGTATTCTCTCATCCCTACAATCTAGGGCTGCAGATCATTAAAAGAGCATGATCTCGATTCCACCGCCATTACAATTCTAATCAGCCGTTTACGCGATTCTATGTAAACAGTGCAGAGCCGAACTGTAAAAAAAAAAAAAAAAAAAAAAGACAAATGTTTATTAACATTTTTCAGCGCTAAAAGAAGAGAAGAGATACAATGTATCTCTCAGTTCTTTTAGATGAAAGGAATGAACTTCGGTTGGTAGATGAGGGGAGTTTAACCACTTAAACACCAAACCTTTTTTCTGACATTTGTTCCTTACAAGTTAAAATCCATATTTTTTGCTCGAAAATTACTTAGAACCCCCAAACACACACACATTATATACGTTTTTTACAGAGACCATAGAGAATAAAATGGTGGATTGTGATTCTTTTTGTATCCAGAAATGTACAGCTCTACTGCAATCCTGACAAACTCAACACCCCCTTTCCTCTCTCTCCGATCACAACCTCATCAGTTTGTGTCCCATTCTTTAACCACCTATCCCTCCAAGAATAAAATGATACTTGCAGGAATATTCACCACTTTAACCTTTTACTTCTCTATTCTTGCTACCGACCACCTCTTTGACAAATTTCACCCCTGTCCCGACCTTACCTGGCCACTTCTGTCTACAACAGTTCACACTCAACCTCACTGGATGCACTTGCACCTTTAACTACACCCAGAATCAAGGCCAAATCGTTACGACCTTAGTGAACTGATGACACCAGAAATCTCAAGAGACATAGCCATGTGGCGTTTAAACAAAATCACTGCAATACTTCACCTCATAGAAATCTGCCCTGCTAAAATACAATTCCTGCTACCTACTTTGTCCCTTGTCATCCAGTCCGCATTGGCTCTTCTGTACCTTTTAACTCTCTACTTTGTTCCATGCCAACTCCACCTACTGACTTACTCACTGGCCAAGAATTTGTCAATCACTTTAAAAAGAAAATTGATGCAATTTGTAAGGGCATCTCCACTGTACAGATATCATCCCCACTTAAAGCGTAGTAAAGCCCCTTTCACACTTGTGCGACTTGTCCTGTGACTTGGGACTACAAAGTCACATACCCCATGATATCCAATGAGTACCATTCACATCTGTTCGACTTCAAGTCACATTGACTTCAAAGTAGTCTCTGTACTACTTTGGTCCATTTTAATGCACATAAACCTCAAGTTTACACAGGCATTCCCTGAAATTGCAGTAAAAAAAAAAAATCGCACAACTCTGAAGTCGTGGTAGTGTGAAAGGGGCATTAACTGCACATTTTTTTTTAACACTGCGAGGAAAAGGCATAATGTGCTAGTAGCTACTAGCACATTATGAAATACTTTCTTTAGAACTAAGCCCTCCAGCGCTGTGCTGTCACCACTGACAGGCGTTTCCATCTTTACCTGGTCTTACTTTCGGGTTAGTGTCCTCTGGCCAGTTGATTGGGCGCCGCAATGACATGTGGGAGTCGCGGACCACGGTACGGAGATCTGACGGGACAGCAAGGGTATAACGTCTCTTCAGAGTGCATGGGTCAGTGACATCACCGAATGCATGCAGTGTGAATATCTCCTAAACCGTGCAGGAGATATTTTTATAGGCTTACCTGTAGGTAAAACTTCAAACAAACAAAGGGTTTACTTCCACCTAACTTACTCTTGCCAGCACATTCAAAACATTCCACTTTTGACCAAGATGTTACCAAACTTCTCTCAGATGCCCATCTAACAAATTGTCCCCTGGATCCTGATCCCTCGCAACTACTACAGTCACCCTCTTCTTTTATCCACGATTCAGAGTTTGTTTTGTTGATTTTCTTCCTCTTGGGTCTAAACACTACCACCATTGTATTTTTAGAGGAGGGTTTTTCCAAATCACAAATTTCTAATCCTTGGACTGCTGGAGCATCTGCAGGGGTGCTCACAGCTCAACGATCCCAGAGGTAAGTATACCTAAGACTGGGAATGTGAAAGGGGGGGGGGGGGTGTTGGGGCATGCTTTGGTGAGGGTGTTTGGTGATAGTTCACCCCTACAGAAAAAAAAATGTTAGGCTTCATTTCCACTGGCGTTTTTACAGACACGTTTTCTACAGCTTAAAAACGCCTGTCCATGTTTATTTTAGAAAAAATTAAAAAAAATTTTTTTTTTGGAGCTTTAAAAACGCCGCGGCCGCGGTTTTGAGCGTTTGTGCGTGTTTATGCACGTTTTTGAGCGTTTTTTAATGCCTGCCGTTTTTACAGCTCTATTGCTGGAGCTTCAGAACGCACTGGTCCCGCGTTTTTTTTGCAGCTTAGCCATCTACAGCTCAAAAACGTCATGGTGGGCATGAGGCCATAGACTAACATGGACAGGCGTTTTTAAGCTGCAAAAAACGCTCAGAAAAGTGGCTGTAAAAACGCCAGTGGAAATGAGCCCTAAAAGGTAAACAAAGCCTTCAAATCAAGTCACATGATCCCATTGCCTAGCATTCTATTCCACCATTTCTATCCACGAATCCTTGACACCAGAAGATTTGCTGCTGTACTTTTTTTATTATTATTATAGATAGGCAATTCCTATCCTTGTATTGATTAGTGGTTCCAAATTATTAATAACTACTGCAGTATGGAACAGACACAAATAAAAACTCAGCATCTTTCCAAAATAACTGTTCTGTTTTGACGCAATTAAGGTTTTTATACACATGATTACGTTGGTATCACCTTAATATTATAGACAAAAAAGTGTAGCGCTAAAATTATGTGAGAAATAAACAATATAATACTGCAAAGCATCATATGTGGCATGAGATAAATTAATAAATATATTACGTGAAGCAACACATAAAACTAATCACCAAGTGTCCAAAATTATCATATCTGAATGGATATGAAAAAAAGGGGAAAGAAAATCTAAAAAAATTATTTTGTTGATTCAAAGTGTCCAAAAACGTGACAACAGATGAAGTGAATATTTATAGCAGGTCCACCACCAGAGAGAAAAAAGGAGGCTTACCAGAAAGCGTGGACTCAACTAAGTATATACCTAATGAGTCAAACAGGCTTAAAATGATGGTATCCGGACATCAACCATTGGAAACCAGGGATGAGTTGTGGGTATAAATCAGCTTCTCATATGATGGAAAACCAAGCAGGATGTAGCAATACCGGGACCAAAAAACTCATAGGTTCTTTACAGAAAATCAGGAATGCTCAGATGCAACAATAGGGGGAGAAAAGAAATGGATGCAAACATAGTGTAATAACGTATGGTACTTTTACTGTAATACACAAAATACAGTTGGTTGCACTCACATTTCAGCAGACATATCAAGGCATATAAAAACATCTAGCAGTAAAGGCAGCAGAAGACCCGACGCGTTTCGATCAAACGATCATCAGCACCCCAGATGATGATCGTTTGATCGAAACACGTCGGGTCTTCTGCTGACTTTACTGCTAGATGTTTTTATATATCAATATTCACTTCATCTGTTGTCACGTTTTTGGACACTTTGAATCAACAAAAGAATTTTTTTAGATTTTCTTTCCCCTTTTTTTCATATCCATTCAGATATGATCATTTTGGACACTTGGTGATTAGTTTTATGTGTTGCTTCACGTAATATATTTATTAATTTATCTCATGCCACATATGATGCTTTGCAGTATTATATTGTTTATTTCTCACATAATTTTAGCGCTACACTTTGTCTATATTTGTTTCCTGTTGCAGAATTTATCCAGTCCTGTTGTGTTGGCAGCTTTTTTTATGTTTAGTTAGGTTAGCGCAGTGTTATATGCACATTTGTACATATATATTTTTCACCTTAATATTACAATTGTACTTTTATGGTAACAAGGGGTGTAAAATAGGCAGGCCAATTCTAATCAGGACTCGAAAGAATGCAAACATGCAATGAAAACATTATTAGCGCTGTGTGCACAATACATAGTAAAACCATACAAAATAGAATACAATGTTGTACAGAATTTACAATTTCCTTAACACTAAATAAAAAACATTAGGTATGCATGATGCAAGAAGTACGTTGCTGTCGGTTAATATGTGTAATACTTACCCCTACAGTAATAAATAATGAGGATTATATAGTACATACGGTATTTATCACAAATTGAATAGGTCGCACATGGAGATTGAACAAATTTTGGTGGTAGAAGTGTACATACGACCGTTTTTCGGGTTCTAAAACATTTTTTTTTTTTTTTTTTAACGTCATTAAAAATAATCGTGTGTGGGCTTCAGAGCATTTTCCGGGTTCTAAAAAATGGCCAAACATTTTTTCTAACATGCTCTATTTTTTCACAACGTTTTTAACGTTGTCGTTTTTCGGGTTGTAAAAAATGGTCGTGTGTGGGCTTTAACGACATGAAAAATCCGTGCATGCTCAGAAGCAAGTTATAAGACGGGATCGCTCGTTCTGGTAAAACTACCATTCGTAATGGAGTAAGCACATTCATCACGCTGTAACAGACAGAAAAGCGCGAGTCGTCTTTTACTAACACAAAATCAGCTAAAGGGTGACATCATCCCAATGGAACTACCCCTTTATAGTGCTGTCGTACGTCTCTTTTTTTTTCACGATCGTGTGTAGGCAAGGACGTTTTAATGATCAAGTTGAAAAAAAAAACGTTTTTTTTTCAACCCGAAAAATGATCGTGTGTACGCGGCATTAGAATCATGGCTGTTCTATTGCGGTGTCACGCATGCAGCTCATAGTAAGAATTTCCAGAGGTTGTGCCCGATATATCAAAGATCACTGGTTGCAATGCAATAATGTAAAAAGGAATAAGAAAGGCTAGAGATAGAAACCTACATTTGATTAGACTTCTACTTTATGAGTAAGTGGAGGGGACTTTATGACTTTGACATATTTTGAATGCACATTTTGTGACATTTAAATACACAGCATGCTGAAGTGTAAAAAAATGAATGGATGCAACACACTAAAGTGCAACACTTCAGCCTATCCAGTTATATAATCTTCTAGACTGTAAGCTCTAACCAGCAAGGCCCTCTGATCCCTCCTGTATTGAATTGTATTGTGACTGTACCTTCTTCCCTGATGTAAAGCGCTGCGCAAACTGTTGGCGCTATATAAATCCTGTATAATAATAATAAAAGCTACTGCAGTTCTAAGCAAATATGGACTATTTCTGTAAATTCTGAGCTTGGCCTTCCCCTTCCATTTGTCCGTTAAGTCAACAAGACTGCCCATTACATCAAATTCATTTGAGCCCATATGATCATCCCCCACAGCTAACTACCATTTGTTCCACTTGACCCTCCTTTCTAGATTGTAAGCTCTAACGAGCAGGGCCCTCTGATCCCTCTTGTATTGAATTGTGTTGCGACTGTACCATCTACCCTGATGTAAAGCGCTGCGCAAACTGTTGGCGCTACATAAATCCTGTATAATAATAATAATAAAATGACCAATAGGAAGGATAAACAAGTGGGAGGCGCAGGGTCAAGCTAGACTTTCAAGATACCCATATAACCTTTAACTGCCTGCACCTCTGGACCCAAAGTTTCTCTTGAAATGTGTTTTTGTCGAATGTAAGCATTTTCATTATATGCTCCGTTTGAATTGCTGAGGCATATTCCAAAGCTAGTACAGTTTAAAGCTTACTTTGCCCATTCACAGGGCACTTTCATGTATGTTCCACTGCTGTGACAGAGCAAGAGAGCAGAAAAGAAGCAGGGAAGGGAAGCATACATGGTGGCTGGTCAGTAAGGGAATCTGTCACTTGGCCCTTCTTGGGAAAAGTATCAACTTTTCTAAGGCCCTAAGGAAACACAGTAAAGATTTTTTCAGTACGATTTGTTTCAATTGTCTAAGAAGATAACAAAGACTAAGCAGAGAAAGGGATTTATTTTACTTTAAGATAATTAAAAACACTGTCTCCTTCATGGCATAAAGTCTTTTTAATGAATATGATTTTTTTTACGCTGGATGTAAACTGCATGGCTGGATATCATGTACTGGAACATAGTTGTACACAGGCGCCCCTCCAGCGCTGACTGAGGATTATGGCATTCCTTCGTAGCAATAACATTGCTGGTCAAAGGGCTTTCAGACTGACATACATATCAGCAGCAGAGATGCGTACATGAAATGCCATTACAACAAGAATGGCTGTGTAATTGCTTGGGATGAATAAATACATATTGATGAGGTCCTCTGGGCATCTTACCACATATTCCAGATCTCTGGCTTTACTTCATAAAAGTCCACCTGGGCTGGTGAGCCTCAAAACAAGCTGGTGACACAGTGCTGCGAGGCCCACAGCTGGAGACTGTTCTTTTCAAGCCAGGATAAAGATGCTAAGCATCTGCATCTTTGCGCTATAAGCATTATCGGTCATTCCTCAGTATCATAGTAAAAAGGTGCCTGGCTACATTTTGACCCAAGATGGAGTACTCTGTGCTCTCCATCAACCAACAATAAAATGAACTGCACAGGGATCATCCAGCTGCCCACACAAGCAACCAAAATGTCTCCAATGCCCCCAAATACCCCTAATCCATCCGATCTGAACTGCTGCGTCGGACAGATGATGTTTCTGCTGTGTATTCAACATACATTGTCAGAGCTGCTTCACTTCTTTGAGTAGAACTCCAGGCATACATTAAATAAAAAAAAAGATGCTTTAAATTTATGACTTTCTCTGTGTAAATGGCCATGAAGAAGGGATTCAAGTTTGCTCCTGAAATGCGTCGGGCATAATGAGACAAGACTGTCAGATCAATATCTAGCCCTACAGAAGTCATGTGAATCCAATGGTGATGTATGCAATTTACTTGTGTAATGAATAAAATGTATCTATTTATAGTATTTTGATGCAATACTTTGAGCTTGCCCATAAACTCTCAATGTACCCCGGGGGACACACACACACCCCTTTTTCTCTCAATATTGAACCCTACAGACCAAGATGCCATTAACGTTCATGTAAAGGCAGGTGTCCCAATACTTTTGACAATATAGTACATATATAAACTAAAATATACTGTCCCTTGGCTCTCCACTTCTCTGCTCTCTAGCACTATAACATAGGTACTCCAGCAGCATCACATACAACACTTGTGATGATTTTGATATAACCTGATATAACATGCGTTGAAGAGCTACTTGGGGGACCAGTTGTCATGTGGACCATGGATTAAGACATGTATTTATCTGAAATACATAATTTCCTAGTAAAATTAGCAGTACCAAGCCCCTGAAAAACGCCTCCTATTCATTGCAGTGCATATTTTCACACTGGGGCGGTGCGCTTGCAGGACTTCGGAAAAGTTCTGCAACCAGCATCTTTGGGGCAGGTTGGGAGTGCTGTATTTAGCACTCCCAAAACACCCTACCCATTGAATGGATGAATGGGCAGCGCTTTCAAAACGCCTGAAAGGCAATGCAAAACTGGAGTTTTTAACTCTTTTTTGGGGTTAAACGCGCCCAGCTTGCGGCCGAAAAGCAGCGCAACTACCCCTACTCACTCACAAAAAAAAATAATTGTCAAAAAGTAAAAACCACAAGAGACAGTTGAGATTTCCTTTATTAAAATAGAAAAAAAAAGTGTCCCGTGATGAAAATCCATTGTCACTTATAACACCCGATGGCGACCGCTCTCTTGGCTTTGACAGCTCTTATTTAGGCAAGGGCGGGGCCACCTGCTGACAAAACTGGATGACCCCACCCCTCCGACATCACATGATGCCAGAAGGGGGTTACGTCACTCGGTTACGTCACCAGGTGGCCCCGCTCTTGCCTATATAACAGCCATCAAAGCGAAGAGGCAGCATTTGCTGGGAGGGTTCCCATGGAAGTGGAGTTTTTAGTCTCCCCCCCAAGTCCGTCGGACGGCATCACTGAAGATGGATGTACAACTCGGGACACTTTTCTTTTTTAATAAAAAAATTGTCAAAAACTGTCTTTTGGTTTTTACTTTTGGAATTTTTTGGGTGAATGGGTAGTGGTACAATGTACCCGATTACCCATGCACATAGGGCGGGTCCGGGAACTCGGGGCACCCCAAAGCACCCTCCACATGTTGAGGGCAAGCGGCCTGGTATTGGTCAGGAGGGGGCGCTCGCATGTCTCCTTCCTTTCCTGGCCAGCCAGGCTGCATGCTCGGATAAGGGTCTGGTATGGATTTTGGGGAAAACACCACGCCTTTTTGTAAACTTTTTGCCGTGGACTTCCCCTTAAAATCTATACTAGACCCAAAGGGCCTACTTGTAAAGTTGGAGCTGATGCCTCCCTTGTAATGCTGGCTCCTGTCCGTGCGTGAGTTCTCTTGAATAGAGACGGGCCCACTGAACAACTGGGATCTAGGATGTAAGGATATGATATGGTTGATATGGCTGCCCGAATTATAATTGGAAAGCTTTTCTGGACTTTCTTTACTGCGTTTTGAATCTTTATTTTATCCTCTGTGAGAAATTTTTTTTTTCTTGTACTGAATCAACAGTATAACCCAAGAAACGTATTATCTGGTAAGGGACAAGGTTAAACTTCTCCATGTTTAGAATCCAGCTGATGCTATGGGGACATGTAGATAAGCATCCTTGAGGTCTATTGGACGCTAGAAAGCATCCTCCGGCAAGGAGCCTCCTCACTGAAAAAATCATATCCATTCGGAACTTCTTGTACTGAATGGACTTAACACTTTTAGATTCAGAATAGAAACTTCCCTGATGGATTTTTTACTAGGAACACATGTGAATAGCACCCTAATCCTTCCTATTCCCATGGAACTGGATTGATTACTTTCTGTTGTAGAAGTTCCCATAGGAGAACTGTCATTGACTGATTTTTCCTGAACTCGGGGAACCGAGCCTGGTGAACGAATCGCCTTGGCGGGGCCTCTGAAAAATCTAGCCTGTAGCCCTTTGATATAACCCTATTGACGAATGGACTGGAATTGGTCTTCCATGGTGGGAAAAAAGACCTCCCACAGTCGGAAAACCGTCACTGTTTTTTGGCCGGGTTGACTAGGAGGTCGGAACAATACCCCTGTTCTGCCCTGACATCTTTGAGACCTCCAGGGTCTCTTGTGTCCCATCTCCTTAGAATTATGGGTTTGTCTTTAACCTTTTCCTCTTTAACCTGTAGAGTGACTTTACTTTTGGCTGGAAAGGCATCAAGATCCGGGCCAAATAAGATCTTCTTCGAACGGAAGACCACACAGCTTCACCTTTGAGGCTGAATCTCCTGTCCATGTTTTAACTCACAAATCCCTACGTGTCGAGTTTACCGGGGCCAAAAATCTTGCGGACATTCTCACAGATTCTGCTGAGGTGTTTGCCATGTATCCAACCACCTTCTGTACGACTGGCAAAGTATCCAGCAGATCTTTGCGGGAGGTTCGTGCCTCAATATGGCTTTACAACTGCTCTAACCAATGCTCCAGATTCCTAGCTACAACAGGTGATGCAATTGCCAGCTTGAGGTTAGCTAGCATGGAGTCCAAGTCTAAATCCATATTCCTATTCCGCGAGACCTGGAAGGCGGCTGCATCAAGCTTGGGTCTTGTGTTTTGCTATCCTTATCAAATCGGAATCTTCTTTACGTGATCTTCAGAAAAAGGGGCCCTCTTAAGATATTTCCATTACCTTTTTACTGCTTCTGACAGGACTTTGTGCACCGGAAACACCCGATGCTTGACCTCCCTCATGCCCTTAAACATTTTATCATACAGGGTTAACTGGGTCTGATCTTTCTTGATTTCCAGCGTGGTAGGGATGGTCTTCAATATGCCGTCAACCTCCTCTAAGGACAGCATGTAATGGGAAGAAGATGCTTCCTTTTCACGCCCCCCCCCCCCTGATCCTGGGGAATCACTCCCCCCCTCCTTCTCCTAATCACTGACCTCTCTAGGTGCGGAAGTGGACAGGTAAGGGCCAGGTGAGGAATTACCCCTACTCATAAGCAACTGGACGTTTGTCCAGATAAGATCGGAATGACTGAAAATTGTCCGCCAACTCTTTCCAGAAGGAAGAAGGCAACTCATTGGGCTAGGTAAAACTTGAAGAGGAGATATGGACAGCCGCACACCAAAAAAAACTTAAAAATGAATGAATGAATGAATGAATGAAAACTTATATAGCGCAGCACATGCGAACTTAATCGCCTCTGGGCGCTTGTTGTTCCTGTCTCCTTTGGTATCAAAAGAGAGGAGTCTTGATCTTTCTCCTGAACGCTAAGTGGTTCTCCTCCAACCGAATGCTGGTTGGTAAAGCGTTCCATAGTCTGGGACCTTGGACCGCAAATCTCCTTTCTCCTTTGGACTTGTACTTGGCTTTCCGTATCTGGAGTAGATTTTGATTGGTGGATCGCAGAACGCGATTGGGATTATGAGCTTTTATTTTTTCGCATAGATAATGGGGTGCATTCCCATGGATACATCTATGCGTTAGACAGAGAGCTTTAAAAGTGATTCTGTCTTTTACTGGTAACCAGTGAAGGGATCTCAGCGAAGGCGAGATGGATTCCCAGGGTTTTTTCCCAGTCACAAGTCTAGCGGCCGTATTTTGAACGACTTGTAAAGGTAGCCTTTAATGGTAAAAGGAAAAGAGCACTACAAAACACAGCAAGCAGTGGGGTGTATAACTGACGCGTTTCGCACTAGGGTTCATTGCTTAGTCATAGCTCATTGGGCTAGGTAGAGGAAGTGGCTGAGGACATTTCCTCTTTGACTAAATCCGAAATACATGCCCTACATAATAATTTTTTTGGGGGGGAGGGTGCTTTGTCTTTTTCCTGACCTTTGCTGGAAATACACCAAGCCATCACAGACAACCATAAATATAACAAAACATTACACACCCCCCTTCGGTCCAACCAAGCACAGATAGTGAATCAAAACCCCACAACATAACTATCCTGATCACTCTTTCTAGTGTAGTCACCTCTGGACAGTGATGCAGGCCCCCCCTCATACCCCTGGGGAGAAGGAGAGGGAATCCACATGGCTCAAGTGTTAAAAGGTTTGAGGGCCTTTGCCCCTGCTCACCTGGACCTGGCTATTGTTAGTGGATCCTGTTCCCACCACCAGCTCCTTTGGATTCATCTCTGCAGAGGAACCGCTGACATCCGGCTGCTTTTATTTGAAAAAGTTATTGGCCCCTTTGCTGCTGCGAGGACTTGAAACGCACCAGCTGGAGCCGTCGCCTCTTCCTGTGCTCCAGTGGCCGGAACCGGAAGTCGTGGTGCATTGCCGGATGTTCCGCCCCAGAAGGGATGTTACCCGCCACAAGTGAAGCCTGGGATGCCAGAGATGCAGTCACCTTCCTCCAGCACTCGCTATCTTCTTACACCTTGCCCGCACCCTCCGGTGGGACCCCCTGGCAGCCTCTACCCTCACGGGGCTCAAAGATGAGGGGATTCTGGAAAGCCCCCCTCCCGTCGAGAGGGGGTGCTGGGATGGCCGACAACATCAAAACTGCACCAAAGTATGCCCTGTACCCCCCTGCAGCACTTCTACCATAACGGAGGATACACAACAACTGAGGCCGCGGTGGAAGTGTCTGGTGTTTAAAGTGGTGACTGCAGTGTTTCCTGGGAAAATGGGTGGAGCTGCGCTCTCTCCAAGCGATGTCCTGAAAGATGGTTTGGGAACGTGCACCACGCCAACCCTCAATATGCTGGAATCAGGTGCTTGCTTTGAGTCTGTCACTCCACACATAGCTCAATATAGTTCAAAGGAAACAATGCGCACCGATGATGGCTTTGCAGGCAAACCACTAATCAGCTGACAAGCTTCAGAACATGTTCCTACCCCTAGGACCATCCCCAATGGGCTTACTCCTAATCTATCAACTCTCACAAACCAGTATCCCTCCTGAACATCTGCATTTGTCACCAGAAGGCCAGTGCAATTTATATTCTGGAATTATGTCAGCAGATACTTCTTAGACAGATACTGGCTCATAAAACACAGTAATGTAAATCCTGATGCCTGTGTAGTTCTTGGCTTTATTCACAAATATTGACAAAGCTCAGCCTCCTGATGCAATCTCACACCTTGTGTATTGCTACATTGCTAGAATTACAATGATGCTGTCCAATCACTGGGGCAATGGAGATTAGGCAACTTCTTCCCATTGCCTGTAGCAGACTGATGACATTTTAGCCAAGAGAATGCATTAAAATCCACAGATAAATACCTTATTTTATAGCACTAATCAGCGGTCATGTGACTGGCCATCTCTCCCCTCTCTAGGTCTGACAGCAAAGTGGGGTGAGCCAAGAAACCCCCGCTGACGTTAGCCGGGAGGAGGAAAGAAGCAGAAGAGAGATAAGGTATATATTGGTGGATTTTTTAGAAAACACATACAGTGGGACACAGCATTTATTATAACAGAGGGCATTCCGGTAACACCAATAAGTTATACAAGCAGCAAGGGGGGGCACTGCTACAAGGTGACAGGCAGGGGAGGGAGGCATGAGGAGCACAGAGGATAACAGAGCAGGGCTGCCGATGACAGAGGCATGTAAACTGACCACAGTGTCAGGGCTCAGCAGCCATGATACACATGGTCAGTTTACAAGGGGAGGGGGTGTAGCCAGGCAGGATCAGCCAGGTATCTCAGGTGTTAAGAGGGCCAAATGACACAGCACAAGCATGGTGCTGTATACCATGCTTTAAGGCAACAAGATCAAAAACATTTTTTTAGGTTAACAAGCACTTTCAATCCAGGACTGTTTTTTTAAATGATAACTTAACTTATTCATGCAGGCTTGCAAAGTCTACTTTGTGGGAAGGGGCATTGTAGACACCCAACTTCAAATGGGTCTGCCATTGTTTACCTCCATTACATGCGAGATGATAGCATTAGCCATTCTCGCAAGAACAATAAGCTTGTTCCTTTTTTTGCTTCCAGTTCACCTCACAGGAAGTGACAAAAAGCACACTGCTTGTTTCTTTGCTTTGATTGGTTAGGATCATCTCATCTTAGGGCTAGGGCGAAATTGCTTTTTATTGTCACAATGGCAGACCTGTAAAAAAAAATCTTAATTATTTGCTTTAGGTGTATGACATACCTTTTCTCTAAGAATTATTACTTTACTGAAAAGATTTTAAAACGATTAACATGCATTTTCTGTACTTGCGGATTTCAGCTTAATTAAAAGAAAACAGCGGCCATTAGATCTATAGATTAGTATGCTGCAATACATTTTTGTGTTTAGTTATGTGTTAGAGAGGAACTTTAGACAGAAAATTAAGTTCTGCTATACGACTTCATGCTGGCCCCTTTTGCAGGTTTAGCTAAATAAAACATTAAAAATAAGTGTCTATACGGTTAAAAATGCAGTATTACACAGTCTCATCCTGCTCTGCACATGCTCAGTTGCTCTCCATTTTAGGCATTTTTAGGCACTGCCATTGGGTTTAGTTCCGCTTTATGATTTACTGCTGTTCAGGGGCTTTGAGTTTCAGCAAAATGGCAGTCTCCAGCATGAAAAAACAGAGCAGTGCTGGTGGAAATTTACAGCACACACTTAATTATTAATATGAAATGTACACAATTTTTTTTAATGAAATTGTTATAGGTCAAGTTTTCCGCTTGGCACAGGGTGGTGTTAGCCATTACAAAATGTGGTTGGCTTGCTGAAACTAAACTATAGACCAGTTCATGATAACTGAAAACTCTCCCAACTCTCTTGCAGCATGTTGCAGTGTGAACTTACACGATGGGAAGGTCTCATGTTTGTATTGACCAGAATTGTAAAAAATGCAAGTATAAAGTTTAGATTTGGACAATTGAGAAATTGAGTGTCTAATCTTTGGTTTGTAGAGACAATGTAAGTACCACATTACATCTAACAGACACATAAGGGCACATGTAATGTATATATGCTGGCTCCTTGTGCCAATGTCCTCCTGTGTTCAGAGCAGTCTTCTCTCGGAGGAAATTAGGAGAGCTTTTGTATACTCTTGGGAAGATGCCAAGCCTGGCACAGATCCATAACACAGGGAGCTTTGCGTCACCATCCAACCATGCCCATCTCACTGCCAGCAGGCCAACAGGAGCTGTACCGCAGGATACTGCAGAGAAATCCTGTCAGCTTAATAACCACTTAGAACGCCAAAAACAGTTCACACTGCAACATGCTGCAAGAAATGTGATCATCAGTATGCAGAGTATGACATATGTAAATTAAAGTGTTACTAAACCCAGGACCCTGCATTTACTATATCTGGTCTGCCACAGTACACAGAACATGGAAATGCAATAGTTTTAGTAAATATAAACTGCTAAATATCTTTTCTCTTCAGAAGTATATAGTAGTCTTGTGACTTCTAGCAATGTCTGGTTAAAGCTTGTAGGAGGAGTTGTCATTCTCCTCTTTGACTGTCCTATGAGGCTGCAGGCCCCCTGACCCAACACATGCACCCTCCCCCCCCAAAAAAAAAAAAAAGCTCAGCAATACACATAAAACTGAGCATGTGCAGCTTATCTCCTACCCTCAGTTCTATCAGCAGATAGAACAGGGATAGTGGGAGGGACAGGGAAGACTGAATCAAACAGCTTTTTTACACAATGCAGAGGATTAACCCTTTATGTTCCACAGTGAGTATAACCTGCACGCTTTACTGCATATACAGACTGATTTTACTGTTGTGGGTTGAGTAACACTTTAATACTGAGATATGGATTAAGCCAACATTGCTTTTAAAAATATAAAATTCCCTGGCACTCTCTGGGTGCAATATTTTTAGGTACTGACATACAACAAGCATGCAGCAAGGGAAGTCAAAGTAAAGTTAGAAATCCTGATATGCATACTTGTTTTCTTGGTCAGTGACAACCAGGCAACTGGAATTTTTATAGGAAAAGGTCACCAATTTCTCCCAGAACAGATACGTTAAAATCGATGAGCAAATTAAACCGGTTTATCGCTGTCTAGGCAAAAAAAATAAAAAATCACGACACCACTGAAATTCTTATGGTACTGGAGTCCATTCCATTTGGTAAGCACATCTGTAACTCTCATGTTGATGGTTCATGGGAGAAGTGGATGTTATATGGTATGATATATGTTGAGCCTCAAACTTTACATTTTTTATATATTTTTTAAATTGCATATGTTTTGATCATAATCTTAATAGCGTTTGTTAATTCACCTTTTATGTTTAGCGCTATATTATATACATATATTTTTTTTTTGTGTTATCAATTCATGTTTATTGACGTGCTAGCGGCTATTCAAGTTCTAAATCCTTCTGCACACTTATTCCACACAAGACCTGCCTGACTTAAGCCCTTTAATGACACACAGCTTGAAGAGTCTGGGACTCGACTCATTACTTCCCCCTTCCTTCCTTTACCTTCCTCAATAACATGCTTCTTCCCCAGGGCTAAATTAACTCATGTCCTTTGCCTAGTGGACCATACACAGCTTCACACATGTCCACCACTTTCTGACCCCTCACAATTTCCCTATTTGGGCTTCTTTCCAGAAGCACCACAAAGCGCCCAACTCGAAGCACTTCCTTTATTTACAACTCAGGTAGTGACCCAACGGAAGCTGGACGTCATTCCATACACCAAAATGTCCCTTAAAAACACATTTGCCTACTCTTCTGAGTAGAGGTGCACCAAATAGAAATGTTGGTGTCGGAATCGAAGATGTAGTTTAAAAAAAATATATATTATTAGATAGAGATGGAGATAGATAGATAGATAGATAGATAGATAGATAGATAGATAGATAGATCTATCTATCTCACACACACACACACACTGTACAATTGTATTATATTGACTTAAAATCATACATTTAAATGAATATGCATTTAATGTTGGCCATTATTGGCATTTTTAGCGCAATAAAAGCTCAAGAAAAAATGTATCCCTTTAAATTCTATGTATGTCTTCAAAATGGCCCCCTGCGGGTCCATTGTGGTGTTAAAAATCCTGCTTGCTGCATTTTTGAACAGTTAAAAGAAAACACAACACACCTCCGCATTGAAATGCATTGAAAATGCAGCAGGAATGCATCAACAGTGCACCCATGTTACATTTGTTTAAGTGGTTTTCCAGTCAAATGACCTATGAAAAAAAACACCATAAGCACAGTAAAATAGTGGTAAAATCACGGCTAAATTGCTGTTGTCATTATTGGCACCTTTTTCACTTATGACACAAATGCAGATACCATTTTCAGTGGCTGAAATTTTGGTGCATCTCTACTTCTGAGGTTCGCCCACACTCATATTGATATTATACTCTACAACATGGGTCTTCAAACTATGGCTCTCCAGTTGTTCAGGAACTACAATTCCTATCATGCCTAGTAATGTCTGTGAATGTCCGAGTTTTACAATGCCTCATGGGATGTGTAGTTCCGCAACAGCTAGGGGGTCGTAGTTTGAGGATCCCTGCCCTACAATGACTACTATATGCTCTCATTTCTCTTTCTTATACCGTATGTACCACATTGGGAACAAGACTTGTGGCTTCTATGAACTTCGAAGACTGAAGCAGATCTTGGCTGAGGATAGCCAATTGTTCATTCAATATCTCAATTCTGGAAACTGCTTCTTGGACCCTCTTTCGGTAGTGCTGGGTTCCCGGATTGCTGGAGCCAAATTACTGTGACAAATGTACAGCAATAGGATCCTGTCCTACCCTAAACCTATGGCTTTCTGGTCTAGAACATCTTGACTGCATCAAACCTTATTCCGTTTACTAGTTTGCAAAGACATATGGATGTTCTTTTTCCACCAACCGATCCCAGGTCTTTTTTCCTACCAATAGAAACTGACAACATACCCATTTTTGGCAGCAAACCAGACACGAGCCAGGATGTTAAGGTCCATATGAACCAAATGCTAGGAGAACATTTCTCATATTCTCAATGACTCACAATCCAAATTCCTTTAAATTTGGGAACCTTGGCTTACTTATGCCCTAGTATCCTTGATCTCCACCAGCCTGAGTGTCCTCTAATTTTCTTGATTTGAGTCTGTGGGGAATGAGCTACATTTCACCCCTTCCCATTTCCTTGTTCTCCCATATTTGTCTGATTTTCTTCATTAGCCTTATTTCAACATACAAGCATAAAGTAGAGTTACATTTTCGGTTTATTAAAAGTCAGCAGCTAAAGTTTAGCTGCTGACTTTTAAAAAACAGACACTTACCTACCCCACGGTCCAGTGATGCGGCCGCCCAGAGCGTCACTCCTCTCCCTCTCGGCCACGGCGTAGTCATAGCCACTGTGGGCACCCAGCCGTGACAGCTTTCGGCTTCACGGGCAGGCACGCACTGCCCATGCGCGAGTCACGCTGCACTCTCCCAGTGGACAGGCAATCCTCTGGGACCTGTCACATGTTCCAGAAGATTGAAGAGAGGGAGGGGCTGCCTAGAGGGAGAGGAGTCGCCTAGGCGGCCCGTAAAGGAAGAGGGACAGAAAGTCCCATTTAAAAGCACCCCCACCCCAAAAAAAATTACATGTAAGGGGGCGATCATGCCTCTGCCTCTGTGTGTCATGCTTGTGGCTGTCAAGAGTCTTGCTATGCCTGATGGGACTTTTAGTTTTGCAACAGCTGGAGGTCCACTAATTGAATATCTCTGCCCTAGAGTATAATTGGGCAGGGCTGAAAACACTACCTAGGATTTTGATGTAATGTCAGCAATATTTTCCCTTTTTTCTGCAAAACATACACTTTCTGGGCTTCAGGGTCAAACGTACCCCTTTCTTGCTCCCACCACTTTTTATTCAACCACAAGGACAGCGCCTTGTGATTGGGCCATCGCTGTCACATGGGTTCAGGGAAGGAATCTATAGCCCTTTGTAAGCTCAGACCAGTTAGTTTGGAGCTTATGTGGGTCTTATCCCAGTGCCGATAGCCAAATGTTGCAGCAGGGCAAAAAAGGGATTTTTTAATACAGCTTACCTGTAAAATCCTTTTCTTGGAGTACATCACGGGACACAGAGCGGCATATTCATTACTATATGGGTTATATGGAGTACCTTCAGGTGTGGACACTGGCAATCTCAAACAGGAAGTCCCCTCCCTATATAACCCCCTCCCCTAGAGGGAGTCCCTCAGTTTTGTAGCAAGCAGTATGCCTCCCAAAACATGTTCCCATAAGAGGGGTGGGAGCTCTGTGTCCCGTGATGTACTCCAAGAAAAGGATTTTACAGGTAAGCTGTATTAAAAAATCCCTTTTTCTTTCTCGTACATCACGGGACACAGAGCGGCATATTCATTACTATATGGGATGTCCGAAAGCAATGCTTTAATGAGGGGAGGGAGACATCTTCTCAAAAGGGATTTAATTTAGAGGTATACTCAAATAATAATAATAATAAATCCAACTTAGTCAAGAAATAATTTTGAAATGTTTCTTCTTTTTTTTTTTTTTTCTTTTACAACCAAGGGTGCCCCCGATCCCGAGGATCTTAAACCGCAGCCTGTAGTACTGCCTGCCCAAAGGCTGAATCCGCATTCCTTCTCACGTCTAGTTGATAAAACCTTGTAAACGTGTGGACTGATGACCACGTCGCCGCCTTGCATATCTGAGCCATAGAGATCTGATGGTGTGCTGCCCAGGAGGCGCCCATGGCCCTGGTAGAATGGGCTTTTACCGACAAAGGAGGAGGCAACCTCTTCAAACCGTAGGCCTGAATGATCAATTGTCTAATCCACCTCGAGATGGTGGATTTTGCAGCTGCTTGCCCCTTCTTGGGGCCATCTGGTAAAACGAACAACACCTCTGTTTTCCGGATCTTTTCTGTAGCTTTAAGATAGGCCTTCATGGCCCGGACAATATCTAAGGTATGCAGCAACCCCTCCTTTCTAGATGTGGGATTCGGAAAGAAGGATGGAAGTACCAAATCCTGGTTCAAGTGAAAATTGGATATAACCTTTGGTAGAAAGGAAGGATGAGGCTGGAGAACTGCCCTGTCCTTATGTAGAATGAGATATGGTTCCTTACGCGATAAGGCTGCCAACTCTGACACTCTCCTGGCCGAAACTATGGCGACCAAGAATACCAACTTTCTTGTCAGTAAAACTAAAGGAATCTCAGCCAACGGCTCAAAGGGTTGTTTCTGTAGAGTGGACAGGACAAGATTTAAGTCCCATGGACAAATTGGTGACTTGACAGGAGGATTAATACGCAAGACCCCCTGTATGAAGGTTTTTACCAGCGAGTGGGTGGCCAGCGGCCTCTGAAACCACACTTACAGAGCTGAAATCTGTCCCTTGATTGTGCTTAATGCCAGGCCTTTATCCACTCCTAGCTGGAGAAAACTTAACACCCTATCAATGGTATATTTGCGGGAATTCCATCTTTTGGATTCACACCAGCCTACGTAGGTCCTCCACACCCTGTAATAAATCACCCTGGAGGCCGGCTTTCTAGCCCTAATCAGGGTAGGAATTACCTGCCTAGACAGACCTCTACCCCTGAGAATCAGGGATTCAGCCTCCAGGCCGTCAAATTTAGACGCTGTAATGTAGGGTGGAGGATCGGGCCTTGTGAGAGTAGGTCTGGTCGTAGAGGAAGAGTCCAAGGGTCTCCCACTGCCATCTTCAGGACTAGTGAGTACCATGTCCTCCGGGGCCAAGCTGGAGCTACTAGAATGACTGGCTTGTGCTCCACTCTGATCCTGCGCAACAGGCGAGGAAGTAACTGTA
Source organism: Rana kukunoris (assembly GCA_029574335.1). NCBI lineage: Eukaryota > Metazoa > Chordata > Amphibia > Anura > Ranidae > Rana > Rana kukunoris. Next base: position 99,103,368 of record CM056050.1, on the reverse strand, counting down.
GCGGAGGGAATGCATATAGAAGTTTGAATTGATGCCAAGGGCAAACCAACGCATCGGTTCCGCAGGCCATAGGGTCCCTCGCTCGAGACACGAACCTGTCTAGTTTCTTGTTGAACCTGGATGCCATTATATCTATGTCTGGCATTCCCCACTTCTGGCAGATTGTCTGAAAGACCTGGGGATGCAGAGACCACTCCACCGGCGACAGAATCTGGCGACTTAAGAAGTCTGCCTGCAGGTTGTCCACTCCGGGAATGAATATCGCCGAAATGCAGGGTACATAAACCTCTGCCCACTGAAAAATCAAGCTCACCTCCCTCTGAGCGGCCTGACTCCTGGTTCCCCCTTGGTGGTTTATGTATGCCACCGCTGTGGCATTGTCTCACTGGATTCTCACCGGGGACCCCTGTAATCTGGAAGTCCATGCCAGGAGGGCTAGGCGAGCAGCTCTGATCTCCAAGACATTGATGGGTAGCTGCCTCTCTGCTTCCGCCCAAGTTCCCTGGCGAGTGAACCCCTCCAAGACCACCCCCCAGCCTGCCAGGCTGGCGTCTGTGGTAACTACCTTCCAGACAACGGGGCTGAAGGACCTTCCCTTTAGAAGATTCTGAGGGTTTAACCACCAGGCCAGGCTTTGTCGGACCTTTGATGATAGCGTCAAAGGGGACTCCAAGGCATGTGCTCTCTTGCTCCAGGCTGCTAGAATGGCTGCCTGTAGGACGCGAGTGTGGATCTGAGCGTATGGTACTGCCTCGAACGTGGCCACTAGCTTGCCTAGTAATCGCATACACAGGCGAATAGTTGTTTTTTTCTTGCTTAGAACCAACTGAACCAACCCCTTGATAGCCTCGACCTTTACAAGGGGCAGGAACACCCTTTGCTGTTCTGTGTCTAACCTCATGCCGAGGTATTCCAACTGCTTTGTAGGATGAAACGCTGATTTTTCCCGGTTTAGGACCCAGCCGAACCTCTCGAGGTACTGAACCGTGAGGTTTACTGCCTGTTCCAGACACGGCCGTGAGTGATCTATGATTAAAAGGTCGTCCAAGTATGCTAGGACTGTGACCCCTTGGATCCTTAGATTGGCCAGAACTGGGGCTAGGATCTTCGTGAATACCCGGGGGGCCGTGGCCAGCCCGAAGGGGAGCGCCCTGAATTGGAAGTGTCGCTGCCCCACTGCGAAGCGTAAAAATCTTTAATGCGGCTGAAAGATTGGTACATGAAGGTAAGCATCCTTTATGTCTATGGAAGCCAGAAAGTCGTCCCTCTGGAGCGTGGCGACTGCTGACCGGACGGATTCCATCCGGAAGGAACGAACCCTTAGGTAAACATTTAAACTCTTTAGGTCCAAGATTGGCCTGACATCGCCGTTGGGCTTTGGTATGACAAAGAGATTGGAATAGAAACCTAGCCCCTGCTCTTGGGCTGGTACCTCTATTATCACGCCCTGGCAAAGCAGGTGATCCAAAGCTGCCAGCATCGAGGCCTTCTTTGCTGGATCTTTTGGTAGCCTTGACTCTTGAAAATGAGGCGGAGGAAACTTTAGAAACTCCAGTCTGTAGCCTGTGGTTACAGACGCCCGGACCCATTTGTCGGGGATCTTGGCTTCCCAAACTTCTAAGAAACAAAGCCTTCCCCCCACCCGCGAGAGTGGGGGCGCCCCTTCATAAGGCAGACTTAGGGGCTGGCTTTGTCGGCTTGCGATACCATGGCCTCTTACCTCCAGGGGCCTGTCCCTGCGATTTATTGTTAAAGTTTGATCGCGCAGGCGGCCGTCGATACTGCCTGGAATTTGGGGGCCCTGAGACAGGAGAGAGCTGCCTTTTAAATGTAGGACCCCGGAATCTCTTTTTGACTGGTAAAAGGGTACTTTTGCCACTTGAAATAGTCTGAATGTATTTATCCAGATCCTCTCCGAAGAGTCGTCCTCCATGGAAGGGAAACCCTGCCAGAAGTTTTTTGCATGGGGGCTGAAACCCTGCCAGAAGTTTTTTGCATGGGGGCTCCGCCGCCCAGTTCAACCATAAGAGCCTTCTCATGTGCACCAAAAATAGTGATAAACGAGAGGCCTGCTGGATGGAATCCTTTATAGCATCTACCGCAAAACACAGAGCTCTGGGAATGTCAGAAAACTCTTCTGCCTGTTGGGTAGGCATGTCTTTTAGCATTTGTTTTGTCTGGTCCTTTAACGCCTGACAAACTCCAATTGCAGCCACAGCTGGCTGTACCACTGCTCCTGCCGTAGCAAAGGATGCCTTTAAAAGTGTCTCTAACCGTTTATCAACCGGATCTTTAAACATTTGTATGTTTTCCACCGGGCAAGTTAGTGATTTATTCACACATGAGATGGCTGCATCCACCACTGGGAGCTTCCACCTCTTCGAGAATTTTTCCTCCATAGGGTAAATGACCGAAAATCTCTTAGGCGGCAGAAAAATCCTGTCCGGTTGTACCCAATCCTGAAAGATCAATTCCTCCAACAGAGGATGGACCGGAAAAACCGCGTTGCTCAAAGGAGCTTTCAAAGAGCCCAGAGAGGATACCGCTGGAACCTGAGGCTCTGGTAATGGTAAATTAAATGCCGAGCGGACCATGTCCGTCAAAAACTGTACCCACAGTCTCTCTGTCTGGGAGTCTGAAAATGGTTCCTCAGAGGTAGATTCCTCAATCCCTGAACCCTCTTGGTTCCGGTCTAGTTGATCCTCCTGCGATTCCAATTCCTCCGGAGAGAGAATTTCAGCATCTGAGGATACACCTTTTGGCGATGGGGATCTAGCCCGTTTCTTGCCAGGAATAGAGCTAGCGATCATCGCTGCTAATCTTTTTTCTAGCCCCCCTAGGGAGACGGCTAGCATCTCCTCTGTGATAAACACAGGGCTGGGCTGATCTGGGCCAGCCTCAGCACCAGACCCCCCCAATGGCTCATCCAAGGCGACCTTCATGGGAATAAGCTGCGGGGAAAGTATCGGCATATCGTCAGAATCAGAGGGGGAACCCCTTTGTTTTTTGGTCTTTTTTGTACCTTTTGATTCCGAACCTTTGGAAGCCATAATACAAAATCGAGGGACTCCGCCTACAACAACAGACTGTAGTGGCCAGGAGTACAAAACTAGGGTTTAGGGGACAATAGATCACTAATGCCTAAAAAACGATGGGGCCCCGTATGTTCTTTTTTCTTTTTGTTATAATATATAACTTCTTTTTTTTTTTTAAAACATACAGCGTTTAGTTTGCCAGCCTCCAACCTGTTGCCAAAGGGGATTTTTTGGCTTAACACAAAAGCATTGGAACAAAGTCCAGCATGTACTACCCCTCTTCCGCCACCGGGAGTCACTGTTCTGCCGCTCTGCGTCCTCTCCCTTCCAGATCAGCCTCAGACTGAGCAATGACCATAGCCTGCTGTTATAACAGCAAATAGGGCGCGCCCCTGATGACGCTGCAGGCACGCCCCCCCCCGCCCTCCCCTCCGAACGGCACGGAAAACGTCTATAAGACGTGCACACGCGCGTATGCTGGAGAAGGAAGCACATGGAGGAGCCGCGCTGCTGGAGACCCAGGACTGCAGCTTCAGGCGGCAGAATCAAACCCTCGGCCAGGTAGGACTCTCCAAAAGGCCACATAGGGATCCTTACTAGCCCTGGGAAGAAAGCAGCAGGTAGCTAGCAAACTCAACGTTTCTTAGACAGGGGGACCCAGTGATGGGGGAAATGAGATCATCCTGTCTTCTCAGACATAGTGAGCAAGGCTGCCAATGCAGAGCATACTTAGGCTACCCCCCTTTAAGGTCTCCCTGGAGAGCCTGCTGTCGAACCAAGTCCCGCAGGCTCCCCTCTTACCTGCTCCATGCTGCAGGACGTTTGCCTAGCAAAACGGTCCAATCTTCTCCCATCTCCGTGGGTAGCGTAGTAGACCTTCAGGCCCTGGGGTCCTGGAAGGTACCCACTGTCCTGGACCTATATAGCACCCTGGCAAACAGGAACTTATGGTCTTTACGAACTCCAAGTCCTGGGCCCAGGGTCCAGCCCTCCAAAGAGGAGCATTATAGGCAAAACCCCACGGTTTGGGGCCCGGGTACTGTCCACTTTGGCACTGAGGCTCCTTGGACAGATCCGGTTAGCCCGCCCTTAATCACAAGGATGTGGAGCAAAGCTATTCCGTGACCAACACCTAAGACACTGGCGAAAAAACTGAGGGACTCCCTCTAGGGGAGGGGGTTATATAGGGAGGGGACTTCCTGTTTGAGATTGCCAGTGTCCACACCTGAAGGTACTCCATATAACCCATATAGTAATGAATATGCCGCTCTGTGTCCCGTGATGTACGAGAAAGAAAAAGGAATAAATAAATTACCCTTTTTCTTTAAAGTTCACTCACACAGGTAGAAATGGTGCATTTAGATGCCCCCGGCATATAGCTTAGTTCTAAATACAGCACTATAGTATAGTAATCAATGAACCGATACACACAGCTACGACTACATTTGAAAATGTGTGGTACGTTTAGCCACACACAAAAGTAGCAAGACACTTAATACTTACTTGACCCTCCTGCTCGCCCCCTCCCTCCTCAAGAGGCTTTCTCCACACCAGGGAGAAAGCCTTGCATTACTGTGTGTAGTTACAGACATAACAACAAGAAGTGAGGATTTCTTAGCAGAAATAAGGACATTTAAAAGCAAAATGGAAGGATGAGGTAAGTCAAGGAGGACTGCACTAAGGTAAAGGAAGCTATTTAGAGATTTTTACCTTTATAAACGCTTTTCACTTTAGCTAGGCCTGCAAGAACATTTCTTTCATGCAGAAAATACACATCTAAACTTTTTTTTTTGCTCATGTGAATAAGTTCTTACCCTGCATGGATAAGAGAAGTTTACTTTCATCAAGAGAACAGTGACCAGCTATGACGACCAAAACAGCAGAACATGTTATACACGTTATGAAGTTGAAAAGTATTTTCCCTGAACAAAGCTTTTAGTGCCAATACATTGAAAAACAAAAATAATAGGAAATGGCACAACCCAGTTTTTAAAATAATTGTGACTGTGTGAAAAATCTACATAAAATCTACATAAAAGCTGAATTTAAATTATTATGCAAATCTCAAACCCAGATTTTATTCACAATACAAAATAGAAAACATAGAAAATATTTAAACTGAGAAAAAATGTACACATTAAAAAAATAAATAAAACATAAATGTAATTTTGAAATTGCACTTTTTTAAAAAGTTGGAACAGGGCCAAGTTTACAACGATGTACATCCCCCACTTCTTTTAACACCACTCTAAGCATCGGGGGAACGGAGACAAGTTGGAGTTTTGGGAGAAGAATAATATTCGATTCTTTCCTGATATAGGATTCTAACTGCTCAGCAGTCCTGGGTCTTCTGTCATATTTTTTATTTCAAGATAAACCAAATATTTTCATTTGGTAAAGGGTCTCTGGACTAGACCTGGAACTGATCGCTCTTGTGTTAATTCATAAGCAACGCATAGTAAACTATGAACCACTTAAAAAGATTATGTTCGACTCTGCGTATAATTTACGCCACTGCTGTTAAGCAAAGCTTTGCAGCAAGTGTACATCCCCAGGTGCTACCTCTGCAGCTAAAGAGGGTAGCGGTTGAGGCACCTGGGAGTGCCAGATTGTCCCCCTCTAGCCATCATAATTTAACCACACGTTAAATTGACGTGGCACACTACACTTACCACAGGTCATTCTCCCCTTGAAGAGGAAGCAAACCTTTGCAAAGTAAAAGCACAATGGGCTTGTATGCAGCATATACTAGCCCATTATGTGCCACTTACCTGCAATCAAAGCCCACGCTGTCCCTGCTGGTGGCCACATCCATCTTCACCCCTCTTCCCTGCGGGGCTGCCAACTCTGGCCCTATGACTAGCCGGAGTCACATTACGTCACTCCCACACATGCGTGCGAGAGCCGTCAGTCACAGCAATTGCTGGTGAAGAAAGGGCACAGAGGGACAGCGCATGCACCGATGATCTCAAGGTAAATATCTCAAACGGTGCAAGTTTAGGAGATATTAACAGTATCTATAGGTAAGCCTCATTATAGGCTTATCTTTAGGTACAACTTCTGCATTGGGGTATCAACAACCAATTTAAAGTGTCCTTCATTCTCGACTTCAAGAGTTGGGAGCATGGTTTAGACCCGGTTCACACTGGCATTGCATCAAAATGACACCCTGTTCATGCTAACCGCTGTGGGCGTGTATGTCACCACCCCAAAATCGGCTCGCAAAATGCAGTGCGATTTGCAGAATGGAATCACATGGGTGCAACAATCCCCGCTGAGAAAAGCGGAGCCTGTACACGGACACGTCCGTGTGAAAGGACCCCAAAAGCGCAGTCTGGATCACAAGACCAGCTGGACAATTACAAATCTCTTTACAGGTAAGAAAGACTATGTATTTCATCTCTGTTAGCACCCTGAGTTCAGCTTTAGGTTTAGGATTTGCGATGTTGTGTGCTATATACCATGCACTTTTTGCAAGTTATTACGCATTGCACATATTCCTCTTAGGAAAGTGTTAGGTTCTTGGCATAATGCTTATTGTGACATATTTTGGTCCCAAGTCCCTAATTTACTTTAGGCCCCAGAGTCTAGTTGAGACTACACAGGTACATACAACTAACAAAATGTTTACATCCTGTACTCCTTACATTTACAGAACTGAACAAAACTGTTTGTATATAGATAAATTACCGGATAACATGGAAATATTTTTATTTCAGCAATGACACTACAGGGAGGAAAAAAAATCAGATCAACTGTGTAATGTTCAGTGCAAGCCTTGATCAATCTGCAAGGCTCTCCTTGCTGCAGTAGTACGGATTGTCTCATGTGCCGGCTGACCTTGTCTGAGGACAGCAAATCTGCTCAGATCAAAGTCACAATCTGACGTCTGCAAATTGAGATTGGAAGATAGGTTAGATAAAGCACGAACGTCTGTCTTATCACATGTGTGAAGCTTGCAAGGCTTCACAATATTTGTTCTGTTACATTTAATGTTCTCTCCTGGTCATCCGCTAGTCATCCGCTAGTAATTTTATGGACAATAAAATACACAATCTAAGGAGCTCGAAAGATATATACAGATTAGTTGGATATTAGGAACTGCAACTGTGTTACTGCACAGTATACTACACTGATACGTGTAGTGATAACCAATGTGTGACATGTACAGTAAAACCTTGGATTGCGAGCATAATTCCTTCCAGAAGCATGCTTGTAATTAAAAGCACTTGTATATCAAAGCAAATTTTCCCATAAGAAATAATGGAAACTCAAATGATTCGTTCAACAACCATTTATTCATAAATCCTTCAGTTTATAGTCCATATAAAGATTATAGCAATGTGATAGGTTGTGTAACCATAAAATGTCCATCCACAAATAGCAGCCTCCACAAAAGTATTAGACGCAAAATCCAGCAGGAGCTACAGAGCATAAAAGAGAAGAGAGGTGTCTATAAATGTAGCAATATGGTTGATTTAATGAAGGTACATTTAGCAACTTACATGGTTTATGATTAAAAAAAGGATTTTTAATAAACAGCTTACCTGTAAAATCCTTTTCTTGAAGTACATCACGGGACACAGAGCGCATAGCCATTACACTTGGGTTATATGGGTACCTTCAGGTGTGGACACTGGTGTAATCAAATTCACAGGAAGTTTCCTCCCTATATAACCCCCTCCCACTGGGAGTGCTTCAGTTTTGTAGCAAGCAATTCTCCTGAGGTTACACAATGTTCCCCAAAGGAGGGGTGGGAGCTCTGTGTCCCGTGATGTACTTCAAGAAAAGGATTTTACAGGTAAGCTGTTTATTAAAAATCCTTTTTTCTTTATCGTACATCACGGGACACAGAGCGCATAGCCATTACACTTGGGATGTCCTAAAGCAATGCTCTATGAAGGGAGGGAGACCGTAAGGCCAAGAATAGCCAAATAAAAACATTGTCAGGAGAAAACATGGCTCCACCAACAGAAAAACAAGGGGGCGTGAACCGGGCCAGAGGATTCTATACTGCTGCCCGTAGGACCGCCTGCCCAAAAGCTGCGTCCGTACCCTTTGCAACGTCCAACTTATAAAATTTAGTAAACGTATGTACGGAAGACCAGGTTGCCGCCTTGAAAACCTGTGCCATAGAGATCTGATGGTGTGCCGCCCAGGAGGCACTCATGGCCCTCGTAGAATGGGCTTTAACTGATAAGGGAGGTGGAACGCGCTTCAGACCATATGCCTGAAAAATCAGCTGCTTAATCCACCTAGCCAAGGAAGACTTGGCAGCCGGCTGACCCTTCTTGGGGCCATCCGGAAGAACAAAAAGCACATCTGTTTTCCGAATCTTCTCTGTAGCCTTGAGATAGACCCTCATGGCTCGAACCACGTCCAAAGTATGAAGCCGTTTTTCCTCTCTGGACTGGGGAGTAGGAAAGAAGGATGGTAGGACTAGGTCCTGATTCAAGTGAAAACTGGATATGACCTTAGGAAGGAAAGAAGGTTGAGGCCGCAGAACCACTCTGTCCTTATGCAGAATAAGGTATGGCTCCCTGCATGACAAGGCTGCCAGCTCGGAAACCCTTCTGGCTGAAGCCATAGCCACCAAGAAAACCAACTTTCGGGTTAGTAGCACAAGAGGGATTTCTGTGAGAGGTTCAAACGGCTGCCTTTGTAAAGCTGACAAGACCAGATTTAAATTCCAGGGGCAGAGGGGAGCTCTAATAGGGGGATTCACATGCAAGACCCCCTGCAAGAAGGTTTTCATAAGCGAATGGGTGGCCAAGGGTCTTTGAAACCATATTGATAAAGCCGACACCTGCCCCTTTAGAGTACTAAGAGCCAACCCTTTGTCAACGCCAACCTGGAGGAATCGCAAGATCCTGTCAATAAAAAAACTTTCGAGGATGCCATTTTTGAGACTCGCACCACTCCACATAGGTTCTCCAGACTCTGTAATAAATATTTCTGGAGACCGGTTTCCTAGCCTGAATCAACGTAGATATGACCTGATCTGAGAGGCCTCTGCCCTTAAGAATTAGGGATTCAGCTGCCAAGCCGTCAAATTTAGCTGCTGTGAAGCAGGATGGCAGATCTGGGCGCAGGGGGAGCGGCCCCGGCGCCCCGACTGACATCTTCACGATGAGTGCGTACCAAGCCCTCCTGGGCCAGGCTGGGGCCACCAGGATCCCAGGCCTGCGCTCCACCCGGATCCTCCGTAGAAGGCGGGGAATCATCTGCAGTGGAGGGAACGCATACAGAAGAGAAAACTGGTGCCAAGGGCAAACCAACGCATCGGTCCCGTAGGCCGAGGGATCCCTGGCTCGGGATATGAATTTGTCCAATTTTTTGTTGGATCTCGTTGCCATAATGTCCACATCTGGGACTCCGAATCTTTGGCAAATCTCTTGGAATACCTGGGGGTGAAGAGACCATTCCCCCGGGAGCAACTGTTGACGACTCAAAAAATCTGCTTGAGAATTGTCTATCCCCGGGATGAACACCGCCGAGATGCAGGGTACATGGGCTTCGGTCCATGAGAAAATCAGGTTTACTTCTCTTTGGGCTGCTGGGCTCTTCGTGCCCCCCTGGTGGTTTATGTATGCCACCGCAGTGGCGTTGTCGGACTGTATCCTTACTGGCAGACCCTGAAGCGGGAGAGTCCAGGCGATCAGGGCCAGTCGAGCAGCTCTGATCTCCAAGATATTGATGGGAAGCAGTTTTTCTGCCCCCGACCACAGCCCTTGCTGGGTCTGTTCTTCTAGAACTGCCCCCCAACCTAACAGGCTGGCATCCGAGGATACTATCTTCCACGTGATGGGGCAAAAGGATTTCCCTTTTGACAAATTTTGAGAGACCAGCCACCAAGACAGGCTGCGTCGGACCTTCGGGGAGAGCACTAACGGACGATCTAACGCCTGAATGGATTTGTTCCAAGCAGAGAAAATGGCTGCCTGAAAATATCTGGTATGGATCTGGGCGTAGGGCACAGCCTCGAAGGCGGCCACCATCTTCCCCAGCAGTCGCATACATAGGCGAATAGTCGGCCTCTTCTTGCCTAAGATCACTTGAACTGCTTGAGCTATTGATCTGATCTTTGCTTGAGGTAAACTTATCCTCTGGCAGTCTTTATCTAGCCGAAGGCCTAGATATTCCAACTGCTTTGTGGGTTTCAATACCGATTTTTCTAGGTTTACAATACACCCGAATTCCTCTAGATGCTGAACTGTGCGACCTACTGCCTGATTGAGGTTGGAAGCTGAGCCGTCGATAACCAGAAGTTCGTCCAAGTATGCCAAGACTAAAATGCCTTCTGTCCTTAGGACGGCTAGCACCGGGGCTAATACATTTGTGAATACCCGCGGAGCTGTTGCCAACCCGAAAGGGAGGACTACGAACTGGTAATGGCGGTGATCTATCATACAACGAAGAAACCTGTGCTGTGCCGGGTAGATCGGCACGTGCAGATACGCATCTTTTATGTCTATAGATGCTAGAAAGTCGTCTTGATGTAGGCTGGCTGCCACCGAACGTATGGACTCCATACAAAAGGTCTGAATGTTTAGAAAGCAATTTAGGCGTTTGAGGTCTAAGATAGGCCTGACGTCGCCATTGGGCTTTGGTATTATGAAAAGGTTGGAGTAGAATTCCAGACTCCATTCCTGGGTTGGTACTTCTACAATTACTCCTTGGAGCCAGAGACGATCCAATGCTTTTACAAGAGAGGCCCTCTTTAATGGATCGCTTGGAAGACTTGACCCCTGAAGATGAGGAGGGGGGACTTCCCGAAACTCTAGCTTGTAGTCCGTGGTTACCACGGATCTTACCCAAGAGTCGGGAATTCTGGCCTTCCACACTTCGGAGAAAAACCGAAGCCTTCCCCCCACCCAAGAGAGTGGGGGCGCCCCTTCATGAATCTGACTTGAGGACTGGTTTAACCGGCTTGCGAGGCCATGGCCTCTTGCCTGTCGTGGCTTGTCCTTGTGGGCGGCTATTAAATGCTGAACGCCCGGGAGGCCGTCGATACTGACGGGAAGTTGAAGGGGCCGAGCCTTTGAAGGCCTGTCGCTTAAATGCGGGCCCACGCGATCTTTTCTTGATAGGCAATAAAGAACTTTTACCACTTGATATGGTCTGGATATATTTATCTAGGTCTTCACCGAATAGTCTCCCACCATGAAAGGGAAATCCTGCTAAAAGCTTTTTGCAGGGTGCCTCTGCTGACCAGTTTTTTAGCCACAAAAGGCGACGCATATGAACCAACAGCAGAGATAAACGGGACGCCTGTTGAACGGAGTCCTTAATAGCATCTACTGCAAAGCAGAGAGCTCTTGGGAGGTCAGCCAATTCACAAGCTTGCTGAGCCGGTATGTCCCTTAATATCGGTTTAGTCTGATCCTTTAAAGCCTGACAAACGCCAATGGCTGCCACTGCTGGCTGAACCACGGCACCTACTGTGGTAAAAGAAGCCTTCAGTAGGGTCTCCAATTTTTTGTCGACTGGATCTTTAAACACCTGGACATTTTCCACCGGACAGGTCAGGAATTTATTTACGCAGGAAATGGCTGCGTCCACGGTAGGGAGTGCCCATTTCTTTGCAAATTCTTCTTCCATAGGATAGAGAATGGTGACCCTTTTAGGAGGGATAAAAATCCTATCAGGTCGAGCCCAATCCTGAAAAATCACGCTCTCCAGAAGGGGGTGAACCGGGAAAGACGCACCACTCAATGGTGCCTTCAAGGAACCTAAAGAGGATACCGCGGGGGCTAATTGTTCTGACACTGGAAGTTTAAAAGCAGTGCAAACCATATCCTTCAGAGACTGGATCCACAGACTCTCTGCTTGAGAAGCCGAAAAAAAATTCATCTATAGTGGAATCTTTAATGTCTGACCCGTCAGGACTCAGGTCCGCTTGATCCCCCTGTGGGTCCAATTCCTCCGAAGAGAGGACCTCTGCATCCGAACACACCGTTCTAGGTGACGGGGATCTAGCCCGTTTGCCACCCGGCAAAGAGCGGGCAATTAAAGCAGTTAACCTTTTCTCTAGCCCACCCAGGGTGGATTCTAGCATTTCTTCCGTAACATAAACGGGAATGGGTTGATTGGGGGCCGCCTCTGCCCCTAGCACCCTCAATGGCTCCTGCATGATGCTGTTCGGTGGTCTATCTGGTGAGGGTGGGACCACTGGAGCCTGGCCCAAATCCTCTGACCCCGTTGGAGACCCCTTTACATTTTTGGCACCTTTTGCAGCCTTAGCTGGTCCTGATCCCTTGGGAGCCATTGCACAACCTTGAGACACCCCTACAGCCAACACCCAACTGTTGTAGCTAGAAGTGAAACATTAATAAGGACAGGCTTTTTTTTTTTTTCATACGCCTGAGAAGGCGGCAATACCGAGGAGAGTCCTGTGAGTATTGCCACACCAATGCCCGTTAGCTGGAGTCCAAGGTTGCACCGACTCAGATACTGCCAGATCTAAGGCTGAGTCCCTTTAAGAAAAAAATCTTTTTTTTTTTTTTTCTGGTCAGTGTGGACTAAGTCCAGACCTGAAGATCCACAAACCACCACTGGGTGTCACTGTTAGCCAGAAATGGCTCAGCTGCGCGCTCTGTGTCCTCACTCTCCACTGCTCTCAGGAGGGAATGACCAGCCAGGAAATGCTTTTTTTTTTTTTTTTTGCTTTATCCGAGACCTGACGCTGCTGGCCCGCCCCCCCACGCTGAAACCAACATGGAGGAAGCAGAGAGCAGAGGAGAAGCCTGGACCAGCGCTAGTAACACAGACACCCGGTAAGCCACTAATCTTTGTAGTGCACACATAGAGGAAGCTGTCCCCCTAGGCTTCCTAGGAAACAGGAGTTTTGTCAGCACTTCCTCTCTATACACGTGGGGCTCCAGTATCATGCTAACAGGCAAATCTGGGGGGAGTAGCAAAATACATATCTTTAAAAGCATATATATATATCTACATGTTATCTGGGTAAACATTAGTACATCCCATCCTGCCTCAAAAGACATAGTGGAGATAGTGGCTGATGCACAAGCATACCATTTGCCAACCCAGAACCCCCAGGGGGATACCTACTGTCGAACCAAGTCCCGCAGGTTCCCTCTTACCTGCTCCACGCCGCAGGGTATTGCAAAATGCAAGAGGCCCAATCTTCTCCCATCTCCGTGGGTATTGTCTTGGACCTTCAGGGACCGGGGTCCTGTGTTAAGGAACCCACACCCCTGGACCTATATAGCATCCTGGCATCAGTAGCGTTTAGTTCTTGGAAGAGACTAAGGCACTGGAGCCCAGAATCCAGCCCTCCAAGGAGAGGCATTATAGGCAAAACCCCACTCCAGCAGGGCCCGGGTACCGTACACCTTGGCTTTGAAGCACTTCGGACGGATCCGGCTAGCTATCCTGGGTCCCGAGACCTCCGAGGGACAGCTAGACGTGACCAACACCTAAGACACTGGCGAAAAAACTGAAGCACTCCCAGTGGGAGGGGGTTATATAGGGAGGAAACTTCCTGTGAAATTGATTACACCAGTGTCCACACCTGAAGGTACCCATATAACCCAAGTGTAATGGCTATGCGCTCTGTGTCCCGTGATGTACGATAAAGAAAGAAGTACATCCAAGTATGCAGGCATCCGGGGTAAAGCGATCCACATAGACCATCCTTCTTACCGCCGGCTCTCACCTCTGTCAGTCTGCAATCATGATCGGGAAGACTACCCTGCAGTAGAGCGATCTGAAAGCGGAGCTTGAACTGCTCGTGGAAGGGACGACATCAATGGTGGTGCGGAGGATGGTCTATGTGGACAGATTTACCCCAGATGTCTGCATACTTAGATGTGCCTGTTTTAATCATCAACTATGCGAGTTGCTAAATGTTGTACCTTCATTAAATGTAACCATATTGCTACACTTAGAGGCTCCTCTCTTCTTATTATACTCAATTGTGACATGACACTACTCTTATATCAAGACATCGCTTGTATATTAAGTCAAAATGTATTAAAAAAATTAGCTTGTCTTGCAAAACGCTCTCAAACCAAGGTTTTACTGTATATGTGTATGACTGTATATGCAAGTGACATGCTATCAATTCAGAAATCAGTGTGACAGAAAGTACCCATTAGATTACACACAGGCTTTTCAAAATGTCAGCAATCTTTTTCCCTTACACTAAGTGGTAGGTCCTGGCAGTGTGAAATCAAGCCTAAACAGTAGATCTCCCAGATAATCTCCCATAGACTATGCAAACTGCTAAAACCCTCTAACACTTTCAGCAAACATCTTAAGGCCTAATTTACACCTATGCATTTTCAGTGTTTTTTGCAGATTTTCACTACAGTCCATTCAACATGGTTTCCTATGGAACGCGTTCTGTAGTGCAAATCTGCAAAAAGCACTAAAAATGCATAGGTGTGAATCAGGCCTAAAAAAGGGAATTCTTGGTTTGCATATTCTGCAATCCATTTTCAATCTGGCAAACCACATCAAATGGATTCCTCTCCTCTACCAGCAAAATCTCAAATACTTTCACTCCTCTAGATGTGAAATAGTTTTGGACAAGGCACAGCAAGGCATGCCTCCCATCCTCTTGTTCCCATAAGCTTAAAGCAGTATTAAATCCAAAAGCAAAAATATAATTCATTGCAGCTTACCAATCATTAACCATTTTCCGAACGGCCTATTGTACAATGACTGCTGGGCAGGACCGCTCTTGTTCTAGAAGGATGTCAATTGACGTCCTCCCATTCTAAGCATGCAACACAGTGATCAGTGGTGAGCCGTTTCCCTCAAGTACAGTGCACCACCATTCAGGATAAAGAGCCAATGATGTTGGCTCTTTAATACATAATTAGCTGTGTCCAATCACAGCTGATCACATGTACACAACTGGCAGTTATCAGAATTTCCTTTACTCAACGCGGTCAACATCTGAGGAAAGGAAAACCGATCACTGGCTTTCCTGCGACAGGGAACATTTACACTGATAATCCGAGCACTGATCAGTGCAGCCTGTTAGTGGAGCCCATCAGCGCAGCAGAAAACATACTTATATGCAAAATGTTATACTAGAAATTAAGAAAAGGTGTTATTTTCAAAAGATTTTGGTCTTTTTTTTTTTTTTTTATAAACAAAAAACAGTCATGATTAAATAGCATCAAAAAGAAAGCTCTGTCTCGGCCTTGACAGGAAGAGGGTAAAAGTATCCGGTATTGAGGTAGTTAAAAGGGGAACTATGGGCAAAGCTTTTGGCCAAAATTCTCTTGTGAGTCACTAAAGTGCACCTGATTGACAGTCATCACTCTCAACTATGAGTGGACCTAGAACAGAGCAATCAGCGACTATGTGACCACTCAGTTCTCACGCTTAGACCATCTGCAGCATCAGACTGATACTGCAAAGACGGCAGGAGACAGCTGCAGTATCTGTCCGATACTGCAGCAGGGAGGCGAGTATGTGTGCTTTTTTCTATTCCCACACTTCTCCTTTAAAAGTGGTGGGTGCACAAGTATTTTTTTTACTTTATTTTTTATTAAGCCTCTTTATCCTTTATTTTCACCAGGTGAACTGGCCAGTAACAGTTCCCGTCTTAGGTTGTCTTTATGGAGAAGCAGCAGACTTCAGCATAGTCCTCCTGGGGAGAGGGTAGTGTTGGATGCACTCAGACTTGGATAAACTTGATAACAAATTAAAGCCAAACTCCAGCTAACACTTTTTAAGCAGTTACAGCAACAGTTTTTTTTTTCCTTTTGGGATAAAGGTTTCACAAAAATGAATTAAAACTGATCACACCCGTCAGTGTTAAAATGGAACTAAACCCACCAATTTACACAATTACTTTCAAGTCGTGCTGTGAATGAAAAGTCAGAGTTGCTTGTGCTCTCAACTGAACTGGTAATAGGAGAGACAACCTCAGCCTGGGCTTCCACCAGGCCACGCTCCCAACGCAGTTCGCTCCACCCCTGGGTGCTTGTTCATGGGGATGAATGGCTTCTGCCATCTGCATCTTAGCAACATATTGGTGGGAGGAGACATTTTTGCTTGTGTGTAATTTGATTGGCTCGACCATTCACATTCATAAGCAAAAATAGCTCCCCCCCCCCATATGTCATGAGTGGATCTGATGGGGAACTGCAATGCTGTAAAACTTAGCAAATCAAATTTTACATAGGCAGAATCAGTACTTCCTACCAGCTGTCAGAGTGGACCTGATGCGATATGTCAAGGGCGGAATGAGAATAGTTTTAGATGGATGCATTAGGTCCACTCCAGATGACTGGTGGGAGAAGCCAATTCAATACGTGTAAAATTTTATTGGCAGGGCTGTCAGTGCGGACCCGATGGGGAATAACACAAGCCAAATAGCCACTAGATGCACCCCCCTATGACCAATGAATGAATGACACATGAATTTAGCTCACAGATGAAGAAGTTATTAGTGTATAATCTGCACCACTGATTTACCCATTGTTGACATGTATAGGGCCGCTGTATGATTGTACACATGTAAGTGTTTCATATACGTTTACATGCATGTATCACTAAAGCGGAACTAAACCCATCTATTTAACAGATTCAAAAAACAGTTACATTCCAGGCCAAAATGTAACTATTAGATTGGTTGGGCTTTCAAACAAACTGACAAACCATCAGATGGCTGGTGTCATAACTGATCACATGTGCAGCACCATGGCAGTGGAAGATAAAACAGAGACCAAGATGGCAATTTCCCTGGCTGAAAACAATAGGAAGGTTTAGTTCAGTTTTAAATTAGAGTTAAATATACAGCTCTGGATGCACTTGCATTTCACTATTTTTTTATGCTGCCAAAAGCTGCACAATTAATGCTGGAAGATAGAGCTGTGTGTATGGACCCATAGGCTTCAGTAAAGCTGCGTTCAGAGGAATACAACGCTGAATGCATCTGAAGACAGCTTCTTCTATGTTTATGTTAAAGAGCCTTGAAGTGTTCAGAACAAGGTGCCTTCCTAGGCTTCTGAGAAGAATTTATGTGCAAAATTCCTTTTTGACATGCGGAATATGGGGCAATTGTTTTGGGAGAGATTTAACCTATTTGTTCTGGGGGTCATTCTTACCAGACACAAGGCACAGATAAATCAAAAATGATGGTATTGGACACATCAAGTTTATTTTATGTGCCCTGCTGTTAAACTTTATCTTCACTCACTGCCCTGGAGACACCAAAGTCAAATAGAACACCTCTCACCAAAGTAAGGGGAATTACCACCTTAGTTGTCACTGGAACATCTTACCCCATGGGAGATCAGCCTTCACCTCTTGCTTTGGGCATAGCTCTAAAAATGTTGGATTTCCTCTCAATACAGTGACTGTTAAAATGGTAATTAGGACAAATAAACAAGTGAATCTCACCGGCAAGGACAGACAGGAAAATAATGTTGCCTTTAAAACACACTTTAAATGCAATATTCTCATATCGAACAGCAGTAACAGCTGTACACCTGTACATTGCTATTAGAAAGCACTTTCAACGCAGCTTCTCCTTCGCAGCAGACCAAAAGCCAGCTTTGTCCTGCAGCAAGAACGTGCCAGAGAATTAGCCAAGAGTCTGTAAGGCTGGCAGGTCAGTGCAACTATATGCAACTCCTGGAAAAACACATTCCTGAGATTGCCTTCTGAGATCAATAGCCACTAGAGAACACCCCAAAAACAATCAGTCATGTTGTTTTTAAAGCTTCAGTAAGTAAAAAAATAGGGGGATTGCCTGCTACAAGGAATTCCTAGACAAGGATTTATGTGCTGGGAAACTATTTACTAATGTTCTCCTGATTTGGCTTAACCCATTGCTTCACATACTTCCAGGTCTGTCTTCACATGATCCCATTACAGCTCAGTTATTCTAAACACACTGTACTGGCATTGGGGAAACTGCCAGCTATGAGAACAATTACAAGAGAGATTCCTCAGCGGTGCAGACACAACTGTATACACATCACAGGGACTTTCAGTCTTAGCCCACAAAATGGACACAACCTAAAGCTAGCCATGAAGGTGGCTAAGTGCCTGATCATCAACAAACAGTGTACATTTTCCTGATATGTGTGTGCAGGAAGAGTGCAGAGACTTACTGAAATCTACAGAAAATGCACAGCAACAATTCCTTTAACCACTTCAATAACAGGCATTTCCTGCTCAGACCAATGTTCAGCTTTCAGCGCTCTCACACTTTCAATGCCAATTACTCAGTCAACACTGTACCCGAACAATATTTTTATATATTTTTTTCCCTACAAATAGAGCTCTTATGGTGGTATTTCTGCAAAATTTCTGCAAAATAAGTGGAAAAATTGAGAACATTTGGGGGGAAAAAAAACACTTTTTATTTTCGATGATAACGTCTTGCAAATAAGTTATTTTTTGGCTCATAAATTTGGACCAACATTTTTACTGCTACATTTTTGTTATAAATAACCCAATTCAGTGTGTATTATTTGGTCTGTGTGAAAGTTAGAGTCTACAGGCTATGGTGCAAACCATTGAAAATTGATCATACCTGACGTCTCATTTCTTGAGGCCCTGAAATGTCAGGAAAGTACAAATAACTCCCCCCCCCCCATGACCCCTTTCTAAAAAAAAAACGCAGTCCAAGGTTTTTAGTAAAGGGCATTGTAAGTTTTTTGAAGTTGTAATTTTTTCCCACAATTCTCGGGAAAATTAAGACTTTTTTATAATTTTTTTTACAAAATTGTCATAACAAGTTCTTCCTCACACACAGCATATGCATACTTCCAATTTCACCCCAAAATACATTCTGCTACTCCTCCAGAGTATGGCGATATCACGTGTGTGACATTTACACAGCCTGGCCACATACAGAAATTCAACAAGCAGGGAGCACAGTCAGGCGCGCTAGGAGCATAAATGACACCTCTAATTTCCTAATGACCTATTACACCTTTGTAGGCCGTGGCGCATTAAAACAATGAAATTACTTAATTACAGAAAGCAAACACCCTAACATATATTATATGAAGCATTATGAATCTTTTGAACGTTTAATTTTTTCCCACAAGTCTTTGGAACACCTGGAAAACAAAGTTTTCAATTTTTAAGATATTTCTAACTCCTAGCATGTACATAAAAAAAATTACACCCCAAAATATATTCTGCTACTCGTCCTGAGTATGGCAATACCACATGAGACTTTTACACAGCCTGGCCACATACAGAGATCCAACAAGCAGGGAGCACCTTCAGGCGTGCTAGGAGTATAAATTACACATTTCATTCCTACCTATTACACCTTTGAAGGTTTTGGAGCATTTTGAAAATAAAATATCCCAGCATATATTCTATGAGGCATGGACCACAGATAGGTACTAGATGAACTGTGACAGGTACTTATATGGGATAGTGACAGGTAGAGGTCGACCGATATGGGTTTTTCTCTGGCTGATACCGATGCCGATATTTAGAAATCGGGGCGGCCGATGGCCGATATATGATGCCGATTTTTGCGGCCGACATTTAAAGCCGATTTTTATTTTTTGGCAGGTGGCGCTAATTGGCACTGGCAGGTTGCACTGGTTGGAACCAATTGTCAATAGCAGATGGCACTAATTGGCAGGTGGCACTGGATGGCACTGGCAGGTGGCACTGGATGGCACTAATTGGCAGGTGGCACTGGATGGCACTAATTGGCAGGTGGCACTGGATGGCACGTGGCACTAAGGTGACACTGGCAGGTGGCACTAATTGGCACTGGCGGATGGCACTTATTGGCACTGGCGGATGGCACTAATTGGCACTGGCGGATGGCACTAATTGGCACTGGCGGATGGCATTGGCAGGTGGCACTGGATGGCATTGGCACTGGAAGGTGGCACTGGCAGGTGGCACTGGATGGCCCTAGTTGGCACTGGCAGGTGGCACTGGATGGGCCTAGTTGGCACTGGATGGCATTGGCAGGTGGCACTGGATGGCATTGGCAAGTGGCACTGGATGGCATTGGCAAGTGGCACTGGATGGCATTGGCACATGGCACTGGATGGCATTGGCACGTGGCAGGTGGCACTGGATGGCACTGCCACTGGCAGGGGGCACTGGATGGCATTGACAGGTGGCACTGGATGGCACTAGATGGCATTGACAGGTGGCACTAGTTGGCAGGTGCCTCTAGTTGGCATGTGGCACTGGATGGCATTGGCAGGTGGTACTGGCTGGTTGGCATTAGCAGATGGCACTGGCAGGTTTCACAGCACATAATGTAGCTGATAATGTGTGTAACCCTCTTTCCATACAGTTTCACATGGTGCTGCAGAGAGAGGCGCTCAGATTCATCGTGATGTTGGAGGTGGGCGGGACTCAGCTGTCCAACACCAGCCAATGGGATGAGATCATTGGCTGGATAGCTGCTGAGTCCCGCCCACCTCCAACATGACGATGAATCTGAGGTCCTCTCTCTCTGCTCTCTGCAGCACCATGTGAAACTGTATGGAGAGAGAGTTTCACACATTATCAGCTACATTCTGTGCTGTGAAACAGAGCAGAGAGAGAGAGGCTCCGATTCATCGTGATGTTGATGTGGGCGGGACCTGGGGTGGGCAACTATTCAGCCAATGATCTCATCCCATTTGCTGGTGTTGGACAGCTGAGTCCCACCCACCCCGACATCAGACCGTGCTAGTGACACCTCCATTCTCTATCTCCTTAGTGTTACACACATGGCGCTGCTCTGCAGACAATGTGGAGAAGGGAGGAGGAACCCCATGTTCCTCCTTCCTTCTCCACACTCTGCTGATGCAGATGTGCTAAATATCGGCCACATTGGATAATAATCGGCCGATGCAGATTTCTCCAAAATGACCGAATATCGGCCCGATATATCGGTCGACCTCTAGCGACAGGTCCTCTTTATTAGGGGGTGGGGGCAATCAGTGCGATTGGTGTACACTGTTAGGCTGTGTCTGCGTGTGCCCTAGGGACGCGCATGAGTGCCGTGCAGGCGGTCACGTGGTAAAGAGCCAACACCAGCAGACATGAAAAATTTGGAAAATGTTGCATTTCATTTGGAAATCAAGGTCCCAGAGTCTGGAGGAGAAGTGGAGAGACACAGAATCCAAGTTGCATGAGGTCCAGTGTGAAGTTTACACCGTCAGTGTTGATTTGGGGAGCCATGTCATCTGTTGGTATTAGTCCACTGTGTTTTATCAAGTCCAAAATCAGAGCAGCCCTCTACCAGGAAATTCTAGAGCACTTAATGCTTCCCTCTGCTGATCAGCTTTAAGGAGAAGCAGCAAGACTTGGCACCTGCCCACACTGCCAAAAGTACCAATAACCAGTTCAGAGATCATGGTATTACTGTGCTCAATTGGCCAGCAAACTCTCCTGACCTAAACCCCATAAACAATTTGTGTCAAGAGGAAGATGAGACACACCAGATCCAAACAATGCCGACAATCTAAAGGCCGCTATCAAAGCAACCTGGGTTTCCATAACACCTCAGCAGTGCCACAGGCTGATCACCCCCATTGCACGCCACATTGATGCAGTAATTCATGCAAAATGAGCCCCGATCAAGTATTGAGTGCCCATCACTGTACATGATCACACTTTTCAGTAAGCCAACATTTCTGTATTAAAAATCCTTTTTTTTTAATCTTTTTTGTCTATTAAAACTTTCTGAGATACTGAAATTTGAGTTTTTACTAGCCATAATCATCAAGATTAAATAAAGAAATGCTTGAAATATATCACTCTGTGTGTAATGAATCTATATATAATATATAAGTTTCACTTTTGAATTGAATTACTGAAATAAGTAAACTGTTTGATGATAGTCTAATTTTATTTATTATGGCTGGCACTTAAAAACACAGCTTTCTATGGAACTAAACTGAATAGGAGCACCACAAACTAAAAACACTATTTAAGGCTGAGTTCACACGTGTGAATTGAAGCTCCGTTTTCTCAGCTAATTGACAAAGGATCGGTTCAGGTTTGCATCAGTATCAGGTCATGATTTTATCCTGTTCACAACTGATTGACATGTGCAATTCAGTAATGTTCCCACAGAAGTCAATAGGCCTGAATTTGCACCTGAGTCGGACCGCACTGTTCAGAAAACTGACAGTACTCTTTTTCAATTGTCACTGAATCCACACTCCGGTTGCAACGGACATAGATGAAAAGGGCACAATAGAAAGAAATGTTCTTTCATGTCATGAAAATTGGATGTGATTCAAAAACGCATCCAATTTGCATATGTGTGAACCTAGCCCAAGACATTATTATTTAACCACTTCAGCCCCAGAAGGTTTTATCCCCTTCCTGCCCAGGCGAAATTTCAGCTTCCGGCACTGCGTCGCTTTAACGGACAATTGCGCGGTCATGCGATGTGCCTCCCAAACAAAATTGCCGTCCTTTTTTTCCCACAAATAGAGCTTTCTTTTTGCGGTTTTTATTTTTTTGTGCTATATACAAAAAAAGTGTCAATTTTGAAAAAAAAAAAAAAACACAATATTTTTTACTTTTTGCCTATAATAAATATCCCATTTTTTTTTAAAATCGCAATAAGCGTATAGTAACTGGTTTGCGCAAAAGTTATAGTGCCTACAAAATAGGGGACATAATGATGATTTTTTTTTTACTACTAATGGTGGCGATCTGCGATTTTTTATTGGGACTGTGACATTATGGCGGACACAGCTGACACTTTTGACACATTTTTGGGACCATTCACATTTATACAGTGATTAGTGCTATAAATATGCACCGATTACTGTATAAATGTGACTGGCAGGGAAGGGGTTAACCACTAGGGGGCAAGGAAGGGGTTAAATGTGTAGCCTAGTGAGTGTTCTAACTGTAGGGGGAGGGGGGTGACTGGGGGAGGTGACCGATCTGTGTCCCTATATACAAGGGACACAGCATCGCTCTCCTCTCCAGGACAGGACGTGGAGCTCTGTGTTTACACACAGAGCTCCACGTCTATGTTAAGTTACTGGGCTTGAGTTTCCAGCAAGGCGGCGGGTGCGGCTTTAAAAGACAAGGACGTCATAAGACATCCTGTCAGAATAACTGAGCTACCTTCCCGCCGTCAATTGACGGCGGCTGATAGACTAGTGGTTAAAGCAAATTTACCCACCCATCCATGTCTTCATGCTTTATTTTGTTTAGAAAACCACCCCCCTAGCATTTCTAGCCACAGCCATCTTGAGTAAGGGCAGATGACCCATGTCACATTTATTTTCTGGTATTCAACTGCCCTTATCTTGGGCATGCAGGCAGGTGGGCATGCTTAGCCGAGAAAGTCCCTCCTCCAGAAGAAAGAGGAAAAAATGCCCATGAAGACTCATGGGATGTACAGTATGAGATGTCAGCATATGCCAGATACCAGGATGCAACTGAAAAAAAAAAGGCTTAAACGTGTATATTGTGACATTATGGAAGGCGAGGTGATTGATGGACATTATGTGTCACCTCGCATGCGTTCATTTGCTAAGATCCAAGGTGGAATCCAGTCCGGGTTTTACCAGCCACCTTGACAGAGTTGCTCTTACTCTCCTCTGCCTCTCCAGAGCTCTTCTCGGGACAGGTCATTGGTGCCGACAGTGAACCTATTCGACAGGTCATCGGCACCAGGAGCTAATAGGAGAAGGATGGGGTTGGGGCATGTTCTCTTGCATACACTGTACCGACCCCATTCTCCTACCGCTCCGATCCCTCTATAAATACCTGCTGACATTCAGGTGTCCTGCAAACTCACTGCTGTCCTCCCTCATGCTCCCATTGATTCTACACTACATCGACAGGAAGGAGGAGGGGGTGAGAGAACACAGCTGGCACCTTCTCACTGCTCTCTCCTCCTTCCTCCCAGCGCTGGGCTGACAGGTGTAGTGATGATGTTCTGTCTAATACGGTCAGCTGTGGCGCCACTCCCTCCAAAAACGTTAAACGGGCATAATGGCTGATAAACGCTCAATAACGTGGCTCTTCAGTGTTTAACTTTTTGATCCATTGAAAAAAAAGAAAAAAAAGAACGCTCACTGCAAAGCTCCTGGCGTTTATATATTGTAATTTTAACGTCCAGTGTGCATGGAGCCTTAGGATCTGGATATGTTTAGTTAGTGCCTGGATAGCAAGGTTTTATTTTCTATTTTGTTTGTTTTTAATTTCCATGCAACCTATTAAATAAAACTGACTGGCAGTCAGCTTTTAACCACTTCAGCCCCGGAAGATTTGGCTGCTCAATGACTGGGCCATTTTTTGGGATACGGTTGTGCAATGTTGTACCCAAACAAAATGGACGTGCTTTTTTCCCCACAAATAGAGCTTTCTTTCTGGTGGTATTTGATCACCTCTACAGTTTATTTATTTTTTGCGCTCTAAACAAAAGAGCGACAAAAAAATAATATCTTACTTCTTGCTATAGTAAATATTACATGGAAAAAAAAATGATTATATATATATATATATATATATATATATATATATATATATATACACACACACACACATATATATATACACACACACACACACACATTTTGTTTACCTCGGTTTAGGCCGATATGTATACTTCTACATATTTTAGGTAAAAAAAAAAAAAAGAATAAAAACGCAATAAGTGTATATTGATTGTTTTGCGCAAAAGTTATAGTGTCTTCAAACTATGGGAAAGATTTATGGCATTTATATGGCATTTTTATTATTATAATTTTTTTCTTGTTATAGCGGTGATCTGCGAATTTTAGCGGTGTTGCAGCGGACAGGTCGAGCACTTTTGACACATTTTTGGGACCACTGACATTTACAGAGTGATCAGTGCTATACAAAATGCACGGATTACCGTGTAAATGTCATTGGCAGGGAAGGGGTTAACACTAGGGGCGATCAAGGGGTTAATTGCATTCCATATTGTGTGTTCTAACTGTGGGGGGGATGGGACCAACTAGGAGAGCTGTCAGATACTTTGTAGAAACACACAATCTGTCTTCTCTCTTACAGCACAGGGATTTGTGTGTTTACACACACACACACAAACACCCGTGCTGCCACTTGTGTACGCGTTTGCGCATGGCCGGAAGCGATTGCTCCCACGTGCATAAGGTTACACACACACACATTATATATATATATATATATAGATATATATATATATATCTATATCTATATCACACATTCCCAACTTTCTGATTATATTCAGCATACCGCCTTATTATGCATAATGGTAAAAAAGACAGAGCCGCCTGACCCCCCTCCTTTTTTTTTTAAGAAGTCAACCAGACCATACAATCTTAAAAACAACGTAAATGTCATGGACCGAATGGGTTTTCAGGGGCTTTTTATAAGCAGTTCTGCAACACCCTTGGTCCTGTTCTTTGCAGCCTTTATAACAAAGTTAAGCCGGATTGCCCATTTACCAAGCGAACACAGGAGGCACAAATTTCTAATCAATGCTCTAGTTATAGGCGCATTTCTTCGATAAATGTGGACCTAAAAATATTTGCCAAAATTAAAGCAATGCGTTTAAAAACTCTTATAATAGTCTTAGATCAGGTGGGGTGGGCCCCAAATAGGGAAGCTCATGACAATATCTTAAAGACAAGCTTACTGATACAATGTGCTTTAAAAACCAAGATGCCCCTCTGTCTTCTTTCAGTGGATGCGGAGAAGGCCTTCAATCGCTTGGATGTCTATGAAAGCATATTTGAAACAAGTAGGTCTCCCAGTGGAATTCATACAAAAAATAATGGCCATATATAGCGCTATAACAGGACACACCAGGGCTGCCCGCCATCACCATACCTATACATTTTGGATATTGAACATCTGGCGATAGCTCTACGGTCTAATTCCTCTATCAACAGAGCTCAGGTGGGCAATAGTTCTCATAAACTAAGCATTTTTGTGGATGATCTACTTATGTATATCCAACCCAAGAACAGCTTTCCAAGTATCTTGCATGAATTAGAACAATTTGGATTCCACAGTACAGTCATTTTAAAGTAAAATCCACGCATCTCAAATCACATTACCGCTAACCGAGAAAGAAACTTTGGAAACCAATATCCCATTATAGTGGGAACTCCATTCTCCCCAGGATTACAACTTTTGGGGAGTCTGGTTTCAAATTTGTGCTATTGCTACTGGTATGCCATATCAGAAATCTCCAGAAATGGTCCTATTGTTTATCTATCCAGGCTCTAACGGAAAGACTAAAAAGTGGCTGCTTCACTTTCTTCTCTCTGCAGCACGAATACTCATACCTAGACACTGGAATACTGATGTTGCTCTTACTATTAAAGAGTGGATAATTGAGTTGAATCATTTAAAAGGAGAATGGAAGAATTAAAAGCAAACATACATGCATGTTACCCTAAGCATAGGGCGATATAGTCTCCCTTGGATTGAGTTGACGTGACCGACTTAAAATGGGGGCTGCCCAGATAGATTGTCAAAGAAATGGATTGATTTTCTAGTGAAATTCTCCCCCCTTTTTTTTCTCTTTATCCGTGTCCTATTTTTCTACTTTTTTATTGTCAGTTTTGACTTTGGCTAAATTATTGCCCAAGTGAAAAAATGGTTACTTAAGTATAGTTGTTTGTTGTACAGGTGATAAGATATATTTGTATTGATGTTTGAAATATTATAAAGGATCGTCTTTCTAAAATTTCACTAATGTTGTGATATATAGGATCAAGGCTATCCAGACTATGGGCTTTTTAAATGTAACCTTGTAAATTATTGAATAAAAATCAACATAAAAAAGAAAAAGAAAAAATGTCTATTCATAAATTGCCTCCGGTAGCAAGCGTAACATTCTCATAAAAAAGGGTTGGTTCAGCTAATGTACAGAAAGAACCCTATAGTGCCAGAAGAACTTTTTAGTTAGCTTGTCAATAAATGCCTAAAAACATCCCCTCTATCTGAAATAATGAATACACAACTGAAGATGTGGTATGAACGTGTCTTTTTCCTCCATGTCAAAAACCATACTTTTCATATCCAAAATTAACACATAACAAATAACAACTCCTCATACCCTATTAAGGCTCGTACACACTATAGGAAAATCGTCTCAAAATGTATGTATGAGGCACGATTGGTCCATTTTCTGATCGTTAATATGGTGCCTTCGACAGTTCGGACCACAAAAAACGTAAGTGCAATCTAGAAAATTGTTATCACACGGGAACACAACACCCAATTTTTGTTAAATTAGTACAGTTTTGTTGAGAAAAAAAAATGTAAATCAGAAGAGCAAGACTACGCATGCTAGGAAACAAAAGAATACATTCCAATTCAACACATTACATTACTTCTGAAATTGTATTCTGTTGCATGAGAATTTTTGTAAATTTAGTAACCTCTTCACTTATGATATGAGACTCATGAAAAACAAAATGGACGATCATTCGTCCGATATTCACATTGTGTGTATGAGGCTTAAGTCTCATAGCTGAGCAGATCTAAATGAAACCAAATAAAGACCATTTTCCCTGCTTTCATCTTGCACAAGCCATACTGACAATTTATGGTCCCATGCCAAAATACCCACATAGATGCACGGTTTTCATCACAGGCCTTACAGTGATAACAAACCTAGAAGAGGATGAAACAAGTTTCGCCCCAAACGGGCTACTTGGATTAGATCAAAGAAAAAAATATGTCTTCTGGCAAAAGTCTTCTCACAGCTGTTTAAAATAAAAAACGATATGGGCCCATGGGAGGATGAAAGGTTATGTTGTAAGTTGACTATGGCCACTCCATCGCCTATTCCCCCCCCCCCCCCCCAGGTGTTCTGAACTGTTTAAAGAAGTGCCGGGGTGGGTGAAAAGGAGGTAAGGCACACACATTACTGCTGAAACCAATCGTTGACCAATGACTTTAATTTCAGACCTGTCTATTCATTTATCCCAGTACAAAAATCAACCACGTAGGTAGAACAAGTACATGAAACAAGCTAATTTTCAACTATGCTTTCAGATTTTGAAATGCATAAATTAAATTTTTAAACATGACTTGATTCCAGCAATTTTCCAAAATATAATGATTTTTTTCCCTTTCTTTTGCTCTGGCACAACATAAAAGGCTTGGAAGGGTGGCTGGCTGATGCCATTTCATAGACTAGTCATGTTTCTTAAGAAGAAATCTTCAGCTGGAAGCACATCAAATTTATGTTAACAATTACTGCTAAGCAATATGAATTGACTGGGTTAAGTTGCTGAATACTTGCACATATTTAAAATTATTTTTAGCTTGTTGATGAATGACAGTAATTTTTTTGTTATTTGGGACTGTTCCTTCAAAAGCACAAAAGAATACATTTAAACTAACATTTTTCTAATGCTGTAACAATATATTATGTACACAAAATAAGAAAAATCTTCACTACTTAAAGGAAGCCTCTACTGAGAGAAATATGACAGCTTTCATTGCTCTCCACACCTCGTGAAAAATGCTAATTGCATGTCTGTCCAGACAAGTGAACTGTGGCTTGAACACTTCCTGGGCCACTGAACCATAATAGTATGCACATCAAATGTTCTGACTTGTTACATTGCTTGTTCTGGTCCTTGGTCACCAACTTAGAGAGGTCTATTAAAAAGACCATTTGCATTCATTCACTAGCCATTCATCCAGTGAATCTACATGTACATTTATTATTATGGCCACTCGATGGAGCAGAAGAACACAAATTATACACTTTGCAACAAGCAATACAATGCAACAATTCTGGAGAATGTTGGAGAGAATTTGCTAATAGCTAATGGTTTGTCTGAACAGCCACTGCATTATTTACTTCAACTGGACTAATTTTACGACCTTGTAATTTTTTGTCTACACTTGTCATTTGCCTACTATGTAAACATAAATCCAGACGTTTAACTACTTGTCTGGAGCAATTTTTACATTTCTCAAGTACATGTTAAAATCAGCATTTTGTTTGTTGCTAGAAAATACTTTGAACCCCCAAACATTATATACAGTGAGGAAAAAAAGTATTTGATCCCTGCTGATTTTGTACGTTTGCCCACTGACAAAGACATGATCGGTCTATAATTTTAATGGTAGGTTAATATTAACCACTTGCCCACGGTGTCATAGTAAAAAGACGTCATGACTTTAAAGATGGATATCTCGGCAACGGCAGCAGCTGCTGCCACAACCGAGATATCCATCTTTTCCGTGGGCAGTGCTGTACACGATAATGGCGGTCCCAGCGGCGGATTCGCCGCAAGATCGCCGTTATCGGTGGCGGGAGAGGGCCCCCCCCCTCCCGCCGCTCTCCCGCGCTCTCCGCCGCTTACCGGAGCCGTCGGTAACGGCGGAGGCGATCGGGTCCTCTTGCTGGCTGTGTTGGGATACGAGTGAGGGAAAAATCGCCCCCACAGCTCTGCTGGGCGGAAGCGACGTCAAAACGTCAGTCCCGCCCAGCGTCTTAAAGAAACTTTTTTTTTTTCTGAAATTTGAAAAATGACATTTTTTTTTTTTTTTTTCTTTTTTTGCATTTAAGTCTAAATATGAGATCTGAGGTCTTTTTGACCCCAGATCTCATATTTAAGAGGACATGTCATGCTTTTTTCTATTACAAGGGATGTTTTAATTTATTTCGATGTATAAAATTATAAACTAATTAAAAATAAATAAGAAAACAAAAAAAAAAAATGTAAAACGCCCCGTCCCGACGAGCTCGCGCACAGAAGCGAACGCATACGCGAGTAGCGCCCGCATATGAAAACGGTGTTCAAACCACACAAGTGAGGTATCGCCGCGATCGTTAGAGCGAGAGCAATAATTCTAGCCCTAGACCTCCTCTGTATCTCAAAAAATGCAACCTGTAGAATTTTTTAAACGTTGCCTATCGAGATTTTTAAGGATAAAAGTTTGACGCCATGCCACGAGCGGGCGCAATTTTCAAGTGTGACATGTTGGGTATCATTTTACTCGGTGTAACATTATCTATCACAATATATAAAAAAATTGGGCCAAATTTATTGTTGTCTTATTTTTTTATTCAAAAAAGTGTTTTTTTTTCAAAAAAAGTGCGCTTGTAAGACCCCTGCGCAAATACGGTGTGACAAAAAGTATTGCAATGACTGCCATTTTATTCTCTAGGGTGTTAGAAAAAAAATATATATAATGTTTGGGGGGTTTAAGTAATTTTCTAGCAAAAAAAACTGTTTTAGTCTCGTAAACACCGAATCTGAAAAACAAGCCCGGTGGGCAAGTGGTTAATAGTGAGAGACAGAACAAAAATATCCAGAAAAATGCATTTCAAAAAAGTTCTATATTGTTTTGCATTTTAATGAGCAAAATAATTATTTTATCCCACATCAATCAGCAAGATTTCTGGCTCTCAGGTGTCTTCTATAGACAGGTAATGAGCTGAGATTAGGAGCACTAGGAGTGCTCCTAATCTCAGTTTGTTACCTGTATAAAAGACATCTGTCCACAGAAGCAATCAATCAGATTACAATCTCTCCATCATGGCCAAGACCAAAGAGCTGTCCTAAGATGTCAGGGACAAGATTGTAGACCTACACAAGGCTGGATTGGGCTACAAGACCATTGCCAAGCAGCTTGGTGAGAGGGTGACAATAGTTGGTGCGATTATTGGAAAAAACAAAAATTAACTGTCAATGTCACCTCGTGGAGTTGCAAGGATTATGAGAACAGTGTGGAATCAGCCTAGAACTACATGGCATAATCTTGTTAATGATATCAATGCAGTTGGGACCATAGTCACCAAAAAAACAATTGGTAACACCAGTGTTGTAAGTAACGGAGTTACAATAAACGCAGTTACCTAATCTTGATAATGATATCAATGCAGTTGGGACCATAGTCACCAAAAAACAATTGGTAACACCAGTGTTGTACGTAACGGAGTTACAATAAACGCAGTTACCTAACGCAGCCCCTTCTGAGGCTAACGAGTAACCTACCTGATTACTCTTCCCCTCACGGTAACTCCGTTCCCATTACTTGGGCGGCGTTACCGCAATTACATCTACCGCCACTAGCAGAGTAATTGCTTCTGCCGGCGCTGTGAATATGAATATGGGTGGAACTCCGCTTTAGAATCATGTGACCACTGTGATGGCCTGTCACAGCGGTCTTAAAACTCCCAATCGCAAGGAGCCCTGGATACAATGAGCCCCATCCGCCTCCCACTGACCTATCACCGGGGAACAACTCACATCGATCACACACACTGCGCAACATGATCAATGATCCGGGGGAACACATGGCCGGAACAAAATGTTCCACAGAACAAACGTTCCCTATACAACACAGTGTACACAGCGACATCTAGTGGTCAACATGGTAAGTGCAGGACACCTATACAGACCAATGATCAGCAGGTTATTTTTGGTCAGTGATTTCATCTCTTCATCAGACAACAAAGAAAAATCTGACATCCCCATTCCAGATCCCTTGCATCTAATAAAGCTTATATAAAGATAAATAAAATAATAAACAATAAACTATAGAAAATTCTTATAAAGCCTAAGATTTTAAATTACAGACCCTGTAAACGTCAAGGGAATGTAAATTATAAACATACATTTTAATCCAGCTTATAATTTGGATGTAATATACAGCAGATGGATAAGGATTTTAAGTCCTATTAGCTGCACATACATGGTGGGACGGATGCACCTAGGCTGGGATATACACGAGATCACCATTTGTTTCCGGTTTTCTTCTCTCAAGGATTTGGCATTCTTTTGTCTTGGAGTATTAACTCACTGCTCCCTGGCAAGCGTTCGTCACCTGCATTCTAATCATCTCAACAAAGCATTGTAGAATATTAAAAAAAAAGTCAGTTACTTTGCTGAGTAACTAATTACTTTTTCAATGTAGTAACTGAGTCTCTAACACAATTACTTTTTCGGAGAAGTAATTTGTAACTGTAACTAATTACTTTTTTAAAGTAAGATGAGCAACACTGGGTAACACTCGGTGAAGGACTGGAATCCTGCAGCACCCACAAGGCCGCCCTGCTCAAGAAAGCACATGTACAGGCCCGTCTGAAGTTTGCTAATGAACATCTGAAGGATTCAGAGAAGAACTGGATGAAAGTGTTGCGGTCAGAGACCAAAATCAAGCTCTTTGGCATCAACTCAACTCACTGTGTTTGGAGGAGAAGGAATGCTGCCTATGACTCCAAGAACACCACCCTCACTGTCAAACATGGAGGTGGAAACAAATCTTGGTGAGAAGCTCCTTCCCTCAGCCAGGGCATTGAAATGGGTCGTGGATGTGTATTCCAGCATAATGACCCAAAACACACAAAGGAGTAGCTCAAAAAGAAGCACAGTAAGGTCCTGGCCCTGTATAAGTGATCAGGTGGCTGTGGAGCCACTCTGATCAATTTTACAAGAAAGCCAATCGCCAGCACGAAAATCCAGAATATATATATATATATATATATATATATATATATATGTGTACAGTGCGGAAAATAAGTATTTGAACACCCTGCTATTTTGCAAGTTCTCCCACTTGGAAATCATGGAGGGGTCTGAAATTGTCATCGTAGGTGCATGTCCACTGTGAGAGACATAATCCAAAAAAAAAATTCCAGAAATCACAATGTATGATTTTTTTAAACTATTTGTATGATACAGCTGCAAATAAGTATTTGAACACCTGAGAAAATCAATGTTAATATTTGGTACAGTAGCCTTTGTTTGCAATTACAGAGGTCAAACGTTTCTTGTAGTTTTTCACCAGGTTTGCACACACTGGAGGAGGGATTTTGGCCCACTCCTCCACACAGATCTTCTCTAGATCAGTCAGGTTTCTGGGCTGTCGCTGAGAAACACGGAGTTTGAGCTCCCTCCAAAGATTCTCTATTGGGTTTAGGTCTGGAGACTGGCTAGGCCACGCCAGAACCTTGATATGCTTCTTACAGAGCCACTCCTTGGTTATCCTGGCTGTGTGCTTCAGGTCATTGTCATGTTGGAAGACCCAGCCTCGACCCATCTTCAAAGCTCTAACTGAGGGAAGGAGGTTGTTGCCCAAAATCTCGCAATACATGGCCCCGGTCATCCTCTCCTTAATACAGTGCAGTCGCCCTGTCCCATGTGCTTCACAGTAGGGATGGTGTTCTTGGGATGGTACTCATCATTCTTCTTCCTCCAAACACGGTTAGTGGAATTATGACCAAAAAGTTCTATTTTGGTCTCATCTGGCCACATGACTTTCTCCCATGACTCCTCTGGATCATCCAAATGGTCATTGGCAAACTTAAGACGGGCCTTGACATGTGCTGGTTTAAGCAGGGGAACCTTCCGTGCCATGCATGATTTCGAACCATGACGTCTTAGTGTATTACCAACAGTAACCTTGAAAACGGTGGTCCCAGCTCTTTTCAGGTCATTGACCAGCTCCTCCTGTGTAGTCCTGTGCTGATTTCTCACCTTTCTTAGGATCATTGAGACCCCGACCCCACGAGGTGAGATTTTGCATGGAGCCCCAGTCCGAGGGAGATTGACAGTCATGTTTAGCTTCTTCCATTTTCTAATGATTGCTCCAACAGTGGACCTTTTTTCTTTTTTTTTTTTTAAAGTATATTTTGTGCGTGAACTCGAGAGAGAGGAGCCGGACTGCAGGAGTTGGGAGTAGGCGGATCCTCCCCCCGGAGGCAATCGCCATCCTTCTCCATGCCCCTGGTGGCAATGGCGGGTGTGAGGGGGGCCTCCCACTCACCCCACCCTACCTGCTCTACTTGGGAGCCCAACTGGGGCCCAACAGGACCCCAACGGGGCAGAGGGACTCCCCCTATGAGGGAGTGAGGGGGTCTAGCCCACCCAGCCAGCCCCGTAGGTCCTTCGTCTCTCTTTATTTTAGGAGACCGCATGGCCAAAGTGCGTGCGTGTTAAACCAATTTCGTGTGCGTGCAAGTGTGGTGGTTTTTGTGGGGGGGTGGGCGTACTAAGCACAGGCGTACCTTGCATAGCACACCCACCAGGAGCCGGGCTGAGACCACCAAACTCAATTCACATGTAGCCGAGACCGGGATCCGAACCCTTGGCTGCAGAGGTAGTGGACCTTTTTTCACCAAGCTGCTTGGCAATTTCCCCGTAGCCCTTTCCAGCCTTGTGAAGGTGTACAATTTTGTCTCTAGTGTCTTTGGACAGCTCTTTGGTCTTGGCCATGTTAGTAGTTGGATTCTTACTGATTGTATGGGGTGGACAGGTGTCTTTATGCAGCTAATGACCTCAAACAGGTGCATCTAATTTAGGATAATAAATGGAGTGGAGGTGGACATTTTAAAGGCAGACTAACAGGTCTTTGAGGGTCAGAATTCTAGCTGATAGACAGGTGTTCAAATACTTCTTTGCAGCTGTATCATACAAATAAATAGTAAAAAAAATCATACATTGTGATTTCTGGAATTTTTTTTTTTGATTATGTCTCTCACAGTGGACATGCACCTACGATGACAATTTCAGACCCCTCCATGATTTCCAAGTGGGAGAACTTGCAAAATAGCAGGGTGTTCAAATACTTATTTTCCGCACTGTACGCGGTCCGCGCCAGCCACGCTAGGTCCGCGGCTTAGGAAAGACCGCGGCTTCAACTGCGGCCTAGCGGCGCACGGCTACAGCACTCTGCATCGTCCCTGTTATTTCGCCCAACACACCCCCCCTTACCCACAGACGTCCCCATCCACCTCCCTGGCAGCCAACCACCCCCTCTCTGGGGTTTATTTCAGCCACAAATAACAAACAAAAAACTGCGCTAATTTAGGAAAAACAGGGTACGTATAAACACGTTACTGTTTTTAGGCTGCAGCTGTCGTGTGAGAACACAGAGAGAATGAAAATAGAGCAAAGCCGCGCCACTATAGGTATACCTAAGACACTGTGGCGAATATTATGCAAAAAATATTGGGCAAAATATTAAATTTTCCATGCAATAAGATTTCCCAGGTCTAGATTATACCAACATACTGAATAGCATCACTTAAAGATGTACCTATGATATGTTTGAATACCTAAGACACTGTGGCAAATAATTATGCAGCAAAAATATGATTCTAACATGCAATAAAAATTCCCAGATTTAAATTATACCAACATACAGAATACCATCACTTAAAGATGTACCTCAAGTAGGTTTAAATGAACAAAAAAGCAATTCATGCAGTAACTTATGACAGTAAGACACCAATGCTGATAGTCCAACGGATAGGTCAGAGGATCATGCAATGAAATAATGGCAGTTTAAACTTCAATGCTAAAAAGTCCATAAAAACAACTCCGTAGTGAATCGTGAGCCTAAAGTGATCCCTTCATAAGCTGACAGGTACACAAATCGATCATCAATCGCACCACCGTGAGAGTGTGAAACTTGAAGTGATCCCTTCACCAATTAAGTAGTGGAGGCTTACCAAAGGTGAGCTCTAAAAGAGCAGATGGCTATAGCCCAGCCACGGCATTATCTGGAGGCTCCAATACTTGTTCTTCCGGTCGGTGTCGCGGCTGTTAGAATGGGCACGACTTACAGCTCGGCCGTGGGAACAAATAAAGAGCATACCATAGTGTGATTCCGTAGGAGATTGTTTTATTTATAAAAACAGATGGGTACTCACATTTAAAAAGTAAAATTTGAGCATATAAAAAAGCCGGCCGGCAAACGTTCGAGCGATACCTTCCCTCTACGTGGTGACGTCACTGCGTGGCCCCCAGACGCGTTTCGTCATCAACAGACGTTCTCAATGGGATGGGTTCTCGCAGTAACTCACCATATTAAATAACCCGCCCTCGGTGTGAGATGCACAACGAGCGCTACAAGGAAGCCATCTTTATTATGGTAAAAAATGCCCTTACTTGAGACGTTCTCTTCACGATCATCCCAACTCAAAGGGGCATAAAAAATATACCCTAAGTCTTCATTCAAACATTGAGGGATACCTATATAGGAGGCTAATATTAACTATGGCTAAACTTTTTATACTAAAATAATTTTTTTTTACCAATAGATCCTAAAATCGTGCAGTCCCGGTGACCAACATGCATGAGACCCCCGGCTTGGCACATAGCCGCGAGTCCCTGCAGCCATCCCACCAGGACGCACAGTGACATACTCATAAGGAGGAAATAGAAAGAAATGAAAAAGGGAGTGGAGTTAACTCTTGGGTATCAACTGAATAATTGGTAATTAATCAATGGACATCCATCACAATATTTAGGTATATAGTTACAATGTTACTAATGTAAGATATTGGCTATACCCTCAGCAGAAAAACTATACTATATTAACCCTATTTTTGAAAAGCTAAAAAATAAAAATAAAAATAATAATAAAGAATATTAATATTGCTATATGGGAATAAACCTTTTTCCCAAAGAAACCTTAACTCTACTAGAAGTTAGTGATCAGTGACCTACTGTATCATAATCATACATTGCCATGTATGATAATGTGATTAAGTGTAATCAGTTTGAATACCATATCTGATCTCATTAGGTGTGCAGAACAATATATTAACCAATTTCACTAAGAGTGTATAGGTAGTGAAGTATGTACATTTATACTAAAGTAAATATAATGTGAATATAAGTGAATATACTGTATACTTAGTGAAATTTAGGATTTCACCAAAAATAAATATGTACATTTATACTAAAGTGAATATATTTGAATATAAGTGAATATAGTATATACTTGGTGAAATTAAATATAATGGAATTAACCTATATGGTATTTAAGGAAAAAAGGTATTAAAAAACATAAATTGAGTGAGATATTGAAATTACTAATTAAAAATTAATCTAAATTATAAAAAATATAAATAAAACTATATAAAGAGAACTTTTCTAATTCTATAGATTATATACTATGTACTAGGGGGTAGACACCTCTGTTGGTGCAGTTCACACTGAGTTCACATATCAGGTTTACACATTATGCGTTATTGATAAATGCGTTTATATCGGTTTCTATGTTCAAGCCGAATGGAACATACGTCTTGAGGCGGTATATCCACCCCATTTCCATCCGAGATATTTCTCGCACTAGGTGGCTCCCCCTCCAGTGCGGTTTGAATTTATCAATTCCCAAAAACAGGGTATTGGATGGATCCCTATGATGCTTAAACCTATAATGTTTAGAAACAGAGTGGTTCTTAAATCCTGATATGATATTCGTGATGTGCTCGTTTACACGAACTTGGAACGCCCTTTTGGTCCGCCCCACGTACTGTAGGCCACAAGGACATTGTATTAAATACACTATGCCTGTGGATGCACAGGTAATGCAGGGCCTGATCTTATACTCCCTGCCTGTAGCTGTTGAAGAAAACACAG
This sequence comes from Rana kukunoris, assembly GCA_029574335.1. NCBI lineage: Eukaryota > Metazoa > Chordata > Amphibia > Anura > Ranidae > Rana > Rana kukunoris. The sequence goes on along the minus strand of CM056050.1, from coordinate 99,066,029 downwards.
TCACACACCTTTGGGTGACTGTATTTAAACTACATACTCTACATCGCTTACATTTGTAGTAACCTTTCAATTGATCGAAGAAGCCAATACCTCTGTGCGGTGGATCAATGATGTTTGCTGCCACTCTATTTCTAATAGATTGAACTCCTCTGAATACCACCTTAGGTTTAGGGGGTAGTATCTCCTTCATTATAGGATCATTTTTAACCAGATGCCAATGTTTATTCACTAAATTTGAAATGGCTCTATGTTGGATAGAGTAGGTGGTGATGAAGGGCACCATCTCTGAGAACCCAGTACACTCCACCGGATCCCTTTCTCGAAGAAGGTCCTCCCGTTCGGTATGTAAGACCTCCCTTAAGGACTGTTGAAGGGTAGCATGGGTATAACCTTTTTCTAGGAACCGTTCTGTCAAGATATCAGCCTGAGCCAGAAACTGAACCTGATCGCAACAGTTCCTCCTCAGTCTAAGATATTGACTCTTTGGGATGCCTTTGAGCCATGGTTTGTGGTGGCAACTGTCTGTTGGAATAAAAGAATTCCGATCCGTCCCTTTGAAATAGGTAGAGGTGACAAATCTACCCTCTTTGATTTCGATTTTTAAGTCCAAATAATGGACATCAGTCTGACTGGCCTCATATTTCAGTTTGATCCCTCTCTGGTTCTCATTCAAGGCATCCATGAATAAGGCCAGGTCTTCCCGTCTACCGTCCCACAGGAGGAGGATGTCATCGATATAACGTGCCCACAGGGCCACCTCCATTGTGGTCCGTGGGTCGATGACATCCTCCTCCCATTTGGCCATAAACAAATTAGCCAGACTGGGGGCATATTTAGCCCCCATGGCAACACCCGTGTCCTGCCTATAGAACTTATTATCGAACCAAAAATAGTTTGACGCTGCCGCAAACTTAAGTAAGGACATTATGAAGTCAATTTGACTACCATTGAGTCTTGAATCACGTGTAAGAAAATAATATACAGCATCGAAACCCAACTGGTGTGGGATGATTGTATATAGAGAAGTAACGTCTATCGTGACCATCCACATGTTGTTAGTAGGCAGATGGCTAGAAAGGATGTTAATGATATGTCTCGAATCCTTAACATACGAGGGGACCTTTTTTACAAGTGGCTGCAGATAAAAATCCACATATCTACCCACCCGGGACGTCACTGAGTCTATGCCACTCACTATAGGTCGTCCCGGGGGGCAGACCGGATCCTTGTGAAGTTTTGGCAGATAATAGATGGTGGGGGTACGGGGTGCCTTAGGCAGAAGGTGAAGTTTCTCCCTAAGGGACAGAATTCCTTCGTAGTGACCTCTACTTAGAAGTGCCTCCAGGGCCCTTATGTATTTCGTTTTAGGGTCACTTGGTAGCAGAGTATAAGTTTTAGTGTCATCTACGATATTGTGCATCTCTTTGAGATAGTCCACCCTATCCAATATCACGATCCCCCCCCCCTTATCTGCTGGTCTAATAACCAAATCCTTATTATTACACAAGGAATCGAGCCCCTCCTGAAGTGTTTTATTAAGTTTCCCTTTCTTTAATTCAATCTCCTCCAGGTCTCTAATTAATACATCTCTAAAAATTTTAAGAGAAGGTGCCAATCCACCCGGAGGGTTAAACAAAGAAGCGTTGGCTAGTCCTGAATGCACATATCCATTGTTGGGCACAGGATTGGGGGGTGAATTCCCAATCATATACCCTTATTTCAGCCAGTTGGTGGCCCGGCTTGGGCCCTGTGTCAGGCCTTCGGCCAGCTTGGTACACCCCCCCAGCAGTAACTACTCCCTTCACACCATCCCTTCACAAATCATCAGATTTGATCCAGGGTCTCAACCGATCGCCTCTGAGGGATCAGGAAGGAATTTTTTTCCCTGCCCAGCATATTGGCTTAGCTGAACCAGGTTTTTTTTGCCTTCCTCTGGACAAAAAAAAAAAAGAAGGAGAGAGGATTCAAGGAATCTACTCCCCACCGCCACCTGATCACCCCCCCCCCACCCTCCGGCGACGGGCCACTATGGCCATTCGGCAATATTCTGCAGAAATCATCTGGGTCCTGAGGCAATTCGCCACAAAGCTACCAGCCGGCACCAAAAAGGCCCTGAGATTTGAGCAACTTTTGAGGATCGATCGACGATCATCAGTCAAAAAAATTAGCTACCCACCCCAACCAAAGCACATATCATGTGCTTTGATCAATACAAGATCGGCAGTAAGACACCGAGATTAGAAATCCACGATTTCATTCTACAGAACAACTTAGACTGTCTCTTTATTACAGAAAGCTGGCTCACAGCCGACTAACACCATTCTTGGAGAACTGGTGCCAGAACACTACCGTATTATAACAGAAAACAGAATAGGGCAAAGAGGAGGAGGACTGGCGGTGATCCATAAGACGCATCTTGTGATCTCTAAACCAGCCCTTCAGCACTCGCTTCCATTTATGGAAACCCTTACTCTGCAACTGCAAACAAACCCCCAGGAGACCGTCCATATTCTGCTCTGCTATAGGCCACCAGGGCCTAAATAGCAGTTTTTACCCTCATGGACGGAGTTCATCTCCACTTACGCCCTAATCAGCAAACACCTTTTGCTGCTCGGGGACTTCAATCTCTGGACCAACTCCTCACAAGACCCCGTTGCCGACGCCTGTATCGACCATCTGGAAGGATTAGGCCTTCAGCAACTAGTACGGGGGCCCACACATGCTTCAGGTCACACACTCGATCTTATCTTCAGACAAAATCTGAAAGTAAGTATTTTGGAAAATGAACCATTGCCATGGACAGATCACCATGCAATTAAATTCATAATTTCCAATACTGCCCTATTGATAAAAACACCCAAGCCGGTGACAACACAAACTGCCACAGACACACTGGATGCCATAAATGCAGCCCTACTACAGTCAGCCGACTTAGTAGCACCAGAACGCAAATTCCTTACCCGGAAAAACAAGGCAGGCTGGTTCAACAACCAGCTATCGCTACTGAAGCAAGAGCGTAGAAGGGCAGAAGCCGCCTTGGAAAGAAACGCTTCCGAGGCGAACCTCACCATCTACAAAGTAGCAACAAGAAGATACCACATAGAAATCGTCAAAGCCAAGAAAAACAATTTTTCCATGGCTATCAACAGCGCCTTAAACCGCCCCCGGGAACTCTTCAAGCTGGTCTCGCAGACCATGAATCCAGACTGTCTTGAAGCCCCCAACTCAGACACCCAAGAATTTTGCAATGAATTGTCGGATTTCTTCATCAATAAAATTGAGAGAATCCGGGAAAGCATTCCGCAAAACAATACCCCTGAGCTACCACACAGCACCCGGAGGAACATTCTACAACCAACAAAGTTCACTCTGGAACCCATCTCCATCGATGTCACAGAAAATATCATCTGCGCTTTGCGTAACAGCACATCTCCTAATGATAACATCCCCACTAAGCTGCTAAAGGAATGTGCCGATATCCTGGCGCCTCCCATTACGCAGCTTATAAACCAGTCATTTAAGGAAGGCATAGTGCCCTCCCTGCTGAAAGAGGGCACAATCCAGCCCATCTTGAAGAAACCTACCCTGGATCCCAAGGACCCAAATCACCGCCGTCCCATAACAATGCTAAACGTTTTCTCCAGGGTAATGGAGAAAGTGGTGGTACAACAGCTGCAACAGCATCTAGATACTCACAACCTAGTTGATCCACTGCAATCGGGATTCCGTCCCGGACACGGGACGGAAACAGCACTGCTCAAAATATGGGACGACATTCTGGAGGCCGCAGACGAAGGAGAATCTTGTCTCCTGGTTCTGCTGGACCTAAGTGCAGCCTTTGACACGGTAGATCACAAACTGCTACTGACTCGGCTGGCTGAGGTAGCCGGAGTCACAGAGGGTGATTTATCATGGTTTGCCTCCTTTTTGGGAAGGCGATCTCAAACGGTGAAGTTGGGACCGTTCACTTCTGGAAAACGCACGGTGTCATGTGGAGTCCCCCAAGGCTCACCTCTGTCACCGGTGCTCTTCAACATCTATCTTCGCCCTCTCTTTGAAGTCATCAGTAGTCAACAACTACTTTATCACTCATATGCAGACGACACGCAACTGTATTTTCGCATCTGCAATAGAAAGGATCATCATCTCAGTTTAGAGAATTGTCTCTCTTCAATAGAAAAGTGGATGACTAGGAGTTATCTTAAACTCAACAATTCCAAAACAGAACTTCTTCAGTTTCATGCCAGTCGCAAGAGTCAACTGGCAACAACCTGGACACCTCCACCCATTCTGGGCCAGATCATCACCCCTAGCGCCAAAGTCAAAAGTCTCGGGATCATTTTTGACACCCACATGACAATGGGCGCACAAATAGGGTCAGTAGTCAGCGGATCTCACCATCTGCTGCGCCTACTACGCAGGCTTATTCCATTCATTCCCAAAGAAGACGTACCAGTCGTGGTGGGAATTGTGAACTCCAGACTGGACTATGCAAATGCCCTTTACCTCGGACTCCCAAAGTACCAAATCGCCCGTCTGCAAGTCGTACAAAATACGGCCGCCAGACTGGTGACTGGAAAAAAACCCTGGGAATCAATCTCACCGTCCCTGAGATCCCTTCATTGGTTGCCAGTAAAAGACAGAATTGCTTTTAAAGCTCTCTGTCTGACTCATAAATGCATCCATGGAAAAGCCCCGCAATATCTTTGCGATAAAATAGAAGCCCACAATCCCAATCGCATTCTGCGATCCAGTGACCAAAATTTGGTCAAAGTACCCAAAGCCAGATTCAAGTCCAAAGGAGAAAGAAGGTTTGCGGTCCAAGGTCCCAGACTTTGGAACGCTTTACCAACCAGCATTCAGTTGGAGGAAAACCACCTGACCTTCAGAAGACTGATTAAAACTCTGCTCTTTTGATGTCAATAAAGACTGAAACAACAAGCGCCCAGAGGCAATTTGGTTCGCATGTGCCGCGCTATATAAGTTTCTCATTCATTCATTCTCATTCATTCAAATTACATCAGCCAATGATTGGGCTGCTTTAAAAAGGGGGCGGGCCACATACACGTAGTGGCCCGCCCAGATACCAATCCATTAGCTGGTGTAATATAGCTGCTGGGTCCCGCCCACCCCACCCATATATAAAAACACAGTATAAGAATAAAACAGTTCAGTCTCTGTAGTATTAAAATTATAATGATAGACTCGTGGTAAAAACCACTGAATAAAGAAAGTCTTAGATGTAGTCAAGGTGATGTAAACAATCCAAAGTGCTAAATGGGGTCTCAGTAGTGGTAATCCCAGCATGCACCTTCCACCAGGGAAAACAATGATCTCAATCCACCACGTGATGCACTCTCCCCAAGGGGGTTAAACTCACAGAAGACTGAAAAATCAGCGTATGGGCTACTTTGGATTAATAAACAGGATTACACTATATTGCGGTTTCTTGTTTTTATGACCTTGTGTGGAGCTCCTATGCCTGCTGTCCCCGCCTGCTGGTGATGGTCCGTGCCAAAGTGGCTGATGTATTCGCTTACTTAAGGCTCTGATTTTTCAGTCTTCTGGTGAGTTTAACCCCCTTGGGGAGAGTGCATCACATGGTGGATTGAGATCATTGTTTTCCCTGGTGGAAGGTGCATGCTGGGATTATCACTACTGAGAGACACCATTCAGCACTTTGGATTGTTTACATCACCTTGACTACATCTGAGGCCGCATACACACGATCGAATTTGTCCGCTGGAAATGGTCCGACGGACCATTTCAGCAGACAAATCCGATCGTGTGTATGGGCAAGCGCACATATTTGTCCGGCGGACAAATTTTAAAGAATGCTTTAAAATTTGTCTGCCGGAGACATGTCCGTTGGATATGTCCTATGGTCAGTACACTCACCAGCGGACATATCTTTCCGCACAAGCGTCGTATGGATGCGACGGATGCGTGGAAGTTAACTTCCTGGTGCGGTGACGTGGCCAAAATAGCCCGGCGGACATATCCGATGAAATCGGATATGTCCCTCCGTGTGTACGTGGCCTAAGACTTTCTTTATTCAGTGGTTTTTACCACGAGTCGATCATTGTAGATTTTTTAGCGCGGTTTTGTGTATTTTAATACTACAGAGACTGAACTGTTTTATTCTTATACCATGTTTTTATTTACCTTTTAATTTTTTAAATGGCTGCTCAATGGTTGCATATTGAAAAATATTTTACTATTCTTGTCTCTGTTGGTGCTGCTTAGGCATCTGTGGGTTTGATTTGGCACTGAGTGGGTGTTCTGCAGGCTTTTATTTACACACACACACACATATTATATATATATATATATATATGTGTGTGTGTGTGTGTGTAAATAAAAGCCTGCATTTGGTAATATAGTGTGTGTGTTTATGATTTTATATATATATATATATATATATATATATATATATATATATATATATATAAACACTCCTCTTCATGTTCCCTGAATTAATACAGAACTAGGTAATGACACTGGGATTTTGTAATCAACAACAAACATGGTTTACACTGTAAAAAAAAATTGGATCCCACATGAAATGTTATAGTTTGGTTTCATTGTAATCCAGCAGTCATATTTAGACATACTGTAAAAGAACACATCCAAGAGATGTAGTTGGTTTGAACACGATTTCAGTTATTTTATAAAAAATAATGTCAGGTACCATCTCATACATAGATGCAGCATATGGCGACAAAGGTCTCAGTCACCTCTATTAATAAAGAACATATGGTCTGGTGGATGGACTGCACACAATGAGAGCGACGATGCAGATCTGGTTGTGCCTGGTACCACTTTGATGGAATGTTTGTATTTGGAGGAAGGGTGCAAATGCTCTTGGGAATTTCCACTTGCTCCATACCCATTAAGGTCAGCTTTTTAAAAGGAAAATATCATAATCTTATCTGAGAAGCTGTTAAATTGAGTGAAGACTTAATTTGATGCTGCTCATTTGTAAATATAAACACAGCTACAGGTCCCATCAATCAGGAACAACTCAATAGTCCCCCAGACACTGAATAGAGGATGATTAAGCTTGGTAACACATTCTGTGTGACTGAGGCTCCAATGCAAACACTCTACAGAAGCCTGGCAGTATTGGTGCCTGATGCACAAAGCCACTCACCGGAGGGCAAGAACAAACAACCAGCCTGGAAAGGAACACGTGTCTTGGCTTTTTAAAGTAAATGCTTCCGTCAAGGTTTTGTCGATTGCACCATATGGGTGTTTCCATCTACGTCTGTGCCATGGTCATAAGGATATCCTGCTCAAGATAAACTCATCCAATGGCTTTATTAAAAGGTATCCAAGCTCATGAGGTTATTGAAAAGAATTGTAATTCTAGATGGTTTGAACAAGACCCATCTACGTAAAAAAAATTATCGCTCAGTTTAAAATTGTATTCCTGGTGACTATGTTTGTTAAACAGTTTTCAGATATGATAAAAAGATACCTGTACTAAAAAGAGTAACTAATTAAAATGTAATAATAAAGCTGTACACAAGCCTTACCTTCACCTCCACCCTCTTATTAAAGGGGAGTTCCACCCACAATTTCACTTTTTAAATATAAAAACCCCTGTAATACACAAGCTTAATGTATTATAGTAAAGTTAGTCTGTAAACTAAGGTCCGTTTTGTTAGGTTGTTACAGCATTTAGATAGTTTATAATCTAGAAATAGACCATGGGCATCTTAAGTGTGGGCATCATGAAGCCAGACTGTATGACTTCCTGGATTTCAGCTTTGCATATCTCGCACATGCTCAGTGCTGCACAAGCAATGTAATAGGTTTCAGTCAGGTTTGCAAGGACTACTGGGAAACATGATGCCTATCCCAGAAACCCTTGCAAATAGCCATGTGACTTAATAGCCTAGGCTAATAAGGAGGAGGAAGTAATGAAGGACTGCAAAATAAAGGTATTTACAAGCAACAAAATAAATACAAATTGTCCATTCTGAACACTATGAGATTAGGGCATGCAGTACAGACAAACATAAAAAAAAGGGTGGAACTCCACTTTAATTACATTTCAGTTCTTCAAAAATTGGGGACTTGGCATCACACATGGGTGTTACCTAGGGTGGCACAGCCCTGTTACAGATGAAGATCGTGGCACAGGAGCTGACTTTTACACCTTAAGTCTAGAAAAGCTAGTACTGAGAACTTTACAAAAACAGTCTTGTGCTCAGACGTCAACTTTTTGTATACTAGAGCCTATCTTGGAATCTTTGAAAAATCACTGAATGTAAATAACTAGAGCCTATCTTGGAATCTTTGAAAAATCACTGAATGTAAATAACTAGAGCCTATCTTGGAATCTTTGAAAAATCACTGAATGTAAATAACTACCCTCTGGTGCAATGGGCTGATGTACTAGCACTTTTATTTTAACAGAGGAGCCGCAAAAGGATCTTTTGACTTACAACTATAGGATGCCAAAGAATATGCTACACTCGGTGGTAGAAATGCTTGCCAGGCTTGGGATTACCATGGATATGTTTGTGTACAGCATGTGTTTGTATCGAAAAATGTTCCTGAAAGCCCACAAGGTCCAAATGTATAATTTTTCCACCTTACAATTGATTAAATCCAAAAGGTGCGAAACGCTGCTCAGATTGTGGAACAAGTGGTCTGCTCCCAATACATTGGAGTACTGCTTGTTTAGACACAATGGAACATTAGGCATACAAAGCCCAAGAGGGTTTGCTGGTGTCCTTTGACAAGCAGCATAATGCTACCAAGGACTATATTCAGGACCTGCTTCCAAGTCAACAACCCCTAGAAACAGGAAACGTCAACTTTTTGTAAGACTTTCCCTTTTATCAATGGGGTAAAAAGGCTTCTAAGGAGGGGATTGACATCCATGTGTGCTTGATATGAACAGCCCTATAGCCTAAAAGAGAGAGACATGGAATATTATGTGGCAAGGACTGGGACATGTGGATGCTAAACTCCCCATAATACATGAGACGATGAAATGTGACCCGAGGAGGTGAATGTCGCTTTTTGCCAAGTCTGTTCTGCCAGCACACAGTAACCGAGACTGGAAGGTAAACATGTCCTATTGCAATAGAACAAACCATTCAGAATCCCATTATTAGACAGACTTTGGAAGCCTTGTCACATTGGTTCATGCCAATCTGGAGAACAATACAAAGCTTGGCAGACAAAACAAGAGTACTTTGTATACATGGTGGTGCCAAAGACAACTTTAATGTGGTGCTCTCAGTGGAGAGACTTCGTAAAACTGTAAAGCATATCATAGGTATGATTAAAAACTTGCTACACAGTGTAATACTGGGCTGTGAGTTTTATCTATTTTGGGAATTGTGGAGATAAAAAAAAAAAAGGAGTGGGGCTACATAACTTTAAAATGTAACATATACATACATTGATCAAAATGATATGAGACAAAATACAACGTTGAATAATAAAAAGTCATTATTTCTTGTGCCCGTAATTATTTAAAAAGTCAGACTATTCCTTGTGCCCGTAGAACACACAATATTCCATACATGATCAGGTGTCCTTATACTATGACAATGATTCAATCCTTCTCAACATGGCACAACCAACGTGACTCACCACTGATCCACCCCTTCCTTGACACCGCAGGTGATTATAGTACAAAAGTGCTCACTCTTTAATCCTAAAGATCCCATTATATGGAATTTGATTTTTACAATTATTAATATATATTTTCCAAATTATGATCAGATTAAGACAGGAATACTGGAAATACTGGAGGCACTGGAAAAAACAGAAGGAACAGTAATTATTGAAGGAGACTTCCATTGTAATGGACCCAAAATTGAATACAACTGCAACTCGATCATAAAATTAGTAGCCAACTAAAAGAACTTAAAGCGGAGCTCCACCCTAAAGTGAAGTCCCGCTGATCGGAACCCCCCCCCCCTCCGATGTCACATTTGACACCTTTCAGGGGGGTGCAGATACCTGTCTAAAGACAGGTATCTGCACCCACTTCCAGCCACACGTCTCGGGCAAAAGATAGTTTTTTTCTGACATCCCGTCTCCCCCCGTTGTGTGCTGGGAACACTCGGCTCCCAGCACACAGCGGGAGCCAATCGGCGGGCGCAGCGCGACTCGCGCATTCGCTGTAGGGAACCGAGCAGTGAAGCCGGAGCGCTTCACTTCCTGGTTCCCTCACCGTGGATGGAGGGGAGAGCAGCAGGGTGCTGCTGCGGACGCCACTGGACGCCACTGGACTCCAGGACAGGTAAGTGTCCTAGTATTAAAAGTCAGCAGCTGCAGTATTTGTAGCTGCTGGCTTTTAATATTTTTGAGCGGACATCCGCTTTAAACAGTTTTTTGAGAAATAGCTGATGGTAGATTTATGGAGGGATCCATTATAATAAAACAATCCATATTATTCAACTATACATAATACATATCATAGAATAGGCTCTCTTAATTAGTCAAATGGACTGATGATGACTACCTCCACTTGAAATTGGTAGTTTCCTGTGGTCGGATCATGTACTGGTATTTATAGAAGTGGGGGTGACGGACTATAGGAAACCTTAATGGTCCTGGAGACTGAATAATAACCTGCTTAGAGATAATATGTGTGAAACGGATATTCGTCAAGAGATTAAAGGCATTCTTTTAGATTCATAAAACTAATACATCAATTCCCTTACAATGGGAAACATTAAAAGGCGTACTGTGACGATTGTTCATTCTACCTGGAGCAAGACTGAAATTGGATAAATCACATAAAATATCTCAATTATTAAAAGAAAAATCAGCATTAAAAAAATAAATAAAAAAAGGTTTAATCCAGAAGATAGATTATGGTTAAATGATAAACGTTTAAATTTACAAACTCTATTGAATGAACAATCCTTTGCGAATTAAGAATACGAATAGAGCCTTGCTCTATCAAAATGGGAACAAACCCGCAAAATTACTAGCAAGAACCCTAAAGCAATGACAACCCTTGACATTTATAATTAAAATCCAAAAGGCTTCTGGGGAAATAACGTATAATCCTATGGAAATATCTAAAACATTTTATATGTATATCATTCTAAATTATAACACATACCAACACAATTGAGAGACAGAGATTGGGAAGAGAGTCAAGAGGAAACAAATTAACATTAGGTAAACAGCCCTGCCCACTCTTCCTAAGGAAACAAGGGAAGAATTTGAAAGAAAAATGAATTGCAAGAAATACAACAGGCTATATCCTCACTGGCTCTGGGCAAAAGCCTGGGCATGGATGAATATACCTCTCGATTTTATAAGATAATAAACCCACTCCTCAGAAAGACAAAGCGGATCTCCACCCTAAAGTGAAGATCCGCTGATCGGAACCCTCCCCCCCTGCGGTGTCACAATTGACACCTTTCAGGGGGGTGCAGATACCTGTCTAAAGACAGGTATCTGCAACCACTTCCGGCCCGCAGTCTCGGGCAAAAGACGGGTTTTTTGGCGACATCCCGTCGCCCCCCCGTTGTGTGCTGGGAACTCTCAGCTCCCAGCACACAGCGGGAGCCAATCGCCGGGCGCAGCGCGACTCGTGCATGCGCCGTAGGGAACCGGGCAGTGAAGCCGCAGCGCTTCACTTCCTGGTTCCCTCACCGTGGATGGAGGGGGGAGCAGCAGGGTGACGAACGATCGCTCATCCTCTGCTGCGGACGCCGCTGGACTCCAGGACAGGTAAGTGTCCTAATATTAAAAGTCAGCAGCTGCAGTATTTGTTGCTGCTTTCTTTTAATATTGTTTTTTTGCTGAACCATCCGCTTTAACTCTATACCTGCCTCTCAATCATTCTATCATACACTTATCCCTAAACCTGGAAAAAAAAAATCTCCCTGACAAATATAGACTTTTTTTATACTCCAAAATTATTGCGAACACACTGACACCCATTCTACCCACATATTTTAATTTAGATAAAGTTGGTTTCACATTGGGTCGAGAGGCAAAATATAATACAATAAAAACACCCCATCATTCCTTTTGTCAGTTGATTCAGTTCAGGATTGGATCCCAGATGTTGCAAAGAATTATGGCTCTATATTCCAACCCTAGCTAAAATACATACAAATTGGATACTTTCTGATTATGTAAACACATCAAACTGTACCCGACAGGGATGCTCCTTGTCTCTCACATTATATGTGATAGTAATGGAACATCTTACTACAGCTATATACAGTCCTGATCAAAAGTTTAAGACCACTTGAAAAATGGCAAAAAAACATATTTTACATTGTTGGATCTTAAAGTGGAGTTTCTATCCCAAAATGTTTTACTCATCTGGAAATGCCTGTTGCTATGCGGTCCCACAAAATCTGCCTTTGAAATCACCTAGGATTCTGACATCTCCCTCTAATGCTCCTGGGAAATGTGTGTCATCATTTCCCAGGATGCAGTGCGCTGTCCAATTATCAATCCCAATCCAAGACTTCCAGGAAGTGCTTGTGGGCTTCACAATGCCCACAAGCAAAATGACAAAGGTGTGGACATAGTTTTATAAACTATCTTTTTTGAATAACGTTGCGGAGCGGCGGCGGATTGTAAAATAGTAAGTGACCAGATTTATATTATAAAGACGCAGGATGAAAGGACATACATTTAAAAAATGCTAATTGTGATTGGAACTCCGCTTTAACAAGGTTCCAAGTAGAGCTTCAACATGCAACAAGAAGAAATGAGAGTGAGACAAAACATTTTTAACGATTAAACTGAAACAGGCTGTTTTTCAGGTGATCAAAAGTTTAGGACCACATGCCTTTAAAAGGCCAAATCTGTGCAAAGATGTGGATTCATTGTCATTTTCTGTCAGGTAGTCACACGTTGTGATGGCAAAGGCAAAAAAAAACTCTCCCTTTTTGAAAGTGGCCGAGTTGCTGAACTGCATAAGCAGGGTCTCTCATCAAGACACTGGACAATCCTCGACCCAAATTAAGGCCCTTACTGGTGCTGACTGCAGCCCCACAACCTTCAGACGGCATCTGAGACTGAAGGGCTTCAAAAACAAAAATCGTCTTCAAAAACCTTGTATCCTTGAACGCCACAGAACTGCTCGTTTGGACTTGCAAGAGAGCACCAAACATGGGACATGCAAAGGTGGAAGAAAGTTTTATTCTCTGATGAGAAAAAAATGTAACCTTGATGGTCCTGATGGTTTCCAACATTACTGGCATGAAAAGCAGATCCCACCTGAGATGTTTTCTACGCACCACAGTGGAGGGGGCGCCATAATGGTCCGGGTGCTTTTTCCTTCAGTGGAACAATGGAGCTTCAGGAAATACAGGAGCATCAAACAGCCGCTGGCTAAGTCCAGATGTTGCAGAGAGCATTCCTCATGACTGATGGCCCTCGTCTGTGTGGTAACGACTGGGTTTTTCAACAGGACAACGCTACAGTACACAATGCCTGCACGACAAGGGACTTCTTCCAGGAGAACATCATCACTCTTTTGGCCCATCCTGCGTGTTCCCTTGATCTAAATCCAATTGAGAACCTTTGGGGATGGATGGCAAGGGAAGTTTACAAAAATGGACAACATTTCCAGACAGTAGATGGCCTTCGTGCGGCTGTCTTCACCACTTGGAGAAGTGTTCCCACTCACCTCATGGAAATGCTTGCATCAAGCATGCCAAAACAAATTTTTGAAGTGATCAACAATAACGGCGGAGCTACTCATTATCGAGTTCATGTTTGGAAGTTGGATTTCTGTTTTGGGGGGGGTTCGATTTTTTTTGGAGGTGTGGTCCCAAACTTTTGATCAGCTGAAAAACAGCCTGTTTCAGTTTATTCGTTGTATTCATTAAATTGAATGCTCAAAACATTTTTTGTCTCACTCATTTCTTCTTGTTGCATGTTGAAGCTCTTCTTGGAACCTTGTTAAGATCCAACAATGTTAAATATGATTTTTTGCCATTTTTCAAGTGGTCTAAACTTTTGATCAGGACTATATCACTATCCATATAAAAAAAACAAATAAATAAATAAATAAAAACAAACAAAAAAAACACATCTTCCCCGAAAAAAAGGGTTCTTTTTAAATGTCAGGAAAGAGCCATTAAATATTCAGGGGTATATAATCTGAGGGACATGGCTAAGTTGCAGGAATTTAACTATTCTCCAATAGTTCATAAAATTATAAAATCACTTAAAAAATATGATAAAATGGTCTCTTCCTGGATGGGGAGAATTAATATAGTGAACATTGATATATTGTCAAAATTACAATATGTATTTCAAGCCATTCCTTTGATTCCTCTGGTTAACCTAATGGCACAGCTATGTAAAGCCATAGGAAGTTTTATCTGGGCTCAGAAAACACCACATATAAAACAAGAAGCCCTAATTAGAGCAAAAGAAAAAACAGTTTTCTTGCTCTACTGGACTTTACAAATTATTTGTGAGCAGCTTCTGTAATTAGGATTATAGATTGGTTTCACAATGCGAAATATAAATACTGCCGAAAAATCTAATTCTGCCAGGGTATGTAAACTTATGAGCAAAACTGTACATAAAATGGAAATAACTCAGAAGTATGGAGATGTCTTAAAGAAAACCAATAATACATATACAGTATGGTACAAATGCCCTATGGTGAACGACTTCTGGTTCAAAATATTTGGAATCTATCAGTTGGTTCCAGGATCAGAGTTGCAACCAAGTAGTGATAGTGCAATATTATTGATTATCTCAGGATCCATGAAATCAATTGGGGCAGATACCGTTCACAGTTGGTTGCAACTATGATAAAAGCTGCCAGGACAATAATAGCCTAAAATTGGCAAAAAAAAAAAAAAGGTCCTACAATAGAGGAATGGGCATGTGAAATGAGCGATATACAATCTGTGGAGGAAGAGATTGGGGTTCAAGGAGAACTTAAGTAATAATTTAAAAAATATGGCAACAATGGGTAGAGTTTCGTACTTTGAAATGGTTATTAACCAGTTAAGGACCCCCGCACGCCTATGTACGTCCACAACATGGCTCGTACAGGCACAAGGGCGTAAATTTACGTCCTCGCCTTAGTGCGGTTCGGGGGTCCCATCGGGACCCCCTCCTCGGCGTGCGGCGGTCCCCCTGGCTCTGGGAGCGATCGCCGACGAGCGGGCGGATGTCCGTGTTTTCCGCCCCCCCCGCGATCGCTCCCAGCCAATGGGAGCGCGCTCCCAGCCTGTCACTTCCTCCTCCTGTGTTTACACAGGAAGGAGGAAATGATGTAATCTCTCATCGCAGCGCTGTTTCCCAGCGCTGCTGATGAGAGAAGACATCCACAGTAAGTGTGCACCAACACAACACTGACACACACTCACATAGGCATATTAACCCCTTGTGATCGCCCCCCCCCCACCCCCCTGTCACAGTGTCACTGAATGCAGTGATTTAATCACTGCATTTAGTGTCAGTGTGACAGGCACTGTAAAAAACAGTTAGTGTTAGGTTCAGGATAGCCCCCCCACCCCCCCTAATAAAGTTTTAACCCCCTGATCACCGCCCTAGTTAACCCTTTCACTCCCTATTGCCAGCGTCACTAAGCGATCATTTTTCTGATCGCTGTATTAGTGTCGCTGTTCCCGCTAGGTAGCTATTTTTTTTATTACGATTTTTTTTTTTTACTAAAGACATGTGGCTAAATAAATTTTGGCCTAAATGTTTTACTAAAATTTAGTTTATTTGATTTTTTTTATAACAAATAGTAAAAAAATAGTGATTTTTTTCAAAATTGTCGCTCTATTTTAGTTTATAGCGCAAAAAATAAAAATCGCAGAGGCGATCAAATACCACCGAAAGAAAGCTCTATTTGTGGGAAGAAAAGGACGCAAATTTTGTTTGGGAGCCACGTCGCACGACCGCGCAATTGTCTGTTAAAGCGACGCAGCGCCGAATTGTAAAAACACCTTGGGTCATTTAGCAGCGTAAGTGTCCGGGTCTTAAGTGGTTAAAGTATCTATAAGGATTACTGTACACTTTTTTTTCCCTGCTCGTTAAAGTGTAAATGTTTTTGGATGTAAGAGGTTATATGTAAATATTACCAGATAATTTAATATAAAATCAGTATAAAGAAAATCCTTTGCGATATGATAAACCCGTACTAAAGATACAGGATTATGCCCGATTTTAAAACATGAATAATACGTATGCATTTAAATAATTGTTTTAAAAAATGTATGAAAAAAAGACAGATTGAAGACAAAAGTACTCACTCACCAAATGACTATGATCTCTTTTATAAAATAAGCAAGTCAAAGAATGTTTATAATGAAGAAAATCCTCGCCACCACCATCCAGGGTGCCTGGGAAAATATGCTCCTTTTCTCTCAGCAGCACAGCAAACTTAACAAAAATCAATAGAAAAGCTTCATTGCGCAGAGTTTATTAAGTATATAAAACTGCATAGACATAAAAATTGCCCATAAATATGTGCCTTGATTGGCACCAGATATAACCAGCCTATCAGGCCATTATTGTCCTTGCATTGCTATATCATGTGTTTAAGAATGCTGCTATTCAGCTGTCTGCTAGAGCCAATATGCATTCTAAATACAGGATAGGACATCACCAGAAGTGACCAACTGGAAATTACTCCTCTACGCATTTTATAGCTTGACGTCTTCAGGAAATGAACCAGTAGCCATATTTGTTGCGTTTTAAATACCCTATGCTGCATTCATTGGTCGTCATAACACAACGTGACTGGTTATATTAACATCAAAAAATAAATAAAAATACAAACTTTATTCAAAACAAATGTTTATCCTGGTATGCAGAAGTGCAATTAATTTAATCTCCAATATAAACAAATACTTAACATATCGAACCCACTATTCCTTATCCACTTAAGGACCACCTACTGCACATTTACGTCGGCAGAATGGCACGGCTGGGCACATCAACGTATATATACGTTGATTTAAGTACCCAGCCGTGGGTCACGGGTGCGCGCCCGCGGCGCGCTACCGTGACCCGGTCCGAAGCTCCGGGACTGCAGGACTCGCGGACCCGATCGCCGCTGCAGTGCGGCGATCCGTCCCTGGAGCTGAAGAACGGGGAGAGCCGTGTGTAAACACGGCTTCCCCGTGCTTCTCTGTGGCCGCAGCATCGATCGCGTCATCCCTGTTATAGGGGGACGCGATCGATGACGTCACACCTACAGCCACCCCCCCTACAGTTGTAAACACACACACAGGGAACACTCAAAGTCACAGCGTCCCCTGTGGTTAACTCCCAAACTGCAACTGTCATTTCCACAATAAACAATGCAATTTAAATGCAGTTTTTGCTGTGAAAATGACAATTGTCCCAAAAATGTGTAAAAATTGTCTGAAGTGTCTGCCATAATGTCGCAGTCACGAAAAAAATCGCTGATCGCCGCTATTAGTAGTAAAAAAAAAAATTAATAAAAATGCAATAAAACTATCCCTTATTTTGTAAACGCTATAAATTTTGCGAAAACCAACCGATAAACGCTTATTGCGATTTTTTTTTACCAAAAATATGTAGAAGAATACGTATCGGCCTAAACTTTATATATTTTTGGGGGATATTTATTATAGCAAAAAGTAAAAAATATTGCATTTTTTTTTTTAAATTGTCGCTCTATTTTTGTTTATAGAGCAAAAAATAAAAACCGCAGAGGTGATCAAATACCACCAAAAGAAAGCTCTATTTGTGGGGAAAAAAGGACGCCAATTTTGTTTGGGAGCCACGTCGCATGACTGCGCAATTGTCAGTTAAAACGACGCAGTGCCGAATCGCAAAAAGGGGCAAGGTCCTTTACCTGCATTTTGGTCAGGGTCTTAAGTGGTTAATGACTTGATGCCTAATATTCATTCTTATTATACAAGAATAAATAGACATCAAATCAGTAAGGGATGGCAGGTTTGATATGTCATTTTAAGTAATTGTTTATATTTTAGGTTGCATAATTCCACTTCTGCATACCATTATGACTATTCGTATTGAATAAAGTTTGATACCAACATAACCAGACCCATTGTGTTTTTGACGATTGGCAAGTATTTTATCAACATATGGAATATTGTGTGGGCACAAGGAAAAGTCACACTTTTTAGTATTCAACACTGTATTTTGTCAATCTTTTTTAATTTAAGGCATGTAGTGCCACTCTTTTTTGTACATAAGAGTTCTGAAAATGTGTCTGAAGTGAATGATGTTAGTATTTTGCTTAAACTTAAAGGGGATGTCGACTCCCCTTTGTCAGACAAACAACTTCTCAGCAGCGATCATGGTTGGGGAGCCAGAGAAAAATTTCCCATTGCCAAAAATATCATAACAGTTATGCCAGTAGTCAGGGAAAATTTTGGGGCCTTTGGCAAAGGCATAGAAAAATATAAACGTGATTAAAAGGGTACCTTAGGAACCAGAAGCAAGTCTGGTATGACCTAATTTTCAGTTGTTTTCTTTCCCAGTCTCGCACAAGGATGATATTGGATCTGGCCCAGTCTCATGTCTTGGGTTGTCATTTAGGGGTAGCATAAACAAAATGGGATTAAGCAGCTCTTGTTCTGGCCCCATATTTACACAGCAGCTGAGGAATGGTGTAAATCTTGTCCTAAGTGTCATATTAATGCATGCCAACCACATTTTCAAAGCCCGCTGGAACCCTAGTCTATAATTCAGGCCCCATTTGATAGGGTTGCTAATGATCACTGCTGAAGTCTGCTATGAGGCACCAATATATTATGGAAGTTCTCGACTAAGCCACTTGGTGTCCATGAACTTGGTGTTCATTCAGAATACATAATCTAAGATTCCAAATTTTTTCCCGATAATGTTATTACTTAAAGCGGGAGTTCACCCTAAAACAATTATATACAATTACATCAAGCATACTTCGGATATGTACAGCATGCTGGACTTTTTTTTTCCGCAGTACATACTGTTTAAAAGTTATTTTTCACCTGGCTTCCGGGTTCTCTCTCCTGCGGGGAATAGGCGTTTCTAGGAAGAGGCGTAGATTGAAGTGCAGTTAAGGCGTGTCACGCGTTCTGAAAATAGCCGAGCTGGGATGTCCTCCCAGAATCGCTCTCCTGCGCGCTCCCTGGGGCGCGCACACGGGAGTGTCCGTGACCGCCGGGTCATCACGGTAAATTGCCGCTGATAGTGGCTGTTTACCACGTGATCTATCCGTCCAATGACGGAGCGATCACATGTAAACAAACGGTGTCATCCCAGTGCAATACTCTGCAATACCCCCGCACAATACCCTGCAATACCCAAGCACAATACCCTGCAATACCCCCGCACAATACCCTGCAATACCCCCGCACAATACCCTGCAATACCCCCGCACAATACCCTGCAATACCCCCGCACAATACCCTGCAATACCCCCGCACAATACCCTGCAATACCCCCGCACAATACCCTGCAATACCCCCGCACAATACCCTGCAATACCCCCGCACAATACTCTGGAAAACAAAATGCGTTTTAACCACTTCCTGCCTGTTGGCCGTCATATGATGCCCTTGACTTTGTGCAGGGATATCTGAATGATGCCTGCAGCTACAGGCATCATTCAGATATCATCTTTTTCAGCCGGCGATTCCCTACACTGTAAGAATGATCATGGTGGCTGTTCCGCCTCTTGATTGTTCTTACAGGAGGCGAACGGGAACATCCCCCCTCCCTTCGCCCTCCGACTCACCGCTACGATCGAAGCCAGGATCGTTTTTTTTTAGGCTTTCCAGCCTAGAGGTGAGATGTGGGGTCTTATTGACCACATATCTCACAGTAAAGAGGACCGGTCATGCTATATTCCTATTACAAGGGATGTTTACATTCCATATACAGAAGTGACCGCACACGCAAGTCCCGCCCACATATGAAAACGGTGTTCAAACCACACATGTGAGGTATGGATGCGAACGTTAGAGCGAGAGCAATAATTTCACCTATGGAGATTTTTAAGTAGCGAAGTTTGGCACCATTCCACATGCGTGTGCAATTTTGAAGCGTGATATGTTGGGTATCTATTTACTCGGCGTAACTTCATCTTTAATATTATGGAAAAACATTGGGCTAACTTTAATGTGTTTTTCTTTAAAAAGCACAAAACTTTTTTATTTCCCCAAAAAAAAACACGTTCGAAAAATTGCAACGACTGCCATTGTATTCTCTAGGGTCTTTGCTAAAAAAGCATATATATTGTTTTGGGTTTCTATGTAATTTTCGATCAAATAAATGATGATTTTTACATGTAGGAGAGAAATGTCAAAATTGGTCTGGGTGTTCCATGCTCCCTGCATGTTGGGCCTCTGTATGTGGCCACACTGTGTAAAAGTCTCACACATATGGTATCGCCATGTATACTCGGGAGGAATATCAGAATGTATTTTGGGGTGTAATTTGTGGTATGCATATGCTGTGTGTGAGAAATAACCTGCTAATATGAACATTTTGAGAAAAAAAAAAATCTTGATTTTGCAAAGAATTGTGGGAAAAAATGACAACTTCAAAAAACTCACAATGCCCCTTTCTACATACCTTGGAATGTCTTATTTTCAAAAAGGGGTCATTTGGGGGGTATTTGTACTTTTCTGGCATGTTAGGGTCTCAAAAAAAAAAAAGAAGGTAATATTGGCACCATAGCTTGTGGACCCTATAACTTTCACCCAGACTAAATAATATCCAATTTTTTTTCTTTTACCAAAGATATGTAGCAGTATACATTTTAGGCCAAATGTATGAAGAAAAATTACTTTTTTGCAAAATTTTATAATAGAAAATTTTTGTTCTTTTTTCATTTATAGCGAAAAAAATAAACGCAGAGGTGATCAAATACCACCAAAAGAAAGCTCAATTTTTGGGGGGGAAAAAAGGACAAAAATCATTTGGTTACAGTGTTGTATGACTGAGTTATTGTCATTCAAACTGTGAGAGCACCGAAAGCTGAAAATTGGACTGGTTATTAAGGGTGTTTAAGTGCCCGGTGGTCAAGTGGTTAAGAAAGTTTGAACAGACCAAGGAACCTCTCATGTGAAATGTAATGTAAATGTTGTGTCAGCTGTAGAAAAATACTCAGCTATGCACCTTTCCCAAGCATATTGCCTGACAGAAAGATTCAATAAAACCCAGAAAGGTATGTTACAAAACAAAAAGATACAGATAAGGATGGAAAAGACTGGGACTTCCTGTTGCCACACAATGCTTTTAGTAAAGGAAGCGTCACATCCATTGACAGGGTTTTTCCTGTTCAAAATTGTGTACAGCAGACATGCTCAGGGCTCAGGATACAGCCTGGGAATTATGGGACAAAGAGGGCACACCTCACAACACTGTAATATTGCTTAGATGCAAGGCAGTATAGCAGCAGTCAAGGCCACAATCTGGGAACAAAGGCAGAAAAGCACAAGAGATAAGCCAGATTTTAAAATTGCACTTCTAAAATCAGAACCGTTAACCCAGGCGACAGATTTGAAGGCTCTCAACAGAAAGCACCATTAACTAATTGCCGACCGCCCGCCGTCATATTACTGCGGGACGGTGGCACTGCTATGCGGGAGCACGTAGCTCTACATTCTCCCTTTAGCAGCTTGTAGGGCACGCCCGCGCGCGTCCCCAGAGTCCCACGCGCGTGCCCGGCGGGTACGATCGCCGCCGGGCACCCGCGATTGCTCGTTACAGAGCGGGGAACGGGCGGTATGTGTGTAAACACATACCTCTCGTTCCTGTCAGCGGTGGAAATGCTGATCTTCTGTTCATACAATGTATGAACAGAAGATCAGTGATTTCCCCTAGTGAGGCCACACCCCCATACAGTTAGAACACAATAGGAACACACTTAACCCCTTCCCTGCCCCCTAGTGTTAACCCCTTCACTGCCAATGGCATTTTTATAGTAATACAATGCATTTTTATACCATTGAGCGCTATGAAAATTCCAATGGTCCCAAAAATGTGTCAAAAGTGTCCGATGTGTCCGCCATAATATCGCAGTACCGAAAAAAAACGCTGATCGCCGCCATTACTAGTAAAAAAATAATAATAAAAATGCCATAAAACGACCCCCTTTTTTTGTAAACGCTATACATTTTGCGCAAACCAATTAATAAATGCTAATTGCGATTTTTTTTAACGAAAAATATGTAGAAGAATACGTATCGGCCTAAACTGAGGGAAAAAAAATGTTTTTTTATATCTTTTTTGGGGATATTTATTATAGCAAAATGTAAAAAATACTGAATTTTTTTCAAAATAGTCGCTCTATTTTTGTTAATAGCGCAAAAAATAAAAACCGCAGAGATGATCAAATACCACCAAAAGAAAGCTCTATTTATGGGAAAAAAAAGGACGCCAATTTTGTTTGGGAGCCACGTCGCACGATTGCGCAATTGTCACTTAAAGCGAAGTGCCGAATCTCAAAAAGTGCTCTGGTCTTTGGACAGCAATATGGTCCGGGGCTAAAGTGGTTAAAGTATCCCTAGAAAAAAAGACACTGTCTGTGATCCAGAAAGTTAGTGTCTTGCAGGAAAAATTTGGTGTTTTTAGAGTTACCAGGCCAAAAGTAATTTACAATGACACTGTGATTGAGCCTAATGTCAAAGTAAAGTTAGGACCTTTTTGGATACCAGAAGCTCAGAGAATAGCCATTGCAGAAGAAATACAGATAATGTTATGTCTAGGGGCAATAGAAAAATGTAACATTAAGTGGTCAAGTGCCATAGTGCTCATCCCTAAGCAGCCTGAGGTTCTACAATGACTTCAGGAAACTAAATAAAATATCCAGATTTCATGCTAATCCCATGCCCAAGGTGGATGAGGGGATAGAAATATTGGGACCTGCCTGGTACATTACCACCCTTAAAAAGGGTTATAAACCCTTACATATACCCAGTGAAGTGACTAGCCTCAGGTGATGCACAGATATAAAGCAAATCCTCCTATGTAAGTTGTACTGGTAAATTTGCAGCCCTCTCTCCTCTACATCCATTAAAAGTACAGAATTTACATAGCATTCCTGAGATTCAGAAAGCAGGAGGCGGGAAGCTAAAGTTACTCTGCAGAGCTCAGTGAGAGCCGATAGGAGGGAAGGAACACATGCTGTTCATACAGCACACAGGAATAGAGCTGAAGCTGTCAATCGCACATTGTGTGCTGAGGTTCCTCATCCGTCAACTTGTTAACACTTGTAATCAGGAAAATGTATCAGAAGTGACTCATGCAGATAGAGGAACAAGGCAACAGACAGAAATTACACTTTGTGCTCTGGGTTGAGTTGAGACAAAAAAACACAAACGAATATGCTTTGTTTATATTTCGGGTCAGAGATTTACAACCACTTTAATCTTATTAAATGGTAGTGATAGGTTCCCTTAACAGACAGGTAAAAGAAAAAGACAACTTTTGCAACAACAGATGGGCTACACGAGTATGTGTACCTCCCTTTGGGCTGTCATGGCGCATCAGCCTCATTCCTATGAATGATGAACCACATTCATGAAAAGGAACACTAAAGTTAATTTTTTATTTTTTTGTAAAATAACAAACATGTCATACTTACCTCCACTGTGCAGCTCGTTTTGCACAGAGTGTCCCCGAACCCTGTCTTCTGGGGTCCCTCGATGGCTGTCTCGGCTCCTCTTTGCAAGAGATTTACACCTTCATGCGAGCGAGCTTGCATGGTGGAAAGCTTTTGCGGGCGTGCTCTCACGATACAGCGGCAGGCATAGTCGCCGACTGTATTACTCGGCCCCACCCCGCGGCGCGCTGCGTCATCCGCTGTGATTGACAGCAGCGCCAGCCAATAGCTGCGCTGCCATCAATCCATCCAGCCTAGCCAATCAACGACCAGGCTGGGAACCAAAGAGGATCACATGGACACGCACGGAACTTCCGAGGGGTGAGGTAAGTTAAACGGGGGTTCAGGGGGGCCGGTACCATCGGATGTTTTTTCACCTTAATGCTTAGGATGCATTAAGGTGGAAAAACTTTTACCTTTACAACCCCTTTAACTACACAAAGCATAAACTTGGGCAAATCTAGATTCTGCTGTCAGTTTCAGTCTTGGCTTGAATTTCTACCTACAACGCCAATTTTGATGGTTGTTAGAAGCGTTTTGTTTCAATAGTATTTAAGGCAAGAACAAAAGAACAATTTACGAAAGCAGTACAGAAATAATTTTGTAATTGATCATAAACTCAATCAAAATGAATATTAGTTGTATTTGTAAACTTTAGCCATAGATTCCAGACATCGTCCAATTTATCATTTAAAACAACTGAGAAAATTTCACTGACTATCATCCAGTTTAATTTTGAGAAAATCCATTAAAAATTGATTTAATGTGGAGTTCACCATCTAACATTTGGCTGTGAGAAAGATGTGAGAAAGATGTAAGAAATTTTCCAGCATGTCTTGGAATGTTGGAAACAGCAGCTAGGGAAAAATACAAAAGGAGATTTAAGTAGGGAAGTTTATTAATCTGTATATTTTGATACAAAATGTGTGGACTTTCAAACAAGTACACATGGAAAACTGTTCTAGGATGGTTGCATCCCCTTAAACAGGGGTCTTCAAAATATAGCCCACCAGTTTAAGAACTACAATTCCCATCATGCCTAGTCATGTCCATAAATGTCAGAGTTTTACAATGCCTCATGAGACGCGTAGTTCCGTAACAGCTGGAGAGCCGTAGTTTGGAGATGCCTGTTCTAAAACATAAAAAAGGAATGCATTTGGCTAATAGTTCTAGTAATATGTACCACCAGGATCACCTGATGTAGTTAGCCACAACATTTGTTGTTGCAATACTGGATATTGAAGGTGTTCTTGTATATTGCTAATAAGCAAGATGGACAGTTTCTCCTAGATCTAATTTCCATTTAAACAGAATAATTTATCATTAAAGGATGAGTAAAGAATTTGGTAAAGGGAAGAAATGTGTCCCAATGGTCTATGAAAATGCCTGCATAAATCTTCAAAAGGGAATATTTTGTCACCTTTTACCAGAAGATTTTGTGTGGTAATTAAAGGGGTGTTCCAGCCGCAATTTTTTTTTTTTAAAGTCAGCAGCTACTAACAGTGTAGCTGCTGACTTTAAATAAGGACACTTACCTTGTCCTACTTGCCCGCGCTGATGGCCCCCCCGATGCCGGTCCCACGATCGATCCAGGTCCCGCGCCGCCATCCACACTATGGGAAACAGGCAGTGAAGCCGTACGGCTTCAATGCCCATTTCCTACTGCGCCTGCGTGAGTCTCAAGCTGGCTTGTGAATGGGTGGCTGCTCTCTGAGAACACACACAGTTCTCAGAAAGCAGCGCGCCCCATTTACAAGCAGAAGAAGCAGAAGAAAAGACACCGCGGTGTGGAAGAGGCAGATTACAGACTTCGGCATAGCAACAGGTATTTCGGGTGAGTATTTTTTTTTTTTTTTTTTTTTCACGTTTTTTTTTATTTAATTTTTTTAAGCTAGATGGGCAAATGTTTTCCTGGGTGGAACTCCGCTTTAAGTGTGGTGATGAAATTAAGGATTTGATTTCTCAAGGAAGTTTGCATTTTTTTCACAAAGTGTCCATAGATAGAATATATTGAGCTGTGTAGAAGACTGTCATTCTCAATAGACCCTTGTTTATCCCCATATTTAAACAAGTAGCGGAATAGATAATACCATTCAGAAAAGAGGAAGTATTTTGGATCCATCAGTTAGTGACTTTCTCTTGCTAGATTAAAATATGTTGTTTTATATATATATATATATATTTATATATATATTTTTTTGGTTCAATAAGTTTTTATTGAAAATAAGAAGTAAAGAGAAGTGTATCCATATACAAAGTAACAGTACTGCATGGAGGCACATCAATCAGCCATCAACGGAGTATTACAACCAAATATAATATAACCATCTAGGTCGATTGACATTTCGCAGATATAGCCGAACAAATCTAAAGAGCATCATAGCAAGGAGACCACATATGGACACATGGTCGAACAACTTAAAACTACAGAGAGGCCCATGCCATATTTCCACCATTCTCAGAGGTAGTTTAGCTCTGCATTGAAACCTTTAGTAAGGTAAAGTACATAGATATCCAAAGAAAAAGAAAGGGAGTAAGAAGAAAAGGAAGGGGCAGTGGAAAGCAGTAATGGGGGGGGGGGGGTAGAGGGAAGGGAAAGGGAAGGGGAAGGGATTTAGCCAGCCACAACAGGAGGATCATCGCCTGTAGAAATACTGTCTTCACATTAAAACACTAAAGAGACTGTGCCATAACTTCTGCGTATGCAGAGGAGAATTTAAAGGCGAACCAGCAGGACCATATCTTATGTGCCAATTCAGATTTATTACGTAGCGCCAGTGTGCTACTTTCCATATGATAAATGCGGTCCACCTTCAAGAACCATTGCCTCAAGGTAGGAACCCTCTGTTGGTTCCACAACTGGGGAATGAGTGCCTTGGCCGCATTAAGAAGATGGGGAGTAATAGATTTAGAATATGATCCTACTGGCTCACTTGTGCAATGAAACAACACTACCCAGGGGTCTTCAAGGACCTTGACCCCCTGAATTTTCTCAATCCAATATAACACTTGAGACCAGAATGGTTTAATTAATGGACAAAACCACCATATATGAGCATGCGAGCCCCGTTCTCCACACCCTCTCCAACAACGGTCCGAAATCGACGGAAAAGACCTGTGCAACACTTCTGGAGTGTAATGCCATCTCATTAATAATTTGTAGTTCATCTCAGCTGTTTTTGAGGATATGGCTGAAACATGAGCCAAGTGGAACAGTGATGGGTATTGAGATTCTGACAATGGACTTTGGAGATCCCGTTCCCATTTAGAAAGGAATGAATGTTGGGCAATGGGCGGAAGGGCCAACAAGGTTTGGTAAAAGCTAGACACTGGCCTCTCAGGTGGCCGCTGGCCCTCCAGCAGTTCTTCAACCAAGGTCAGTTCCGACTCCGACCTCAGTGGATGGGGGAGGGATCTCACAAATTGTGAAAGCTAATGGTGTTTCCACCGATTCATGAAAGAGACTGGTGTCGATGTAAATAAGTCCGACAAAGGGAGAACCCCAGTGTCAGTGGTTACTTGATGAAGCAATAATGGTGTAGTTGAAAACCGGTTCCCAAAAGTAGAATCAATGTTCCAAGGTGGAAAAAAAGTAATGTCCTGTAATGTGCATTATATTTGTTCTTATGAATGAGTTTACATATTTTTTTACGGCCTTGGTGATCACATTTTGTGATCATCAGTTATTTTCTTCTGTTACATCTGCTGAACAACATATTACATATGAATTTCTGAATACCAGCCCTTAAAGGGTTAATATACCTCTCCTGTTACTTGCTTTTAAGGACAGTCCCAATGCACAGACAAGGCAATTTGCATTATGGCCCATAGCTTAAGTTCACACCAATGCACTGCTCATGTTTATATTGTTTTTCTATTTGTTCTGACTTGAGAAAGGTCAGAAACAGCCAGAGCTGTTGTTGTCAGCTAACCAACAAAGTCATTACCTTTGTGCGAAACCCAAACCTTTACCTATATATGGAGTGGTTTTGGCACATCTGTGTGGTGGGATATGCTATAACACTAGTGAATTTTGGCATGTTGCGTGAGCTGTGTTGGGGTGCCACTCAATATCATTGGACCTGCAAATAATCACAATGCGTGAATGGGCCTTAGTTCACATTCTCATTTATCCAGCGCTAGAGTATAAGGGCTATTCACAGACCTAAAGTTGGGGTCTTATGCAATTTAGACTTAAATGCCTGAGAAAAGACAAGACCCATCTCTGTCACACATCAATTTCAGGATCTGACCTCTATTTTGCGTACTGCAATACAGCTTCAGTCAGACACCTCTTAGGCTGTCACTGTGCAGTGAAGAAGCAGCAACACCACACTGATAATGTACCCCTGTGTTTTTGCTTTCTAACAGCTGGCTAACTGGGTATTGTGCAACCGTTTAAACATAACTGGTTTGAAATAATGTCCAATTAAATGTACAATTAAAGCCATATTAAACCCAAAGCCAAAAATGTAACCTCACACTGGGGCAACTTGTCAGAAGACTTAGTCATCTGACAAGTCATGCTCTATTAAGTGCAATAGAACCATTCTAAATCGGAGCGACTCAAGTCATCCAGCTTAGAAAAAGGTTCCTGCACTAATTTGGGGCGACTTCAGAGCGGCTTGCATTGACTTCTATTAATGAAGTTGTTTGCAAGCTGCGCTGATATCGCACTGAGACGACTTTAAAGTCAGCCAACTCTGAAGCCCCCGAGTGTGAACCGAGCCTTAGAGTGCCTACACTCTGGATGAAGAAGCAATAGACACACCTTTAGACAGCATCATTGTTAAAGTGGATGTAAACCCGATTCATGAAATTGGATCTAGGGATATACATCTGTAGTGTTTACTTATCTCTCTCCAAAGCCCTAGGTCCTGTGTCTTTCTGCTGTTTCGTTCCCCTGTTATCAGCCTAATAACTTCTTACAAGTTCTCAGTGACAGGGGATAAAAGCAGGCTGAAATGTTTGCCGGGGTGGATGCTATGAATAGATTAGCAGAGAGATTGTCTTGTCATAGCACAGCCCTGAAAGTATCGTTATTCTTCTGCCTATGTTGCATGGGGGTGTTTGCCTTTCCTCCAATCAGCTGTCACACAGTTCATACCAAGACTACACTCCTGCTGAACTCGGAAGTAAAAATTCAAACACAATGTTAGAATTCTAAAGAATATAGCAAGCTCAAGACGGCAGATATACATGTAAAACTCTTATGTAGGGAGATTTGTTTCATCTCTGTGTACCATCTGAGGCTGTGTATAGGAGATAACTACTTCACAGGGTATAGGAGAGCATTTATATCCACTTTAACCCGAGATATGGGGGGGGGGGTGTATTTAATCTAATAGATTTAGATGCACCAAGAAACTAAAGCCTTTTCCCGCATCCAATTGCATAGCAGGAGATTGTGACTGGCTCTTTATGCAGCCGATTCACGCATCCACACAGTGGCTCCGGTGTGAATTGCACAGGAGCCATGTGCATCAGTTTCTGGTCCAAATGCAGCTCAAAATTCGGTCTGAAATCAGACCTGAAACAGTAAACGGAGATGCCCCAGACTTCTGCTGTGAGCCTCTGCAATCTCTAGTGTGAACCCAGCCTTAAGCAGTTACAGCAACAGTTTTTTTTTTTTCTTTTAGGGTAAAGGTTTTACATAAGTTTATTTATTTAAGGTACTTGCATAGTGCCGTCAAATTACGCAACACTTTACATTGTACATTCACATCAGTCCCTATCCTCAAGGACCTTACAATCTAATGTCCCTAACTCACATTCATATACTAGGACCAATTTAGACAGAAGCGAATTGTCTTTGGAGTGTGGGAAACAGGCAAAAGTGCTAACCACTACACCACTGTGCCCTGTCAAATGAAAAATCGAAGAAGTCAGCCTGCAGAGGGAGATTGGCAGAATAAATATGGCCACGCAGTTATTTTTTTCAATCGGCCTGTGGGCTGATTTGAAAACATTTAGCAAATTTTTCCATTCACATTATACAATGCAGACAGATGAATATCTGTCTGCATTGTATAATGTGAATGGAAAAATTTGCTAGATGTTTTCAAATCAGCCCACAGGCCGATTGAAAAAAATAACTGTGCGTGGCCATATTTATTCTGCCAATCTAAATAATGCCATTTAAAGAACTAAAACAATAGAACAGATGTTTTTAATACATATGCCTTAAAGAGGTTGTAAACCTCCCTGTGTAAATTGTACCTATAGGTAAGCCTATAATAAGTCTTACCTAAAGGTACTGTAAAATAGCTCTTAAATGTGTGCCGTTTAGGAGGCCCTTAATGTATATTGTGCCAATGATGGAACGGCCGCTGTGCAGTTTCTTCAGGAGCATGCGCCGTGACCAGCGGTTCCAGACTGCATGCGCAGGAGTGACGTCATGTGGCTCCGGCCACTCATACAGCTGGAGTTTTTACCATTTCTCATATTGCCCCTTTTAATAATTGTGATCACTTTTTATGTACGGTAACTTGTGGTTTTATTATAATAAAACCTATACTTTTTGACCTGCACCATTGGGGCTGCGTTGTTCTTTCTCTTCCCCACATGTTGTTTGGAGCCTTCCATCTCTGCCCTGTCCCATCCCCTTAGGGGTAATACCATCACCCCCCCCATTCATTTGGGGTTGGATACTTTGGATCATTTGGGACATCATTCCAGGATGTTGTGCATCTATGGCCCTCCACTGAAGATTTACCCCACTCGTTGATCCAGTTTGAGGAAGCCAAGCAGATTGTGCCCCGAGAGAGTTCATGTTCACTTGGTTTTTTCATCCACTTCGCCTTCATTGTTTTTTGTTTGTTTATCACCTTTTACTACAGTGATTTGCATTTTTCTATTTAGAGATATCATTGTCTCTATCTCACTTAGCGCTACAATTTTTCCCCCCATCACTGTTAAATATTTGTCATATTGTAATGTAGCAGCTTATTTCTTTTTATTGTCACTTTTTTAGATCAGCGCAATATTTCCCCCATTTCCTTCCATACAGCTGGAGTGCACGACCCTGAAAGGAAGACAAGTGAAGATGGATGTGGTCTGCAGCGTGGACGCAGCGGGCTTAGTTTGCATGTGTCACATAATGTGCTAGCATGCGATGCATACTAGCACATTATGCCTTTACTTTACAAGGAAGAAGAAAGGAAGAAAAACCTACCAGGGTTTACATTTCTTTAACACATACTGGCCAAGGCAGAAAAAAATGTCTAAAATATAGGCACAAAGTGCTTCCTTCCTTGTATTGAGTTCTTACACAACAGCCTTACTGCAAAATGACCGCTATAAAAAAAAAATGTAGGTACACAGCTGACCTTTCTACTACAAAGCCAACTGGTATAAAACACAATTCTCCACATTCCTCAGACGCCAATCCTCCTGTGACATCACAAGAGGGAGCTGTGTCCAGCAGAAGAACTGGTAAGCACATAAGCAAAAGCATGTACACCTCTTGCAACTGAAGAATCTGCACGTGAAACTCAACGAATGGACAATTTCTGCACGTCATAATCTCTAATGATCAACTAACTACAGTCCACTGTAATTCTATCTTATCTGCATTAACACAGATAAGTTATGAAAATAGAAATGGTAATGGACGTGTAAAGATTACTATCTTTACCAAGCAAGATTGAGAAGATATGAAGCAATTGGCTTATTGTTTTACAGCATGGAGTGATGCGTGGCGTGATACGTCAGATGCGGAATGAAAGCCCAACAATCCCTCCTAAACTACATCTACTGTTTGTATACAAGTTACTTATGGCACAGTGAAGGTTATTTAGTAACTATGATAGAATTAGGAAGTACAATATGCTCCCATGACATTTACAAAGCCTGTTCAAAGTAGAACACAACCAGACTGACAAATGTATTTTTTTTTTTTATTAAAACAAATAAAATATAAGATCAAATTAAATTCACCTCCAAAATTGCTGAAACTTTTACAGAGCACGTACTCTACGGGGCTATTCACAACTGAGCATTTTTAGCCCATAAAAAGCTTATCTCAAAAGTTACAAAACGCCCAACAAGCAAAATCTCATTCATTTGAATGGCCCCTGTTCACATCTGAGCGTTCTGTCGCCTGAAGAGCAAAAAAGTACATGAGCTTATTTTTAGGCAGATTGATGCTTTTTACAATGGTGACCTTTTGACCTGTACAAAATCGTGTCAAAATTACGGGAAAAGGGATCTATTTCCACCTAAAAACAATACGCTCAGGTGTGAATGCAGCCTCACTCCAGCTCATAATTTATAATAAGTTACATTCCCAGAATAATCCTACCCTGCAACATTAGTATGCCCTGCACAGCCCACAGGCCTGGGCAAAATACAAGATTAGGTCAATTTTTACATATAGTTGATAATAGGGTGGTAATGCCTTTTAATTCCTTTTGCTTCAAATCTAATGTCCCTTCACACTACTTTTGACATCTGCAGCTTTCTCATGCCTTCCGTAGCCAGTTTTCTCATCAATCCATACAGCTTAAAGCGTTTGTATAGTTTAAAAAAATAAAAATACATTTTGTGCCACCTGGAGCTCATTATGAAATACTTACCTTAGAACGAGGCGTCGGTATCTCTGCCAGTCAACGCCGAGGGAGATTACATTTTCCCTCGACGTGTCTTCCGGGTATCTTGGCTCCAGCTCTGCGAGTGGCTGGAGCCGCAATGTCGTCACCCCTGCAAATGCGTGTGGGAGATTTCTTTCTGGCAAGGTTTGGCATCTGCCAGGCCTTCAGCCCAGAATCCCCTGTGCGCATGCGCCGCTGCAGTCAGGGGCTCATTGCGAGAGGAATATCTCCTATACAACCACTTTAAAGTGGACCTTCAGTCATATTTTCCAACTTTCTATCTATTAAAGCGGATTCCTGTCAAAAAAAATTAAAAAAGCCAGCAGTTACAAAAAGTGTACCTGCTGACTTAATAATCAGACACTCGCCTGTCCCACGGTACAGCGATTTGGGCATACGAAGCCCTGCTAATTTTTCCCTGCTCTCCATGGCACCGGCATTCTTACTGCGGGAGCCCAGCTGTGGCTTCACAGCCAGGCATGTGTCGTGCTGCATGCTGTGAATGGCCGGGCAATCTTTTGGAACCTGTGATGTGTCCCAGAAGGTTGCAGTGAGCAGGGGGGTATAAGTGAACTTCCTTCCGGCGCCCCAGAGCCCCGGGATGAAGTGGGAGCTGGATGCTTCTAAAAAGCAAAAGAATTTCATGTGGCATGTCAGTGGGTCACCTTCACTTAAAGCAAAGATTCATTTTTGGGTAACATTGTCTTGTGTAGCAAATTGTATATAATTTTTATTTTTATTTTTACAAAGGGCCTCCACAGATTTATTTAAATTGTTTTCTAATCAAAGAATGGAAACAGGTGCTGGGGAAAAAAATGTACAGGCTCCCAAAATATTACACATTAGGACTCAGAAAACCAGTTTTACACTACCCGACGAAGATAAATAACAGTGTCCCCCAACTGTGTTAGAGAGGATGCAGGAAACTTTGCTGCATGTCTGGTGGGACTGCTCACTGAGACATTAAAATTCAAATCAAAGCCATTCTTGATGAGCATATCTCAGACCACCCCCATTTTACCCTATCTAACCTCTCCCTCACTCCCCACTTTTTTATTCTCGCTCTGGGCTGGTGTCTCCCATTGTGGCAAAGTTTAGGAAATACATCAGAAATATAATGGCGCCGACTTGGTTGTATTAATCGCACAAATTAAATTTAATTGTGAGTTTTGTACAATCTTGTTCTCTTCTGTTCATGTCAATGCATGTCGCACATTGCAACATAAAAACCCAATAAATAAATAAAAATAAATACAAACTAAGGCGAAAGCAATTTGTATACATAGTTAAGTATGCATCTGTGCTATAACCCAGCTTTTTCAGATGTACAGCTTGCTAGGGGAAAGATTTTTTTTTTTTTTTTACACATTTTTACTGGCAAATATATTCTAAAACATATATAAAATGTTTGGTTTATAAGAAGATCATACAGGAAAAACACTGTTTGTGATAATACTGCCTTATATTGGAAAATACAGGAAATAACTAAATGCAAAACAGTATGAAAATGAGGCAAAAAATTAAAATTATGAAACCACAGATTCTGAAAAGATACATTTACATTCCAAATATTTCCTGGTCCAGGATCCAGCTTATCTGAAAATAGCGACTGCTATCTTTATGGTTCTATCCCATTTTGCAGGTCATGTGAGCAGGTGTGGGTTCAGATGAGAGTAGATTTATAGTGATGGATAGTGGAGGTGGCTGTGAATTTATGAACAGCAATTGTGAGTAGCAGTGGACTGGAGGACAGTGAGCACAAATTAAAAACACACTCTTTTGAGCCCAGGTTCACACTGGGTTCGACTTGAGATGCGATTTGATTTCACATGTGAAATTGCATCTCAAATCGGAGGCATTTGCCGGCAATGACACCGTCCTAATCGGTGCGACGCCGCATCCGCGGCGCCGCACCGATTTCAGAAAGTAGTTCCTGTACTACTTTTTGCGATTTCGGGCCGGGATTTACATTGACATCTGTGCAGAAACCTGCACAGATGTCTCTTAAATCGCCGCCGAAGTTGGGACTGCCAGCGGGAGTGAAATTGTGCGAGTTCAGCTAAACTCGCACGGCTTTACTCCCACAGCCCAGTGTGAACCAGGGCTTAAGTGAATTACCGTATTTACAGGTGTATAACACGCACTCTAAGAGGGAAGTTTCAGGAA
Organism: Rana kukunoris; assembly: GCA_029574335.1. Lineage (NCBI taxonomy): Eukaryota > Metazoa > Chordata > Amphibia > Anura > Ranidae > Rana > Rana kukunoris. Next base: position 99,031,697 of record CM056050.1, on the reverse strand, counting down.
AAAAACTTTCCACAGCCCCCTGTGTATAACACAGGCACCCACTATTTTCAGGGTAAAAAAAGTGAGTGTTATACGCCAATAAATATAGTATATACAACATTGAAAGGATGTAGCTCTTCCTAGAAACAGTTCCCACTCATAGATATGACTACATGATCCCGTCATACTTCTTAACCCACACAAGGAGCAGGAAGGAGCTAGGGGAAGGTGGTAGACAAGTACAAATACATGCTACACCTGAGTAAAATTTAAGCGGAAGGTACATTTTTATTTAAAGGAGAAGATATCAGGGACAGGATTGTAGTCCTACACAAGGCTGGAATGGTGTACAAGGCCATCACCAAGCAGCTTGGTGAGAGGGTGACAACAGATGGTGCGATTATTCCCAAATGGAAGATACTCAAAATAATGACAAGAAGCGCTTGACCTCTTTGACCTCAGGGTTTTGCCACAAAGTACCAAGTCATGTTTTGCGAAGGGGTCAAATACTTATTTCACTCATTAACCACTTCAGCCCGGACTATTTGGCTGGCCAAAAATCAGAGCACATTTTGCGATTCGGCACTGTGTCGCTTTAACTGACAATTGCGTGGTCATGTAACGTAGCTCCCAAACAAAATTGATGTATTTTTTTGCACAAATAGAGCTTTCTTTTGGTGATATTTGATCACCTGCACGTTGTTTTTTTGTGCGCAATAAACAAAAATAGAGCGAGAATTTTGAAAAAAAAAAGCTAAATTTGTACTTTTTGCTAGAATAAATATCCCCCCAAATATATGTATAAAAAAAGTGTTTGATTGGTTTGCGCAAAAGTTAGAGCGTCTACAAAATAGGGGATAGTTTTATGGCATTTTTATTTAATTTTTTTGTTTTTACTAGTAATGCAATTTTTATCATGACTGCAACATTATGGCGGACACATCGGACACTTTTGGCGCTATTTTGCGACCATTGTCATTTATACAGAGTTATATAGCTATATAAATGCGCCGATTACTGTATAAATGTGACTGTAGTGAAGGGGTTATCCAGTAGGGGGCAGGGAAGGGGTCAAGTGTGTCCTAGGGATGTGTTCTAACTGTAGGGGGGTGGACTATGTGTGACATGACACTGATCACCGCTCCTGATCACTGGGAGCTGTGATCAGTGTCCAGTCACTAGGCAGAACGGGGAAAGGTTTGTTTACATTAGCATTTCTCCATTATTCCACTTCATGAGACGATTGCGGGACTCCCGGCGGACATAGAGTCTGCGTTACCAGCGGTCAGACTCACGGAGCGCACGGCGGGCACAATGCTGAGTCCTAAAGGCGATGTAAATATACGTCGATCTGCCCACGTATATAGTCGTGCAGCGGTTGGCAAGGGGTTGAAATGCGAATCAATTTAAAACTTTTTGAAATGCCTTTGTCTGGATATTTTTGTTATTCTGTCTCTCACTGTTAAAATAAACCTACCATTTAAATGATATACTGATCATTTCCTTGTCAGTTGGAAACGTACAAATTCAGCAGGGGATCAATTACAGTTTTCCCTCACCGTTACATGATTTCAAGTGTGATAAATTCATTTGAGGGTGAGATAATTGTATAATGTATGTTTTGGTCCAATCACAGAAAGCATACCATATTAAGTAGGCACCACATCCCACATTTTCTAAACGGTGCTTGATAACAAAAATTATTGAAATGAGAAAGAAAATATTGTACGAGTCAAAGAGTACAAAAATAGAAAAATGTTTATTAAATAGACATCGATATAATAATATATCCACAAGACAAAACAAAGTCCTACGAATACATAGGATAAAAAGATAGTCGGTCAGAGGTAAGTAAAATCTGATTTAAGCCACAGTGGATTGTTGTATCCCAACAGTTTCGCTTGTGATAAGCTTCCTCAGGGGTAGGTGGTAACAATCGCGGCTTTTGGATTTATTAAACTACAAACGTGTAGAAAAACATGAATATTAATTTTATACAGACAAATAATGATTGAACAAAATATGCATATAAAGAGAATACATACAATATTACTGGGCTGTATGTATTCTCTTTATATGCATATTTTGTACAATCATTATTTGTCTGTATAAAATTAATATTCATGTTTTTCTACACTTTTGTAGTTTAATAAATCCAAAAGCCGCGATTGTTACCACCTACCCCTGAGGAAGCTTATCACAAGCGAAACTGTTGGGATACAACAATCCACTGTGGCTTAAATCAGATTTTACTTACCTCTGACCGACTATCTTTTTATCCTATGTATTCGTAGGACTTTGTTTTGTCTTGTGGATATATTATTATATCGATGTCTATTTAATAAACATTTTTCTATTTTTGTACTCTTTGACTCATACAATATTTTCTTTCTCATTTCAATAATTTTTGTTATAAAGCACCGTTTAGAAAATCCCATCTCCTTTTTTTCTCCTTTTCCAATTGTATAATGTGCTTAAAATACATTTGGCAAATTGTATGGTACCAGAACTGCCATACCAAGAACTAAGCTAAATGTCATACAGCTAGTCACTATGGCAAGAAGAGTTAAACCGGTGAGATAAAAATTCTGCTTATCCCACTGGGCCCCACCTATAACTAAAATATAACTTTTACCCAATTTTTTTTTTTTTTTTTTAAGATTTTTGCAATTTTGAACCGTGCCAAGGTCAATTCTAAGAAGCAAATCACTTACACAGGGAAATTGAGTAGGCAAAAAGAGGCCAAAGTACAATATCTTTGTCCTTACAAGATTCATGCGATCAAAAGCATTCAGAGACCTTCCCCCTTTATTTGCCAAGTCAACACAGAGGGAATAGGCCTCGAAGCTTATTATCAGCTCATCCAACTGATAGGACTGTAAATATTTTTCTAGGTTATCGCAAAGGTAGTAAATATCTTTGCAGGTGTGATTCAGTTGATTGAAGCATCAGCAGTATACTAATTTCTCTTGTGTATTGGTCAGAAATCAGCAATAAAATACTGATGTGTCAGGAAGAAGGGTGCAAGGGAATGTCATACATTTGAAGCCAATGGAAGGCAGGTTCAAGATCATTCAACTCGCAAGTGCCTGAGACCTAGGTTTTAGTGTCTTGCGTGTATTTATGTCTAAATACAGACATATAGGCTTATCTCTAGGGGTAGAACACAATGCATCACTGATTGCATAATGGTGAAAGGAGTGGTCGGGAATTTATTTCACAGAGGACTTGTGAGCTTCAGCTGAACATTCTGATGGCTTTGACATACTGTATAACAGTTGGCAGCCTTCCAACCTAAACAAAGGCCTCACAGAACTGATCAACAGATTGGAATATCACTTTTGCTTTTGATTGTGTCATCAACGCTCCAACTTCAAGAGATTCTATTGTGAATAATCATGTATTATACATGATGGAGCCATGAAGTTTATTGTAATATGCTGCCCAGAAAAATCACTAGGTTTAAACAAAGCCAGCTGACCTTTAGAAGGCCCTACAAGGCCCCTGTATTGTCCCCTACCCAAGGCAAAGGTTATGGACCTTACAGTACACCTCCTGTCCAGTGTGGTTGCCAACACCATCTACAAATCCCAGCCACTTGAGGATGCCATTGCATAACTTCCAGTGTGCTGTTATTCTTAGGGTCACCGTTATAAATTCATATCAAAGGCCGTACAAAGCAGAGCAACAGCATTTACTGTGAACATTTCACAATGACATGTAATACAACAGGTTCAGCTACCCAACAACTAAATTTGTTATCAGCACTGTTTGTTCCATAGTTAGTCAGGCTACGGATTTCCTCATCCTTTTTGTTCCACAGCTAATCAGGTACCCAGAAATTCAACAGGAAAAATGAAAGTCAACAGATTGGTAACAATAAAAAATATGTTATCAAGAATGTATTTGGAATGCAATGGATTTCTTCTATTATAGTAAACAGAAATGTGGAGTGCCAGTGAATATGCTTTCTTTCCTCTTTCCTTTTCAAACAAATATGGGTGCAGCTGATTAAGGATAAAGGAGAGACACGCTGTGCAATGTTTACAATCTGTCAGAAAAAGTCTTTCCAGTGTAATGCATTCCATGTTATTCAACACAAAACAGTGATTATGATGATGGTGATAATAAAAATGCATTAAAGCGGAGTTCCACCCTTAAAACCACTTTCTTTCATCCCATCCAGCATACTGGCGTCAGCGCCAGTATGCTGTTTTTTTTTTTTAATCCATGTACTTACTTTATAATAGATCATTTAATTTTGGGCGCACCGCGGTGTATGTCGCTGCTATAAGGCGTCACGCCTTCCGGAAACAGCCGACTAGCGTTCGGCTCTTCTCGGCGCCTGCGCACAGACCCAGGAGCTGACTGCGCAGGCGCCGTAAATAGCCGGTCCTAGTTCGGCTTTTTTCGGAGGGCGTGACATGGCTATATACGGCGCCTGCGCAGTCAGCTTCTGGGTCTGTGCGTAGGCGCCGAGAAGAGCCGAACACTAGTCGGCTGTTTCCGGAAGGCGTGACGCCTTATAGCGGCGACATACACCGCGGTGCGCCCAAAATTAAATGATCTATTATAAAGTAAGTACATGGATTAAAAAAAAAAAAAAAAAAACAGCATACTGGCGCTGATGCCAGAATGCTGGATGGGATGAAAGAAAGTGGTTTTAAGGGTGGAACTCCGCTTTAAGCAGCGCACAGTGTATTTTGCACATTAATAGACCCTTATAGCGAACAGACCAAACACATGAAGCAGACTGGATGATGGAGGTGTGAGAGGCATCACACAATTGAAACATTTTCTGTCCCTTATAACCAACCATTGATGGGTTCTGCTGGTTCTGCAATACTTCACTTGTGTATACACAATCACCACAAAGCATCAGTAGTCGTCCAGCAGGTACTGTCAGTAAAAGCCTTGACTGCTGTGCACTAGACTATGTTACAAAGTTAGTCAAGTTGAAAAAAGACACAAGTCTATCCAGTTCAACCATAAAAAAAATATTGTACAATCCAATATACCCAATTCTATATTCACAGTTGATCCAGAGGAAGGCAAAAAAAAAACCAGCAGAGCATGATCCAAATTTGCTACAGCAGGGGAAAAAAATCCTTGCTGATCCCCCGAGAGGCAATCGGATTTACCCTGCATCAACTTTACCTATAAAATGTCAGTGCTCAGTTATATTATGTACATTTAGGAAAGAATCCAGGCCTTTCTTAAAGCAATCTACTGAGCTGACCAGAACCACCTCTGGAGGGAGTCTGTTCCACATTTTGACAGCTCTTACTGTAAAGAAACCTTTCTGTATTTGGAGGTGAATACATACCTGCGGACCGTATTTCATCCATCCATTTCCAGATGAAATACGGACATACATGTATCCCTATGGAATTGCGGATGTACATCCGCTGACATCCAATCTCATCGGTCCCCGCTATGGTCCATTTCTGCAGACAGATGAAAATCCTATCTTTCTATCCGATCCCCCCATAGAGGAGAGCGGAGATCTGACAGGGCAGTCTCTACACAGCATACACACTCGCCGCCAAGCTGCAACATTGGTGTGATGCTGCAGCTGTCCCACACCAATTCGAAGCCTGAGAACTGAGCATTTACATGACTGCTGATTGATCACTTCTCCGTCATCTCTGAGCTGAGAGCTGTGACTGTCAGTCACCACTCTGTGCTTTGCCCCTCCAGCTCTCACTGGAGCACTGGGCTGGGGAGGAAGATGAGGCAGCTAGCTCAGGCTCTCAGTGGCATGGCTAACTGTTGATCAGGCATCTGGGCGGATCGGGATTGGAGTTGGCTCTGATCTGTAGTGGATCTGTAATGTCAGCCGACTTTAGCTGATTCTGGGTCACAGTAGAGCATAAATGAATGCGCTACTATGACCCACAAGAAAAGTATGTCTCAAAAGGCTTTGGCTATACTTTTCTTTTAATTCTAGGTAAGCTGAAATATATTTAACCACTTAAGCCCCGGACCAAAATACAGCTAAAGGACCAGGCCCCTTTTTGCAAATTGGCACTGCGTCGCTTTAACCGACAATTGCGCAGTCGTGTGACCTAGCTCCCAAACAAAATTGGTGTCCTTTTCTTCCCACAAATAGAGCTTTTTTTTGGTGGTATTTGACCACCTCTGCAATTTATTTTTTTTGTGCTATAAACAAAAATAGAGCGACAATTTTGAAAAAAATGCAATGTTTTTTTACTTTTTGCTATAATAAATATCCCCCAAAAATATATAAAAACATTTTTCCTCAGTTTAGGCCGATACGTATTCTTCTACCTATTTTCGGTAAAAAAAATTAAAAAAAATAAAAAAATCGCAATAAGCGTTTATCGGTTGGTTTGCGCAAAATTTATAGCGTTTACAAAATAGGTGATAGTTTTATTGCATTTTTTTTTTTACTACTAATGGTGGCGATCAGCGATTTTTTTCATGACTGCGTCATTATGGCGGACACTTCGGACAATTTTGACACCTTTTTGGGACCAATTGTCATTTTCACAGCAAAAAATGCATTTAAATTGCATTGTTTATTGTGGAAATGACAGTTGCAGTTTGGGAGTTAACCACAAGGGGGCGATGTAGGGGTTATGTGTTCCCTGAGTGTTTACAACTGTAGGGGGGTGTGGCTGTAGGTGTGACGTCATCGATCGTGTCCCCCCTATATAAAAGGGATGACGCGATTGATGCCGTTTACACACGTCTCTCCCCGTTCTTCAGCTCCGGGGACCGATCGCCGCACTCCAGCGGCGATCGGGTCCGCGAATCCCACGGTCCCCGGAGCTTCAAGTAGCTGGGTAGTAGTACAGGACGTACCTGTACGTGGATCTGCCCAGCCGTGCCATTTTTCCGACGTATATGTGCAGGAGGCGGTCCTTAAGTGGTTAAAGCAGAACTAAACCTATCAGTTTAAATGTTTCCCAAAACAGTTAAATTCAAGGCATGCCGTGAATAACAGTCCCATTTGCTTTTGCCCTCAACCAAATGGTCAAATCATCAAATGGCTGTCACAACAAAATGGCAGCTACAGATCAGACAGACACTAAAATTACAGCTTTTTTTGCTTTAAAATATAGACTGCTTGCTTTTGGATTTAGGCACACTTTAGCCACAGCCTTGAATTGACCGAAGGCACCATACCCCAATATTCTGCTATCAGTATGGTGGCTATAACATTGCTGCCACTGATAAATTGCTGGCCTGTGACAGTTCAGTAACTAGAAGATGTATATATTTTTGTTAGCAACATTACGGTTTCTGAACAGTAAGTCAAACTATGGCTTTACTTAGGATGTCTCAATACATTATAACACAGAGTAGGTACACAACTGTCCTGAGTGGTTGATTAAATGCTGAATATAACAGCCACCTGCATCGTTTGACTAGTAAAGCAAATCCTAAAAAAGGAAAAATGTATTCTACAGTCCCACCCAATCTTAAAAATGATGAATACTGTGGCCTGTCATATTTTTGTAATACTGGTTCCAGTACATCATTTTGTACCTTAGAGATCTTTAACTCACAAAAACAAAAAAAAAAGCTATGCATGCAAATAAACATACTGTACATACAATAAACTTGTAAAATTGACAGGCTTTGGGTTTATTATTCCTACCAAAATACTTGCATGCATTATTCCTTACATCATAGAGACACAGTTAATGTAATCATACTTTGGTGTTTTTGCTGTATGAGTTATGTGAAAAACATCTCCAGTACAATACATGCACGGGAAAAAAAACAAATAAATCAAATGTGTAAGAAATGTGCTTGGGGAAATTCCTTCAATTAATGCCAATATATAACGTCACACAGAGATTACTAAACAAACACATGAAACATTTTGTTTATAGAATTAATGAGAGTTTAAACAATGCTGGACAAATGGGCTTTTTGCAGGTGAATGCCCTAAACCAGCCAACACAATAATAAAGATATCTACACACATTCAATGGCATGAGATGTGTAGGCACAATCTCACAAAACTAAAAATCTTAGACCACTCTATCCAAAATGGAAAAACAAGTTTTGCCTAAAATTCTATAAAGTGGATGTACACTCTCTCCTATACCCAGTGAAGTGAATAGCCTCACATGATACACAGGAATTAAACAAATCTCCCTACTAGAGATGAGCTCCGGCGTGTTCGCACAGTCCACGAGCAGAGCCCGCCAGGAAGTCTGCACAGCGCTGCACTAATCACAGGCAGGGAGACATATTTCTGATGCTCGGCTGCAGAGATCGGGAAATCTCTCCCTGCCTGTGGCTAACGCAACGCCGTGCAGACTTTCTGGTGGGCTCTACATGTGGACTGTGCGAACACACTGGAGCTACTCCCTACATAACTTTTACATGTATATCTGCTGTATTTCTCTTTCTACACTCTTTGAAAAGTGCACATTGTGTTAGAAATCTTTCTTCCTCTTTCCTGCATCCCCACCCCCCTCCCCCCAAGGCCTTATAGGCTGAAAAGCATTAACTGTTTTCATTTGCGTTTGTTCACTGTTGCTTGGCAATAAAAACATTGTTTTATTTAAAGAGAAACCACCAGAGTGCAGATCTTTTTCCCTACACCCCCCTCCTCCACAGAGGAACGAACGAACGTGCAGAGCTGAAGTCTGAACAAACAAGTTCACTGCTAATCTTCCTCAAAGCTCCATCCCCAAAACAAATTGGCAGCTGCTGTTATGTTGTGTTGGAGAATGTGTCAGAGGTGACTCTGCTGATAACAAAGGAACGGAGCACCCGAGAGAATGTGCAATTAGAGCTTTGGAGAGAGATAAGAAAACGCTACAGATATACAGCATCTCACAAAAGTGAGTACATCCATCACATTTTTGTAAATATTTTATTATCTTTTCATGGGACGAGAGTCCCATAGGAGTTTCCAACTGATTGGTGTTCCTTCCTATAACAGTCTATAGTTTGAACCGGTCCAGACAGCAAACTAAATTCCTTCAACAAGTAAGTGAATAGCCGCTTACCAGATCCAGAGAAGATGAAGGCACCGTACAAATCTCTCGCTGGCCGGGTCGGGACGCTCACACTGGCTCCTCGTCTCCCTCAGCTGATTGCAAGGATCGTGAGATCTCCACACGGGTTAGTTGGTGTTTTGGATCCGCAAACAAGGAAGGTGTTCAAAAATGATATTGGTGGAAAGAAGAAAAAAGAGGCTTCATAGTGCAATGATGTATTAAAAAGCACTTTATTCCATTTGATTGAAATAAATCACTGACATCCATAAACCAGCCTTTTGAATCAAGGTAAAGGATTCCGGTAAAAAAGTTAAAACCAGCGTCAGTTGCAACCGATCAACTGGAGGTGTGGTGACGTCAGCTATTGATGCTCCACCCGACGTAACGTTTCTCCCTATTGGGCTTCTACTGGGAAAGGAGGCATGCAACCGACGCCGGTTTTAACTTTTTTACCGGAATCCTTTACCTTGATTCAAAAGGCTGGTTTATGGATGTCAGTGATTTATTTCAATCAAGTGGAATAAAGTGCTTTTTAATACATCATTGCACTATGAAGCCTCTTTTTTCTTCTTTCCACCAATATCATTTTTTGTGTGGCCACCATTATTTTCACTTGGGGCCCAATTTGTACATTTTTACTTAGAGGTGTACTCACTTGTGTTGCTTTTTTTGATTGGACAGCTAATTTACACTGTTATACAAGCTGTACACTCACTACTATTCATTGTAGAAAAGTGTAATTTCTTCAGTGTTGTCACATGAAAAAAAAAAATATTTACAAAAATGTGAGGGGTGTACTCACTTTTGTAAGATACTGAATGTACTTAGGTCAAAGTTCATGAATAGGGTTTACAACCACTTTAACGTTATGTAGCCTCAGCTATATACTGTATATAAAACTGAGTTTTGGCAGTGGGGCGAGAACTTCCTGTCCCGCTACTGCAGTGTTTCTCAACTCCAGTCCTTTCAGGATTTCCCTCAGATGAAAAGGCTGTGGGAATTACTAAGGCAGTGAAACTGATCAAATCACCTGTGCAAAACAATGGAAATCCTGAAAACCTGGCCTGTTGGGGGGCCTTGAGGACTGGAGTTGAGAAACACTGCGCTACTGGAACAAAATAGAGTCGAGCTGACTGCTCCTCAGCCATTTAGAGTAAGCTTTTTATGCTATGAATACAAAGCTTCTTTTGATTGACTGAGGAGGAGAGGCAGGAGGATGACATCACAAACTCCACCTGAGTCAAACAGAAGAATTGTTTTATTCAGTCATAGAATACAAAGCTTCCCGTGAATGGCTAAGCAGTGCTAAGCCCAACTATTTGGTTCTGGGAGTGGGATAGGAAGTTCTCAAACCACTGCCCAGGTGCAGCATTGTATACTGTATGCAGCAGGGCTGATACAACACACCCAGTAAGAGCACCTGTTGGTGCAGCAAATAATTTGTTTGGGCCAGCTTCGCCCAAACAAATGTCTTTTTAAATAAAAACACAACAAGCTGGCCACAGATGGATTGAAATTCACCCCTTCCTGTTCCCACAAAGTTGGGAACATGACACTGTCTACGATGTCTTGGTATGCCGATGCCATTCCCTTCACTGGTACTAAGGGGCCAAGCCCAACCCCTGAAAAACAACCCCAAATCATAATTCCCCCCTCCAAAATGATTTTGACCGATTCACAAAGAAAGGTCCATAAAGACATGGATGCGCGAGTTTGGGGTGGAGACACTTGAATGGCCTGCACAGAGTCCTGACAACAACCCGATAGAACACCTTAGGTATGATGAATTAGAGCGGAGACTGCGAGCCGGGCCTTCTCTTTCACATCAGTGCCTAACCTCACAAATGTGCTTCTGGAAGAATGGTCAAATATTCCCATAGACACACTTCTAGACCTTGTGGACAGCCTTCCCTGAAGAGTTGAAGCAGTTAAAGCTGCAAAGGGTGGGCCAACTCAATATTGAACCCTGCGGATTAAGACTGGGATGCCATCATGTGCGTGTAAAGGCAGGGGTCCCAATACCTTTGGTAATATTGTGTGCATAATATATATACACACACACACACACACACACAATATTATATATATATGTATATATATATATATATATATATATATATATATATATATATATATATATATATATATATATACACACACACACACACACACACACACACTGTATTTATTGGCGTATAACACTCACTTTTTTACCTTAAAAAAAGTGGGTAAACTGTGCCTGCATGTTATATGCAGCTGGCTGTGAAAAGTTTTTCCTGAAAGTTCCCTCTTAAAAGTTAGGGTGCGTGTTATACTCCTGTGCGTGTTATATGCCGATAAATACGGGTACTTATTTTTTACAAAAAGGGTTACCACAGTTTTCTGACAATATTGTGTCTCGAGATGAATGGGAACTTAAGCAAGACTGCAAAAGATTTTGCTCCTTTATTATCCATCTTCAGATCTGCAGTTAGTATCCTATCTTTAATAAACACTTTACACAAATTTCACCCAAGAGTCATATTTTTCCAATGGAATAAAAAAAAAAAATAATGAGTATGAATCTTGGGTGAAAAACATTTTAATTACCGTATAATATAACTTACGTTGAACACTCTCAAACATGACAGAAAAAAGAAAGTCCCGTGGAGTCATGTAAAACTCTCCATCGTACTCCAGTGAAGCAAACTGCAAGAAACGTAACTTTCGGAGTGACTGCTTTTCTTGATTTTCATCTGCAACTTCTTCTTTCTGGGAAAAAAATATATATGAATTTAGAGCAACAAGCAAAAGAGACAGGAACATACGCTAACATAAATGCATAGATTAGACACATACACCGATTTTGACAACCATTGGCAGTTGCAAAATTTCCTAAACGATCTTTTGAGCATTGAGATTTCCTAAATGTTACTAGGGTAGCCTCCAGACCTGTATATATAAAAACAGTAGGGAAAATTATTATTTGATCCCCCTGCAGATTTTATACGTTTGCCCACTTACAAGGAAATTAAGTATCTATAATTTTTATAAAAGGTGTATTTTCAATGATGGCGACAGAATATCAAACATAAATCCAGAAAAAAACACAATACAAATGTTATAAATTGAGCTGCAGTTCAGCACGTAAAATAGGTTTTTGATCCCCTACTAACCAACAATAACTCTGGCTCCCACAGACTACAGTATGTGCTCAAGTGGTACACAGATTAACGACAAGGATTTACGCCCTAAAATGATCGGGCCATTTTTTGCACAACAGCACTGCGTCGTTTTAACTGACAATTGCACAGTCATGTAACCTTGTACACAAACAAAATGTATGTCCTTTTGGTGGTATTTGATCACCTCTGCATTTTTTTTTTGCGCTATAAAAAAAAAAATAAGTGACAATTTAGAAAAAGAAAAAACAAACACACTGTTTTGCTATAATAGATATGCCCCAAAAATATATTTATTCGTCAGTTTAGGCCAATATGTATTCTTCTACATATTTTTGGTTAAAAAAAAATGGAATAAGCATACATGGATTGGTTTTCGCAAAAGTTATAGCATCTACAAAATACGGAATATAGTTAAGGCATTTTTGGGGGATTTTTTTTTCACTAGTAATGGTGGTGATCAGCGATTTTTAGCAGGACTGTGATATTGCAGCAGACAGATGACACTTGACACTCTTTTTGGGACCATGACATTTATACAGACATCAGAGCTATAAATAGCCACGGATTACTGTATAAATGTCACTGGCAGAGAAGGAGTTAACACTAGGGCTGAAACTAATGATCGTTTTCATTAGGGTTGTCCCGATACCACTTTTTTAGGACCGAGTACAAGTACCGATACTTTTTTTCATGTACTCGCCGATACCAAATACCGATACTTTTTTTAAATGTGTCCCCAAATGCAGCCATGTCCCCCCCCCCCCCCCACAGATGCAGCCATGTCCTGTCCCCCACATATTGCAGCCATGTCCTGTCCCCCACAGATGCAGCCATGTCCTGTCCCCCACATATTGCAGCCATGTCCTGTCCCCCACATATTGCAGCCATGTCCTGTCCCCCACATATTGCAGCCATGTCCTGTCCCCCACATATTGCAGCCATGTCCTGTCCCCCACATATTGCAGCCATGTCCTGTCCCCCACAGATGCAGCCATGTCCTGTCCCCCACATATTGCAGCCATGTCCTGTCCCCCACATATTGCAGCCGTGTCCTGTCCCCCACATATTGCAGCCGTGTCCTGTCCCCCACATATTGCAGCCGTGTCCTGTCCCCCACATATTGCAGCCGTGTCCTGTCCCCCACATATTGCAGCCATGTCCTGTCCCCCACATATTGCAGCCGTGTCCTGTCCCCCACATATTGCAGCCGTGTCCTGTCCCCCACATATTGCAGCCGTGTCCTGTCCCCCACATATTGCAGCCGTGTCCTGTCCCCCATACCTGTAGTAGCTGCTGCCAGGTTAATCCCTGTACATTACAGCGCGCATTACAAGCTTTCGTTTGTATACTTGTAATGCACGCCTCGCCATGTATAGACACTCCCCTTCTCGGGATTGGACAGATCCATCCAATCCCGAGCAAGGGGGAGTGTCTATACACAGATCCATGCATAGACACTCCCCCTTGCTCAGGATTGGACAGATCCGTCCAATCCCGCATTACAAGTATACAAACGAAAGCTTGTAATGCGCGCTGTAATGTACGGGGATTAAAGCGGCGGTATGCGGGGGGGAGTATTCTATTTAGGTATCGGGGGTATTTGCGGGAGTACAAGTACTCCCGCAAATACTCGGTATCGGTCCCGGTACCGATACTAGTATCGGTATCGGGACAACCCTAGTTTTCATAATCTATTAGTTGGCCGGATATTGTTTCGGTTAATAATCTTAAAAAAAAAAATGTGCCCATACGTCTTTCTTAAAAAAGTAAAATTAAAATTTAAGGGCGTTCATTCGATTTTCTAATCGTCAGTGCGGTCAAATCTACGTTCGTTTTCAACCACAATGACAGGGACGTTTAGAAATAATAGAAAACTTCTTGGTCAAAGGAATTTTCAGACAGTGTATGTGGTTTTCATTCAGAAATGACATTCATTTAAAACTGAATGTTAAAAATCAAGTGAGAATTTCAAACATTCTTTCCTTCAGCGAATATGCAATTTTTTTTTGGTATTAACCACTTGCCGACCGCGCTATAGCAAAAATACTGCTACATTGTCGTCCTTCACTTCCACGATTGTGCGTCCCCTGGGACCCGGCGGATCACGGTAAATTGCGAGGTGTCAGCAGCAGCTCTGTGGCTGGATCTGTGACAAATGCAGTCACAGATCCAGCCATCCCTCAATCCATCCCAGCTCTGCAATACCCCAGTACCGCGCGATATACCCCCCAATACCCTGCATGATACTTTGCAATACCCCAATACTCTGCAATACCGCCTATGGGGATTTTTAAGTAGCGAAGTTTGGCGCCATTCCACGAGTGTGCGCAATTTTGAAGTGTGACATTTTGGGTATCTATTTACTCGGCATAACTTCATCTTTCACATTATGAAAAAAAATTTAGCTAACTTTACTGTTTTGTTTCGTTTTAAGCACAAAACTGTTTTTTTTTTTAAAAACACGCGTTCAATAAATGTTTGCGAAAATACCGTGCGAGATAAAAAGTTGTAACGGCAGCCATTGTATTCTCTAGAGTCTTTGCTAAAAAAGCATATATAATGTTTTGGGGTTCTATGTAATTTTCTAGCAAATAAATGATGATTTTTACATGTAGGAGAGAAATGTCAGAATTGGTCTGGGTTTTCCAGAACGCCTGATGGCGCTCCCTGCATGTTGGGCCTCTGTATGTGGCCACGCTGTGTAAAAGTCTCACACATGGGGTATCGCCATACTCGGGAGGAATAGCAGAATGTGTTTTGGGGTGTAATTTGTGGTATGCATATGCTGTGTGTGAGAAATAACCTGCTAATATGACAGAAACAATTTTTTTTTTTTTTACAGAATTTTCAGTCGTTTTTCTTTTATAGCTCAAAAAAGAAAAAACCCAAAGGTGATCAAATACCAACAAAAGAAAGCTCTATTTGTGTGAAAAAAAAGGACAAAAATCTCAAATGGGTACAATGTTGTATGACTGAGTAATTGTCGTTCAAATTGTGAGAGCACCGAAAGCTGAAAATTGGTCTGGTTAGGAAGGGGGTTTAAGTGCCCAGTGGTCAAGTGGTTAATAATAATAATATTAACAGTCGTGATTAATTGCTCTTTTTGTACTATAAAGGGTCAATTTTAATTTTTCAACCCATTATGTTACTGGTCGATTCATCGATTATGAAAATAGTAATATAATAATTAATTTCATAATCGATTAGATGTTTCGGCCCTAGTTAAAGCGGATCTCCACCCTAAAGTGAAGATCCGCTGATCCGAACACTCCCCCCCTCCGGTGTCACAATTGACACCTTTCAGGGGGGAGGGGGGTGCAGATAGACATGCATCTGCACCCACTTCCGGCCCAGCATTCACGGGCAAAAGACGGGCATTGCATCACATCCCGTCTCCCGCCCGTTGTGTGCTGGGAACACTCAGCTCCCAGCACACAGCTGGAGCCAATTCGCGGGCGCAGCGCGACTCGCGCATGCGCCGTAGGGAACCGGGCAGTGAAGCCGCAGCGCTTCACTTCCTGGTTCCCTCACCGTGGATGGAGGGGGGAGCAGCAGGGTGACGAGCGATCGCTCATCCTCTGCTGCGGACGGCGCTGGACTCCAGGACAGGTAAGTGTCCTAATATTAAAAGTCAGCAGCTGCAGTATTTGTTGCTGCTGGCTTTTAATATTTTTTTATTTGTGAACCATCCGCTTTAATTACTTGATCAACTCCTAGTGTTAAGTGTTTTCTAGGGAGGGGTTTCTAACTGTGGAGGGAGTGAACTGACAGGGAGTAGAGATAAATCTGCCAACCTGCTGCAGTATGACGGCCGGTGGTCTTCAAGCAGTTAACCCTGTCAATTTAAGAAGGTGCTCCCAACAACAACGCATTATGTGTAAAACCAATTCAAACCTCACCATCATGGGTAAGACCAAAGAGTTATTAAAGGACATCAGGGACAAGATTGTAGACCTGCACAAGGCCAGACCATCAGCAGGAAGCTTGGTTAGGAGACAACTCTTCACAAAGGGTAGAAATACAAAATAACCAATTGTGTTCAGTCTAGAGCTCCATGCAAGATTTCGCCTCATGGGGTAAGGATGATCATGAGAAAAGTGAGGGATCAACCCAGAACTATACGGGAGGAGCTTGTGAATGAGCAAGACAGTTGGGACCACAGTCACCAAACAAATCATTGGTAACAATATGCTGCCATGGATTGAAATCATGCTGTGCCCACCAAGGTCCACCTCCTCAAGGTGGCACATGTACATGTATAGGCAGTTAGCCAGTTTTGCCAACCGCTCATAGATTTACGGGCAGCCTGTAAAAACAGGGCACTTTTTCTCCCGCCCCTAAATGCCTGTAGGAGCTGAACAGTGCCAGTAAAAATGGCTGAGACAGGCTTGGGTGAAAACTGAGCATGCGCAGTTCCGGAAATCCTGAGATGATCTGATCCCGAGTCCACACCGCCTAGCCCGCCCACTGATGTAATGCTGCAAGCCACATATCCCACCAGCCAATACAATTTAAAAATGCCAGGAGCCGAGCGTGCTGGCGGAGGATCTGAGGCCTTGTGGGGTAGACAGTGCAGTGGAGACTGAGGGCTGGCGGCAGCATCACAGTGAGAAAGAAAGACAGCGCAGACCCCCTTAACTCCACAGCCCGCACAGACACACAAGGCCCTGACCAGTGCGCCACTGGCCAGCACTGAGCACACCCTGTCCTGGGCTGCAGCCCCCTGGTGAGAGTGGAGTGCATGCATACAAGCCAACTTGAACTTCTGACTACCACCTATCCTGTCCGCATCCTTGGACCACCACCTGTATCCTGTGCGCATCCTCTGACCACCACCTGTATCCTGTGTGCATCCTCTGACCTCCTTTACGTCAGAATCTGCAGAATACCTCCTTACATGAAGTTATGTGTAATAAAATTAAATGACACAGGAAAAAAAGTAAAGTATTGAACACATGAAGAAAGGGAGGTGCAAACAGCCATGGAAGGCAAAGACACCAGCTAAAATACATCAGTAATTAGAAAGTAAGTGCAAATTAATATCAATTGATTTGGTCTCAACTGATGGCCAATAAAAAAGGTGTCTCATTACCAAGGTGTCACACAAGCAACATCTCATTATGGGTTAAAGCAAATAGCTCTCTCAAGACCTTCACAACCTTATTGTTGCAAAACATACTGTTGCATTGTTACATAAGGATTTCTAAACTTCTGAATGTTCCAGTGAGCACTGTTGATGCCATAATCTGTGAGTGAAAAGAACATAATTTCACCATAAACCAACCACGATCAGGCGTTTCTTGCAAGATTTCTGACAGGAGTGAAAAGAATCATCAGAAGAGTTGTCCAAGAGCCAAGGACCACTTGTGGAGAGCTTTAGAAATGCATGGAATTAGCAGGTACAAATGTTTCAAATAAAACAATAAGTAATGCACTCAACTGCCATGGCCTGTCACCACACAAAAGTTTGCTGCACAACATTTAGACAAGCCTGTGAAATACTGGGAGAATATAGTCTGGTCAGATGAGATACAGTTAGAACACATCCAGGAACATACTTAACCCCTTCCGCGCCCCCTAGTGTTAACCCCTTCTCTGCCAGTGGCATTTTTATAGTAATCCAATGCATTTTTATAGCACTGAACGCTATAAAAATGCCAATGGTCCCAAAAAAACGCTGATTGCCGCCATTACTAGTAAAAAAAAATATTAATAAAAATGCCATAAAACTACCCCCTATTTTGTAAACGCTATAACTTTTGCGCAAACCAATCAATCAAACGCTTATTGCAATTTTTGTTTACGAAAAATATGTAGAATACGTATCAGCCTAAACTGAGGAAAAAAAATGTTTATATATTTTTGGGCGATATTTATTATAGCAAAAAGTAAAAAATATTGAATTTTTTCAAAAAAGTCACTATTTTTGTTTATAGCGCAAAAAAAAAAAAAAAACGCAGAGGTGATCAAATATCACCAAAAAGAAAGCTCTATTTGTGGGGAAAAAAAAGGACGCCAATTTTGTTTGGGAGCCACATCGCACGACCGCGCAATTGTCAGTTAAAGCGACGCAGTGCTGAATCGCAAACAGTGCTCTGGTCATTGGGCAGCAATATGGTCCAGGGGTTAAGTGGTTAAAGGAAGGATACATTTTTTTTTTTTTTACCACAACATTCTTGCTAAAAATCAGCTGCCATCTACACGGACGATGATAAAACAAGGGTAGGCATTTCAGCAAGAAAATGATTCCAAACAAAGCCAAGGAAATGCTCAATTGGCTTTAACCACTTAAGAACTGTAATGATTTACCCTCTTAATGACCAGGCACTGACAATTGCGCGGTCGTGCGACTCTGTACCGAAATAAAATTGATGTCCCTTTTCCTCCACAAAATAGAGCTTTCTTTGGTGGTATTTGATCAACTCTGCATCCTAAATTTTTTGTGCTATAAACAACAAAAGCATTTTTTAATAAAAAGCTATTTTTTTTTTTAACTTTTTGGTATAATAAATATCCACAAAAATTGTATTATTCACTGAACTGCAACTCCATTTATAACATTTGTATCATGTGTTTTTTCTGTATTTTTGGTTGATATTCTGCCTTTATCATTTAAATTATACCTATGATATACCTATGATAAAAATTATAGACCCTTTATTTCTTTGTAAGTGGGCAAACTTACACAATCTAGAAGGGATCAAATAAGTATTTTGCCCATCAAGTACAATGCTGCTATCCTCACAGATTACAGTAGGTTCACACAGATATGTGGTGCGTGGCTTTAACATATCTTAGCATTTTTAATTTTTATATTCTTTATTTTATCAAAATTTACCATTACACAAAGTAGTAAAACATTTTCCCTTCCAATAGGAATACACATTAACAAATGATATTTCCAAACCTACCCTTACCCTCCTTCTCCACCCCATTCTTAGACCCTTCTTTCTCCTCTTCTCTAAATAATCTTAATCTCACTATAGTTCTTTTATAATTTAAACTTTTTCCACTTTTGCCATCTCTTAAAGTGGAGGTTCACCCTAAAACAATTATCAGTACAGTATTGCTGGTATTTGTTTTTTTTTCTCCGTACATACCGTTTGTTATTTTCCCAGGCTTCCGGGTTCTGATTCCCGCAGGACTGGGCATTCCTATTGAGAGCTTAGATGATTGATGTCTGGTGAAAAACTTCCCATGGCGCATAAGGCGCGTCACCAGTTTCCCGTAAATAGCCGACCTGCGAGTCGACGCTATACGGCGCCTGCGCAGGCACCATATAGAACCAACTCGCAGGTCGGCTATTTACGGAAAACTGGTGATGCGCTTTACGCGCCATTGGGAAATGTTTCACCAGACGTCAATCATCCAAGCTCTCAATAAGAATGCCCAGTCCCGCGGGAATCAGAACCCGGAAGCCTGGGCGAGAACAACAATTAAAACGGTATGTACGAAGAAAAAAAAACACAAATACCAGCATACTGTACATGTCATTAGTATGCTGGATGTAATGTTAGATAATTGTTTTAGGGTGAACCTCCACTTTAAAGAATCCCTCTCTAGTATCCCCTTATGGCTATGCCTTAGATATTCAATGTTGTATATCTCTTCTATTTTGTCAAACCACTCTCTAATATTTGAGCTCTCTACTTCCTTCCATTTTCTCGGTATCAAGCTTTTTCGCAATGCGGGCGGTATTAACCCTTTATCGACCGCTAGCAGGGGTTAATACCGCACTGCTAGCCGCTGAATCCCACAGCAATTCCGACGGTATAGTGCCGCTTTCAGCAGTGCTATACCGCCACCGCACCTCCCGCCCCAGTGTGAAAGGGGCCTAAATGTTCCAGTATAAAAGGTAAGTTTCGAGATCACAAGTTGCATCCAAAATTGGACAGTAGGAGATGTTTTTTTCAACACAGTGATAGCCTTTGTGATGTAAAATAAAGGCGTCTGAGGAGTGTCCTCTCTGCCATGGTAGTCACCAAGACTTCCACAAAATCCAACAGACAGATCCTGGGTGACAGGATAATAGAGATTTGGGCCACAGCATTGATGTTACCAATGACAGCAACACAGTATTGGGAAATTGCTAGGCAGGCCCAAAATGTATGATCGAAGACACCGGTAATTTGGGCACATGGCCAGCAGGCCAAGGAGAATTCTTGGTTTTGCATATGAAACCTGAAAGTGGTAAATTATGCACAATGCAGGATTTTGAATTGCATAAGTTTGTCTCTGGTGGACACTAGGTGTTGGGAGGGTATGTCCTATATGTTCAACCAATCCTTGTCCAGATCAGAAAAATTCACCTGTCATTTTAGTCTAACGTTGGATCGATCTGGAATGGCAGCCATTAAAAAGGTATTTGTGACAAACCAAGGCTGGCATCTGAATATTAGTGGCTTGAAGCAATAGTTCAAGATCTGAGCAGGTAAGATCCAAATGGCGCTGTCTGGTCCAGTCTGTGACAGCTGGGCAGCCAAATAGCAGCCTAGACCAAGCAAGGCATCATGTAGCTCAAAAGAGGAGAGGCTGCCTAGGTAAAGTTACCTAGTAATTGTGTCTAAATATGCAAGGTGAGGATGTTTTCGATTAAGTGCTTTGTAAGATAAATTTCCCTTCACTTCTCTGCCTACTGATAAGAATTTTACCATACAGTAATTGAGGGGCACATTCTTTGGTAGCGTAGGGAAATGCTAGTACCCCTGTCAGAATTTTATACTAGTCAGTGTCCCTGTTTCAGTCCAGAGTAGCAGTATAAACCAGACAGGGGTTCTAATACTGTCCTACTCTATCCAAAAAAAAAAAAAACGTTTAGCTTGACATGCACTTTACCAAACGTTAGCTGAGCTAGAATTTTGGGAAAAGGATAACCTTTCTTTGGATCATTTACCCAGGAAAATACTGTCCACTTCTTAATTGCATAGCGGCTGGAACGATCCTTTACAATCACTTTAACCCAGGATTTGGCAACTTTGCTTGGAATCTAGGAGCCAGCTAAAAAAGTTAGGAGCCAGGAAACGTGCCCCGTCCTGCCAAGCTTGTGCGCAGAAGGCATACGTGAGTAGCGCCCGCATATGTAAACGGTATTCAAACCACACATGTGAGGTATCGCCGCAATTGGTAGAGCGAGGGCAATAATTCTAGCCCTAGACCTCCTCTAACTCAAAACATGGAGATTTTAAAGGGTAAAAGTTTGTCGCTATTCCACAAGCGGACGCAATTTTGAAGCGCGACACGTTGGGTATCAATTTACTCAGTGTAACATTATCTTTCACAATATAGAAAAAAAAATTGGGCTAACTTTACGGTCTTATTTTTTAATAAAAAAAAGTGTATTTTTTCCCCCAAAAAAGTGTGCTTGTAAGACCGCTGCGCAAATACGGTGTGACAGAAAGTATTGCAACGACCACCAATTTCTTCTCTAGGGTGTTGGAATAAAAAATATATATAATGTTTGAGGGTTCTAATTAGTGGAAAGGAGATGGCCGTGAAAACAGTGAAAAAACACATTAGAACTGCCGTTTTACTTGTAATGCCAACAGCCACCACATGATGGCGGCAGATCACAGAAGCTTAGGCCTGCAAAGCCGCGGCCTCAATTACCGGCAGGCGCGGCGTGATTGTGCGGCAGGGGAGGTGGGGACGCATGGAGACACAAGATCGCGGCGGGTCCACGCCCGACGATAATTGAGGCCGTGGCTTTGCTGCCTTCTGCAGGCCTAAGCTTCCCTGGGCGCCAGGTCACAATTTTTTGTTGCAATTGCGACCGGGCACCCGGATTTTGTCGAGGCCTGCTTTAACCACTTGCCGACTGCCTCGCGTACATAGGCGTTGTCAGAATGGCACGGGCAGGCAAAGCAATCTGTACGTTGCTTTGAATCTGCCGCCAGCGATGCGCATGCCTACAGCAAGCTCCATGACCGTGCGCACGGGCTAGATTTCCGCCGGTGTCCTGCGATCGTGTCACGGAGCTGCAGAATGGGGAGATGTAAACAAGGCATTTCCCTGTTCTGCCAAGTGACAGCACAGTGATCTATGGCTCCCCGTCATCAGGAGCAGTGATCACAGTCATGTCACTTGTAGCTCAGCCCCCTCACAGTTAGAATCGCTCCCTAGGACACACTTAACCCCTTCATCGCCCCCTGGTGTTTAACCCCTTCCCTTCCAGTATCATTTACACAGTAAATCGGTGCATTTTTATAGCACTGATCACTGTATAAATGACAATGGTCCCAAACGAGTGTCAAAAGTGTCCGATGTGTCCACTGCAATATAGCAGTCATGATAAAAATCACAGATCACCGTCATTACTAGTAAAAAAAAAAAAAAAAAAATGCCATAAAACGATCCCATATTTTGTAGACGCTATAACTTTTGCGCAGCCTAAACAATATATACGCTTATTGCGATTTTTTAACAAAACTATGTAGAATAGATATCAGACTAAACTGAGGAAAAACTGTTTTTTATATATTTTTGGGGGATATTTACTATAGCAAAAAGAAAATAATATTAATGTTTTTCAAAATTGTCGCTCTTTTTTGGTTTATAGCGCAAAAAAAAATAAAACCGTAGAGGGAATAAAAAAAAACCCACCAAAAAAGGCTCTATTTGTTGGGAAAAAAAAGGGCATCAATTTTGCTTGGGTACAATGTCGCACGACTGCGCAATCGTCAGTTAAAGCAAAACAGTGCCGAATCGCAAAAAATGGTCCGGTCATTGGGCAGCCAATTCTTCCGGGGCTGAAGTGGTTACATCAAAGCTGAACTAGCTCCCAGAGCTGTGGTGGCTCAACGTGATTGGCACTGCGCTGACAAGCCATTCACCTCTGCAGCCAAGGGTTCGGATCCCGGTCTCGGCTACATGTGAATTGAGTTTGGTGGTCTCAGCCCGGCTCCCGGTGGGTGTGCTATGCAAGGTACGCCTGTGCTTAGTACGCCCACAAAAACCACCACACTTGCACGCACACGAAATTGGTTCAACACATACGCACTTTGGCCATACGGTCTCCTAAAATAAAGAGAGGCGAAGGACCTACGGGGCTGGCTGGGTGGGCTAGGCCCCCTCACTCCCTCATAGGGGGAGTCCCTCTGCCCCGTTGGGCCCCAGTTGGGCTCCCAAGAGGAGCAGGTAGGGCGGGGTAAGTGGGAGGCCCCCCCTCACACCCGCCATTGCCACCAGGGGGCATGAAGGATGGCGATTGCCTCCAGGGGGAGGGTCTGCCTACTCCCAACTCCTGCAATCCGGCTCCTCTCTCTCTCTCGCACAAAATACACAAAAAATGTATAAAAAAGTAAACAAAAAATATATATATATATATATATATATATATATATATATATATATAAAAAAAAAAAAAAGCTGAACTAGAAAATGTCTGCTTTGGAGTCTTCTTCCCCCCACCCACCATCCACACCAACAAGAAAAAAATAAAATAAAATTGGTTCTTCTCATGGCACCGCCTTTAATTCTTTCAAGGTTCTCCAGATGACCTCCAAGAAATGCCAATATAGCAAAACATTAACAAATGTAAAAGCTGGAGCTCTAGATAAAATAGATGAAGCAGATCTTGTTTCCATTTTCATAGATGCTGAAAGATGAGCAAGTTCTGCACCATATCTTGCCTGAAGTAGTGTAACTTCAGATGGTTAGAATGGCCATCACCAAACTACTCCACCTGCTTTAAATGGACCAATTCATCTTACTTTATCACCGTCTTCTCTCAGCATAAAGATCCGTCTTATTTCTCTATACCCTCCAGAACAAAACCAGAAATCACAACATGTCCTGAAAAAGACCCCCAAAAACTCATCTCATTTAACTCTTGGTGCTGTCATTCTTGAAATCAATGATGACAAATTGTTTTCTTTTAGAAAGCATTGTTCTTCTGATGTAAATGATTTTAAAAGTCATAGATAAAAAACCCAAAAGAAAGTTCGGAGATTACAAAGGCAATTATTTTACTAAATAGACACCAATGCTATTTTTTAAGTGATCAGTTCGGATGCGTTGATTTGATTATTTAATTTCATGAAATCTCCTAGAAAGGTTTAAATCACAAACTCAAAACTCACTTAAGCCCTGTACACACGATCAGAAAATCGTACAAAAAATGCAAAACACGAAAACTTCTCGTACGATAACAGATCATATGATTTTTGTTTAATCAGTACAGTTTTGGTCTGAAAATAAATACATTACATTACTTCCAATTTTTTATTCTGTCGTACGGAAATTTTCACACTTTAGTAACCCATCTGTTTTGTTATGGAGACTAGCATACAAAAAAAAGGGACGATAATGCGTCCGATAATCTCATTGTGTGTCTTTAGATGTGACATTAGCAATATTTCTCTTGAATCAGGTTTTAACTACAACATTAATAACAAAATACCAAATGCATTGGGGTTTAATACAATATTTGAGCTAGCCCCATTGGGAAAAAAATAGGTTGTTCCTTTTTTAGAACGTTTTATTTGAAAGTAATTTTCTGACTTGGTTCTACAGAAGCAAAGATAAAGATATAACCAAGTACAGTGGGCTTATTATCATACGCTACAGCAGCCTAAACCTAAAACTAAGATATGAATAATAATCAACATGTTTATATAGTTATATAGATACATACAGTATATAATCTTGCAAAAAAAATGTGTATACAAAAAAAAAAAGTGGGGAAAAACTGACAGGCGGCTGGTTGTACAAAAGTTAAACTGTAAAATCGACAGCCTCCCATACATGGATTGAAATTTGGCCATTCTCAGCTGAACCGTCCGGGGAATGGGGGGGGGGGGGGGGGGGGCAAACTTTTGCTCAGATTGCTGCAGCAATCTATCCGTAGTAAGTGGAAACCTGTCAGGGAGGGGGTTGGGGGGAGGATGCAAACAAGTGGAAATTCCACTTTTGAGTGAAGTGTGTATGATCTCTGCAGACATGAAAATATCTCCAAAAGTAGTGAAGGGCAATTGTCCCAACACACTTTATCAACCTTTGCTTATGCTGGAATTTGGTTGCCAAGAGCATTTTTGTTTTAAGCAACACGGTATCTTCATTTATTAAGGACAACTAAAATGGTCCTGCTGATCCAGACCTTAAAGCAGAATTAAACACTTTTATACTAAAGGCCTCATCCTTTATGAAAAATGAGCAGCATTTTTTCTGCCATAATATGTCTACTGTCTTTCACGCCAAGCGTACACAGATATGCGTCCTCGGGTTTCAGGGGTTATACCGGGATGATGCCTGCAGCTGCAGGCATCATCCCAGTACCGTTGTTTAGAGCAGGCGATTGGCTATCCAGACATAACCGATGCGGCTAAAAGCCGATCGGTTTTTATGCCGGAGGAGCGGGAGGGGACATCACCCCTCCCGCCGCTCTGACCGGGCCTCCCGTCCCAACGGGAGACCCGATCCTCGTTCCGGCGCCTCGGCTGTCTTGGCGCAAACTGAATGAAAGCCGTACGCGCCTTTGATTCAGTCTGCAATGTGTAAACGTGGAAGCTTCCAGGTTTCTCGGCTGCCAATGGCGCCGGATTTAAAAAAGTACACAGTATTCAGAATCGCAGTTGAGAGCGTAAAGGAAGTGTAAAGGGAGGGACCGGGGGTCTTTTAGACCCCCGATCCTTCCATAAAGAGCAGCTGTCACAACCTATTACTGTCACAAGGGATGTTTACATTCCGTGTGACAGCAATAAAAGTAATCAAAATGTAAAAAAAAAAAAAAAAAACACAATTTGATATTATAAAAATAAATAAGATTTTTTTTTTTAAAGCGCCCCCCCCTCCCCGCGAGCTTGGGCAACAAAGAAAAACGCATACGGAAGTCGCGTCCGCATATGAAAATGGTGAGAGCAATAATTCTAGCACTAGACCTCCTCTGTAGCGCTAACCTGGTAACCGTAAAAAAAAGTTTAAAGCGTCGCCTATGGAGATTTTTAGGTACCGTAGTTTGACGCCATTCCACGAGTGCGTACATTTATACAGCGTGACATGCTTGGTATCCATTTACTCGGCGCAACTTCATCTTTCACATTATGCCAAAAAATTGGGCTAACTTACTTTCTCATTTTTTTTTAAATTCATGAAAATGTATTTTTCCCAAAAAGTTGCGTTTAAAACACCGCCGCACAAATACCGTGTGGCATACAATATATATAATGTTTGAGGGTTCTAGGTAATTTTCTAGCAAAAAATACGGATTTTAACTTGTAAACCCCAAATGTCATAAATAGGCATAGGCATGAAAGGGATATATATACATTTACAGTGCCTTGCGAAAGTATTCGGCCCCCTTGAACTTTGCAACCTTTTGCCACATTTTAGGTTTCAAACAAAGATTTTTTGTGAAGAATCAAGTGGGACACAATCATTAGGTGGAACGAAATTTATTGGATATTTCAAACTTTAACAAATAAAAAACTAAAAAATTGGGCGTGCAAAATTATTCAGCCCCCTTACTTTCAGTGCAGCAAACTCTCTCCAGAAGTTCAGTGAGGATCTCTGAATGATCCAATGTTGACCTAAATGACTAATGATGATAAATAGAATCCACCTGTGTGTAATCAAGTCTCTGTATAAATGCACCTGCACTGTGATAGTCCCAGAGGTCCGTTTAAAGCGCAGAGAGCATCATGAAGAACAAGGAACACACCAGGCAGGTCCGAGATACTGTTGTTGTGGAGAAGTTTAAAGCCAGATTTGGATACAAAAAGATTTCACAAGCTATTAACATCCCAAGGAGCACTGTGCAAGCGATAATATTGAAATGGAAGGAGTATCAGACCACTGCAAATCTACAAAGAAGTGACCATCCCTCTAAACTTTCAGCTCATACAAGGAGAAGACTGATCAGAGATGCAGCCAAGAGGCCCATGATCACTCTGGATGAACTGCAGAGATCTACAGCTGAGGTGGGAGACTCTGTCCATAGGACAACCATCAGTCGTATACAGCACAAATCTGGCCTTTATGGAAGAGTGGCAAGAAAAAAGCAATTTCATAAAAATATCAATAAAAAGTGTTGTTTAAAGTTTGCCACAAGCCACCTGGGAGACACACCAAACATGTGGAAGAAGGTGCTCTGGTCAGATGAAACCAAAAATCGAACTTTTTGGCAACAATGCAAAACGTTATGTTTGGCGTAAAAGCAACACAGCTCATCACCCTGAACACACCATCCCCACTGTCAAACATGGTGGTGGTGGCAGCATCCACCAAAGGCACATTCTGAGAGCAACTCTTTAGCAGAATGAACACGCATATTCATATAGTGCCTTGCGAAAGTATTCGGCCCCCTTGAACTTTGTGACCTTTTGCCACATTTCAGGCTTCAAACATCTGTAATTTTTTGTGAAGAATCAACAAGTGGGACACAATCGTGAAGTGGAACGAAATTAATTGGATATTCCAAACTTTTTTTAACAAATAAAAAACTGAAAAATTGGGCGTGCAAAATTATTCAGCCCCCTTACTTTCAGTGCAGCAAACTCTCTCCAGAAGTTCAGTGAGGATCTCTGAATGATCCAATGTTGACCTAAATGACTAATGATGATAAATAGAATCCACCTGTGTGTAATCAAGTCTCTGTATAAATGCACCTGCACTGTGATAGTCCCAGAGGTCCGTTTAAAGCGCAGAGAGCATCATGAAGAACAAGGAACACACCAGGCAGGTCCGAGATACTGTTGTTGTGGAGAAGTTTAAAGCCAGATTTGGATACAAAAAGATTTCACAAGCTATTAACATCCCAAGGAGCACTGTGCAAGCGATAATATTGAAATGGAAGGAGTATCAGACCACTGCAAATCTACAAAGAAGTGACCATCCCTCTAAACTTTCAGCTCATACAAGGAGAAGACTGATCAGAGATGCAGCCAAGAGGCCCATGATCACTCTGGATGAACTGCAGAGATCTACAGCTGAGGTGGGAGACTCTGTCCATAGGACAACCATCAGTCGTATACAGCACAAATCTGGCCTTTATGGAAGAGTGGCAAGAAAAAAGCAATTTCATAAAAATATCAATAAAAAGTGTTGTTTAAAGTTTGCCACAAGCCACCTGGGAGACACACCAAACATGTGGAAGAAGGTGCTCTGGTCAGATGAAACCAAAAATCGAACTTTTTGGCAACAATGCAAAACGTTATGTTTGGCGTAAAAGCAACACAGCTCATCACCCTGAACACACCATCCCCACTGTCAAACATGGTGGTGGTGGCAGCATCCACCAAAGGCACATTCTGAGAGCAACTCTTTAGCAGAATGAACACGCATATTCATATAGTGCCTTGCGAAAGTATTCGGCCCCCTTGAACTTTGTGACCTTTTGCCACATTTCAGGCTTCAAACATCTGTAATTTTTTGTGAAGAATCAACAAGTGGGACACAATCGTGAAGTGGAACGAAATTAATTGGATATTCCAAACTTTTTTTAACAAATAAAAAACTGAAAAATTGGGCGTGCAAAATTATTCAGCCCCCTTACTTTCAGTGCAGCAAACTCTCTCCAGAAGTTCAGTGAGGATCTCTGAATGATCCAATGTTGACCTAAATGACTAATGATGATAAATAGAATCCACCTGTGTGTAATCAAGTCTCTGTATAAATGCACCTGCACTGTGATAGTCCCAGAGGTCCGTTTAAAGCGCAGAGAGCATCATGAAGAACAAGGAACACACCAGGCAGGTCCGAGATACTGTTGTTGTGGAGAAGTTTAAAGCCAGATTTGGATACAAAAAGATTTCACAAGCTATTAACATCCCAAGGAGCACTGTGCAAGCGATAATATTGAAATGGAAGGAGTATCAGACCACTGCAAATCTACAAAGAAGTGACCGTCCCTCTAAACTTTCAGCTCATACAAGGAGAAGACTGATCAGAGATGCAGCCAAGAGGCCCATGATCACTCTGGATGAACTGCAGAGATCTACAGCTGAGGTGGGAGACTCTGTCCATAGGACAACCATCAGTCGTATACAGCACAAATCTGGCCTTTATGGAAGAGTGGCAAGAAAAAAGCAATTTCATAAAAATATCAATAAAAAGTGTTGTTTAAAGTTTGCCACAAGCCACCTGGGAGACACACCAAACATGTGGAAGAAGGTGCTCTGGTCAGATGAAACCAAAAATCGAACTTTTTGGCAACAATGCAAAACGTTATGTTTGGCGTAAAAGCAACACAGCTCATCACCCTGAACACACCATCCCCACTGTCAAACATGGTGGTGGTGGCAGCATCCACCAAAGGCACATTCTGAGAGCAACTCTTTAGCAGAATGAACACGCATATTCATATAGTGCCTTGCGAAAGTATTCGGCCCCCTTGAACTTTGTGACCTTTTGCCACATTTCAGGCTTCAAACATCTGTAATTTTTTGTGAAGAATCAACAAGTGGGACACAATCGTGAAGTGGAACGAAATTAATTGGATATTCCAAACTTTTTTTAACAAATAAAAAACTGAAAAATTGGGCGTGCAAAATTATTCTGCCCCCTTAAGTTAATACTTTGTAGCGCCACCTTTTGCTGCGATTACAGCTGTAAGTCGCTTGGGGTAGGTCTCTATCAGTTTTTCTTATGGTTAAAAAAACTATAGAAAAAAAACAACGATCGTCTGTGGGGAAATCCATCGGTCAAAAATCCACGCATTCTCAGAATCGACGCATGCTCGGAAGCATTAAACCCCTCCCCCTAAAACTGTAGTGCGGCCCTCCCACCCGGAGCTGGGGCAGGGCTACACCTAAAAGACCCTCCTTAAAAACCTTGCTATGAGAACCTGCACGCTGGTGGGATCAATTACCTATGAGAGCCATGGTTTAGATGGCACATCACCTTAACCACTTGCCTACTGTGCACCTACACCCCCTTCCTGCCCAGACAAAATTTTAGCTTCCGGCACTGCGTCGCTTTAACTGATAATTGCGCGGTCGTGCGACGTGGCTCCCAAACAAAATTGACGTTCTTTTTTT
Organism: Rana kukunoris; assembly: GCA_029574335.1. NCBI lineage: Eukaryota > Metazoa > Chordata > Amphibia > Anura > Ranidae > Rana > Rana kukunoris. Next base: position 99,001,598 of record CM056050.1, on the reverse strand, counting down.
CGCACAAATAGAGCTTTCTTTTGGTGGTATTTGATCACCTTTGTGGTTTTTATTTTTTGGGCTATAAACAAAAAAGCGTACATTTTGAAAAAAAAAAAAAATACATTTTTTGCTTTTTGCTATAATAAAATATAAAAAAAATAAAAAATAATAATAATTATCTCAGTTTAGGCAGATACATATTCTTCTACATATTTTTGGTAAAAAAATACAAAATGAATAAAATCGCAATAACCGTATAGTGACTGGTTTGCGCAAAAGTTATATTGCCTACAAAATAGGGGACATAATTATGATTTTTTTAAATACATTTTTTACTAGGAATGGCGGCGATCTGCGATTTTTTTCGGGACTGCGACATTATAGCGGACACATCGGACACTTTTGACACATTTTTGGGACCATTCACATTTATACAGTCAACAGTGCTATAAATATGCATTGATTACTGTATAAATGTGACTGGCAGGGAAGGGGTTAACCACTAGGGGGCGGGGAAGGTGTTAAATGTGTAGCCTAGTCAGTGTTCTAACTGTAGTGGGAGGGGGGCGACTAGGGCAGGTGACCGATCTGTGTCCCTATGTACAAGGGACACGGCATCGGTCTCCTCTCCCTGACAGGACGTGGAGCTCTGTGTTTACACACAGAGCTCCACGTCCCTGCTCAGTTACTGGGCAATCGCGTCATATGATGTCCTGTCAGAACAACAGGGTATTCCGCCCGCTGTCATTTGATGGCGTGTGGATGCCAAGTGGTTAAAGGGGTTGTAAAGGTACTCCACACAGTAATGCAAGTCTTTTTCCCTGGTGTGGAGCGTCATGCTCACCCCCTCCCTTGGACTACAGGAGAGTCAGGACGCCCACTAAAAACACAGCTCCTTTCTCTGTCTGCAACGTAGAGAGCGTCCTGACTCTCCTGTAGTCCAAGGGAGGTGGTGAGCACGACACTCCACACCAGGGAGAAAGCCTCGCATTACGTTATAGACAGAAGAACAGGAAGTGAGGATTTCTTAGAAGAAATAAGGACATTTAAAAGCAAAATCGAAGGATGAGGTAAGTGAAGGAGGACTGCACTAAGGCAAAGGAAGCTATTTAAAACCCCTTTAAGGCCACAATTCGGGGGGGTCTTTTAGGGGTAAGCTCTGCCCCAAGAGGGCCACACTACAGTCTTAAAAAAAAGGGGAGGGGGGTTTGAAGCGATTGTATATAGGAGGTCCTTGGGTTGTAGGGGATTGGCTGTGAGGGGGGATATGGGGAAACTGGGGTTTTGAGATGCTTTTCAAGCTTGAATATGTTCACATTAATAAATCATGAGGAGATAGCCATTGTGTGTGTGTGTGTGTGTGTATACTTCCCTTTTTGGTTACAAATGTGTACTTACACCTCTACTTCCTGCTATAGTTCAAAGAAAAAAAAAAATGTATATAGTTCATGCGTAAAACATATATTGAACCAGACAAAACTGCTCCTCATTAGTTAACCTATATAAGTAAATGAGAGCATTCAATGTTCCACGTTCATAGGTGTAATATTAGGATGCTGCAACTCTTATAAGAAAGTTGACAAAGCCGTAGCACATGAGGTGAATATCTTCACACAGCACCCAGGGATGTGTATCAAACGCTAAGTTGATGTACCTTTGTACGAAACATGTTGGGTACATAGCCTGCTGAGCTTTATACACTACGCTTTTTGGATTTTTGTAATCACTTATGCAATACTCTCATGAACTTATATAGGTTAAACTCAGGGGTCGACAATATCCGGGTGACCTGGCGCCCGCGGCAGCTGGTAATTGAGGCCGCGGCTTTGCGGCCTACAAGTCCACGAAGCCAGGGCCTCAATTACTGTCCGCGGCAGAGGAGGTGGTGGAGCAGGGAGGCACAGGATCCTGTGTCTCCGTGCGCCCCCCACCTCCCCCGCCTTGTGATCACGGCGGGCCCGCAACGGCCAGTAATTGAGGCCACTGCTTTGCGGCCTTGTGAAGTCCCTTATGTGTCCTTCTGTGAGCTGGCGCCATCTGGTGGTGGCCGTTGGCATTACAAGTTAAATAGCAATTCTAATGTAATTTTTCACTATTTTCACTGCCATCTCCTTCCCTCTAATTAGAACCCCCAAACATATATTTTTTATTCTAACACCCTAGAGAATAAAATGGCGCTTGTTGCAATACTTTGTGTCACGCTGTATTTGCGCAGCGGTCTTATAAGCACACTTTTTTGGGAAAAAATTATAAAAAAATAAGACAACAGTAAAGTTATAGCTTTTACATATGCGGGCGCTACTGGTGTATGTATTCGCTTCTGTGCGCGAGCTCGACGGGACGCATTTTCTGGCTCCTAAATTTTTTAGCTGGCTCCTAGATTCCAAGAAAATTTGTCAAGCCCCAGGTTAACTAATGAGGAGCAGTTTTGTCTGGTTCAATATATGTTTTACGAATGAACTATATACGCTGATTTTTCATTACTCCTGTAGTCTTGCTCTCTAGAGAGTACAAATGTATTTGCAGGATCACATCCTGGCTGTTCATTTTTGATGCAGATACTATTTATGTTTCATATTGCACTGTATGTACATTAATCCTTGAGGGATCTCTAGGGTTGTTGTAATTGTCTGTGTATATTTTATATATACTGTATAATATATATATATATATATATATATCATTTTTTCACTAGTAGCACAACTTTTCTCACATATATTATATATTTTAAAGAGTTGTGGTTTACTTATAAGTTAAACTTCAGAAAAACTGCTAAATACACAGATGAATTTGAGTAAATGCACTTGCATATCAAGGAATTTGTATTTATTTCCATCCAGTCCTGTGGTTTTTACACAGCCAATTCAAATTGCACAAGCTGTTGGACGACACCACTGAACGTAAATGAATGCAGAGGCATTCTCTCTCCACCCCCAACCTTTTGACCAGACAGCTAAAGAGGAACTGCTGAAGAATGGAGGTACTCTCCCTGTTCACTCCTCTTATTGGCATGCTCCTTGTCAATGCATTTGCATGCAGTACACCCGATTGTCACCCGAGAGCCATCCCTTAGGACAGGGATATGCAATTAGGGGACCTCCAGCTGTTGCAGAACTACAATTCACATGAGGCATAAGACTTTGACAGCCACAAGCATAACACTCAGAGGCAGAGGTGTGATGGGACTTGTAGTTTTGCAACAGCTGGAGGTCCGCTAATTGCATATCCCTGCCTTAGGAAATAGCAAAAAGGATGATACCAAAAAAAATCAGGTTCTTATTGTACTTGCATTTAAAAAAAAAAATTACAGATGTATTAATAAATTCAGAGTTGCCTTAATCTGTGTCTTCAATATAAGCCAAGTGTACCAGCTTTAATTCCACATAAGGCATTCAACAAAAAGCAAAAACACTGGAAAACAGCTTTTCAAACTGCATTAGCATAAATTACATTTTCCTGTAGCTCTCCTTTAGGTTCACTGTTAAGATAACTATATCTAATATCTATGCAGGTTGACTATATAAGCGGTGAAAGCAGATAAGAAGACGACCATGCACTTGTACAATAACTGCTACCTAACAGTAAAACTATGTGAAAAATGTCTTTGATGTCAGACAAATGTAAATATAATAAAGACATTAAGACATACAATCAACCCACAGAGATAAAAAATACCCTTCTGACAGCATAAAAGTTATCTGTGTTAACACTGCAAAAAGTATTTCTTTAGGGGAATACAAAACCCAGAAACTTGAGATCAGATCAAGATCAACTGCCGTAATTATTTACATATTAAAAGAAAATGACATCTTTATTTACTGAACATTTTTCCAGAGTACATGTCTAGTAACATAAGAATTGCTGACTTTTTTCCTCTTAAATCACTCATAATGAGTCATTGAATGCGTTTAAGATATGATGTCTTCTAAAAAAGGAGAAACATTTACTCATAGTCCACATTTCAAAAGATAAATAATTGCCAGCATATTCTATTAGAAGTCAGAAAGAAAGGAGATCAAGCCTCAGGGTGTGTATGCCCTAAACAGATAAATCAACATTTGTCATGTTTGCAGCATTTGATGTTCATTCACTCTTCTATCCTTAAGTTTGACAATATTTTGGCGCTTCTTTAATTATTATTTTGCTACAAACTCTATCTGCTATAGAAAAATGCTACAGCTGTCAGTCCCACAAAGAGAGGCAGCTAATTAAGATAAAGGGTTTGTATCTTGTGGCGTGAGAAGCACACCTGTCTTTAGGTATGCAAACTGAAATGCAGACTTGTAGAGTGGCATCCGATGCGTACCCATCAATGCTCTATTGGTGGCAACTCCTTACCTAAAGCCATATCAGACTAGATCACCGTTATAGGTGCGAGAAGGACATGGCTATTTACTGTAGAAGTAATATTTGATAAATAATTGTGCAACAAAGCTGAATTTAAATTAGAAGAGACACTTTCTTCACTTTCGAAGATTAGCAGGTGCTTCTACACATAGTATAGCTGAATGCAAAATGGTAAAATTTTTAGCTACCCAATCAAAATTGCCATCGATCATGCACCTCCATTAGAATGCAGGCCAGGCAATGGAAGAAAGCTTATGAATAATTTTAGTTGTGTAGTCACAGTAGCCTAATAAGTCCAAAACAGTCATATATATATATATATATATATATATATATATATATATATAGTGCATTCACATCAGTCCCTGCCTTAAAAGAGCTTACAATCTAAAGTCCCCAACTCACATTCAAATATACACATATTAGGGTCAATTTAGACAGGAGCCATCCATTAACCTACAAGCATGTGTTTGGAGTGTGGGAGGAAACCGGAGAAAACCCACGTAGGCACATGGAAAATATGCAGTTAGTACTGTGGATGGTATTCAAACCGAAGAGCCTACCCACTGTCACATGGCGAGGAATCGCATGTTTTTTAGCCAATTGCTTTCAATAGGAATAAGTAATTAAACTGTCATCTGCAAATTTAGCAGTGTAAACCGAACAAAAGTTCTCAGTAATTTGGTTTTCGCAGCATTAGTGTACCAGCTGCGACATGCAATTTCCATGCCTCAATTAAAAGTGCATGATCCAACATGTTGGATTTTTTTTATAAAAACAAAACAAATGGTGGCACAATCATATGCGCAGCTAATTCGCCATTTTCTTTTTTTTTTAACAAATTTTTTTAACAAACGTTCAGTTTTCCACTAGTCTATGGCTGGTCTTAGTATTAGGCTCCTATCACACAGAAAAGGAGCAGTGAGAGCAGATCCTCACCTGATCGGAACCAAAACGGGACAGATGTCACATCCGTGCCCATACAGTTTTTACCCAGCGGACGGGTGTAAATTGACTCAATACAATCCGGTCCACAGAAACTGAAAAGGACGCAGTTCTTTTACGTTTATTTCTCTGACCTGGACAGACCCGGAGGTAGGAGGGTGTAAACTGACCAGCTTGTTTTCATCAGTCTGTCCATAGGGCTCAATGGACCTTTCGTCCGCCTGAAAAACTGACAGGTAGGCCTTATCAGAATGCCCATGTAAAAGGGGCTCAAGTTTACTTGATCATCACTCTGACTACCTAAAGTATTGCTACATTACATTTTAAGACTTCTAAGGCTTTGGTTTGGTACACTAAATTACCCGCTTTGTTTTGCTCATTATAGTCTGACACAGACAAAATTGTAAAATAAACACACAAATATCTCATTTTTTGGTACTGTTAATTTATCTTACAATTGTGTGAGCTGCAAGCCGTCAATATTAGTAGCCAAATAATGGGTGCTATCTCCTGGGAATTAGAAGGTAACGATTTACTGTAGCTTAAAATAGCAAGTCCAAGCAAAACTGATATTTCCATTATGGATGGACAGGGTGTTGCACTGAAGCAGTGAGAGCTCCATACCTGAATAACCAGCTTTGCACTTTCTTGCAATACGGTTCTACTACCTAAGCTGCATTCCATATAATATCAGCTACATGAAAAAAAGGAGGCTGCACAAAAGACAAGTGATGGAGGATACAGCCACTGCCAGGGGCAGACCAAAAAATCTGTTGAATCTACCTGAAAAGAATGTTATATGTTCAACTTTCTACTGTGTACAATCTGTGTACTCCAGTCTAAATTCCGCACAGTTGCAATGATCATAAACAGCATTATCCATTCGCTGATTTTACTTGCTGCCTGTAGTTACTCTTGAATTATGTGACCTGTGGCAAGCTAAACTTTTACCAAAAACATTTTTTTTACAACAATGATCAATAAAGCGGACATGCATTGAGTAAATAGGACGACACATATAAATCAATTTCTATAGTTGTAAGATAAAACGCTTTATTTCAGACGAGATCAAAGTGAAGGGATGTAAAATTAAAGAACAGCGTGCTGCTTTTTTCGCTTTTGCCTTCTGGAGACATACCGATGTGTAATCATTTAATCATTTTCATAACACGCTGCTACCAAGTAGGTTGTGTTCCACCTTTAACAGTGCAAAGGGGTTTTATGACCACTAAAACCAAAAATGCTTAGAAGTGCACACATCAAAAGATCAACACACAAACATGTCGAAGCACACACAAAACACCATGTCCAGACAGAGCTAGGTTAATGTCAAATGCTACCTCCTCCATCACTTTATAAGTCTTAAGATTTAGGAAAGTCATGATAACTTGTTAAATAAAAATTATGTATTTTAAGTGAAACCATTTTTAAGTGAAACCCATGTATTTTAAGTGAAACCATTTTTAAGTGAAACCAAGTTATTAGGCCTCATGCACACAGGTCATTTGAATTTCTCCTCTGAATGCCTTCTATTCCTGGCAGAATAAAGCAGCTTGAAAAAACTTGGCAAAAGCCACATATTGCACATGCTTTCACGTGCATTTAGGCATGAATGTTCAAGAGCTAAACACGTCTAGTGTTTCAACACGTTTACCCACGTCAAGCAGTTTTTTCTGCCCAAACGTTCATCTCCCGAGTGCGCGAATGATTGTTTTTGATTCTTTTTTTACGCCTGTGAAAGCTCCTCCTCTAATATGGCTGTAAACGCAAATGTGTGCATGGAGAGTTGAGCCAACATACAGGTGCTTTTGCAGGCTGAAAAAAACTCAAACACCTATAAAACAATAGTTTAAGCCCTGTGTGCACAAGTCCAAGGATGAATTTTGCTAGAACAGTTTGACAATGATTAAAGCAAACAACTGCCAAAAAAACAAAAAACAAGATAAATGTGAATAGCCTATTAAATGATAGAATAATAAAACTAGCTTTTGCTGCAATTCTCACTTTCAAAACAAGAGATTTCCCCCACAGTACTTTTCTTCTCCTGCGATATGTCCTCAGTAAGGATGAGCTCCAGCGTGTTCAAAGCCCATGTGCAGTGTCCGCCAGGAAGTCAGCACTGCGCCAATCACAGGCAGTGAGACATTTCCCGATCCCTGCAGCCGTGCATCAGGGCAATGTCTCACTGCCTGTGATTAGCGCAGCACAGTGCCGACTTCCTGGCGGGCTCTGCACGTGGGCTGTGCATACATGCCAGAGCTCATCCTTAGTCCTTAGTTTGATGACCATGATCATGCAACCCACTTCCTACAAATGCAGTTCGCTCTGGACCCACCCTAACCTGTAACTAGACAGCGAAAAGGAGAAGCAGCACACTGATTAAACTAGATTCCTTTACCCTGCCTTCTCTTCCCATCAGCAAGTCTCCTTGTGCGGTTCATTCCTCTCAAATGCCAGTACTGCTTTATATTGACTGTAAGAGACTAATGCCAGGTGAAATTCAGGTATTTGTACTGTTTGCATTAAGAAATATTTTTTCCATGCTGTATAAATGATTGGACAGCTGCAATGTGTCTTTTCTACCTATCTAGGGTTGAACTTTAAGGCCCCATGCACACTGGATGTTTTTTGACATTTTTACAGCAGCTGTTTTAGACTGTAGACGTTTTTTTCTACAGTCATTAAACGCTCCATCATGTTATCCTGTGTGTCCATGCACACATAGGTTATCAGCAATTTTGGGCAGTGGCGTTTTGAGTGGGTTCTGAGAGATATTTTTCAGCTGTAAAAACACTATAATGCTGATAACGTTGATAAACGTCGATAAATGCCAATGCTAAAAAAAAAAAAAAAAAGGTGCAAAAATTTTGAAAAGAGTTGAAAAACTCACTGTAAAGCTACTGCCTTTTTTAGAACGTTATTTTAACGTCCATCGTGCATGAGGCCTAAATGTCTACATTCCAGCTGTGCCATTTTTTTAAGACATTAAATACATTTTTATCTTCAAATTTTTCATCATGTTGAAATGTCTAAGCACAGAATGATGAGCACTTTTAAAGCTGTTCATACTTGAACACTAGTAAACAAAACTTGGCTTGATTAAAAGTGGTGATCAAATTGGTCTCCTCACTAGCAAGATTTGTGCATGGCTGGTCACAAACCAAATTTTATATCCTTCTCGGGGATCCTGACCAACAAGATTTGGGATTGCTATTATACCATTTGACTGACTAAAAGCATAGCATACAGTATTGTTTTGTCTATTGAAACAATGAAATAATTTATTCAAAAATATATCTGCAGCTGGGTTCAGCTTGGAAAAGGAGCCTGCGAGCCATTAATATGGTAAAGACAACTCAACATTTCAACTCTGAATACAATATTGACAAATTACTAAAGCCGACGTAAACGTGTCACAAAGTTGGACAATATGATGAAAAACAAAAGGGACTACCTTCAACTAAAAATCATACTTAACATCAATCAGTAGATCCAGAGATATGGGCAGATAAAGTTACAATATATGCAACTATTAGCTCTTCCTGCAAAAACTCACTTGATTGCACTACTGTCTACCTCCCTATTGGCCCTTTAAAGTAACAGGAGCCACATCACCCAACAGGTGAAAGCTTTGGAAACAGGGAGCCTGATTTAACGAGAAGCTGGGAAACCAAAAACCAACCAAAGCAGTCAAACAGAACAATCAGATTAAGAAAAAACTCACAACATGATGTAGCAAACAGAAAAAAAAAATACACTGGAACAAGCCCACTGGATAACAGATCCTGAAAGAAATAACCACCTGATTATAAAAATGGGTTTTCTAACCAAACAACCAATCGTGCCAAACTAGATATCCAATGCTACAATCAACACAATGATTGTAACATTAAGGACAGTGACGTTAACTCTTTCACTAGAAGAGAACTTAAAGCGGAAGTAAACCCATCAATTTAACAGTTTCAAAAAGCAGTTAAATTTCTGGCATGCCGGGATTGCCAACTGTCACATTGGTTGTGCTCTCAACCAAACTGTCAAACCATCCAATGGCTGGTGTCATAACTGATCACATGTGCAGCACCACGGCAGTTGAAGATTAAACAGAGGCCAAGATGGCAGCTTCCTTGGCTGAAAATGATAGAAGGGTTTACTTTCACTTTAAGAGTACAATCCTAACTGGAAGCAGTAGGGTGCCAATGAGGTGTAAACAGTCTCTTTAGAGGGAAGACTATTGGAACTCAGAGTCAGAGATAGTGACAGGGACCAAGGATCCAGCCTCATCTAAGAAGTTCATGAAGGTCAGAGATAAATTCTGCAGGAGAAACTGCTGAAGTGCCCTTAGCGCCTCTGAAGGCCAATAACGGAGTGCATACAGCAAAAGGTCTTGAGTGGACACAGAGGTTCCTGTGGATATAGAAGATGACTCTGCCTCACCTGACAGGGCTGAGACTTGGACTATGACAACCCTATAACAAAAGAGATCTCAGGTTCTAGACTACAAATGCCAGTAGCTTCAAAGAGTACCAAGTAAATGTGCAAGAACTTGTAGACACTTGCAGCAGGTTCTGGGGACAGAATTTAAAGCTGGGCTGTGAAATGCTTTTCCAAATAGTTGCTACAGGGCCTTGCGAAAGTATTCAGCCCCCTTGAACTTCGTGACCTTTTACCACATTTGAGGCTTCAAACATAAAGATAAAAAACGGTAATTTGTTGTGAAGAATCAACAACAAGTGGGACACACTCATGAAGTGGAATGAAATTTATTGGATATTTCAAACTTTAACAAATAAACAGAAAAATTGGGCGTGCAAAATTTTTCAGCCCCCTTAAGTTAATACTTTGTAGCGGCATCTTTTGCTGCGATTACAGCTGTAAGTCGCTTAGGGTATGTCTCTATAAGTTTTGCACATCGAGAGACTGAAATTTTTGCCCATTCCTCCTTGCAAAACAGCTCGAGGTCAGTGAGGTTGGATGGAGAGTGTTTGTGAACAGCAGTTTTCAGTTCTTCCCACGATTGGATTCAGGTCTGGACTTTGACTTGGCCATTTTAACACCTGGATATGTTTATTTGTGAACCATTCCATTGTAGATGTTGCTTTATGTTTTGGACCATTGTCTCGTTGGAAGACAAATGTCTGTCCCAGTCTCAGGTCTTCTGCAGACTCCATCAGGTTTTCTTCCAGAATGGTCCTGTATTTGGCTCCATCCATCTTCCCATCAATTTTAACCATCTTCCCCTGAAGAAAAGCAGGCCCAAACCATGATGCTGCCACCACCATGTTTGACAGTGGGGATGGCGTGTTCAGGGTGATGAGAGCTGTATTCCTTTTACGCCAAACAATATTTTGCATTGTTGCCAAAAAGTTTGATTTTGGTTTCATCTGACCAGAGCACCTTCTTCCACATGTTTGGTGTGTCTCCCAGGTAGCTTGTGGCAAACTTTAAACGACACTTTTTTTTTATGGATATCTTTAAGAAATGGCTTTCTTCTTGCCACTCTTCCATAAAGGCCAGATTTGTGCAGTATACGACTGATTGTTGTCCTATGGACAGAGTCTCCCACCTCAGCTGTAGATCTCTGCAGTTCATCCAGAGTGATCATGGGCCTCTTGGCTGCATCTCTGATCAGTCTTCTCCTTGTCTGAGCTGAAAGTTTAGAGGGACGGCCAGGTCTTCGTAGATTTGCAGTGGTCTGATACTCCTTCTATTTCAATATTATCGCTTGCACAGTGCTCCTTGGGATGTTTAAAGCTTGGGAAATCTTTTTGGATCCAAATCCAGCTTTAAACTTCTTCACGACAGTATCTCGGACCTGCCTGGTGTGTTCCTTGTTCTTCATGATGCTCTCTGCGCTTTAAACGGACCTCTGAGACTATCACAGTGCAGGTGCATTTATACAGAGACTTGATTACACACAGGTGGATTCTATTTATCATCATTAGTCATTTAGGTCAACATTGGATCATTCAGAGAGCCTCACTGAATTTCTGGAGAGTTTGCTGCACTGAAAGTAAAGGGGCTGAATAATTTTGCACGCCCAATTTTTCAGTTTTTTATTTGTTAAAGAAGTTTGAAATATCCAATAAATTTCTTTTCACTTCATGATTGTGTCCCACTTGTTGATTCTTCACAATTTTTTTTTATATCTTTATGTTTGAAGCCTGAAATGTGGCAAAAGGTCGCAAAGTTCAAGGGGGTCGAATACTTTCGCAAGGCACTGTATATAAAAACCAGCTCATGCATCAGTGTAGCAAGGAATCTTGAAGTCATGGAGGAAAAAACAAATCAACGAAAAAAAGGCTAGCAAAAAAGTAGTTTGAGGCATGCTGAGTAGGGATGAGCTTTAAATTGGTCTTTAAAATTAGCGTTTTTGAATTCGAACCTTCGAGTCCCATAGACTTCAATGGGGTTCTAAATGTTCGCGCGGACGGTTCTGGTGCGAACCGAAAGCGGGTATGTTCGGCTCATCCCTAATACTGAGCAGAGGAGGCAATATAAGGGGGCTTACTTACAATTTTTGTAGACAGCAGTATAACCCAACCATATATTTATTTCAGTGTCCCACGGTGGACAACTGAGACAAATAATTCCCTGTTTTTTCCCCTAAAAGAAAGAGCACTAGCAGCATCTGCCTGTGCAGCTTTCAGGTGTGGTGGAGGCCAGTAAGATCACACTTCAATAGCTGCCTCCCTTGTAGGTTTAAGTCAGCCTGGACCTGAAAACTGCTATTTGGCACCTGTGTTTTCATACTTCAAAATTTGCCCTCGCTCCCCTTTCATACTGGTCTTTGTCCCTCATCCTCCTCGCATCTTAAATGCATGTCAAGTACATTCTGTTCTCATTTTCCAGAAAGCTGAAACTTGTATTTGTGAATGTTGTCGGCAGCTGTTTTATATAAGCCATTGGGGACTTTTAACTCAGAATGTTATATCAATTCTCTCTATACAGAACAGTATATTCCTGCAAATGCAATAAATCAAATACATTAGTAGACCTTGTTCTACATAAAATGTATATTAAAGAGGTTATGCATTCTGGCAGTGAGTACAGTCTTCAGTAGATCGACTTATGTAGCGCAGGGTTTGACTTAAGTGAAAACAGAGCACCGTGTTTTGTTCATTTATAGCATATGGAGAAGCCAATTAATACAAGGATTATTTTAGAAATCCATGTGTGACATTTTAACTCATCATTACACTATGGTAATCCAAACCCCAAAACATGTCATACAGAGCCAGAATATTATAAACAATATTGATTACCATATTACATTAGGACAACTTTCGAAACACTTTAAAACCATACTCTTGGCTTTTTTTTGTTTGTTTTAAATGTCCCCCAGGCCCGGTTTGAAAAAAAAAAAAAAAAAACTTGAACAAAAACTTGCAATTCTTTCCGATGCAATCCTTCACAGTACCCCCATTCCTATGTTATTTAACATAGAAAAAGGAGGACATACTATGAGTGCATGGCATCATTAACCCGCCCTCTGAAAGGGTGGAGCACTGACATCACCACATGTCTAGGAAAAAACCTAACCTAAGTTTGAAAAATAACTTTTTAGCTTTTCTTTTTCCTCCTGTCGCCTAAATAAGTAATCCTCAAACACAGGGCTCACTACTAAAAGAAATCATCCTTTCGGGATGTTTTGTCCTATCTCTGGCTTATCCTAAGCTTTTTCTTTCCATAGACAAACTTTCCTCTTTTCATCTGCTATTTAAGCCTTGCAATGGTAACAGCAGTTAGGGGGCGCAACATTTATTTTTTGTAGAGACCTGCAAGAAATGGTCACCCCTCTGAGTTATTAGACTGTGACCCCCCCCCCCCCTCCCCCCTCCCCATGAATCCATTTTCTAAGAATTTCCCTTCCATGATTTTCATATACACTACAACCATAATCAACTTCAAAATAGGTTAAATCCAAGTATAGTTGTCTACTCATGAGCTTGTTTTGTAAAATTTCCTTCTGAGAGAGGGAAAAATGCACTATAACAGGTGGTTTAGGAGCAGAGCAAATAGCAATGGCTTTCCTACTATTATAAAAGTGCAGACAGCTTGAGAACTCTGGGTTGCTACAGCTGCTGTGATACATAATGATAGATGAATAAATGATTTCAGGCTTCACCCACCAGCTTACTTTATACCAACTGATTTTCCTGAGTTGATTAACTCATAAACTACCAGCCAAAACATATGAAGAACGCAGTTCCGTGCCCGGTTGTCCATTTCTCACTTCATACCAGTCAAAATGCTGCTGAAGATCAAATGAATCCCGAGGGATGTTGCAGGTGTTAAATCAAAAAATAATACATTTTCTTACATACATTTACACTTTGCAAGCAAGTGAGGTAGATGTTAGATGGTAGATGAACACTAGCCCTAATAGAATAGGATGAAGCTACAAATCCAGGGGGACTCTTCTCGGGTCCCTCCCTCCTGTTGAGTGCCCCCACAGTAAGTAGCTTGCTATGGGGGGCACCTGCACCGAGTCACCACTCCTTGTTTCCATTCAGACAGAGCTATTGCCTGGATCTGCCCCCTCTCTCTCCTGATTGGCTGACTGACTTTGATTGACAGAAGCGGGAGCCAATGGCACCACTGCTGTGTCTCAGTCAATCAGACGGAAGATTCTCCGATGGCCAAAACACTTGTGGACATTGCTGGACAGAGATGGGGCTCAGGTAAGTATTAGGGGATGCTGGGGCGGCTGCTGCACATAGACTGCATTAAGATAAAAAACTGACTTAAGAACTCCTTTAAAGGGTTCATTATCTTTACGAAAAAATTGTCTATGCAGATAAACCATGCAGCTTTGACTAAACTTGAATATTGGCCTAGCTATAGGTGTAGGCCATTTACATACATTGAGCCTGAATGGAAAACTCCTAGGAGGTTGCCAAGAGACACTTAGCTGTTACTTGTTCACCATCACAGGAGTGAACTCCCAAACGTTGAGCTGAGAGCTACTGCACGAAGGGAGAGAAAGTGCAAATGAGGGGGTTTGAGAAGAGCAGCTAGCTTTATAATCACTTTAAAGTTACCCTAATATTTATACCTCAATATATAAAATGTAAGGAATAGGTCAAATATGTAATAAATTAAATGCATACCATGCAAAACCTCTACAAAATACATGCAGGGTTCCTCCATAGGTGGCAAGGGGTTTCTTGAGCTGTGGCTGATTGCCAAGTGGTTTTAGCCCTATATCTATAAAGCCACTGTCATATGGGAGGGCAGAGTCAGCAGCATGACAGCAGAGGTTGTTTTAGCTTTTTAAAAAAAGAGTGGCATTCTTCCCTGATAACCAGCATAAGGGGATTTTTTTCCCCCCATTGATGCCCAATAGATATTAGAAGGGGGTCTCCAAGTACATGTAAGGGTTTCTCTGGGATAAAAAAAAAAAGTTGAAAAAGGCTGCTCTGAAAAATATGGGCATGGGTTGATTATTATCTATCTGGATTTTGACACTTCCTATGGCTCATATTCTAGGG